>CM062806.1:303944501-305144501 GCA_031772625.1 Pinus tabuliformis | reverse complement strand
TTAACAACATTTCTTGCATCCAATTTTGCATCTTTTTGAGCATCTAAATTTTCACCCTATGTTGGACCATGCATTGGGTCCACCTTTGAATCCCATTTTGTGTCTAAAGTTACGTTCAATTTTGAGCCATTTTTTCATCTACTTTTGCATTTGTTTTTGCACCAAGTTTTGAATCATTTGCTGCACCTCATTTTGCATCCAATGTTGCATCCAAATTTGAGCCATTTTTATGCCCATTTTCGCACCATTTTTTCTACTTTTGTGTCCAAATTTTCACCATTTTTAATGTCCAATTTTGCATCCTTTTTGTTGTCTAATTTTGCATCCTTTTTGGCATCCAAATTTGCATCCTTTTTTCTGCCACATTTTGTGTCCACATTTGCATCTCATTTTGCACCTAGATTTTAGTTTGAATTTTCATCTAGTTATGCATAATTTTTGGCATCCTTAATTTCACCGTTTTTAGTCCCATTTTGCTTCTTGTTTTGTGTCTTTTCTTACATCCTTTTTGCACCCAATTTTGCATCCTAATTTTACACCATTCTTTTCATCCTCATTTTGGTGTCCATTTTTGCATCCTTGTTTGCGCCCAATTTGGTATCTTTTTGTATGCCCTATTTTGTTCCCTTCTTTGTATCTAGTTTTGCACCCATTTTTAATTCTACTTTAAAACCCTTTTTGTCTCATTGTTTGCATCTTGTTTTGATGACTAGTTTAACATCTAATTTTACTCCCAATTTTGCATCGATGGTTACATTCACTTTTGCCTTCGTGTTTAGAGTTTTACTTTTACTTCCATTTTACTAATTTTATTACATAGTGAAATATATTACAGTTTCTAAATATCATTTTTCTGTAGGATTAAATGCACAGTTAGATGAACATAAAACCCTCTTAGTGTATCCCAGAAACCTAAGATAGACTGATTAAGAGAATGGTTGTTTTAAGGCTCAGGATTCTTAGTAGATCAATATGTAGAGTATAGATTAAGAAAAGAAGAATGAATTCATGTGAGTCATCGCATGCAGGTCTTGTTGGAGTTTTTAGTGTAGCTGGGAAGTGCTCCTAGATAGCTCCAAATCTTGGACCTACACACAACAGAGAGAACAAAGAAAACTTCAAAACATAATATTTTGATAATTGAAACTATCATAAACATATAAATATTACTGAATAAATAAATATAAACCAAAATCCCATACATTCATTAGTTAAATAGGATAAGTAAACAACAAATAGTAGCATATGGATAGAAGAACAAATAATCCATATTAATAAAGGAGTTGGAGGAAAGTTACAACCATCAGATGCAGTTGCAACAACACCTCCCCCAAATCCTAGCTCCAAAACTCTCCCTCTCAAGATAGATCTCAGCAGCGTGACAATACACAAATTCCCATCATTTCCTCAATGGACAAGCCTCTAATATATAGGAAAGTGAAGGCTATGAAGATTTCGCAAATTCCTCAATAGTTCAATTTTGGCAAAAGCTTTTGGGTGAATAATGTTTCCTCATATAATGATGGCATTTTCCATTTTTTAGATGCTTTTGTGCTTAGGAAAAAGCTTCCCCATGCTTTATGGCTCTTTCCCACTTTTGTATGCTTTTAGTTTTTAGGAAAAATCTAAAGATGAGGATAAAGAGATCACATTCCACCATATGAGTTTCTGAAAGTGAACAAAAGTGTAAAATTCTAGTTAACTAGAGTTTTTTTCCTCACATTAGAGGAATTTTCCTTTTAAAATGTTAACACTGAATTTCCATGTCATAATGTGTAAGCCAATCAAAATCCTTTAAAATTTAAAAGGCTTATATGTGTGACTAGGCAGTCGATTTTTTTTAATAATATAACTTACCTAATTTAACTGTGAATGGTGCCTAAGTGACCCAAAACTATATTAAATATTAAAAATAAAATTAATGTCTTAATCCATAAAAGTTAGAATATCGAGAATATTTTTAATGAAGGGTAAATCATGGCGTGTTAAATAAATAAATTTAAATATAAAATCCTAAGTCCTATATTTAATTTAAATTTTAAATTTACTTTTTAAATTTATTTTATTAAATAAATTAATTTAAATATAAAATATAAATATATGGTTATTTTGATAAAAGTGCATTTATTTGGGTAACTTAAATTTAAACTTAACTTAAATTTATATTTTAAATTTAAATTTTCTTAAATCTTGTGTTAATAAATTAATTTCAATATAAAATACACGTAGACGGTTATTTTTTATAAAAGTGATGTTTTTTTGGGTAATTTAAATTTAAATTTAAATTTCCTTTAAATTTTGAATTTGCTTTTTTATTTTAAATTTCCCTTTTTAATTTAAATTTACTTTTTTAATTTAAATTTTATTAAATCTTGTTCTAATATATTAATTTAAATATAAAATACATATACAATTATTTTGATAAATGTGACATTTATTTGGGTAATTTTGGTAAAAGAATAATAAAAATGATATATTAAAAAATTGTCTACATGACATTATTTTATTAGTTTCTTAATTTTTCTTAGGTGGTTATTTTTTGAGTTGAAAATTCCTCTAATGTGAGAATTTTGGTAACAAAAGTTAGATGAAAGGGACAACTTGTTATAGACTAGGATATTGTGGTTATCATGGTACATAACTTGTATTATAGGCTTATATAGTTTAGGAGAAAGGGGTATTTCAACCAACATCATAGTATTCTCCTCCAAGATGATGAGGAGGTATTTTCATGTATAACACATTTAAGAATATATCACAGTTCAAATTCATAACTTAGTATTTGTAAACAAATTTAAGAGTAATAGAAAATGTTCATAAAAAATATAGCAGTATCCTCATATATAACAATTCTCTATCAAAAAATCATTGGCAATTTCGAATATACATATATTACTACTAAATCAACATTTATCGCAGATATCATTATTCCAAGGTAAATTCACAACATTACATCCAAAAATAGTAATATCATCATACATAATCACTCCCCATAAAAAAGCGTTGACAGGTTTCAACACATATATAAAGTAACAAGATCATACTAATAATATCCTCATCATCTTTAATCAAATCAACTAAGATTCAAATGTGTGATTATCATATCAAAATATTTCATCAACACCATTATTTCAAGGTAAATTCACAACACCCATCAAAAGATAGTAATATCATCATACATAATAATTCTCCATCAAAACAATGTTGATAATTTTCAATATATACATAAAATAACAAGATAAAAATGATAATATCATCATCATATTTAATCAAATCAACTAAAATTCAATGTAAGATTACCAAATGAAAATGTTTCATAGATATCATTATGCTAATGTAAATTCACAACATCCATAAAAGAATAGGAATCTCATCATACACAATAATTCTTTATAAAAAAATTGTAAACAATTTTCAACATATTCATAAGGTAAAAAGATAGTACCGATGGTATCATCATCATTATTCAAATAAACTAAAATTCAAATGTATGATTACCATATTAAGACATCCAAGTAAATATAAAAAATAACACATGACTAGCTAGCACCACGAAAATCATAGTCAAGCTCATCCTGATGATCATTTCCATGATCATCATCCTGACCATCCTGATAATATCTCCCACATAATCATCACCAATGCCATTGCCATCCTCATCATCATCATCTCTGATATATGATGTAATCTAAACATAGTCTATATCATCATCTTCATGGTCATTACCTATAACTTTCTGGAAAAAAAAATGAATATTACATGTTAGTACTAATTCTATAGAAAAATGCATATTTTTATTACAATGCTAATAATAAAATGAGTTAGGACATAATAACATTTAATAGTACTAAAAATAAAATGAAAATATGGCTTAAGATATATTGGAGATCCAACTAAGATTACACTTGTAATTCACATTAAGTAGTAGAAACGTTTTTTAATCCATATGAAGTAGGTACCCATTTGTTCTTCATACTATAATGTAAATGTTTCTTATGATTTCCATGCAGAATTGGTAAATTAATATTTACTGGAAGCTTTATTTGAAATTACTGTTGTAATTTAAATTAGAAATAGAAGAAATTTTAACAAAAAAAGAATGACATGAAAAAGTAAGTTGTTTTTAATGAAAAATAAGTCGCATACAATATGAATGTCACATGAAATATTGAGTTGTTTTTAATGCATTTACTTTTCTCTATAATAAGATGGATCCTAATGTTTGTTCAAGAACAAATGCTCAAAAATAATTACTTCATTTTATCCATTATCACACTTAATCCATTATACCTATTGACGATAATGATTCCATTCAAATTGCTTTGAACTCCCTAAATATAATGTAAAAGAGAAAACTCCATGACCACGACCATGACCACTGCCCCCTCCCTTGCCTCATCCATCATCAGAGACAATGAACTTGGAGTTATGACCACGATAGCAACCCCTCCCTTGCCTTCTGTCCACCATTAGAGGCATTGAACTTGGAATTAAGAGTACTCATGTTTTCTTTGCTCTAATTAATCTCCAAGGAATCAAAACTTGATCAATATATCAGGGACTCCATCAAGGAATAGATATATCATAAGAGAAGCTCAATAGGCTTTGCGGAGAGAGTGTGAAATAACACTTATCTCTGTTTTATGAAAGAACTTGAGTAAGTGGAATGAATGGTGGGAAACACTTACCAAGGAAAGGAATATTTTTGGTCCATCCTTATTTCTATTATTATTTTTGCTTCTTAGAATGGAGGGAAGTGTTTAAAAAAAAACTAAAACATATTTTAAATTTAGAATATATATATATATATATATATATATATATATATATATATATATATATATATATATATATATATATATATATATATATATATATATATATATATGCTTAATTTTAGTTTTTTCTTAATATATATTCAATTTAGTAATTTTTTATTTTCTAAAAAATATATTTAGTTTTTGGTTTTTTTTATAACAAAAATTATATTTTCTTTCTATAAAAATGGATTTTAAACATCCATTCATGCAAAATTTGTGATTTTATGATATAAGTTTATATTATATATAATAAATAATAACTTAATGCCATGCATTGTGTTTCTGAGATGGGTATTATACATCTCTTCCTTGCTATGTTATAGAATGTGCTTGGGTTTTCTTAATGCAATAAAATTAATTCTTCTCTTCATTATATCTTGAGATGTTCAACTTGCACCTAATAAAATAATAAAGTTAAAATAGGTTTGCCTTTGTCCTTTGTAGATTTCTTTCCCCATTAATCCTTGTCTTAATGGATTGTCTTATGGTGGCCTTGAGTGGTCACTCCCATTAGTTGCATACTTTTTAGTTTTATGTTAGTGACATTTATTAGGATTGATAACATGTTATTTAATTTATGAAAATGTGTTATTTTCCATATTAATGTTAAATATTAATATTAAATATGTTGGTTTTGAACATGGTTTAGCAAAAAGTTCCCAAAAGGTTTATAGATTGTAATTTATAATGTAATGCTTCATTGCTTGATGAAATTGTTTTAGATATTTTTTTTTAAGGATTCATTGATTGATGAAATTTTTATGGATATTTTTTTTAGTATATTAACTTTTATGTGATAAAGTCAAAAGTCACCTCCTTTTGAGATTTTCATTGGTTAATTTCCCTTAAGGCTATCAAGTTCACCATTCAGTCCCAGGTTAAGGAAATATAGGAGTCATGAAGTGGCATTGTCCAATAACTTAAATCTTGGAACATGTTTTTTTAGTCACATTATACTTCCTTTCTGTGTAAATTCTCCATGAAAATAGTCTCATGGAACATGAGGGACCTCAATAGTAAAGGAAAAAAAATACTCCTAAAAGAAAAATGGTCCGCAAAGCACCCATCAATAATGTTGATATAAAAAATAAAAATACTAAGTGAGGTTCTACCTCATATAATTAAAAAATGGGGGAGGAATTTCCAAGTAGTAGTGATTGATGATTAGATATACTTGGGTGGAATGGCTATTATTTGGAATGATTAGGAAATCAAGGTTACCAATATGTTTACCTCTTTTTGCATTATGAAAATATAAATTTAGTTAATTGACATTGAGGACTACTACCATGTATCCAATGTCTATGACTCCAATATCACAAATGGAAAACCTCTATTTCTCAATTCTATTTCCAGCACAAGTAATTTATACTCCCCATATTCGTGGATTATTGGGAGTGACTTCAATATTATCAAGTGTCTCGAGGAATAGAAATGATGAATCACAATGTTTACCAAGAGATTTTGTAAGATATACCATCAAGGCCCTAAAGTAGTATCCATTAAAGTTCTCAAGAAATGAGTCTCCAACCCACACATGTGGATCAATGACATGTAATACATGTGTGTGTGGTGACTAACTTAATACATTGTTCTAATAACTCCACAAACTTGATTATTTCACTCCATCACACGATTGACCATAGTGTGACATAAGTAAACCAAGAGTAGACATGAAACCTTTAGGCAAGAAAAATTCCCTAGATCCTCAATTAGGTTCTTAAATGATGAAGTGAAAATGAAAGGGGAAAAGAGGACTTCCTGATTTAACCATCACAAACATGTGATCAAGTGTGACTAGGAGTGTATATATTCATATGTTTTCCAAAGAGGGTGTGAATACATGAGTTACCATTCATTGCGCCTTATTTTTCTTTCTTTTGATTTTTCGAATAAGGTTTTCATAAGTTTTGAACAACTCATAGATATAATATTTACATAAATTTTCACTTTAACCTTAGAGTTTAGACTTAGATAAATCATTATAGTGTATCTTTAATGATGTTGGATTTCACTTTTTTATTTTCTTTCATCACAAATGACAAAAGGGGAAATATTTTGCCACAAATCTATGAATGCTTAATCATAAAGGCGTCATGTGATGAAAACAAATTAATGATGTTATTCCCTATGAAAATGATGGGTATTCTCAAGAAACGCTTATGCTTGTGGATGTCTCCTCCCTAGTTGAGAGGGAGTGAGCATTGACACCATATTATCCATTTGTCATGTACTACGACCGAGACTAACAGTCATAAGCCTACTAAAGACACCAGTAAGGAGAATGGTGGATTAGATAAACATATGGGACCAATATTTTTTGAGAATTTGTGCTTTGACTAGGACTAACCGCCATAAGTCAAGTACATTAATCCAAGATAAGAATGGTCACGAGGATCGACATTTCCTGGTGTCAAATATTATGATAGTGGATTAGGAAATGATCATGCGAGGACATGCTTGATGAACATCCTAGTGCGGTAAGTGCTTAAAGAGGCAATGGTGTCCAAATTTATGCCTCCCAACATTGTGCTATGATCTAATGGAGAGATATAAGTTGTTAGTCAAGGCCTTTCTATTTTGACAATGTTGGCTGCGATGATGTAAATCATTGTTGATTCTTATCAATCCAGATCCCTTCTTATATGAATATTTCAACTTGAGAGTACTTTTTTGTCTCATTATGAGTATCTCCCTAGTTTAGAGGGGGTGTCATCATCTTCATTATCATCATCATCATCACCACCATCAATCTCATCATTTCATTATCATCATAATCGTCATTCATGTCATCATCATCATCATGATTATGGACATTGTCGTCAATTGTTCATAATTATAGGTGTCGTAAGAAATATCATCAACCCAAAAAATATTACGAGTGCTCAAAAAGGGTTGTTAGGACACATGATATATGCAAGATAAATGACAACTTTATTTTTTAGAGATGATAGATGATGATCATCATCACTACCATTATCATCGTCATTATAATTTTCATCATCCCCATCATCATAATTAATGTAATTTCTATCATCATTGTTGTCAACTTCGTCATGAACATCATAATCATCATTCATGCCATTATTGTTGTTGATGATGACCAAGATGAAAATAATGATAATGATGATGACTTGGAAGATGACTCTAAAGATAATGATTATGATTATGACCATGAAAACATTTAAAAATTGGGAAAATTGTCTAAGGTCATTAGCATCGCCATCATCATTGTCATTATAACCCCCATCATCTTTATCATCATTTTGATTATCATAATATTAATCAAAATTCATGTCATCGTCATCATCTTCATTATCATCATCGTCATAATTATTGACATTGTCATCAGTTGTTCATAATTTTTAATGCTATAAGAAATATCATCAATGCAAAAAATATATGAGTGTTGGAAAATGGATGCAAAAGTCAAAAAAAATAAATGGGGGCAACAATAGACGTAAAATTGGATGAAGAGTGGACACAACATAAGTAGATGCAAAACAAGACAGAAAAATTGACACAAAAGTGGATGAAAAAGTAGATGCAATAGTTGATGCAAAATTGGACACAAAATAGGATGCAAACATGGATGAAAAAGTGTAAGAAAACATGGGTGTAATAGTAGGCATAAAACTTAGCATGAATTGTTGTGAAATTAATATGGATACAACAATGAACAAAAAAAAAAAGACACAAACTTGGATGTAAGAAGGAGGAAAAATTGGATTAAAAAATGGATGTAAACATGGAACAAACATGGGTGCAATAGTCGACACAAAATTAAATTCAAAATTGGACACATCAGAAGTGGATGTAAAAGTAGATGCAAAATGGAATGCAAAAAACATAAAAATTATTTGGTGCAAACTTGGACATAAAATAGGACGCAAATGTGGATGCAAAATTGGAAGAAAATGTGGGTTTCAATGATAGGCACAAGATATGGCACAAAAAAAGTGGATGTAATAAAAAAAACAAAAAAAGATGCAAACTTAGATGCAAGACAAGATGCAAACATGGATGCAATAGCAGAAAAAAAATTGGATGAAAAATATGGATGCAATGGAAGTAGATGTAAAAGATTATACAAAATGAGATGCAAAACCCAACACAGAAGTGGATGCAAAAATAGATGCAATATTTTAATGCAAAAGTTGATGTGAAGATGGATGCAAAATTGGAAGCAAATGCGGGTACAACAGTAAGTACAAAACATGGTACAATTAGTGTCACAATAAAAGTGGATGTAATGATAGATGCGAAAAAAGAAGAAAATGAAGATGAAAAATAAGATGCAAAAGTGGACGTAAACATGGGTGCAACAATGGATGAAAAATATGAAGCAAAAATTGATGCAAAAAAATTCGATGCAAAAGTAGATGCAATATGAGACACAAAACCTTATGAAAATCTTGATGCAAAGGGGATGCAAAAATGATGTAAAAATGGATGCAAAAAATGATGCAAAAGAGGATGCAAGAGATGATGAAAAAGTTGATGCAAGTGTAGGTGTAAAAAGTGGATGCAATAAATGATACAAAAGTTGGCGAAACAAAATTAGGTTCCAAACTTGATGCAAAACATGGTGGAAAGGATGGAATAAAACTTGGCATAAAACCGGCGTAAAACCTAGTGTAAAACCTGATGCAAAACCTATTACAATACTTGGTGCTAAACTTGGTGTAAGACTTGGTGAAAAACTCGGTGCAAAATTTGCATCAATGTTTGCACCATATTTGATAAATGGACACAAATAGCACCAAAAATGGGCTCTAGACGCAAAAAAGGAAGAAAAAAAGGACGCTAATCACAGGTTTTGTTGTAGTGTGAGGATCTTGATAGATGGATCGAATTGATTAGTGAGGGAGAGCCTTCACGCTCTACTCCCTCTACATCTTCTTAGATAGATGAGAAGATGGGGCTCATTGTTAGCTGCTCATGGCAGTGAGTCCCTAAACATGTTGAGCAGGTATGATTGATGGTGTAGGGATGGCTTGGCATCTAGCATCATGACATGTTGCATATGAGATGGATGGAGTTTCCATGGACCTGAGCATGGATGGCACTTATGTAGATAGATCCTTGATGAGTCAAGAATGTGGCAGGATGTTTTGAGGAACAATTGATGATGGAATGAGGATGTTCACTCTCATGGTTTGAGCATGATAGTTGGATTAACTACCCAACTAGTTCAGACATGGGGTCGCGAAGTGTGGAGAGATATGTTAGCATTGTGTTGGAGTATCATGGCAGAGGTTCACATTGGTGACACATGATGAGGTCGACATGGGATGTTGCAATGGAGATTGTGGCAGAGAGGTCGATGATCATGGATCGAGATGATATCTGATGGAGGACATACCATTGAGGTGTATACCTTGGTATGGTTATCTTGGTGATAGTTGGTTGCTAAGGTGAGACATGATGGAGATGGGGTTCTACATATGTTGCAAGGATGTTTGCCTTATGTGGAGGAGTTGAGATCATGGATAATGATGATCTTGGTGGATGGCTACCGAAATGGTATGTTGTCGAGAATGACAACGATTTCAGGTCGAGGAGGATGTAAGGTCCTCGAGTTTAGCCAGGCGCAGTTGGGCAAGCGGGCGCGGTTGGGCGTGGGCGAGCCAGACCGCATGACGGACGAGAGCGCGAGCACGCTGGTGTGCGGGCACACAAGCGGGCTAGCGTGTGGTTGGACAGTCGGGCACATGGTGCACGGGCGGGCGCGTAGTAAATGGGCGGGCGCATGGGTGCACAGGCAAGCAAGTGCACATGGATGAGTTGCGATGTGCGACGGAGGTGCGACAGCATTGCGACGAAGTGCGACGATAATAAAAACATTTAAGGCATGGTGCGATGGACTTATACCCACACGGGAGTGCGTTTGCGATGGGAGTTGGCCAACTTGCGACAGGCGGGTGAGGCCGACTTAAAGAGCGCCGAATGGGTGTGTGTGTGGGGTGTGTGGGCGGTCGGATGGGCAGCCCACCCACGCACGAAGATGCATATATATGTGTATTGCGATGGAGTTCAAACTCATCAACGAATCATTCAACATTCGATCTTCGCTCTTGGAGAGATAAGAAGTGCGCAGTTTTAGAAGGGAGATGAGCGCATAGCTCATGCGCACTCCTTGGTGATACGCACTTGTTGGAATCGCTCACGGTGAGAGGTGAAGGTGTTGGGCAAGACGTGCCCGGGTTGGATGTGTGGTTGTGTCGTTGTGCCGGGACTTGGCGAGGGTGTCTTGGTGGCTCGGGTGAGCACCCGCCCATCGTGCAAGGTGTGCACGAAAGTTGTATTGATGTAAAATTGGCTAAGTATGAGACTTGGTCTTGCCAAGACATACTTGTGTATTGTGAACTGATATTCTTAATATATTATCGGGCAGACTCATTGTTCAAGGAGTTGCCCCTCCCTTTATACTGTGCAATTGTTGTTCTCTTTTATAATTGCTAATGATAACGAATGAGTATGGGTGTTCATTAGTATAAAGGTTAAACATAATATTGCTTGGTTGCGAAACACAAACTAAGTAAGGAAAAGTGAATTAAGTGTAGTCCATGAACATTACTATTGGTGAAAAGAAAGTGTTCGGTGGTGCCGCACCTTGCTATAAGCGGTTGAAAGACTACCTCAGGTGTAGGGGCGTGACAATATGGGTCTGGTTTGTTGCGTAATCATATTAGGGATAAATTTCCTATGGATTGGACATGTGTATGCTAAAAGTTTATATGTAAAATTTAGTGTCTGACATCAAATTCATCAAGTGGTGTTAAAACGAAGGACTGTATTGTATATTATTTTTATTATTTAAAATGAATTTGAATGTGTTATTTCATAAATTTATGTATAAATGTGTAATGTGTAAAATTGTAGTTTTGATTATGTTTTCTTCATTTACGGTTAAGAGGGAGAGAAAATTTTTTTAAGGTGATATTAAAATAATAAAATAACACTTAGTACTTTAATTTTTGTTATAAATCATATAGAAAAATAAGAATATAACTTTTTAGGGAATGAGAAGATTGGATGATTGGAATGTTTACTAGAGAATTATTAATAATAGAAATATATTTTAAAGCAAGTTAATTTTAGTTATATGATTTTTTAGTTATAAATTATATAAAGAAATAAGATAATAGAATTTTTTAGTGAATGAGAAGATTGGATGGTGGGAATGTCTACCAAAATTTTTTAATTATATCTTAAAGTTAGTTAGTTTTAGTTATAAATCATATAGAAAAATAAGTTAATAGAAATTTGTAGGGAATGAGAAGATTGGGGGTTGCAACGTCCACCAAAAAAGTTTGAATAAAAATTATAATTATATGTCTAAATATGAATTTTTCTCTCAATATGAAATTGACATAGGCACTTATAATAGTATTGATATTACAATGAAATACAAAGCAATTGTGTAATTCCTTTTATAATTGCTATTGAATAAACATCTAACACACATAGATAAATAACCAAGGTATATACATTTTAAGTTCAAAACTATATTTAACCAATGAGAGGGATCAAAAAAATCTAGAGAGGTTTAAACATTTTTTCAAACTATATATAAAAGATCTTTTATACATATGTGATTTTTAATTTTTGAAAATTTCCTTAAATAATTTTACATTAATTGAAACTCAACATTTTTTAATTTTATTTTATAAGATTTTAATATTTAAGATGAAATTTAAAAATAATTGACAAGAATTTTTGAAAGGAAAAATCTCAAATTATATATATATATATATATATATATATATATATATATATCTTAATACATTAAGTTAAAAATAATAAAATATATAATAATAATCTAAGAAGTCAAAGTGGATAACAAAGACACTTATGCAAAGAGATATACCAAAACTTACATTATAACCATGTAAGTATACAATATAAGGAATCCTTTGTTATGCGGAGAACTGTTGTTGGGAAAAGTATCCAATTTGGAATGCCCCTATCCCACTCTAAGAGGTGATAGTGCCTTAGCAACAAACAAGGAAAACTATCTGAGTATTCTTCTTTATGAGATGTAAATAGAGAAATAAGGATGTAACTAACCGGTGCCTTCCACTATTTTGTCGATCCAATCACTCTCTCTTTTGTTCGATTACCGCTGCCTACTCTTTCACTGGTCCAACTTCACCCAGTTCCTGCAAAATCACAAGAGAGGAAAACTACACAAAAAACATAGATTCACATTCATAACTAGTTTAGGATCAGATGTAAACTAAATATGCAAATATAACAAAACATCATTGAAATACAAGCATATAGGAGAAACTCAAATAGCTTTATTGATATGATAACAAGGTTCAGGAGGAGATATAACCAAGTGAGTCCCCGATCCAGCATCTACCTCCCAGCAAAGGAATCCCTTCCTCTCCTCCAACAAAGCATAAATCACCCAATGTACTAATCTCAATCTCAAACCAACAGCAATTCTCTGCAAAGTACAAAATTCTAGCCTCCTGAACCTCTGGGTGAGAGATCCATATATAGATGTAAGCAGAGAGGATGAGTCAGCTTATGTTTTGACTTGTGGCTTCTCTCTGTCAGTTCTTGCTTCCACTTGGAGGTTGAGAACCTCTTACTCATCACTAGTTGAATTCATTGAGGCAAGTGTCATTGGAGAAGATTCTGGAAGCTTCCAGGGTCTTTCCACCTCATTGAATGAGCTTGCCATTTGTCATTTCCCGCTCAGTGCACCCTAGTAGTGTTTCCACCTGTGTTACAGTGCACCTAGCTAGTGTAACCTCTGCATTTCAATGCAGGCAGCTAGTGGAGCCACTGAATTGATCCTGAATTGACTGTTTCTAAGTGGTTTTTGGTGGAGAACTTCTGGGAGAAGCTGTCATTGGTTGACCTTGTTCCTTTAGGGGTAGGAACAACTCATTTAGGGACTTTGGATCCCTTGGATTATGGACATTTCATGCTCAATGCTGTAAGGCACAAAAATGTCTATAACAGTTGCCCCCTAAAGTATGAGGCCGTTTATTGGGTGAAATGCTTTATTAGGAGGATCCGAAGTTCTTCCAATGCTGGAAGGAGACCTGTAATAAGATACAATACAATACATTACTTTTCATATTGCTTTCATGATCTAGCTGAGGCGGGCATTCCCATGCTCAGCTTTATAAATTCATTTTTCTGTACATAGAACAAACAATCGCCTGATGGTAGACTCATGATTTAGATGAAATCATCATCCTTTCGGTAGGATGATTATCTGCTGTAATGCTGTACATGTCAATGTCTTTATTTTTCCTCAATATATATCGCAGCCCGGATGGATGAAACTAGATCCGGGGTCTTCAATCTCATCTGATCTTCACTCTAAGTACAAGTCGATCCATGTGAGAAATGTTCTGAAGTCGAACATGCAAAGACATCACTTGATTACCAGTCAATGATGTAAACTGTTAACAAGCGCGAGAGGAATCACCGATAATGAAAATGACCCTCAAGGTACTGCAATACAATTCACGTGGTGTGAATAAAGGACTTGGTGTCGAACACCACGCAAAATCTTTCGGTCGAAGGTCATTGGTGTATACCTGTCGCCGGAAGTGAGAAACTTGCCATTGAGGCATGCAAGCTTCAAAGTACTGAAGGGGGTGTTCCTAGATCAACTTCTTGGATAATGAGCTGATGTCGACAAGAAGAGATCCGTCAAAGGAGGGCCTTAATGTATCCCACATCAGTGACATGGAACAGAGCAAATGATTTTTATGGAGGTGAAACAATCTGATGATATATGGTTCAGGGTGGCGGTCATGAAAGGATGAAGGATAATGTACAGTAGTGGATGGGACACGGTTGACTTCTCTGAATGACTTCTCTTGAACATATCGGCGACACTTATGTGATGGATCGGTAGCATTTACCCCAAAGGTGGATGGTATTGGCGAGACCATGGTGATGTGACCGGTGAATGAAATAACCCAACCCGACTTAGGCACGGAGTGGAAGTGTCATGTTCAAGAGCGACTTGCTACCAATAAAAGTTCTTTGAGTTTCTTCCTAATTTTTCCCCAGTCATTTCTGACCAGTACCTCTTTATTTTTGTCAAGCTTGAGGAGGATAACATATGCTTGTTCTATAATTTGCCCTTCAGGCAAACCCATCGCTATGTTTTAATGAGCCTAGCGATAGTGAAACTCGTTCTTGTCTAAAGACAAGTTTGTCGCTATTAATGTTTTTTAACGAGTTTAACGACAAAGATAACTCGGTCCCTTTTCATTTTTAGAGAGTCTAAAAAGGTACGTAAAGATAACTCCAAAGTTCCTTTTTCGTCATATATTCCCTTAAGTCCGAAAAAGTATAAAACAATACAGAAGGGATGAGTTTTCGATAGTTTTAATGAGCCGAACAAAACAAGCGCTCGATCTTTTTGTGCAATAATCCCTCAGGTCCAAAAAGATTAAAATCTAGAGGAGGATAGCACTTCCGGTCGCTTTAACGAGCTGGAAGGCCAAAACTCAGCAATCTTTTCATATTTTACGAGTCAGATGAAAAGAGCTTAAAGAAGACTCGTCTCTTGAGGAACGAGTGATAAAATAGGTAACAGTTGATTCCAGGTAACGGTTGGAATTTTCCAATCACGGCAGTGTCACAAGGATGGCTAAGTGAGATCACTCTTCGCAGCTGTTCCTAAAAATGGGTGAACAATCAAATGGAGGTAAATGATCAGCCAATCGAAAAGTGGAGGTGACGGTGCAAACACGACCAAGGCTTTAATGGCTGATAAATTTACATTCGCAGTGGTTATTTACCGGGTAGTTCATTTTCTAACGAGCTTAAACGCGGATTGAAACACTTGCTCGATCTTATGTTTATTTTTTGACGAGCATGAACTATGTGCTAAAACTGCTCGATTCCAGTCATATGATAAGAATGTCTCATTTAAGATGCCATTTTTTATGGGGCTTGCACCTCATAAAGCTTTGCCCCGGAATCCTTTCGTTATGCAAGTTCGGAAACGACTAATCCTACGAGTTTAAAGGGTTAGACCTACAGGTTTAAAGGGAGGACCTAAAAATTTAAAAAATAAATAGCCGCCCCTTACTTTCACTCCAAAAGGTTTGCATGCCCCCAGGTATAAAGTATGATTTCAAGGTTACCCCTCAATTTGCAGATAAAACATTTGTTCTAGCAGGAAAGGCCTACCTCTTTCAGGTTACCCAAAGATTGTCTCATTTGCGCAGCAAACAAAACACTTCTTCGGCAATGTCTACCAAGATAAACAAAGGTAAGCGACGCCGACCCAGCTTACATAACTTTGACAAAAGAATCTTATTCTAGAATAACCCTCTTCCAGCATGGGCGGGGTACAGACTAGTCATATTCTCCCACGGAAACCTACCCTATACCCAAAATTTTCCTGCCGAAGCAGACCAGGACGCATGCCCCCTGGGTTCCAGTCATATCCTTCTGAATCACTCGCACTCATCAGGAGGACGGACCATGGGTTGAGATATTTCTTGCGTGAAGAGACCATTTAGGGATGGTACGTACTATTTGCGATGCGTGATCCGGGAAATGAAAGTTGGTCCACGAGCTTGACCACTCTTCCTTCCTGCGGAAAACACATTACTCTAAAGAGTGAGGAGACGATGGCTCCCATGCAATATATATAGTCTCGTCCAAGGAGTAGGTTATAATCCAAGGGTCCTTGAACGACCATCACGTTCATTTGAATGGTCTTCCCTTTCAATGTGATAGGCACATTGGGGAGGATCCTTAAAGGTCGACTGGTTCCTTTATCGAAGCCTGTCAGATTTCTCATTTCAGGCAAAAGCGTTGGCGAACCAAGCGCTTTCCAAGCAATAGAGGAAATGATACTCACAGATGTCCCCTCATCAATGATAGTGCCAGCCATTACCATTCTGTATATTTGAGCGATAATTCTGAAGGGTATGCTGGCTGGCAACCGGGGTCTGCCTAGTTGGTTCCAGTCGAAGGACACAACTAGGTTTCTTGGTGGTGGGACCGAATAGACGGCCGGATATCGCTCTGACGAACTTCCTTCCTGCGATAAAGGAATGGGTGCATTGCCCCCGTGTTCGTCGGAGTCTGTGTTGATGAAAAGAATCTGGATGGTGTCATCCTTATCCTCTTCAGTGACTGTATCATTCGAAGATAAATCCTCTGAAGGCAAGACCGGGTTAATTGCCGCCTCGACCTTTTGACTTTCGTCTGGTATGGATTCAGTCGGTTTATCCTCAATGATAGACGCTTCAGCTGACCACTTGAGCGGGCCAGCTAGATTCTCAACTAACGAAGGGCTTGGCAAGAGTTTTTGATATCCAGGAGGAAGTCGTAACGGTGAGACCGGACGATCTTCCAAGACTCTTTTAGCCTCATCTAAGAAGGGACAACGGTGGAGGGCATGGTTGCCTTCGCATAGTCTACAAGGAGGTCTAGCCCTCCCTTTCTGTCCTGGAACTTCACTTTCGCTAGTTGACGGTGCACTTTCAACATGGCTATCAGAGGTTGATGACACCAGATTGTGCAAACGGGGAGACCAGTCCCTTAGTATCCGAGGGATGCAGGGACAACATCTATGAAAGTGGTCTCCCTTGCAGATGACACATGGCGATTTAGGCCTGGTCAGTGATGTGTGTGGATTTTCATCAGACGACACTTGTTTTCCCTTATTCGCCTTTGGCTCCTTCTTCTTTTTCTCTTTCTTATTCTTTTCTTTCTTCTCCTTAGGAACTTGGTTTTTAGTTTTACCAGTCCCGTCACGCGAAGAGGAAGGAAGAGAGGAAGAATTATAGGAAGTAGAAGGTTGGTGGGAAATTCTGGACTCGTCTAATTGCTGATTCGACTGTTCAGGAATAGTGGTGTTCTGAACGACATTGGTTGAGAAGAGCCAGACCGGTAGGCCAATTGTCAGTCCTGGAAGCGACAATGTGGCCATATGGGGCGCACCAACATCTCCCCAAGAGGAGAAGGGACTAGGATTTCCACCAAGGGGAATTCCTTGGTTGGTGGGCTCCATTTTCTCAACCTAAAGATCAACGCAGGAAAAAAGGGGTGATTGTTCCGTTTAAAATGAATTTTAACGACGCTTAGACACAACTTGCTTTTTCAATTTTAGAGAGTCGAGAAAAAGCTAAAGATGACTCTAGTCTCCTTCGATGTTTCAACGAGCCCGAAGTGACAAATGCTCGGATGGACTTTTTCCTTTATAGTGTCTGAAAAAGGCCAAAAGGAACTGCTGTGGAGTTCTAAGTAGAGGGTGTGCCAAACTTTTCGCAAAACCGCAGAATACTTTTTAGGGTACAGGCGGTCAATCTTCCTGAATGTTGTGTTCAGTGCATTACGATCAGTAGGGCGGTCGACACGGCTTCCTATGGATAAAGGTTTTATTCCTATAGGGGTCTCCCAATATATATGTGTTGGTACGTGGGAGCACAATCCGTACTGGCACTTATCGTCTCTCAGGAGGAATCACCCAACCATCAGTGAGGCGACCAGTGACCAGGTTTTACGATGCCGGAACACGTCTCTAGCCTAAACCTCTATGTTGTGCGTTATGTTACAAAGCGTTGTTAAGTTCATTAAATTTATTTTAGGTTGATCTTTCTTAGAAGTTTGCCTTTTTGGATCACCACGAGATGTATGATACAATTCCTAAATGCAGTCTAAAGATGATAAGCAAGATTTTATATCTTTTCAACAATGAAAATCCTAGCTACAAGGGGAAAAGAAAGACACCATCTTTTCTCAAAGAGCGTAGAGCACACAGTAATGCACTTTTTCCTAAATCAACATACAAACTGTCAAAATGCAAATGCACATATGCATGTATTTGTTTTCGCTTTCTTAATATTGATGCCTAAAAAGAAAGCTGTTGTACAAATTTGAATTCGATTTCAAGTGAAAACACAAACAAGTTCCTTTTTCGAAATCAAAAAGACGATTACGACACTTTATGATTTACTTGTTTCGACAATTGAAATGCATAAATTCAAACCAAAAAACAAAAGTAAAAGCTAAATCAACTGTGAACAGCAAACAAACTCACTCCTAAGATCAAAACGACACTTACGATAGGTCTAGATCTAAGGGCGACAATATGACTAGTTTACTTTTGTAATGGGAAACTGCAAATGATGTAACAAATACACAAAGAACAAATACAGTTTCTTTATACAACTGAGGCAGAATTGAGGCAAAGAAAAGGAGTTTCAGATAGGTACACTGACTGATAACAGGCTGCAAAAAACAGAGATAAAACTGAGCAAAAGGAAGCAGGGAACCACAGTCGCACAAGGCAAAGACTGATCAGCGCACCCTCAACACAGAGAAACTGAACTTCAGCGCAGGTAGCCTCCACGGGACCTACGTTGAAATGCATAACCTCTTCACAGAGTCTGCGCTGAAGCAGAAACGAGAGTTGTTTCTGGGTTCTGGGTCACGGTTTGCAGTTTAATCTACAGTTTTTGGCCGGATAAATGCTATCAATTAGGTACAATTAGAAGGATGATTTATAGGAGGACTAAGATCTATCACAAAGGGCTGTTAGAGCACTTGTGGATCAGCTGTTCAGGTCATAAACAGGCCCAGCTGATCTGTACTTTGCATTTGTAAATGGCAAATGCAGTTCGATTCGACACTCTTGAGTTTATGAAATGAATAGCAATAGAAACACAAATAAACTAACAAGATACTGTCCCCAGCGGAGTCGCCAATTTGTTGTTGGGAAAAGTATCCAATTCGGAATGCCCCTATCCCACTCTAAGAGGTGATAGTGCCTTAGCAACAAACAAGGAAAACTATCTGAGTATTCTTCTTTATGAGATGTAAATAGAGAAAGAAGGATGTAACTAACCGATGTCTTCCACTAGTTTGTCGATCCAATCACTCTCTCTTTTGTTCGCTTCCCGCTGCCTGCTCTTTCACTGGTCCAGCTTCACCCAGTTCCTGCAAGATCACAAGAGAGGAAAACTACACAAAAGACATAGATTCACATTCATAACTAGTTTAGGATCAAATGTAAACTAAATATGCAAATATAACAAAACATCATTGAAATACAAGCATATAGGAGAAACTCAAATAGCTTTATTGATATGATAACAAGGTTCAGGAGGAGATACAACCAAGTGAGTCCTGATCCAGCATCTACCTCCCAGCAAAGGAATCCCTTCCTCTCCTCCAACAAAGCATAAATCACCCAATGTACTAATCTCAATCTCAAACCAACAACAATTCTTTGCAAAGTACAAAATTCCAGCCTCCTGAACCTCTGGGTGAGAGATCCATATATAGATGTAAGCAGAGAGGATGAGTTAGCTTATGTTTTGACTTGTGGCTTCTCTCTGTCAGTTCTTGCTTCCACTTGGAGGTTGAGAACTTCTTACTCATCACTAGTCGAATTCATTGAGGCAAGTGTCATTGGAGAAGATTCTGGAAGCTTCCAGGGTCTTTCCACCTCGTTGAATGAGCTTGCCATTTGTCATTTCCCGCTCAGCGCACCCTGGTAGTGCTTCCACCTGCGTTGCAGTGCACCTAACCAGTGTAACCTTTGCATTTCAATGTAGGCAGCTAGTGGAGCCACTGAATTGATCCTGAATTGACTGTTTCTAAGTGGTTTTTGGTGGAGAACTTCTGGGAGAAGCTGTCATTGGTTGACCTTGTTCCTTTAGGGGTAGGAACAACTCATTTAGGGACTTTTGATCCCTTGGATTAGGGACATTTCATGCTCAATGCTGTAAGGCACAAAAATGTCTATAACAAGAACCATCAAAGATAATAGCCTATACGAATAAAAAATAACGCATCATGATGAGATGTAAATGGACTAATTTGTTGGGAATTTAATAAAATATTTATTGAGTGTTTGTTGTGCTTGAGATGAAATGATGTAATTGAGGAAAGGATGCAGGATCTTTTGTAACTAATGCCCCAAAATTTTGATGCAATTTGTAAAAGTTTTGATTTTGTAAAGTGTTTTGTAAGGCGTGTAAATTATGCATATATATATATATATATTAATATGATATTACATATAATCATGTAGCATGTATCCCTCTTATGTATAGAGTGGATGTGATATCAAGTTGGGGAATTAACCACTATGGTAGGTATAAAGCAAGTATTTGTAATCATATGCTAGATTCATGTGGAATCCTAGAGATTAGTTCTTTGATTAAGGGAGGAATGTGATATGGACCAAGTTATAGTTTGGAGAGAGTTTAACATGTTAATGAGTCATGCAGGTGAAAATGATTACAAAAAACTAGCTAGTACAATTGGTAGCACCCATGTATCTTGGTAGATGGATATGGATATCAATAATTAATTGTTTGTAGGAGGAAGAAAAAAGTTTGATTATGCAAGCACTAAAAGAAGCTGAAAAAATCCCATAATGAATAAAGCACAAGTGAAAATGTAATTCCTATGTAGAAGAAAGAATAACTTATAATAATTTTTGAGTAAATTACATTAATGAAAGTCAAAATAAATAAACTGAATGATGTGAAATAAAAATAAAGTCATAAACCTATTATAAAGTAATCCACACATCATAGTATATAAATCTATATGTACAATTTTGTTTCAAAGTAACCTAGGAAAAAAAATATAAAACTGTCACTTACTTTCATCTTTGTGTAATTTTAATAAAATATATTACCAATATTATTATCAATATTCATTTGATTTGATTTCCATATCTAATACTGGGACATATATTTTATTGTAAAGTAACCATCGTCTTATCTCGAACACTTTATATTAACAATCACATAAAGCAAGCTTGTGGAAAACCTAGTTTGGTGCTGGTGCACTATCATAAAATGACAAAAGGTTGAAAAGCGTGAAAATGATGCATTTTGATTCAGATGCTTTCATATATAGTATATTAAATACGTGGCTATTTTATAAGAGCAAATGCGTCTCCGTGCCACTTGTAATCTCTGAAAACATCAAAGGTCCTTGTATTCCTTGTTTCGTCGTTCGTGGTTGTTCATAATATTGAAATATGAAAGTATTGAAAAGCTGAAACCGATGCATTTAGATTCGGATACTTCGTATATAATATTGTAAATTCGTAGCGATTTTCAAAGACTGATATATTATCTTCAAAACTTGTATTTTTCTAAAACTGCATAATATGGAAAATTCAGGTACATATTTGTCATCATACTCAACCTCCGTTATTCCAAATAAATAGTTGTCCACGTACTCAACCTCCATTATTCCAAATAAATATTACGAACAAAGTCATTCTGCAATTTTGTATCAAAACATGATCAGTTTTATTGACAATAGCACATAGTTTGAAATATGACGACAATTTCAAACTCTGAAATTGTTATTTTCTAGTCAACGACTGAACAAGGTCAATCCAACCCAGGGGGATTGCATGTGTTCAGGGGTTAAATTTGACGCGTTTACAAGTTTCTGCCTTTTTAGACGTCAAATACTTTCGATTTCAAAATATACACTTATTTTTGACTGCCCAATAATTTTTTTAATTGTCATATTGATGGGCATGTAAACAAATGACCAGTTTCAATCTATGTATATATAGTTCATGTCCAGCCTTACCTTCAAATCAAGCGGACACCTTCCAGCCATGTAGACTCCCAGAGGTTGTGAAAGAGAAAGAACCGTGGTGGGGGCAACGCCTTGTTTGCAAAGAGCGACACTGCTGGAGGGTTCTTTTCTATTTTATTGCTGGATATTTTATTTTTGCTTAAATTTTGAAAACACTAGTTCGTAATTTTTAATGCAAACCAAAATAATAATAAAAAAAAGTGTTAAAGGAGTGCATGTAAAATTGAAGTTAAACCGTACGAATTTATCTGTCGGGCGGCAGACTTCGTTTCAATTAATTGGTACCATGGGTTAGTGAAGTTCTTTACCTCCCCAACCACTCAATTATCTTATTGCGTAGCTGCAAATGAGCAGCTTGCAAGTTATTGGACTGTGAATTCGCGTGGGAGAGAAGGGGGCATAGGCAGCACTGAGCAGGCATATAGAAGTTGGAAATCATGGAACGTGGAGATCATTCACTAACAAGCTCACCCAAAAAGAGAGGTATTGTGAACTTGTTAAATTTGTTCTTGTAAAGACAATCTTTTATGCTTGGTTCGTTTTAATGGTTTCAACTTTCAACTCTTTCTCAAATAGTGAACGAACACATCCAATTTTGGAAATAAAATTTAGCTGAAAGCAAATTCCTAGCTTGGTTGCAGCTATCATCAACGTGAAAATTTAACATATGAATCATTGAAAAAAAGTCATAGTGTTGTACATGCTACGCATCTGATTGTCAAGCTTAGAGATTATCTTTTCACGGAAATATATTGTCATATCGTTTGTAGCCATTCCAGCGGTATAATTTCATAGTTAAATATGTTAGAATAGGGGATGGTATTAGATATTAGCAGTTCACCCTACTGGCCAAGCTTAGGGAAAGAAACGCTGTCATTTAATTGTATATAGATTTAAAACCTTATTGTGAGGGTTACAACTTACCAGGCTCTCTTTTCGATTGTTCTTTCCTCGTATCCTAGGGTTCTCCTTTCTTCATGTGATTATCTCAAACCAAATTGTAAATGAGTAAATTTACTCGTACCCATTTTCCGATAGAACTAGTGTAAAGATCTACGAGGGAGTTCATGAAATTAGAGAGAACCAAAAAAGCCAAGGCTGAATAATATATTATATTGTTCACCTTATATGTATACCTATCATCTGCTTAAACTTTCAATGATAAAATTATATTGATAAACTTCCAACAATGCACACCCTATTGAGATATTAATCTCACTATTAGTTAGTTGTTGATTAGGTGTCATTTTAGTTGATTTTTTGTCTGTTGGGTGTCATAAGAAGCTTAGTCTTACTTGAGTTCTAGAGTTTTACTTCAGTTATTTATTATTGGTGTTTACAGTGTAGCCTATTTAGTCATTCACAATTTGATAAGAACAATCTCTGCTCCACTTTTCAGTTTCATTATTTGTCATGGTATGAGAGTTCAACGTGTGTAAGACTCTTCAAGAGCAAGAGAGAGAGACAGGTTTGCATAATACTCCGTGAGAGCAACAAAGAGAGACGAGTTTGCATAAGAATCCTTGAGAGCAACAGAGAGAGATGAGTTTGCATAAGACTCTGTGAGAGAGCAGCAACCTGAGTGAAGAGAAAGAATAAGCCTCGTTGAGAGACCAACATAAGAGTTTGCATAAGACTCCGTGAGAGAGCAGCAACCTGAGTGAAGAGAAATCATAAGCCTCTTTCAGAGACCAACATAAGTTTGAAGAAGCCTGCGAAGAAGCAACAAGAAAACAAAGAAGCCAACGACGACAAGGCCAACGGGAAACTGACTAAAAAAGTTGAATTAAAAAAAATTAACGTATTATCGCACCCTACATCATTAAAGAGAGTGTGCTAATGTAGGGTAAAAATTCGTAGAATGCGTTAGCTTTACTAACACTCAACACCACAACAAAAAAATGCGTTAATTTCAAAAAGTGTTGGGATACACTTCAGACTACATATGTAGAACCGACTCAAGAAGCTTGAGTGCATGTGACTAATAATCAGAGGAATGCAACGAATGGGCTCAAAAAGAATGAACACAAAGCCAAATGTTGGATTCGAAACTGAGTAGATGACTCTATTTTCGACAAAATAACAGGGGCATTGCAACACATGAAGCTTGGGAAATCTTGAAAGTTGCATATCAAGGTAATGATACAGTGAAGACAGTGAAATTACAAACATTGAGATCACAGTTTGAAACCCTAAAGATGACTGACACAAAAAATGTGGATCAGTTCATGGCTATAGTTGTGGGAATAGTAAATAAGATCAAGCTCATTGGTGAAACTATTTCATATGAGAAAATTGTTCAGAAAGTCCTTCGAAGTCTACCCAAGAAATATGACATGATTTTAATAACCATTCTGGAATCAAAATATCTTACAACTTTTTCAATAGAACAATTGATTGGATTGCTTCTCGCACACGAAACAAAACTCAACTTGATAGAAGATTCCATGGATAAAGCTTTCAAAGCACAACTCTCTTTTGGAAGAGGCAGAGGCAAAGGATATAGAGGTGGAAACAAGCGAGGCAAAGGCCGAAGCAGAGGCAAATCAGAACATCATCATGCAACAGAGCAGTGAAGACCTCCACAAAATCAAACTCAAAGAAGCAAACCTTGGAGCAAATATAGTGTCGAGTGTTATTACTACAAGAAATTTGGGCATTATCAAAATGAATGTAGAAAGAAACAGTGAGATTAGCACAGAGGTAATGTCCATCTCTCCAACAATGAAGGAGAATCCTCTGGAGTAATGTTTCTTTCATGCATTTTTTCTGAAGACACTAACAACAAGGGTCTTTGGTTATTGGACAATGGCTACAAAAGTCATATGATAGGTAAAAAAAGCTCCTTTCTTATCTTGATGCTTCCATAAAATCAAAAAATACTCTTGGAGATCGTTCTTGCATTAACGCTGAATGAAAAGGTATTGTTCCTATTCTTACTAAACAAAATCTAAAGCATAACCTCATTAGTATAGGAGAATTGATGGAACTTGGTTATGATGTAATATTTCAAGGGAACACATGTTATATCTATAACAAACCTCCCAATAGAAGACTGATAGCTAAGGTTGAAAGATCTAAGAATAGGATGTTTCCTTTGACTCTTGGAAGTCAAAATGTTTCATAGTCTTTTGTACACAATGTGTCAAGAATAGATGAGTCTCACCTATGCATTCTAGATATGGCCACATAGCATTCAAAGTCTAAGTCAACTTTCGAAACAGTCAGTCATTGGTATCCCTACTATGAATGAGAAAGACTGTAATTGTGAAATTTGTGTTCTATCCAACCATAAAAGACACAACTTTCCGACATCTTCCTCTAGAGTAAAAGAGCCTTTACAACTTGTCAATACAGATATATGTGGTCCAATGCAGACATAGTCTATTAGTGGTAGTCTTTATTTTCTAACATTCATTGATCATTATACCAGGAAGACATGGGTGCATTTTATGAAAAACAAATAAGATACATTCTCAAGGTTCAAATAATTGAAAGCAGAAGAAAAACAGCAGAGTGGAAAGCCTTTGAGAGTACTCAGATCCGACGGAGGAGGAGAGTACCACTCCAATCACTTCAAAGCATTTTGTCAATATAAAGGAATCATAATGCATAACATAACAAGATATACTCTACAACAGAATGGAGGAGCAGAAAGGAAAAATCAGTCAATCATGAACATGGCGAGATGTATACTTCGTGAGAAGAAGTTGTCAAACAATTACTAGGCAGAGGTAGTTCCGACAGACATGTATGTTCTCAACAGATCTCCAACAACCACTCTCCAAGGTACAATACCTCAAGAAGAATGGGATGGTAAAAAGGTAAATGTATCTCACTTTAGAATTTTTGGATCGGTAGCATTTTCACATGTTCCTGGGAAGCTTAGAAAGAAGCTTGATGATATGAGTGAAAAATGTATTTTCGTAGGCTATAATGAGCAGTCAAAGGCCCGTAGACTTTATAATCCAGTTACAAAGAAGTTTGTTTTAAGCAGAGATGTAAAATTTTTTGAAAATAAATGTTGGTCTAATGAAGTTGATGAAGCTTCAAGTTAGTTTTTTTATCTGCGACAACCACCAAGATTGTAGGTTGAAGAAGAGCCATACCATGCTAAAAATGGTACATCTTCAAGGAGTGAATCCACCAGTGATTCAACATTTCAGAAGACAATCAGGAAACAAGAAGCATCAGAGAAATATATGAGCACGAGCATGAGTTTGACTAACATAATATGTTTTCTTTTCTTTCATCTCATCCAACTGATTTTGAATAAGCAGTTAAAGAAAATCATTGGGTAGAAGCAATGAATCAAGAACTTGATGCTATAGAGAAGAATCCGACTTGGGAATTAGCTGATCTTCCAAAAGACAAAACCAGAATTGGTGTAAAATGGGTATATAAGATCAAGCTAAATGAGAAAGGAGAGATTGAGAAACATAAGGCATGTTTGGTTGCCAAAGGATTCTCAGAATAGTTTGGTGTCGACTATGGTGAAACCTTTGCTCCAGTAGCAAGGTTAGACACTATGAGAGCCATTTTGTCCACAATAGGTCAGCACAAATGGAAAGTCTATCAGGTTGATGTAAAATATGCTTTCCTAAATCGTATATTGCAGGAAGAAGTTGATGTAGGTTAGCCTCCTTGTTGTGGGGAAAGATGCCTATGCAGGACGATCCTATCCACCTAAGGTGTGACAGTGCCTTAGCAACAAACAGAGACAGCTATTATGGTTTCTTCCTTTATGAAATGTGAAAGAGGAGAGATCAATAGACTTACCGGTGTCTTCCATTTGTCCCTCGATCTAGATCCTCTTCTCTTTGGGTGTTCACAGCTACTTGCCTCCTCGCTCGCCCAGCTTCAACAGATTCCTACGAGATCACAAGAGAACAGCTACTTGCGACAAGAGAAGAACACAACACAAAGGCAGATATTCATATTCATAAATGATTCAGGATTAGAAATAAATCGAATACACTAATGCAATCATACATCAAAATAGATCAGCATATAGGAGAAAACCAAGATAGCTTTATTGATAAATAACAAGGTTCAGGAAGAGATACAACCCAGAGGGCTCCAATCCAGCATCTCCTTCCCAGCAGAATGGAATTCCTATCTTCACCTCCCTTCAAAGCATTAAGCACCCAATGATTCCAGTCTCAAACCAACAACAATTCTTTGCAATAACAAAATTCCAGCCTCTAGATCTCATGGAGGAGAGATCCATATATAGATGTTTTGAGAGAGAGGATGAGTCAGCTTGAGATCTGATTAGTGTCCTCTCCCTCTCTCAGTTCTTGATTCCACTTGGAGGTTCTTGCTTCCACTTGGAGATTTGGAACCTCTTACTCATCACCAGTCGAATTCCCTGAGGCAAGTGTCATTTTGGAAGCTTCCTGGGTTCTGACACCTTGAGGAATGAGCCTGCCACATGTCCAATCTCTCTCAGCGTAGGTAGCCAGTGTTGGAGTTGACATTCAGCGCAGGTAGCCAGTGGAGCCATTGACATTCAACGCAGATGGTCAGTGGAGTAGTTGACATGATCCTGAATTTACTTGTTTTTGAGCAGTTTCAGGTGGAGAACTTCTGTGAATTGCTGTGGTTTGTTAGCCTTGTTCCTCTAGGCGTAGGAACAACATGTTTAGGGACTTTGGATCGCTTAGATTATGGACATTTCATGCTCAATGCTGTAAGGCACAAAAATGTCTATAACAGTTGCCCCCTAAAGTATGAGGCCGTTTATCGGGTGAAATGCTTTATCCAAGAGGGTCTGAAGTTCATCCATTTGATGGGAGGAGACCTGTAATAAGATACAATACAATACATTATTTTTCATACTGCTTTCATGATCTAGCTGAGGCGGGCATTCCCATGCTCAGCTTTATAAATTCATTTTTGTACATAGAACAGACAATCGTCTGATGGTAGACTGATAATTTTGGCGAAATTATCATCCTTTGAGTTGGATGAACATCTGCTGCAATGATGTACATGTCAAATGTCTTTATCTTTCCTGAATAGATATCGCAGCCCGGATGGATGATACTAGATCCGGGGTCTTCAAACTCGTTCGATCTTCACTCTAAGTACAAGTCGATCCATGTGAGAATTGTTCTGAAGTCGAACATGGAAAGACATCGCTTGATTACCGGTCAATGAGGTAAACCGTTAACAAGCGCGAGAGGAATCACCGATAATGATAATGACCCTCAAGGTACTGCAGTACAATTCACGTGGTGTGAATAAAGGACTTGGCATCGAACACCACGCAAAATCTTCTGGTCGAAGGTCATTGATGTATACCTGTCGCCGGAAGTGAGAAACTTGCCATTGAGGCATGAAAGCTTCAAAGTACTGAAGGGGTTGTTCCTAGATCAACTTCTTGGATAATGAGCTGATGTCGACAAGAAGCGATCCATCAAAGGAGGGCCTTAATGAATCCCACATTAGTGACACGGAACAGAGCTAATGATTTTGATGGAGGTGAAAACGATCTGTGATATATGATTCAGGGTGGCGGTCATGAATGGATGAAGGATAATGTATGGCAGTGGATGGGACCCGGTTGACTCTTTCTGAACGACTTCTCTTGAACATATGGCGACATTGATGTGATGGATCGGTAGCATTACCCCAATTATGGATGGTATGGCGAGACCATGGTGATGTGACCGGTGAATGAAACAACCCAACCCGATTGTGGTACGGAGGAAAAGTGTCATGTTCAAGAGCGACTTGCTATCATCAAAGTTTTTTTTATTTTCTCCCAATTTTTCCCCAGTCATTGCTGACCAGTACCTCTTTATTTTTGTCAAGCTTGAGGAGGATAACATATGCTTGTTCTATAACCTGCCCTTCGGGCAAGCCCATCGCTATGTTGTAACGAGCCTAGCGATAGTGAAACTCGTTCTCATCTAAAGACAAGTTTGTCACTATTTAGTGATTTTAACGAGTCTAACGACAAAGATAACTCGGTCCTTTTCATTTTTAGAGAGTCTGAAAAGGTACATAAAGTTAACTCCAAAATTCCTTTTTCGTCATCTAATCCCTTAAGCCTGAAAAAGTATAAAACAATACAGAAGGGATGAGTTTTCGATAGTTTTAACGAGCCGAACAAAACAAGCGCTCGATCTTTTTGTGCAATAATCCCTCATGTCCAAAAAGATTAAAATCTAGAGGAGGGATAGCACTTCCGGTCGCTTTAACGAGATGGAAGGCCAAAACTCGGCAATCTTTTCATATTTTACGAGTCAGTTGAAAAGAACTTAAAGAAGACTCGTCTTTCGAGGAACGAGTGATAAACAGGGTTAGCAGCTGATTCCAGGTACAGGTTGGAATTTTCCAATCACGGCAGTGTCACAAGGATGGCTAGGTGAAATCACTCTTCGCAGCTGTTCCTCAAAATGGGTAAACAATCATATGGAGGTGAACGATCGGCCAAATGAAAAGTGGAGGTGACGGTGCAAACACGACCAAGGCTTTAATGGCTGATAAAGTTACGTACACAATGGTTATTTAACGGAATAGGTTCATTTTTTAAAGAGCTTGAACACGGAAAAACACTGCTCAAACTTATGTTTATTTTTTAACGAGCATGAAATATGCACTAAAACTGCTCGGATCTTGCGTTTATTTTTTAACGAGCATGAACTTTATGCTAAAACTGCTCATTTATATAGTCAAATTTTGATTTTTTACCATAACTAGTTTTTCTCTTTTCAAGGATAGTACTGCATTCTCAATTGCTGCATCAAACTTAGTTAGAAATGAATAACATTTGCTTGAAAATGAGATTAAAACCCTAATATCTCGCTTTGAACTACATAAAAAGCAATTAAAAAGTGTTTTTACCTCTCATTTTACCATTTCATTTGAACTTGGTTTGTTGGATCTTTGGAGGTGCCTCTTCCCCCTTGATTTTCACCAGCTGATTTCGGGAGATTTTGTGGACGATTCTCGGCGCCGTTTGGACCAGGTAGGAGCTAAACCCTAGCTCTTTCTTTTCATGGTTTCATTTTTCCATTTTGTGCCTGTTTCCCTGTCTTTCTGAGCACCTGGGGTTTTCTCAGGGCGCCCTGCCATCAACGCAGGTGGTCCACTCGAAACCTGCGTTGAATGTCAAGCTGCCTTAAGGCAGTTTGACTTTCAACGCAGGTGGGACACTGGTTACCTGCGTTGGACACAAAAACTGGTCTTCTTGCACAGTTTTTTGATGAAATTTTGCCAGTTTCTCATCAAATCCAGGAACTTACTCTTTCTCTTGTTTGTTTTGCAGGGATCTTTGAGCAAAATGTCCCTTACATGTCGAGAACGAGAACATGAAGAAGAGGACATGATTGCCCTCCATCATCCTGTCACGGTGAACGCGCTGCGGAACTGTGGCCTGCTAAAGTTTTTCTGTATCTCTACCATGAGAGCACAGATCTCCTTACTGCAGTATATGCTTGATGCTTGGGATCCCATCAACCAAGTATTCCAGATTAGGGGCAAATCCATCCCCTTGACTATCGTAGACATTTACTTCTTGACTGGGTTGTCAAGGCGGGGTGCCCCCATTTCTTTGTCAGGTTCGGCCCGAGGGAATGACTTCGTGAGAGATTATGTCCGCCAGTATTGTAGGGAAGGTTCCCAGCTGAGCAGAGACGGCAAGGTCGTTATCCGTGAGATTACTGACAGGTCTCTCAGGTCCATTCTGTATACTATTGGTAGGATGGCCGGTAGTGCATCTCTTCATGTTGCCAACAGATCTTATGTACAGCACGCCTTGGAGTGTCTCCAACCGAAAGTATTCAACTGGTGTGATGCAGTACTTCTTCAGATGAAAAGTCAATTGACCAAGGTAAAGGATGGGAAGCTGAAGAACTTTGGTTTTGGTTCTATTTTGACTGCCTTTGCCTTGGAGAAAATACCACTGATGCAGCCTCAGTATATTGCACTCGACTTGCCTTCTCCCACCGAGCCACGCATGAAGAGATGGGTTGATCACATGTCTAGGCATGCTGGTCAACCTCAGATTACTTTCACTGATACCTTCTTCAGGTGGTTCGAGCGCCAGGAGATGGTTTATTCCGAGTATCCATATGTTGGCATAGATTTCCGAGGTGATCCGGATTTGGTGTTACCGGATGGCGAACAGTGGGGCGCTATTGGTAAAATCTCTGACCATATCATTGTTTACTGTTTTTTTATTCATAATGTTTCTGTGCTTTACTCTATCAAGACTTTAATCAAACTCTTTGTGTGCATTGCAGATGTTGGCCCTGTTCGTCCAGCAGTTCGCCCGAGAGCGCTAGTCAATGCCCCAGCAGGGGAGCCTGCCGGGAGGGTTATTCTTCACGACCTTGACGTGGCCGAGACCCTTACAGCTGTGCAGGAGTAGGTTGAGAGCCTTACTCTTGGTATTCTGGATTTACGGATCGATGAGTTACCTTTACAGTTGCAGCGGCATACTACTGGTGTGCCTAGACGATGGACTCGTCTCTTGCGCATGATTGCATAGGCCATGACGTGCTATCACGAGCATCACTAGGCTAGGGTGCCCCCTAGCATTTTTGAGTTTTTGGGTCATGCGACCAATTTTTTCTTGGTTACAGAACATTATGTGTAAACGATAAACAGTTTTTATATATATATTTTGATTTTCGGGGTTTATTCTGGTTGAGTTATATGATCCACTTGTACAACATTGATGATGCATTTTCTTTTATAAATGTCGCAAATGTCTATCTAACACATAGTTTGCTAATGAGTCGATTAATGTGTTTAAGTTCCTGGAAATATGTTGGTATTGAATTAAATCAAACTGTCTTTCCAAAATCTTAACCCTTAGAAACATACGATAAATAGTTGGATTGCGGACAGAATATATACCATTGAGTTGTAGTATCACGAGTTGTGAGTCTAGCCTGACGATCAGTCGGCGTATACCATGGGTGATGGCATCAGAGAGGAGTTCTATCAATGCGCTATACTCAGCGATATTATTCGTTGATTGCCCAATACACACACCTTTGAAACTCATTAACTCGCCGCTTGGATCAAAAATGGCCCAGGCCGCGGAGGAGAGGTTTCGCGAACTACGACTTGCTCCGTCAGCATATCCCACACATGTCTCAGAAAGGTTCGACATCTGCAATAAATGTCAAAATGTGGATTACTCGACCAAAAAAAACACTTTAGCGAAAACAAAATACAACAAAAGCACACAGGTTACTATTTAAGCATAGTAACGCTTGAGGTACAACCCGTTGCGGGGTTGCGCCAGTGGAATTCCGTCATAGTCCATTAACTCGTAGGCTCCTTTTGCTAACACTCGTTTAACAATATAGGGGCCCATCCATAAAGGATTAAATTTACCTGCTCCCAATTTATCGGATTCTTGGTCGTAAAGCAAGACCAAGTCACCTTCTGAGAAGACACGGGGTTTGACATTTTTGTCGAACTGCGCCTTGACTCGTTTCTTATGGGCTTCGTTAACCAAAGCGGCATCACGACGGGTTTCATCCAATTGGATCAGTTCCAAGAAACGTGCCTCTTCTTCTAAAGTTCTGAGGAGGAGATCAATTGCGAGTTTAAGAGACGAAATTTCACACTGGACTGGTAAGACTACCTCCAGGCCATACACCAGTTGGAAAGGTGTGAACCCAGTCGCATTCTTTACCGATGTTCAGTAAGCCCACAAGGCTGAGTATAGGATTAGGTGCCACCTTCTTTTGTGAACCCCGATCATCCTTTGCAACATACGCCTTAGGACCTTGTTGATTGCTTCAACTTGTCTGTTGGCTTGCGGATAATACGGGGTAGAGCTGTTGTGAGATAGCCCTAGCTTGGTAGCTAATTCAACCATCATGTGATTGCGAAAATGCGATCCATGGTCTGTAACTATAGCCTGTGGTACGGCAAACCTGGCAACTACATGATTGAAAAAGAAAAGGGCAGTTGTTTCACCAGTGTTATCCAATGTAGGCATCGCCTCGGCCCATTTGGTAAAATAGTCAACGGCGACTATAACATACCCATGCCCCCCGGTCGAGGTGGGGTTACATTGCATGAAATCGATGCCCCATTTGGCGAAAGGCCCAACAACAACTATTGGTTGTAAAGGTGCGGGTGGTCTTCTGGTTTTGCTATCAAAAATTTGACAAGCATGGCAACTTCTTACTGCGATTATGCAATCTTTGAACATGGTTGGCCAGAAGTATCCTGCTCGTAAGATTTTTTGTGCTGTTGCATATCCAGATTGATGCCCCCCACACGCGCCTGAATGACATTCATTCAGGGCTTTTTCGGCCTCGTCATGGGTAAGGCACCTCCTCAGAACTGTATCGATACCACGACGGTAAAGCGTATCACCGACAATCATGTAGTCTTTAGCTTGGTATCGTATACGCTTCTGTTCAGAGTGAGAAGTGTTAGGCCTGAAATTTTGGGTTTGGAGATAAATTATGATATCTCCATACCACTCATTGCTTGCAGATATCAGAAACAAACTCTCGTCCACGATTGATTCTTCAGATGTTTCATCGTTGGACGACGATGGGAGATCGCACAATAATTCCGCGAAAACTAGAGCTTTCCTTGATTTTGATTTTACAAATTCCAGATCAAACTCTTGAAGGATCGCTATCCATTTTGAATATTTTCCCCCCAGCAACTGTCGCGACAGTATATAAGTCACGGGGTTGCAATCTGACAAAATGGTAGTTTTCCGAAAGAGGACATAATGTCGAAATCTTTGAATCGCTTGAACAGCTGCAAGCGCTAGTTTTTCCACATAAGAATATTTACTTTCTGTATCATTCAAGTTTTTACTTAAATAATATATAGGATGTTCAATTCCATCGTCTTCTTGAACTAAAACCATTGCAATAGTCGTATCCACTGCAGCCAGATACAGGTTAAAATCTCTTTGATAGTCTGGGCATACATTAATGATGCTTTTACTAGAGAATCTTTAAGAGCATCAAAGGAAGCTTGCGCCACCTGATCCCAGACAAAAGGTACATCCTTTTTCAAAAGACGAGTATAACCTTTAGTAAGTTCTGCGTAATTTGGAATGAACCTCCTCAGAAAGTTTTCTTTCCCTTGGAGTTTCTAAATCTGAAGAAAATTTGAAGGTGGAGGCAAATTAATGATTGCCTGAACCTTGCAAGGGTCGAGACGAATCCCATCCTTAGAGACTACAACGCCAAGTAAACGACCAGAACCGATGCAAAACACACATTTGTGCGAATTGAGTCTTATCTTGTAGTGTCGGAAACGTAGAAATATCGCTCTTAAATGTTGTGGATGATCAGTCTGCTTTTGCGAATGAGCCGGAAGGTCGTCGAGATATGGTTGAACGATGTTCTTGATGTCATGGAAGGCATAATTCATTGCCCTCTGAAATGTCGCCCCTGCGTTCTTTAAACCAAAGGGTAATTTTCAATAAGCGAATGTGCCCCACGGACAAATAAATGCAGTCTTTGACTAGTCCTGTGGGCGGATATTTATTTGATTATACCCGGAAAATCCATCCATAAATGAAAAGATTTCACTTCCAGCGCATTCATCAATTATCTGGTCGATGAAGGGTGTAGGGTAGTTGTCCTTTGGACAAGCTTGGTTTACATCCCTATAGTCGACACACACTCTAATCGTCCCTTGTTTCTTCATAACAGGGACAATATTTGATACCCAATCGGTTAGAGGAACCGGGTAGATGAAACCAGCATGGAGAAGCTTTTCGACTTCTTCTTTAATGGCAGCGGCTTTCTTGGGGTGCACCTGCCGAAGCCGTTGTCTTACTGGTTTGACATCAGGATACATCTTGATTTCATGTTCAACAATACTCGAGTCAATGCCTGGCATTTCATCGTATGACCAAGCAAAGACATCTCTGAACTTGTGAAAAAGAGCGTTATATATTTCCAGTTCTGAAGGGGAACAACCTTTACCGACGTAAATATTCTCTACAACATTTGGTTTAGTCGAGATATTTATGGCTATAGTCTCTTCAATATTGGATAAGCTTCGCTCGGAATCCACCGTATTTACAGTATTTGATAGGAATTCAAAAACTGAAGGGTGATAAAGGTCATGTTGAGTATCTTCTTCATACTCTGGAAGAAGGGAACGATGGTGGTGATCATTCCATGGTGCCCCCTAAATCAAAATTGATTGTAAGATTCCTTCGTCAGTCCCATGCACTTTCGACCAAGGATCTACTGAGGTACCATATTCTCTAGACCTATCTACCCAAACGCTTGACGAGTGTTGATTTGGGTTCGCCTCCCATGCCCGAAACATTGATTGCTACAATATTTCTATTGGGCTTGGGGGAAAAACCATGGCATGATCCATGTCGATGTCATCTTCTGCGACCTTCGTGGAAGATATCATGTTGCAGGTTGCTTCTAACGCTATATCTCCTATATAGATGGGAGGTGGAAGCGCGAAAGTTCCCATCAATGCGGGGTCTTTCAGTAGGCCTACTCCGATATCTTGAAGCGAATGGTTGCTTCCATGGATCATGGGAATGCTTTCCGTAACTTGTGAACCATTAGGGAGGAAGTTTTGTTGGTCGACGATCGTAATCCCTCCCTGAAAAGGGAATGCGATCTTCCTAAAATAAGTCGACACGATAGCTGCCATGGCATATATCCATGGTCTTCCCAGTACGATGTTATAGTCAAGATTCCCATCGATGACTTCAACATCTATTTCCACTGTTTTTCCCCTTAGTTCAACCTTCAAGTTATTTAGGATTCCGTACGGGGTGTACGTCCTTCCGTCGAATGCTTTTAGTGTCGTCGAAGATCGCGACAAGGTTGGAGATCCTAGAGTTTTCCAGCAACTCATCAACATGATACATGTAGATGCCCCCTCATCAATAATTGTTCGGTGAACAGTTTTGTTGAGGGCTTTCACTTGAATAAGGAAAGCTAGTTGAGCTAGTAACTGAGGATCGTATCCTTTGTGGTCGAAGGATACAAGATTGGAATCCTTAGGATCAACCCCACCAATAGCCGATAACAACGCCTGCCTTTGGGATGGGAAATTTTGTAGTACCTCAAGAGTCGACATAACGGACGGCGATTGGGCCAAATCTTCCACTATGTTATAATGCTGCGCCGCTCTGGCGCGAGGATTAAATGTCGACTTGTGTACTACTCCCTTCGGCGGTTTTATTGTTAATTCAGGAATGATGGGTGGTACAACTTCTGTCGAAGTTGTTGTGGAACTACTTGGTTGATATTTACCTTTGTTGTTCGACAGCTGAGGATTCCCGTAATCTTTATTCCTTGTTGAAATCAAAGCATCATTTTGTTGCTTGGAGATCGACAACATTAGCACTTGCGACGGGGAAGCATTTCCACTATCAACTAGATTTTGACCTTGATTGGGAAACGGATCAGTTAACACAGCCGAGGTATGTGAAATTTTGAAGAACCTTTTAAGCTCAGCTCTCTATGGACAATCTTGTGTCCAATGATCCTCATCACATATAAAACATGGAGTTTTTGGTTTCCCTTTCTTAGGAGGGTTTGAAGAAGTTTTTTCAGGGTACGACTCACCCTGTTTCTTCTTCTTCCCTTTGTTTTGCTTCTTCTTGCTTCCTGGTTGATTGGGTTCTTTGCCTTTATCTGTCGATACGGCATTTACCTCCGAAGCAAGAATTTCTTCTTTTGCATTTTGATTCGAAGTCTTACGGGCTTTCTTAGACGAAGCCTTTGTCGATTTCGCGTTTGCCGTGCCAATCACACCATCGCCGGCATGAGAGTCACTATTTGATTTAGGAGGAGGAGGAATTGAAAATTCCAGTCTAGGGGCGTCAGGTATTTTGTCGTAGAGCGTGCCAGACTGAGTATATACTAAGTCTAGATATTGTGCGCGAGCAATGACTTGCTCCTCTATTACGACTCCCCCCTTGGCCACATCTTCCGTTATAGTAGGAAGTAACGACTTTATAAACCATTCAGCTAATAGCTGATCTGGAACGTAAGTCTTTACCATCCTGCGACGACGACGACACTCATGTATATGATCGGATATATGTGTGGCCATCGTCTGCTTGAAGTTGGTTAAGATTTCTGTTCCAGTTTCATACCTTATCGGTAATTGAAAATGGGTTAAGAAAGTCGTGGCTAGGGAACTGAAATTGTCGAAAGAGGCTCTAGGTAATTCAATATACCATTTAGCCACTGGACCTGTCAATGTCCTCTGAAAAAGGCGAAGCCTTATCGAATCATCGTTCAGGGTGTTCGACGAACACCACAGATGAAAAGTTATCACGTGATTCGACGGGTCTTCGCCTGGATTTCCATTGAATTTAGGAATATCCGATGGAAGTTTGTGAGGAATCGGTGGCCACCAAGGGGCGTAAGCAATTGGATCGTTCGTTAATCGGTGTAAATCCGGTAATTCTAAAGTTGCCACGAATGGTAACTATTGATTCAGGTTAGGTGAGGCATACCCAGGATACGATGGAATCGCCTGAGCAGTAGGCCTTTGTATACCAGCATAATGTAATTGATGTTGGTATAATTGATACGGTTGGTGGACTTGACCACAATAAAGCGGTTGGTTTTGACCGTTTTGAATATACGGTTGTCCACTGTTCGCAAAGATCTGCTGCTCAGAACCTTGGTACACTTGCTGGAATTGTGGTTGTTGGTATTGCACCAGCCACGGTTGTGAAGCCATGTTCTGCTGTGCTATACTAGCTGGCGGACCAAGATGTGGGGTAATTGTACCCGTTTGGACCTGTGTCGCCCCACCAGTTGGCGATTGTGGTTGTGTCACAGGGTCAAGGGGATGTTGCATTACAACCTGAGAGATCTGAGGTTGACATACAACAGGCATCGTTTGAACTTGTGACACTGTTACAATAGTTGGTGTTGTCGGGATGTTCGACATAGGTACACATTGTTGCATAGAATACACAACTCTTGGCTGTTGGGGTAGCATAGGTACCCAACCACTTGTCGTAACTCCAGTATAACCTGAATACTGTTGAGAACTGTCGTATGGATATCCTCCCGAAGGGGGTAATGAAAGGGCATACTACCCCCCATACGGTAGCAATCCGGAACTCAAGGGGATTGTTTGCCCTTGGGGACTGGATGGCCCAAATTGACCTCCATAGGGATCAATCTGTCGAGTCTCAACATAAGAGTTACCGGATATTATTCCGGAGGAACAAACTGGAACAGACCACACTATCGAAATAGTCCCTGGGTGGACTCCTTCTAGCGGTTGTGAGCTAGTTGGGACAGATGGTACGCCGGCAAACATTGTCGGAGTGACGGCAGGTGGTTCTGCTGTCGCTGTGTCGTTCGACATAGTCCTAGATGTTGACGGTTGCTCAGACATTTTGAGTCTATCCAATAGATTGCCTCACAATTCTAAAGGAACTTCCACTGGTGATGGACTAACTTCTGATGTAGAAGGAAAAAGAGTGACCCCTACTCCAAAATGGGTTGGAATACTTGCTTGCGGATCCTCTACAATTTCCTCTATCGCAATCAAACCAGGTGGAAGAGGAAGACCGTTAGGTCTGTAAAATATTTCTGGTGCCGAAGAAGGGGTTGTTTCGACAGCGACAGTTGTTTGAGGAACAAGACTCTCTGGACCGGTTACAGATGGAACTGGTTCAGTAACGCAAGTATTTGTTCTCAGACTAGGATCAGTGTTACTGTCCCTCTGTGGCTATTGAACTTCTTCAATAGAGGCAGGGTTTCTAGAAATGTTTGGAGTAACCGGAATCTCAGATGTTGTCGGAACACTTGTTCTAACTTTGATAGGAGATTTCAAACCGGTTAAACGAGTTTGCTTTGTCCGTACTGTTTTCGATTCCGGAGACAAAGACGGTTGACTCGTAAGCCTCCGCGAACGACGGGGTTTCAATTGACTTTCTTCCACAATTTTGGATTACTCGATCAACTAAAATAAAAAAAGGGGAAAATGTGTTTCCGTATTGAATGAATTTTATTAGACGCTTTAGACACAACTTGATTTTTCACTTTTAAAGAGTCGAGAAAAAGCTAAAGATGACTCTAGTCTCCTTCGATGTTTTAACGAGCCCGAAGTGACAAATGCTCGGACGGACTTTTTCTGTTATAGAGTCTGAAAAAGGCCAAAAGAAAATGCTCTGGAGTTCTAGGCAAAGGGTGTGCCAAACTTTTCGCAAAACCGCAGAATACTTTTTAAGGTACGGGTGGTCGATCTTGCTGAATGCTGTGTTCAGTGCATTGCGATCAGTAGGGTGGCCGACACGACTTCCTAAGGATAAAGGTTAAATTCCTATAGGGGTCTCCCAATATATACGCGACGGTACGTGGGAGCACAATCCGTACTGGCGCTATCGTCCCTCAGGAGGAATCACCCACCTTCCATGAGATCGACAGTCACCAGGCTTAACGACGCCGGAACACGTCTCTAGCCTAGACCTCTATGTTGTGTGTTATGTTGCAAAGCATTGTTAGGTTCATTCAGTTTATTTTAAGTTCATCTTTTTAGAAGTTTGCCTTTCAGGATCACCACGAGATGTATGGTACAATTCCTAAATGCAGTCTAAGATGATAAGCAAGCTTTATTATCTTTTCAACTTTGAAAATCCTAGCTACTAAGGGAAAAGAAAGACACCATCTTTTCTCAAAGAGCAATCAGCACACTCTAATGCACTCTTCCTAAATCAAGCATGCAAACTTATCAAAATGCAAATGCACAATGCAGGTGTTTGTTTTCCGCTTTCTTAGTATTGATGCCTACAAAGAAAGCTTTTTGTACAACTTTGAATTTGCTTTTAAATGACAAGTACAAACAAGTTTACTTTTTCGAAATCAACAAGGGTAGAAGAGATTACAACACTTTGCGACTTTCAAAATGAATACTTGTTTCGACACTTAAAAGAGACAAACTCAAACCAATAAGCAAAAGCAAATGTATAATCAACTGTAAACAGCCAATGAACTCTCTCCTAAGATCACAATCAACAGATCTGAATCAAGGGCTACAGGATGATTATTTCACTCATGCAAAGGAAAACTGTAAATGACGCCACAAACACATAAAAACACTTAAAGGCTTTTTGTACAAAAAGAGGCGGAGTTTAAGCAAAGAAAAGGAGTTATCAGACTGGTACCTATGCTAGTTAAAGGCTGCAAAAAACAGAGATCAAAACAGGGCAACAGAGAGCAGAGAACCCCAGCTGCACAAGGCCAAACTGGTTCAGCGCAACCTCAACACTGTGGCTTTGACATTCAACGCAGGTATCCTTCACGGGACCTGCGTTGAAATGCAGACTGCCTTCATAGCAGTTGCGCTGAAGGAGAAACTCTCGTTTCTCACTGGGTTTTGGGTCACATATTGCTCAAAAATCAACAGTTTCAGGCCAAATCAGAAACACAAGCAAGGTATAATCAAAGGGATGCTTTGAAAGGGTACTAAGATCTATCACAAAGGATCATCAAATCATTTGTGAGTCCATTGTTCAGATCATAGACAAAATCCAGTGAAGGATGAAGGCAACAACTGTCTACTTTGCAACTGAGAATAGCAGAAGCAGTTCGATTGTTGTTGTTGAGTCTATGAAGCAAACAATGATAGAAACACAAATAAAATGACTAAAACAAATTTCCCCAGCGGAGTCGCCAATTTGTTGTGGGGAAAAATGCCTATGCAGGACGATCCTATCCACCTAAGGTGTGACAGTGCCTTAGCAACAAACAGAGACAGCTATTCTGGTTTCTTCCTTTATGAAATGTGAAAGAGGAGAGATCAATAGACTTACCGGTGTCTTCCGTTTGTCCCTCGATCTAGATCCTCTTCTCTTTGGGTGTTCACAGCTACTTGCCTCCTCGCTCGCCCAACTTCAACAGATTCCTACGAGATCACAAGAGAACAGCTACTTGCGACAAGAGAACAACTACTTGCGACAAGAGAAGAACACAACACAAAGGTAGATATTCATATTCATAAATGATTCAGGATTAGAAATAAATAAAATACACTAATGCAATCATACATCAAAATACATCAGCATATAGGAGAAAACCAAGATAGCTTTATTGATAAATAACAAGGTTCAGGAAGAGATACAACCCAGAGGGCTCCAATCCAGCATCTCCTTCCCAGCAGAATGGAATTCCTATCTTCACCTCCCTTCAAAGCATTAAGCACCCAATGATTCCAGTCTCAAACCAACAACAATTCTTTGCAATAACAAAATTCCAACCTCTAGATCTCATGGAGGAGAGATCCATATATAGATGTTTTGTTATGAAACCAGCTCACAAAAAGATAGAAAAGAGAGATCCACGACTTAGAATTCAGCCTCTTCGAGGGGGCAACCTCCTTTACATTACATAAATGAACAATTCTTGGATGATACAAATGACAAAACCTCCTTTCTATATATAGGAGTCTAAGGAGTCACCATGTAATCCAGCCGACCTAACAATAATAATATAAAGCCACAAAAATAACAATAGAGGGATTCTATGGGGCACAGAAATAACAATATGGGGGTAATAGGGGCACAACAATATAAATAAGGGGTATAACTACAATAGTAATGGGGTAATCACTAGTATTATAGGGACCCAACATGCCCCTCTCCTTCAAAAAAGTGTTGTCCTCAACGCTTGAGTAGTTCTGGATACTTCTGCATAAAATTCTCATCCTCCCATGTGGAATCTTCAGCGGATAAGTTCTTCCACTTGATAAGATACTCTGAAATTGATCGATTTCGTAGCTGTCGAGTTCTTGTTTCTGTGACTGCTTCCGGTTCCAATATAATTTTTCCTTCCTCATCAAGTTCTGGCAATATTGTTTGAATTGGGAGCTTGTCACCTATAACCTTCTTTAAACATGAAACATGGAAAACTGGGTGCAATCGAGAAGCTGCAGGAAGCTCCAATTTGTATGCCATAGTACCAATCTTTTGCAACACCTTGTACGGACCATAATACTTTGGTGATAATTTATTATCCTTCTTAGCTTGCTTTAGGGACATTTGCTTATATGGTTGTAGCCGTAGGAATACCCAATCACCTACATCAAAACTTCTTTCACTGCGATGTTGATCTGCCTGTTGTTTCATTCTATTTTGTGCCAACACGAGGTTATCCTTTAAGAGTTGGAGGACTTGTTGTTGATGTTCGATGTGATGTTCCACTGCCTGAACCTTAGAATTTTCTCTTAAATATGATGTGATGGATGGTGGTTGATACCCATAAAGTGCCATAAATGGGGTCATTTTTGTTGCTGTATGGAAGGAAGTGTTATACCACCATTCAGCCAGAGGCAACCATTTGACCCATTGTGTCTGTTTATCAGATACAAAGCAACGAAGATATCCTTCCAAACATTTGTTTACTATCTCAGTTTGCCCATCAGATTGAGGATGATAAGATGAGCTATGAGCTAACTGAGTACCAAGACAAGAAAATAATTCTGTCCAAAAATTTCCAGTGAAAATGGGATCTCTGTCACTTACAATAATCTTTGGGTTTCCATGTAGCTTTTGAACTGTTTCCATAAATGCAGTAGAAACTGTACTGGCTTTAAATGGATGTGATAATGCACAAAAGTGTGCATACTTGGTAAGTCTGTCAACTACCACCATGATGACACTCTTTCCCTCAGACTTGGGTAAACCTGTGATAAAATCCATTGAAACCTCCTCCCAACGTTGGCTTGGAATGGATAAAGGTTGTAATAGACCCGGTGTCTTAATTGTTTCAACTTTATTTTGCTGGCAAACCAAACATTCCGCCACAAACTTTTGAATATCTGATTTAAGGCCATCCCAAAAAAATTCCTTCTTAACCCTGTGGTAAGTTTTTAAAAATCCTGAGTGCCCTCCTAAGGGAGAAGTGTGCAATTCCATAAGAATCTTTTGTTTTAGCTGGGAATTCTTACAGAGGTATAAGCGATCTTTGTACCATAACGAATCATTTTTCCAGCTAAATGTATCAGAAGTACTGGAATCTTGTTGTAGCTTTCGAATAAGTGCCCACACTTCTTCGTCATTCTTCCATTCCTCCCTTGCTTCGTTTATCCAATCTGGTTGGATAATAGAAATGGCACACAACAATGCTTCCACATCCTCATCCTTTCTTGAGAGTGCATCTGCCACCACATTTTGCTTCCCTTTTTTGTAGATGATTTCAAAGTCATAACCCAACATCTTTGTGACCCACTTTTGTTGCTCTTCAGAGGATAATCTTTGTTCTAAAAAGTATTTAAGGCTATCATGATCCGTTTTTACCTTGAAGTGTCTTCCCATTAGGTAGGGTCGCCATTTCTTAAGTGCATGGAGTATTGCCAACATTTCCTTCTCATAAATAGCTTTGCTTAAAAACTTTCCCTTGATTGGACGACTTTCAAAAGCAATGGGTCTTTCATCTTGCATTAGAACAACACCAATTCCATTTCCTGAAGCATCACATTCCACAATAAAGGTTTTTGTGAAGTCCGGTGTAGCTAAGACCGGTGCTTGGCACATTGCCTCTTTAAGATGTTCAAAGGCCTTTGTTGCTTCCGGAGTCCATGAAAATGAATCTTTCTTCAATAATGTTGTTAGAGGTGCTGCTATTCTCCCATAATTCTTAACAAACTTGCGATAATACCCTGTCAACCCAAGAAATCCTCGCAGATGCTTTATGGATGTGGGGATTTTCCATTCCTTAATGGCTTTAATTTTGCTAGGGTCTACCTTAACTCCTTCATGAGATACAATATGACCCAAATATTCCACCTCCTGGACTCCAAAGAAACATTTGGATCTTTTTGCATATAATTGTTTCTCCTCCAATAGTTGTAGCACCCTGTCAACATGTTCAACATGATCCTTCCAAGACTTGCTGTAGATTAGTATATCATCAAAAAATACTAACACAAATTTTCTAAGGAATGGTTTGAAAATTGAATTCATCAAACCTTGAAATGTTGAAGGTGCATTGGTAAGGCCAAAAGGCATGACCAAAAATTCATAATGACCCTCATGAGTTCTAAATGCCGTTTTTGGAATGTCTTCAATCTTCATTCTGATTTGATGATATCCCGAACGAAGATCCAACTTGGTGAAGTAAATTGATCCATGCAATTCATCCAGTAATTCATCAATAACAGGAATGGGGAACTTATCTTTAATAGTGAGCTTGTTGAGCTCCCTATAATCTGGACACATGCGCCATGATCCATCCTTCTTGTGCACCAATACTACTGGAGCTGAGAAAGAACTTTGACTCGGTTGAATTATACCAGCCTCTAGCATTTCTGCAACCATACGTTCAATTTCACTTTTTTGGACATAGGGATATCTGTACGGCCTGATGTTTGGAGGAACACTTCCTGGAATCAGATGAATAGCATGATCATGATCACGCATAGGTGGGAGACCTTTGGGAGTCTCAAATACCTTGGAATGATTGTCCAAGACTTTTTGGAGATCTGGAGAAATAGATGATTCCAATGTGGAAACATCTAGCGAACATAATTGTGCAATTACACCTCTTTGCTCCTTTTTTAGAAGCTTTGTCATACCATTAGAGCTGATTATCTTTCCTGGTTTCCCTGCAATACCCCTTAATTCAACTTCCTTTCCTTCCGAAGAAAATTTGATGAAAAGTTCTTGAAAATTAAAAGCTATTGTACCCAAGGATTGTAGCCATTGGACTCCTAGTACAACATCCGCACCTCCCATTGGAATGGAAGCATTGGGCTAGTCAATACATATTCTCCCATGGATAGCTTGATATTATGGCACTTTCCAGAGCAATTTATTGTTCCTCCATTTGCAATCATCACTTGACACTCTGGTGCTGGATATAGGAAGCAATTCAATTCTTTTGCTACCCTACAATGAATAAAATTGTGGGTGCTTCCTGAATCAATCAACACTATTACCTTTTTTTCTTGATTTGTCCTTCTATCTTGATGGTTTGAGGAGTGGTAATTCCCGCCAATGCATTACAAGATATGGTCGGATTTATTTGTTCTTCATCTAGGCTTTGTTCCTGGAATATATCCTCTTCTTTTGACCTTTCTTGCTCCTTTTCTTCTTCCTCTTCACAATCTATGTAGAATAATTTCTTCTCAGCACACTTATGACCTTTTGTGTATTTGCTATCACAATTGTAACAAAGCCCTTTTGCTCTTTTTTCTTCCAATTGTTGTGGTGTCAACCTTGTAGGTTGTGGAAGACTATGGGCAACAACACTTCCGTCTTTATAGTTGTGAACGGTATGCTTCCTAGTTGCCATAATTTTTTTCCATTTTTCTTGCTAACCTGAATGCCTTCTCTAATGAATCAGGTTCCCAAAGGCACACATCATGTTGGATATTATCCTTTAAAGACCCTATGAACACATCAATCCTATGCTCCTCTGGAATATCTTTTACCCTTATGTTCAATTTTTGGAACTCCTCAATGTGCTCCATTATTGAACCCTTTTGTTTGAGACTTATCAATTGGCTAAAAAAAGTGTTGCTTTTTGTATCCTCATAATGTGCTATCAATTCTTCCGTAAAAATTGCCCAAGTGATAAATTGTTTACGAGAACAAAGCCATTGATACCATACAAACTGATTTGGTTCCAAATATAAAGTTGCCGTACGTACCTTTTGTGGGTTTTGCACATTATTGAGATCGAAGAATTGCTCCATCTGTAATATCCATGTGGCGGGATCCTTGCCATCAAACTTCCTCATATCGATTTTTGGAACATGGTGAGTCTTCGATCCAACATTAGAGTCTATGGAATCATGATTAACATTTCTTTTGTTCTCATCATGAGTTTCCTTTACTACCTTTTCACCATTAGTGACCCTTTCTTGTAGCAACTTCTTCAATTCATCCATCTTATCATCCATGCCATCAATTTTAGCGTCCATGCCATTCACCTTAGCTTCCATGCCATCCATCTTAACTTCCATGCCATCCATCTTAGCTTCCATGCCATCCATCTTAGCTTCCATGCCCTTTATCTTAGATTCCACGCCATTTACCTTAGATTCCACGCCATTTATCTTAGATTCCACGCCACTTATCTTAGCTTCTGTTAGCTTTTGTGAGCGTGACATTTGTTGCACTTGTTCTTGTAATTTTGATATATCATGTAGCATTTCTTCCTCTTCTTCATGAGTCATGCTAGAGCTTTCAGGTTCCTTACTAGGTGTTTTCATTTTCTTTCCTCGGGGCATCAGTTACCGATAATAATGCTTTACTATGCCCTTTGAATTCCGTTAAACCAAGCTTACACAAAAATTTAAAAAAAACAATACACACCTTTTTTCACTTTATAGAAGCCTGATATTGAATCTAATGCATCTCTGTAATTTCGGATCATCCAGTTCTGAAATTGCTATCTGTAGTAGCCTTCTGCGTCCTCTTTCCAATGCCACAAGTCTGAGCCAAATTGGATTCTCCAAGGAAGAGTTATGTGAAATCTCCCACAGTGACTTGCTTTTAGACTGGTTCAGTAGAGCGAACTTGTACGACTTGCCACGAGTCACTGTTTCAACCTTTGAATCTGAAACTCACCCACAAGAAACTAGCATCCGTCCTCTTTCTGTAACTTTTTACGAAATTTCAATCCGATCCTCAAAGAGAGAGTTATGACGATTTTCCCCAGGTCACCTGTTTTGAATGTAATTCAGGAGTCTGCAAAAAGGCCAAATTCCTCAGATCATATCTCCGAAAATATCGCGCTAAAAGCTCTGAAATTCGGACCCAAAGTTCAGCGCCAATTCTTCTCAAATGGGTTTTTTTTGCGACTTCTGAAACGTTACAGAAAAAAAGTTATAGCGAAAATGCCACGATGACCTATTTGGAGCAGCGAAACCCTAGAATCCAAAGCTCTGATACCAAATGTTATGAAACCAGCTCACAAAAAGATAGAAAAGAGAGATCCACGACTTAGAATTCAGCCTCTTCGAGGGGGAAACCTCCTTTACATTACATAAATGAACAATTCTTGGATGATACAAATGACAAAACCTCCTTTCTATATATAGGAGTCTAAGGAGTCACCATGTAATCCAGCCGACCTAACAATAATAATATAAAGCCACAAAAATAACAATAGAGGGATTCTATGGGGCACAGAAATAACAATATGGGGGTAATAGGGGCACAACAATATAAATAAGGGGTATAACTACAATAGTAATGGGGTAATCACTAGTATTATAGGGACCCAACATGTTTTGAGAGAGAGGATGAGTCAGCTTGAGATCTAACTAGTGTCCTCTCCCTCTCTAAGTTCTTGATTCCACTTGGAGGTTCTTGCTTCCACTTGGAGATTTGGAACCTCTTACTCATCACCAGTCGAATTCCCTGAGGCAAGTGTCATTATGGAAGCTTCCTGGGTTCTGACACCTTGAGGAATGAGCCTGACACATGTCCAATCTCGCTCAGCGCAGGTAGCCAATGTTGGAGTTGACATTCAGCGCAGGTAGCCAGTGGAGCCATTGACATTCAGCGCAGATGGTCAGTGGAGCAGTTGACATGATCCTGAATTGACTTGTTTTTTAGCAGTTTCAGGTGGAGAACTTCTGTGAATTGTTGTGTTTTGTTAGCCTTGTTCCTCTAGGGGTAGGAACAACATGTTTAGGGACTTTGGATCCCTTAGATTATGGACATTTCATGCTCAATGCTGTAAGGCACAAAAATGTCTATAACACTCCTCGTTTTGAAGTTCCAGGACAGGAACATAAGTATACAAATTGAAGGAAGCCTTGTATGATTTGAAGCAAGCTCCAAGAGCTTGGTACATTCGCATTGACACATATCTCATCAAAAGCGGTTTTTTTAGAAGCAATCATGAGCCAACTTTGTATACCAAAATGCATGAAGGTAAAATTCTAATTTTATGCCTCTATGTAGATGATCTTTTTTATATAGGAGATATGATGTTAGAAGATTTCAAAGCAGCAATGAGAAAAGAGTTTGATATGATAGATCTATGAGTCATGAAATACTTCTTAGCAATGGAAATTCACCAATCTTCTAATGGAATTTTTGTTGATCACCAAAAATATGCAAATGATATAATAAAAAAGTTTAGAATAACCAATTGCAAACCTGTAGATAGACCAATTTCTCAAGGCCAAAACTGAGCAAAGAATATGTAGCACCATGAGTTGATTCCACACTGTATAAATTTCTAGTTGGTAGTTTGTTATATTTCACTTCAAGTAGACCTGATATTATGTTTGCGGAAAGTTTTCTTGCAAGGTTTATGCAGTCACCTAAGATTTCTCACTAGAAGGTTGCAAAAAGGATCTTAAGGTATATTGTTGGGACAATAGATTATGGTTTGTTTCATACACATTCCGAAAATCATTCACTTTTAGTTTATACAGACAATGATTATGGAGGGAGTTTAGATACTCAAAAAAGCACCTTAGGGTATGTTTTTCATATTGTAACCAATTTGATTTCGTGGGCATCCAAGAAATAGGCAATTGTTTCAATATCTTCTGCAGAGGCAGAATGTGTAATAGCAAATTCGGCAGCTTGTCAAGCTGTGTGGTTAAGAATATTATTTAAATATATTTGAAATATTCAGAAGGAGCCAACTCCAATCTACTATGGTAACAGCTTAGCTATTTCCTTATCAAAAAATCATGTATTCCACAAAAATAGCAAGCACATTGACACTCGTTTTCATATCATCTGGGAGCTTGTCAGTGATGGGGACATAGTACCTTCTTTCTGTGGTTACAAAGATCAACTAGTAGACATTTTCACAAAGCCATTGGGCAAGAATGTATTTGAATTTCAAAGAAAGCAACTTGGCATTGTAAGATTCACTACATGCAATAATTGAGATTAGGGGGGTATCTTGTCATATTAATCTCACTGTTAGTTAGTTGTTGATTAGGTGTCATCTTAATTGATTTCTTTTCTATTAGGTGTCTTAAGAAGCTTAGTATTACTTGATTTCTACTCCATAGGTTTCGAGTTTTACTTCAGTTATTTATTATTGATGTTTACAATGTAACCTATTTAGTCATTCAAAATATTGAGAAGAGCAATCTCTGCTCCACTTTTTAGTTTCATTCTTTGTCATCCCCTGCTAGGTTCACAGGTTAAAAAACCATGATTTTCTATGCGGTAAGTTACAAATTTGCATTCATATTAAAAATATTTTCACGCCTTGAGGCTTGAGGACTTTAGGTACCATTCTATTATTTACACATTTTGAGAGGGAAACGTAGTTGGTGGGTGAGTGATTTATCTAAACGCACTGACCGTTGACAATCACTGTGTGTATATACACAATATATTTAAATTATATGTCTATATATATATATATATATATATATATATATATATATATATATATATATATATATATATATATATATATATATATATATATATATATATATCAGATAGTGTTTGATGCTCTCTGTAATACATTCATGTAGCAAAGGACTAGGACAAATAGCCAGTGATGGAAATCAATCACACAAGTTACATGTGTTGTGAAAGTGCCACTTAAAGAGGTTTGCAAGTGAGACCGTACTTTTTAGTAGTTCTTGGCCATTTCGCTATTACCTAATACCAACTTAGAAGTATCTTGAAAACAAGTATAAGACAAATCCTTATGTAAAAGGTGGATGGTTCTAAGGGTGAAATAAAGTTCATTGGTAGCCAATTATGGAAAATGAAACTGGAATAATTGCAAAGGGGTGTCTCTTTCACCATCCATTCTTTGTATGTACGAGTTTGTTTTTTCTTAATTATTTAAAAAAGTCATTGTCGAACACATTAGTTTATACACTTTAATTTAAATATAATATGATATGGTTATGTGAACGAGCCTGAAGAATGAAGTAGGAGTTGTGAATATTTAATATGATATGGTTTGCAAATGAATAATGTGAGCGAGCCTAAAGAATTAAGTAGGAGTTGTGACTTTTATTGGGACCACTTGAGATTATTCTTTTAGTGAACTTGAGATTATTCTTTTAGTGAACAATTGGTACCAGCTTGCTACTACTTTAACTTGAGTCATGACAGTGAGTGAAAAAATTTGAACAATCAGCTTATTCAAATACTTGTTCTTATAAATTGACACCAAAGCCATGAATAAATGTATCATTGATACATCAGCGTGCATAAAGCTTAAAATGTTAAATTTCTAACCAAATACATTCATCATGTGGCTATAAATCTCTATTCTTCTTATTAGAGTGTACCATTGTGTAAGGTAGTGTACACTATTCATGGTGTCTGACCAAATGTACTACAAGAATTGTGTGTCATAGATAGTCTGTCCCTACTTTATTTGATGGTTTCCACCCTTTTGAGGTTTGGAAATGACAATCGAATTTTACAATTTAAAAGCTTGATATTAACAATTAGAAAAAGTTTGATATTAACAAGTATTATATGAAAATTGTTATTTTTATTTTGGTCACTTGGTATTGATAAGAAATGGTAACTATGCATGGTAATGTAACAAAAAGTATTTATGGATTAAAAATCTCAAGTCAATAGTATTTACATTTTTTGTGCCTTTAAATTAACTTGATCAACTAAAAAAATATCATATGAAATAAGTCATGGTTTTCTAGGCATGTGGTGTTGATAAGCTTTGGTATTGGTCCATAGTATCCTAATAAATTTATTTACATATTAAGAATCTCCATAGTATAGTAAGATGAATCTCCATGTTTAACAATCTTGTTTCATATATTTTTAAACTTAAACACGTTTAAATTATAAATAAATCTTTTATGTAACTAAAAATAACATTAATAATAATATTTTTTATATTTTTTGTAAATTTAATATGGTATTGTCTCAAAATTTCAAAATACATCTACCATCTAGACATTGTTTTTCTTGAGTTCACAATAAGCAGCCTCAATCTACGACAAGGGAAACCAGATACATTGATCGCGTAGGGAGGAGAAGGTTTGATCAAAATTCTACCATTGTTGGTTATGAGGATTTCCAAGCATGAATGCTAATAACACTAGACTCGCACGATTTCATTTAAGGAAAAGATTATGTCATTTTGGTTCTCATTGTTTTGTTTTTGAAGCCATCCTAGAGGGGTTTTTATCTACAAATGAAGGGTGATGGAGTTCAACTGTTGGATTCATCTCCCCTTGGTGTGGCTATGGTTTAGAGCCCAATGGACTATCTCCTGCAAGATTTCATAATTTGAGAAATATTGAAAACTATGGGGAGTGAGGGTCTCCAGAGGGAAAATCTCTTAATGAATTTCCAAAGGGGTATTTGAATGGAAGATAGTTTCAACCTCCTATTCCTAGGCTTGGGCTTGGGGTATTCCTTTCGGGAGAGGACCATGTCCCCCCACAGCTAATGCACGTGCATTGCTAACAAATAATGCATTGGCAAGGGTAGAAATAATCACAAAAGCTAAGGATCAACAATCTATGAGAGAAGGTACACAGACTTGAAGTGCTAAAAAGAGGACTAAGTGAGAGTTTCTAAGTGGCTAGGTCAGACTAATATGGACGAAGATGATAGTATAGAGAAACATGGCTACAAAAAAATAACTTTTAGTAGGATCACACTTCAACTAGTGGCCAACACAAAGCAGGATATCATGCCAACCACCAAAAGACATTGTGAAAGAAACTAAATTGTACAAGATAAATGTTGAACCTAGAGAAATATGAACGAATGCAAGAATAATAAATAGTACCACATGGTAGGAGTCCACATTGTCCAAGTTGTCATTGGAAATTGCACTAAAGAGCAGGTCATGATTGCTATAACAATAACTACCATCTTCAGAGAATGACAAATAATAGAATGTGTAATTCCTTTAACATAGTAGCAGGAGACCACTAAACTTCCATTCAAATTTCATTGTGTACACAAGGTGGTTTTGAATACATGAACTAGTTTGAGGCACATGTAGACCAAATTTGCCTCATCTCAATTGTTTGGGAAATGAAATGCTACTTAAGAAAGTGGCAAAGATGTAGCCCATGCGTTTACGAATAATTCACCATACTTAGATCCCTCATTGTTAGAAGAAGAAATAAGTAGTCCCATATGTAGTAGGGAAGGCATTGTAGCATACCATAAAGACTAGAGAGGAGAGTATCTACACAAAAAGTTATGAAATGAATAGAGACATTCCATAGTATTGAATTTTGAAAGGATCTATTACATGCAATCTATGGGGTGGGTTGGCCATGCTACCCCTCGCTCTTAAATGTGGTGGGTGGCAATGTGGTGGGCGAGACACCCCATTTCTCCCTTTCAAATGAGTGTGAGACAGAGGGGTAATAGGCTTGGCGATTCCCAACCTCATGTGTGTCGTCTACAACCACGTTGATCAAGGGACTTCTATCCTCATCCCAAATGTATTGTAATGAATTTTTCCAGCTTCGTGTCCCCCCCTTTAGGCCAAGTTACATAGAGATAGACGTCAACGTCATGACAATCCAAGTTAGTGAGGAAATTGGCAGTTTTGTTACTTATTCAAAGATAATGTGAGACAATAACATAATGGGTGGAATGGATCAATTTTTGAATGTATAATATCAATTTCTCAAGTGTCCCAGTGTTAGAATATTTTCTAATGCAATAGAGGCGAGGTGGTGGATTTATTTTGTTTAATACCAAGCTCATAGAGAAAACAAACCCTAAATCAAACATAAAATTTGAAAACCTTGCAGTAGGAGACCCCCCTATCACTTTGTATCTAATTGGTATATATAATAACAAATTAAACCCAACTATGATGAAATACCTACAAAACAATTTCCTTTTTCATTGGTCTGATCAATAGCTAGTTGAGGGTGAGGTTGAAAACATTGCTCAACAAATATATCGAGAACTTGACCTCGTAGGTCCCACCTAAAGAAAAGGGTTGAGACTTCTCTAAATGCCAAGTATGCTAACTCAGGTCAACCCCAACCAACTAACTTTGAATCTGCAAGTTATTCCAACACTTAGTTAAGTTTCAAAATTGGTTGGGGTTAGGATTAAATACTCCATGCCAAAAAGATGTCAAGTGCCCAAACACATTGACTAAGGTCATCCGTGACTAATCTAACTTTGAATCTGGTCAAGATCTTCTCTGTGGTATTGCTTGTCTAGGGAAACCTTCATCGAACCCCAATAATAATTTCTCTATGTGATAAGTAGGATTTTTACCCTTTTTGGATGTGTTCCTTTGGGGTTAGACACACCATCCTATAGTTTATGAACCAAATCATTTCATTATAGCCTCCAAACCTCCAAACAAATGTATTCCCTCTAAACTAGGTGCATTTATTCAATACTCATGCTCAAATTCCTTCATTGATAATTATTCAAAATTCTTGGTCAATAATATTGACTGATTGTCATTCCAAGGCCAAAGCTCCATACATAAATATTACACCATTTAACATGCCATCAAAATTCATTCCCCTCATTTGGGAATCATTATATTACACTAGAGAATTCAATGGCATCAATGCCATTCTTCAATAAATACCTCAAGACTTGAAATATCTCGCCTAATCAATTATTCAAATGGTGTTGACACCTCAGTTAATAGGGACATGACACCATACTTTAATTATTGAATTCACCATTCACCTCACCTAGGAAGATTCAAAACTTCTTCACAAGACTCTCGTCTCCTTTCACTAGTTGAATCTTCTAGGAATTATAACATGCACAACATAGAATATCACAGAAGAGGATTATTGAGGCATTTACACAAAATATTAATATAAATGTAAAAATAGAAACATGAGGGAACTTAATTTTTCTGACTTCATGCTTACGTGTTTACATAGCATGCATACTTTTTAGGAATACTCATTTTCCTTCACAAGCTTTCTCCCACTCTGGGCTTAAAAGAATTTCAAGCTACACACATAAATGCTAAAAACTACCTAGAATATATCAAACATAATGAAATATATTTTCACATATGTCTCAATTCTAAACTAACTGATTAAATTTGCAAAGGCCTAATTTCCCAAAAAACATGAATTCATTCAACAAACCAAAAGCTTACTAGTAAGAGATTCCTTTGGAATCAAGACCCTTGGCTCTACACTAAATTTTTACTAATCATAATCTATACAAGTTTACAATTAGAGGGGAAATTATTTCCCATTTGAAAATTTTAGGATCCCCTTTTCGGCTCTTAATCAAAGTGGAATGTGTAGGGATGATTCTCTTGCATCAAACATTCGAGGTGGAGAAATAATATCACCTCCTCATCATACGCCTCTTGTATCCCAAACTTTATATTGTTATTGAGTTCTTACTCTTATGTCCTGTTGCATGGCCTATGTCGTCTACCAGTCACCAAGATCCCAATATTTACTATACATCTCTCTCCCTTCCTTGTTGATGTAGCTTTTCCCATTCGGTTGTAGTCTACTACAAACTATCCTTCTCCATCTAATATACCTCCTTTGAGGCACTTTCATCTTCAACCTCCTTACTTTTCCAATCCCTATTTCTAGCTTGTCCTTTGGTTTGTACATACTTGGTACATTGTTGCTACTCCTTCATTGAATTGTACTATTGTTGTTCCTTACTAGTTGTTGTTACCTCTCTCTTTGGTTAATCTCATACAAATGAACCTCCGAAGGTCAATTTTTTGATGGCATCCCTCCCTTCATTTTAGTATAGTCTTTTTGAATTAATTATGTTGTGGTCATGTTCTATTTTCTTGGTGTCCACGACTCTTCTTCTTTGGTGTTTGATTTATTCATCTGTTGGACCAAGATGCTAATACTATACACTTGCATCACCTTCAAACAATCAATGAGTTCAATAGGCATTTCATCTCTTCCCTAGGTAAACATAGGCTTACTTGACTGTCCTTCAATAATTTCTCTGTCCACTGCTTTATGGAATTCATCTTGGCCTTCTTTTTGAAATGATGTTGGCTCATCCCCTATTAGAATTAAATTCTTATTTTTAGTTCCTTAAGAAGGCATTTCTTCTCCTTCGTTCTTCTGCATAACAGTTGTAGATGATCGTGTTATAGCTCTGATTCCACTCGTTATGGATATAACCCAAAAATATAAGATAATAGCAATAAACCCATAAATAATATGAAATGATTATTTATTGATCAAACCCTTAAGGTAGGGAAACACCATACATTCACTCCTTAAGGAAGGAGAACACTCCACAAGCCATATGCCTGTTCATACAATAATCCTTCACCATATTCCTTGACATGGAGTCTCTAGCCTCTATATAGGCCTCATACATACAATATCATGGGTCATTGCCATGGTTCCCTCATACCATCAAACTAATACCATGGGCCCATTACATTATTACTAACTACTTGTGGTCCCTTACATGATATGGGTTAACCACCTTATTTATTACTATGGCCCATCCCATTATTACATTATTACCTTGGGTACCTCCCTCGGTACCCCATATTATCCCCCCTAGGTATATAACATTCCACCCCCCTTAGCATGTTTCGTCCCCGAAATATGGGAAGAACACAAATAATAAGATCTACTCAAAAGAGTAGTCCACTGGTACCATGCACGTGCATCTAGCCATCCAAGAGAAAGGTGAACCCTCAATCTCGCTGGTGCCTCGCTCACTTGAGATGGAAGTTCACCATGGTAGCTCTTTTGTGTTGATGTGTAGTAGGTGGATCTTCGCTCCTCGGTATCCGTCATACGGTGGTTGTTTTCCTTGTGGCTAATTGGTTGCCATCTTGTTGGTTGTTTTCTTGCGGGGTGATGTGGGTGATGATATGTTCAAGTTTTAACCCACGGTGTCTTTTTCTTTAATTCACCCTGCTGTGGTGCCTGTTGTGGTGTCTTCTTTTCCAATATGACTTCAACCACTGAGCCCTCATCTGATGTACCTGTAACCTTTTCTACTTTAGCCTCTATTTGTGTTTGATTGTCGATCATCAAAGGCTCATCACCTGATATGTCAGTCCCTAGAACATCTTCTGCTTCAGCCTCCATGTACTCTATCTGTTTATTGATGGAAATATCCTATAATGTAATTTTCTTATTTCTATACCAGAGCCTCAGGAATTTCTTCTGCACATTAATATTGATAGTACCCAAAGATTCCATCCAAGGATATCCCAAAAAAACATCCATATTATCCATCTCTGATGTATAAAAATCACCATGCAACACATACTTATCCATAGAAATCTTCAAATCCTTATACACTAGAACATCCTCATTATCCACTTGTGTATTTTCAATGTGTTTTGCTGGAATTTGCAATTTTTTTGCCAAATTAACATTGATGAAATTATGCTTGCAACTAGGATTTATAGAAACAATGATCTTCTCCTTCTGAATCAATCCATGAACCTGCAATAAGGAGATACCAGTAGAAAATAACCCTTTAGGTTCCTTGGTTTCCTTCTTTTCTGTAAAAATAAAATCTTTGTTAGGCCGTGTGTCTGTCTGTGTGAGCTTATCCACAATATTAATTTTATGGTCAAAGTGGTCCATAATAGCTTTTGTGAATATGTCCCAAGTCAAGGGCATTTGATAGCAACGTTGATGCCATTGCCACCATTGCCATCTTTCATTGTCCAAGTATATGTTTCCAATATGCAGCTGAGTCTCATCATCCCTGATGTAATGCAATCTAAAGAATTTCTCCATTTGTGCTAGCCATTTGGTTGGATGAGAGCCATCAAAATTATACAAGTCCCTCAAATTCGGACCTAGGCCCGCCATCACCAAAAGAAAAAAAAAAGGGTGAAAATTTGAAATGGTCACAATTCCGTCAATATTGCTCAGAATTCCTATTATGACCTGTTTTTTGAAATGGAACAATCATTCTACATCTGCCCATGTGATAGAAATCTTGATCTAGGCACTGGAATTTCAAATCTGCACTGCAACTCTCACGCCGTCACCAAAATTTCTGCAAAAGAGAGCTGATTCTAAATCAACGATATCTCCCTCATCTGAACTCCGATTCAACTGATTTTTTTTTTTGAAATTGGGTGTTTTTTCACAAAGAATCCAAATATACAATTAAATTCTATAGATCTTGCACCAAGATGTCTAGATCTGCGCCGCAAACGCGCGGCCCCCAAAAATGGTCTGCAACACCACTGATTTTTAGATCAGCGATATCTCCTTCATCTGGACTCAGATTCGACCGATTTGTTTTTTGAAATCGGGTATTTTTTCACATAGGAGCTAGATCTACAATTATATTTTGAAGATCTTGCACCAGGATGTCCATATCTATGCCGCAAACTCGCTGCCCTGAAAAATTGTCTACAACCCCACTGATTTTTGAATCAGTGATATCTCCTTCATCCGGACTCCGATTCGACTGATTTTTTTTTGAAATCCGGTATTTTTTCACATAGAATCCATATATGCAATTATATTTTATATATATTACACCAAAACTTGCAGATCTGATCTGCAAACTTTCCGCCCCCGAAATCCTTCTAAAAAAAAAAAAAAATAAATTCTGCATGGTTTCCCAAGGAAGTGCTCTGATACCACTTGTTATAGCTCTGATACTACTTTTTATGATCTAACCCATAAATAGTATGAAATTATTCTTTATTGATCAAACCCTTAAGGTAGGGCAACACCATACATTCACTCCTTAAGGAAGGAGAACACTCCACAAGCCATATGCTTGTTCATACAATAATCCTTCACCATATTCTTTGACATGGAGTCTCTAGCCTCTATATAGGCCTCATACATACAATACCATGGGTCATTTCCATGGTTCCCTCATACCATCAAACTAATAAAATGGGCCCATTACATTATTACTAACTACTTGTGGTCCCTTACATGATATGTGTTAACCATCTTATTTATTACTATGGCCCATCCCATTATTACATTATTACCTTGGGTACCTCCCTTGGTACCCCATATTATCCCCCCTTGGTATATAACAGATTTCCATTAACCATTTACAAGGTAACCTGCAATCATACATGAAATGTCAAGCTGAAAACCATAAGAATATTTGATATCATTTAATCCCTTTTTCAACATCCCATTATGTTGATCTGAAATCTCCAAGGAGCTCATGAGACTTCTAGAAGGTCCCTCATCTTCCTTATGAGACAAACTTGTCTGATCATCCTCCATTGCTGTTAATAGTTCCTTCCTTGATAAGCAGTCCTCATATTCTACTCTTTTGCATAAAAATATTCAGAGGCTTCACTTACCCTAGTTCCTTCCTACTTGTACCCTTTCTTAATTTTTGGGTAACCAACCAATCATATATATACTTCAAATCCTCTTCAATCTCTAATAACCTGGCATCTGCATGCATTCGTTCTTATTTTCCGGGATTGTATTCAACGCCCTTTATAATTTTCGTCTTATTCTCATTCTCTCTTAGAGAAATCTATTCATGCTCTTTGCTTTTAGAATTTGATGATGACTCACCCCTTTCCTCTGTAGTAGATTTTTGGATCTTCTCTTCACTCACACTCATTATGACAACTTAAAATAATTCCCCTCCTTCTTGATTTCTACATAAACAAGTTAATTAGTTTTAAAAGAGTGAGATTCTTGAGCCTTCATTGTTGGTTCTAGAACCATCTCCATATTTGGACTTAGTTGACAATACATGAGACCTTTGGTAGGTCCCATCTTTACTCCTTCATCATCGTCACTAGAAAAACATGAATCCACACACAATTTCTTAGTTTAGAAAATGCATTGTTTTCTAGCCTCATGCCACCTCCTCCTTGTTTGGACCTTTTGTGAATCCCTCCCCATTTATCTCTAAGGAGTGGTCCTTCTTCGGGTTCACAATAACTGCTCCTTCCTTAGGCTCAACGGCTCTAGGATCTTCTTCCTCCATCCATGATTTTATAAAAATCCTCATCCTTCTCTTCCCTAGCTCTCTAGTTTTTGGGGATTTCTTCTTAAAATCCTTGTGTCATATAGGTAATTTGGAATTTTTTCTCATGTCCCACATTTGTTTCTAGACTTATTCTCCCTTTTATAGTAGCTAGAATATGATGTTAAGTCTCTCCTTTAACTCAAAAATCTCTCTGTCATACTCTTGTTTATTCCTTTTGTCTAGGCTTTATTTCGTTCCTGGTGGATTTCACTTAAATCCTTAACATGGCCAACAATGGTCATTTATTTTTGCATGAGCATTTCTATGCTCAGCATCAGATGCAACCTAGCCCTGTGACAAGCCTCACCGCACTTGTTACCTAAAAACATCACCTCACCCTAACTATTAGTGTTTCTCTCCTTACCTCCATTGGAACCTCTTGAGTACTCCTTTCTCTTTTAATTGTTTCCCTACTACTCACCTCTTGATAAGTTTTCTTCTTCTTTCCTCCTCTCCCTTGGGACTTCATTTGTCCCCTCCTCTTTCCAACCTTAGAAAGAAACATCAAGTGCACCCCCTCTGCTATAGGCATTCCTTTCTACCATAGTCCTTTACCGCGATGCATGCAATATTAAGATTCACATCATGTCTGTCTCTATGGGCTACTACCTACAAATTTTCATTTCCTTACTAACTATGTTAAATCTTAAAGACTAAATTTACTTCACTAATTCTTCAATTATGAGAATTCAATCCCAGTCTCCTTAGTATTACTTCTTATAATTCTTCTTTAATTATTTTCCTTTGTGTGTGATCTCCTCAATCCTCAGTTTCTCATTTTTATTTCAATCCTGATTTCATAAAATGAATACACTATTAATTATAAGCTATAAATTTTATTACCTTTCTCTCAAATCCAAGAAAGTAACTTAGCTCTAGTTCCTCTAGCGAGTGAATCTTGCACTATGACACCACTTAATGCTTCGAAGGCAAGGAAACATATTTCTTTTGTTTAATACCAAACTCATAGAGACAACAGACCATAAATTGGATGTAAAATCTGAAATCCCTACAGATAGATATTACCCTAGCACATTTATACCTAATTGGTATATATAATAACAAATTAAACCCAACTATGACCAAATATCCATAAAAAAAATTGTTTCTTTGGTCTAACAAATAGCTAGTCAGAGTTTGGTTTGAATACAATGCTAAAAATACATGTAAAGACCTGACCTTGTGGGTTCCACTTGAGGTCAGCCCTAATTGACTAACATAGAATCTGTTGATTGGGCCCACACTTAGTAGGGTTTTGGAATTGGTTGGAGTGAGGATTAGATACTAACTTACAAAGACATGTGAAGGGCACAACTAGATCAACTAAGGTTGGCCTCAACTTTCCTATTTTGAATCTATTCAAGTTCTTCTCTCACATAGGGATTGTCTAGTGCAACCTTTAGCAAACACGAACAAGAATTTCTCCATAGGTTAAGTAGGATTTTTACATTTACTTAATGAGTTCCTTTGAGATTAGATGCACCCTCCTATGGATAATTACTCGAACCCTTTTAATGTAGCTTCCAAACATCCAAACAAATTTGGTCCCTCTCAACTGGGTGCATTTCTTCAAGACTCGTGCTCAAAATCCTTTATTGTTAATTACATGAAATTCCTGGTTAGTAATATATTGAGTTATTATCATTCAAGGGCAAGGGATCCATCTTGAACTCATACTCAGTGTAGTGCGCCACCAAAATCCATTTTCATCATTTCAGAATCAACAAATTACACAAGAGAATTCACCTTTAGAATTGAATTTGCCCCATTAATAAATTATTAAGATAGTTTTGATCCCTCAGCTAATAGGGACATGCCACCATAGTTTTACCATCAAATACATTGTTCACCTCACCCATGTAGCTTTAAAACTTCTTTAGAAGACTCTCATCTCCCATAAATAGTGAAATCCACTAGTAATTATAATATGGGTAACAAAATATATCACAAAAGAGGAATATTAAGGCATTTACACAGAATATTACTTAAATGTATAAATAAAAACTTGAGGGCACTTAATTATTCTGAATTTGTGTTTACAACATTTAAATAGCCTGCATACTTTGCAGGAATACTCCTTTTCCCTCAAAATCTCTCTCCCACTCTGGGCTCAAAACTGTCTCAAACTACATGCATAAAGCTAAAGACAATGTAGAATATTTGATAACTAAATGAAAACTAACTGGACATCTCTCCCAATTATAGACTAACTGATTAAATTTGTAAAGGTCTAATTGGCCATAAGTCACCAACTCATTCAACAAACTAACAACCTACTAGTTCTAGATTCCTCTTGAATCATACACTTGGCTCTAGACTAAATTTATGCTAATCCTAATTCATACAATTTTACAATTATAGGGAAAGTTATTTCCCCTTCAGAAATTTCAAAATCCCCTTTGGGGTTCTTAAACAAAATGGGATACCTAGGGATGATGCTATTACTTCATTTTCTATAGGGGATCGATTTATGAGTTTTTGGGTAGTTGCAATGACAAGATATGAATCCCCATATATTTGTAATTTAGAATACCCTTCATCAAGGGAATGCCTCATACCTCATTCTATGTAAAGGAATTACACTACATTATTGCTTACGATACTACTATTTGAAAGATACACCTTGAAATTATTAATTTACCAGGGATGAGAAATCCCACCAGCATTGGCTAGAGTAAGGTTATTTCTGGAATTTCCACCAAAAAATTAAGATTTATAAAACCTAGTGGATGATGATTTTAATAAGAAAGGGAAGGTTTTTTAGGAAGGGGGGACTTAGGGGAAGGGGATAAGATCATAGAATGAGATATTTTTAGTTTAATTAATATCTTAACCCTGAGATGATTTTTTTCCAATCATGCTAGAACTAAGTTTATGAGGGTATAGTTTCACGAATATTTTTTTATAACTTTCCATACCATATATTCTTTTTCCTTTTGCTGCTCAAAAATACTCTTTTTATGTTCCTTCAATAATTGCAACAAAACAAAATAGAAAACTAGTTTCTATTGTCAATTCACCACTAGGTTTTTAAACAAACTAAGTTGTCATCCCTCTGATGTTTTCACTAGCTTGTTAAGGGTATGATCTAGATGGCTGAAGAGGAGTAAAATCCATGATCAAATAGACACAACGAAGGGGAATACATTCAAGATATGGTCCATAGCCTCTTCTTGTTTCCAACATAGTTTGCACAGAGAGGGCCCCTGAAATCATTATTTCCATAATAGTTTTGACATGAGTATCTTCCATATCGGTATCAATCAGGGGAATTGGGAGACCTTAGGAAAAAAAAACCATTGAACCAAATTTTTAGCCTAAGAGAATCTATGGGGAGATTTGACAACTAGCTAGCAAAGAATAAGCCTCCTTAAGCATGTACATCCCTTTCATTATCTATGTCCTAAGGAATGGGGATTTTAAAACCTTGCAACTATTGAGTTAATTAAGTGCTCTAAGTAGTCAAGGTTGGATGCTATGGTCAATCATCCTTTGTTTTTCATTCATGCCATAGTGTAGAATCCTTAGTGGGTATCAAAAAATACTTAGATATATGCCCTAGTGGTTCAAAGTGAATAATTCCATTTCTCCAAGATCTATCAGGTTCCCAAGACATGGTAGTTGTTGCTAGGAATCTTTTTAGAAGAAATTAATTTTTCCATTCATAATCTCCGATAAGGCACAACTTTTAATTATACATTGGTTTTCCTAAGCTAATTTCCCAATAGAGGAACTAAAGTGGTACATTGTAGCTCGTATCTTTTATGAATGCAAGGAGGAATGACTTTAATTATTATCCCATATATATTTCCATTACTCCTATCCTCCCTAAGCCACCTCCACCATAATTTTTCACCTAGGGCTTCATTTAAAATGTTTGTATATCTCAAGCCTAATCCCTCAACCAACATGGGAATACACAACTTCACTGATGCTATAACTAACCATATGTTATATTTCTTTGAACCTTTCTAGAGAAAGCCTTGGTGAAGGGAAATGATAGTCTTGAAGCCAATTTTTGGGGTTGCTAGTGCTAATAATTAGTACACAAGATGATTTTAGAAAACTACCTTGAGCAGGCTTATTTGTCCTTCTAAGTTTAAAGATCAAAATGCCTAGCTATTGAGCTTGTTGGAAATATCTGATATGATTCCTTACTATTACATTTCTTCCAAGGAAATTTCAACCAAAGGGCCTCCCAAGTATTTAGCAGGAAGGCTACTTATTTAAAAATCGAAGAGTTGAACAATATTTCCTTCGACTATTACATTTCTATTAAAGAAGAAGACATTATATTTTTTTCTCATTTATCATTGTACTAAAGGTCTATATAAAATATTTTAGGATGGATTTAAGGCCACATCTCCCACATTGAGGATAGGAAGAAGAACATAATATCATTAGAAATTGGTAATGGGTCATTGGAAAATCATTTCCGAATATACAAAGACCGTTACTGATGCCCTGATGACTTACATCTCTGAGATATCTACCCATCCACTTCTATAGCAAGATAAATAGAAAATGAGATATAAGATCACCCTTACTAATGCCACAAGATGGTTTGAAAGTCATGGTAGAAGAAGCACTCAAGATAATCGAGTAAAAGGGGGTACAAATTAGTTACTTGTTCAAGGAAATCCACTGATGTGAAATACCAAACGATGAAGGACTTGGAGAAGATAATGCAAAATTTAATCTATTATCAATTTTAGAGGGTGGAGAATAATCACAATATCAACCCCTTTTATATATCATTAAAGAGTGTGTTCCCTTTGATGATTGTGCATCCTTCCACATAGCCTTATTGCTTCAAGGAAATAATTATGTTTAACAAGGGATTAAGTTGATTCACAATAATAGAGGATTTAATTTTATAAACAATATTACAAAGGGTTATGGGGAATAATCCACTTGGTTTATAACCTTGACCGGTTTCAGTAATTAAGTTAATTAAACTAGAATTTTGTCCTAGCCATACCTATTTAAAGTATCCATATTCTTCAACACGATCATGCACCTTAGGTCTAATAAATAACTAGCATTATTTGAAGAAATTTGTTGTAAAGTCATCGGTACCCGAGGTATCTTTCTAGGCATCGCCATAACCAACCCTCATACCCTGTCAAAATATATTTCCCATAGAAATTCCTCCCTCTAATATAGATGAATGAGGTCAAGAATATGTCCATTGATGTGATAAATAGTAGCTTGTTTATTGGGAGTCATCTTTATAAGCCTCTCGTCATAATATGATAAAGGTTCTTATTCAAAATCCTCTTGTTGTAATAATCATTATCCATCACAAGAGGAGAGGGAGAAAATCCTATTATGATGGCGATGTTTAATCATCTGTTTATGAAAAAAATAGAGTTATGCTCTTGTTCGTTCAACCATTGCACCCAATATTTTTTCTTCCAAAGAATCTCCTCCTATCTTCACCACTACTAAATTTTATTAATAAACTTCGATTCTTCCATGATTAAAGCCTATAAACACCATTCCAATATCATCCATTGTTTTATCTATCGCATGCATGTTTCCGATGCCTATTTTTCTATTGCTATCTAGCTTAAATCCTTTCAATTCCAATCCTTTAGTTTAAACTTTAATTCCTTGAGTTTGATCTATATAGTGTGCATAGATTCCAACATTGGACTTCTATTTACTTCCACCAATTCTTTGCTTTACACATAAATTTAGGATATTGAATAGATTACCTCTCGAAATCGAAGGGGTGATTATGAAAGACAAATTTTAGGCCTAATTATAGATGCATTGACCATTGATATGATCCTATGAATTTAAGTATGATAAATTATGTAACTAAATCATTACCTAGAAGAGTACCCGATATTAGAAATTGGTCTAATTGACTATCCACTTAATGCTTCCTTCCATTGTAGTTGTTTCTAGTGAAAACCTAATTTATGGTGTTGAGATCAACACCTAGAGGTCATGAAGAATATCAAAAAATTCTTGCACCTCTAGATCAACTTTGTTTTATGGATAAATTCATTCCTTAAACAAAAGCAATCTTCCTAGACCTAGAAGCTTAATATAAAAACAACCAAGACAAAATTTCAATTCTTTCCTTACATATGTTTGAAATATGGAAGGAATTCATACTTGGAATCAAATTCAAGATTCCTCCTTCTCTTGGTTTCTTAGCTCTAGCTCCAACTCCAATTTATATAAGTGGAACCTACAAATCATCATGAAATCATCCAAAATAAACAGGAGAACCAAAAGACACAAATATCATATAAAAACAACAATAAATAAAAAGCCAAGGGTTAATGTTCTACATATGAATAAATAAGACATATGTATAGGAGAAAAAATCCATTTTTGTATTAATAAGAGTAGGAAAATATTAAAAACCTTATCGGCCTTTGCCTTGTGAATCTTTCCGAGCTATCTTGTCCTTCTTTTTCCACAATAGTAAGCCTCCAATCACACCTCAAGCACATGGATGGATTATGGATGTGTAGACACAAATGAGAAACATAAGGGCATAATTCAGAGCCTCCAAAATCCAACCCAGACACTATGGGAGCCAATGGATTTATAGGGTAAATAAGGTGGTTTTGGATTTACCCTTCTAGGGCTTAGATCCACATTAGAGGGAGGTATGTTCTAGGAGATAAGAGATAATACCTCAATATTAGGAGTTTGATATATAATCTAGTACTAAATGGTTAAAACAACTTCCGAATCTTCTAGAGAGAGAAACTTCAAAATTATTTTTTTATGTTTTACTCATTTCCTACTATCATCAACATTTTGAGAAACAAAACTACATTGTTCCATGCAATTTCCATGTGTTCAACCTACATCAGCACAATCTATCTTAAAACTAAGTGTGATGATCCACAATAATAGGGTTTTTAGCCCATGTAATCCAGGATTCTCGGAAATTCTTGAAAGGGGATTCTTTTTTATTTTTGGGGGATGATTTAAAACTTGTGTGAATGGATGATGATTTATTTGGACTCAAGGTCATTTTCTTGAATGTGAAAAAAAGACCTATAAGAAATTGATCCCCATAATACAAAGTCAGAAACTATGGCTGAGGATTGAAGTGCTTTACCATGTGATAATTTTGGATCAAGAATCAACTGGTTAATTTCACCATTTGAGTGTTACAATACATTATCATCATGTTATCACCACTGAGGTAGGGATACCCATACTCGAGATATATCACCACTAAGGTTGGCATACATATTATTTTACCAAGTGGGTTGAGGTGATGCCTACATTTTCGGCAGACGGAAAAACTGCTTTTTGTTTTCAATCATATAATTACTAGATTCGGTGTTCCACAAGCAATTATCACTGACCATGGGCGTCATTTTTGAAACATCATGATGACTGAACTAACAGATCAACTTGGCCTGCGTCACGATAGTTCTACTCCATATTACCCACAGGCTAATGGTTTGGTTGAAGCCATCAACAAAGTTATAGTCATTATGATCCAATGAATCATTGGGATTCATAGGTCGAATTGGCATAACATGTTATTTTTAGCACTTTGGGTGTATTGAACCTCAGTAGAAACATCTGGTTTCACTCCTTTCCAACTAGTTTGCGGTTTGGAAGCTGTGTTACCCATTGAATGCAAAATCCTGTCATTGCAAATGGCCATAGAATTACTTCCAGCTACTTCTAAAGAGGAGAAACGTTTGTTGTAATTGGCTCATCTAGATGAGAATTGACGTGATGCTGCACTAGCAATCGAAACTCATGCCAAGCGTATTAAAGCTCAATACGATCGAAATGTTACACCTTGTAATTTTTCGGAAGGAGACCTAGTCTTACTGTACGATCAGGCAATTGATAAGTTAGGTGCTAGGAAATTCGTACCCATGTGGCATGGTCCTTATGTTGTTAAGCAAAAGCTGGCAAAAGGGGCCTATGAATTAGTAGTCTTTGACGGTGTCTCTTTAGGTAAGCCTAGAAATGGTCTTTATCTGAAGAGATATTATTCTTAAATCTGGGTGTGGAGCTCTTCCGCAGCTTGGGTTATCTATTCACCCTCTCATGAGTTGGTATATATGCATGGGGTAAGCCTCGGTCAAACAACGAACAACATTGCAAAGTATAGTGCAATGATTGAGTTATTATCTGAATCCATTTCATTTGGAATTCAAAGTTTGATTGTGAGGTTAGATTCTAAACTCATTGTATTGTAGCTTAATAGAGTTTGTGCCATTAGAAATCTAGTGTTATTGAGAATATTTTTAAGATTTCGTCTCTTGGAACGTGAATTTGACCATATTGAATATCTTCATATTCCAAGATATTTAAATACATTAGCAGATGCAATTGCTTCTCGAATGTTAAGTAGACATTTGCAATAATCAAACAGTAAATTTAAAAACATCCCATAATATGTTCTACAAGATAGCCAGTAATAGTGATATAGCATAGCGTAAAAGTGTGTGAAATAGACATTGTCTTCGATCATAGGTTGAAAAACACCTTATGATTGGAAAAAATGATAGTACGAAAAGCAAAAATGTCATATGAGTCTACAGAAGGCGATCATCCTATCACTGGTGATGATCACGATAAGAAACCACTGTATGGGCCACCCTACTAAGAAACCTCCTGAAAGGTCATGGGACTCCAATCACATAGCGCTGTAGCCTAAGAGGAATGTCATCTATGCTAGTCTCTAGAATGTCTACTGTCAAATGCTCTATATGGTTTTCCAATTCAGCTAGGGTCTCTGTAGATTCGTCCCATGGGGCTAGTGTTGCTGTAGCTGGCTGTTTCCTCTCATAGGGAGGGAGAGTGGCTGGTCATCGTGGACCTACATCTGCATTTGAAACTTTTTACTATCAGTTTTGAGACGATTTAAAAAGAAAAAAAAAATTAAATTAGAAAATGTTGAAAATGATTTTACCTAAGTCATCCCATTACTCTCCTAGTGGAAGAGCCATGTCTAGGTCTCCACGATAATCCATCCAAGCATAAGTAAAATCTTGAATCACAAAAACTTGGTTCTCCAACCAATGAAAATACTCAGGAGGAAATTGAACAACCTCTGAACCCTCCTAAGGATGACGGGCCATAATTGCAACCCAACGCATTAGCTTGGGCTCTTGGGGAAGTCTAGCTTCAATGAAAAGATGTTGTGGGACCAACATTTGGACCCTCTCTAGACCAAAGCTCACAACCAAGAAACAATATCCAAAGCTTTTCAGCTATCTGTTCTTTGCTCTAGTCAGTTGGCCTTTTACATTAGCCAACACAGCTTAGCACGAGTTGAAGACGGCGCCTCGAAAACAGTCTAGTGCCATCCGCATTTGGGATCTAGTTGCCATATGTAGTGTTGCGCTTCCACAAAGTCTGGTGATAGTAAATGAAATCACTTTGAGTTCAGGACAAGAGATGGTTTTGATGTCAATTCCTTTATCCTTTGTTTGGTCGTTACAAAACTCTCACCGGAGACTATCAACAGACTGGCCACCTGGCCTAGTCCCGAATAGAGTCAATTGTTCACCTCTCTTAGGTAAACCAATCAAAAAGTAAATGTCCTCTAGCTCAATTTCGAGCTGGTGGCCACCAATAATGAAACATTGGTTCGGTACATTCCACCTGTCCACCAACCACTGCAGAAAGTCTACTTGGGCCCTCATGCTAGGTATGGCCCAGAATTTAAATAACCCACATGCCTTCAATGCACCTATCGAAGGTTGATGATTAATTGTGGCAAGGTCCACATCTTCGTGCTCCTGTTCCCGCCAACTAAGCATGGTGTATACCCTACATTGAAAGAAAAGGCAGATTAGAACATTTTAAATCAAAGTTTTTGGGTGGAAATTGAAGAATTTGGAATTATAAAACCTATGCCACGGGGACCGCACTCTCTAGTTAGAGACAGTGCGTAGGTCCACACTCTGCTCGAACAACAGGTGTGGGCCCCTGGTTTTTGCCTGTGTAGGAAAAACTTGGGGTCCACAGGTTTCGCATGCTGCACCTGCGGACCCCCGTGAGTGGACTTTTAAACAAAATTCTTCCTAAAAATAAAAATAAAAACCTAAAACAAAATTCAAATGGTTGAAATGCAAGAGTAAAGTGATGTGGATTACCTGGAGGTGACGGTGTTTGATTCCAACGGATGGATTTTCCGCAATCTTCACGGGAATTTTCTTACCCAAAAGCTCTCTTTCTCACTCTGAAGTCAAACGATAAAAATGAATTTACAAAAGCCCTTTTATAAGTTTTTTTCAATAAATGAATTTTTGATTTGTTTATTTTTCACTTTAAAGAGGTAACTTTTTGATGCATTTTTACTTATTTTTAAACAAGTATGAGTAATGTTTGAGTTTTTGTGCAGAATATTGGATTTTTTTAGGAAAAATTGATCATTTTTGACAAAAAAAATTAGAGTCATCTTTAAGTTCTTTTCTGACTCCTAAAATATGAAAAGATTGTCGAGTTTTTATTTTTAAGCTCGTTAAATCGGAATTAAAAAGACATTCCATTTATAGCTCTTTTCTGACCATATAAACATGAAAAGATTGCCGGATTTTTGTCACTTCAAATTCGATATTAGTTATAAAACGACATGTCCTTGATCGCTTTTTTACTTTTTCGGATCAGAGACACTAATTATGAAAAGTACTCCTTGATCATAATGGTCAGCAGTTCTCTCAAGTATTATTTTATACTTTCTCGGGCTTGGGAGACACAAATTTACGAAGAAGGACAACCATGGAGTTTTCTTAAGTTTTTCTTCAGACTCCCTAAAATTGAAAAACGCTGAGTTTCTCCTATACTGGACTCGTCAAAATTTAATAGTAAAGGACCTATTCAATTACAAACAGGAACGGACCACTCCTTGTTAGGGTTCGAATTTAAACTAAGTTGGACTCATCCGAAGGATGAGCTTATAATTAAGAAAATGTTATCCTCCTCAAGCTTGTCAAAAATAAGGAGGTACTTGCCAGAAATGGTGGGGGAAAAGAGAGAAAAATGAACCTTTTTGTCATACTTTGTGTCTCAGAAAAACATTTAACCACTCTTGAACACGACACCTTTTGTTCACCTAGGTTGGGAAATCCTTTGCCTAACAGTTAAACAAACCATATTGAAAGTCTTCAGCCGGTTTCTGGGTATTAGCCTTCGGTCAATTGTCACCATACCATCTACAGTGTCATTATGTGTCCAAGAGGTCATTGCAAATAAACCATTCATCTGCAAAATATCTGTCATCCATCTTGACCATCCCTGAGTCAGTCCTTGCAACTATATTTCTTCAAACTTGATCTATGATTTCATGTTGTGGGCTTTCCTACAATGGATCCCTTTCTATCAACTTCAGCTCATTATCTAGAAATATGATCTAGAAATCGTCATTACCTTGGGATCTGCATGCCTCAATGGCAGGTTTCTCGCCTTCGATGATAGGTTGCATCATTGACATTCGATCAAAGGATTCCATGACATGTTCGACATCAACACAACTATTCACATTTCATGGATTGTACTAAGTACTTTGAGAGCCATTGACATTACTGGTGGTTTCTCTCACACTTGTTAATAGTTTACATCAACAACTGGTAATCAAGTGGTTTCTACCATGTTTGACTTCGAGACATTCATTCACATGGATAGAATCGTACTATTTCGGGAAGTAGAAATCAAGACCCTGGATCTAGTTTCCACCATGCAGGCTGTGAGGAACTTTATTATTCATTATACAGTGGACTATTCATAAATAGATGCCTATGCCCATACTGTGTCTACATATGTCTATACTTGTGATGTATTGCAAGATCATTCCTATATCATAGCAGTTTAGTTAGTTTTCTAGTCAATTTTGATCTGAGTATGGGAATGCCTACCTCAGCGATGATATGATTTCATATATATATTTTGTGTTGAATGTTTTTTACAGGTTCCAACCAGGCTCTCCACAAGATGATCCTCGAAATGATAAAGTACTTCACTCTTATTAGATGAAAAATACTATCTATTATAGACTTCGCACTTTAGGGGGCAATCTGTTACACAAAATATTGTCACCATGACCTTTTACAGTCAGTGTGAGTCTATCACCACTCATACTGTCCTCCTTTGCAAGTCTTAAACCTCAGCTCTTCATGTCAAGCCTTAAAAATGAGAGAAAGTCCTTGAAAATATTTAAAACTCTAGTTCTGCACTTTCTCTTAGCATTACCTACGGTCCCAAACCCCCTGGTCATGTCCCCTGCAGACCTGCCCGCTCTGTCTCTAAAGGAAAGGATGCAGACCCCTGTAAAAGTAAAAAAGGTGCAAGTTTATTATTAAAAAATCACTTTGGATTAATTCTGGATGCTTCTAGAAGGAATCTTGAGGTGGCAAGTTTGCTCCTACATGGTTCATGCATCCCATGACTAAAGGAGCTAACCCCTTGATGACAGGAGCCTATCCCTTTGAAGGTGGACCTGGTAACTTCCTTCCTCTGCACTATAAAATGAGGCATTGGGCTAGTTGCTAGCGAGGTTCAAAGCTGAATATCTTTTAGGGTAAATGCCATTGGAATTTATACTTCTTAATTGAGCTTGAGAGGAGAGATTACATAATTTTTGGCTTCATTGGGAAGAGAGTGAAGCTTGTCAAAGTAGAGGAGATTCTCGTTGGACCCTAGGAGGAGCTTGTACAACATCAAGGCACCAAGGTTGTAAAGTTCTTCTTTGTTTAAAGTTAATACAATCGGATTCATTTTTCTCAATAAATTGTCTTCTATGGTTTATTTCATGAATTCCTTGATCATCATGACAAATATGGTTTATTATATTGGCTATGCAGGTTTTATTTGATGTGTGCATGTTTGTGTTTGCAAGTTCTTCAAAATAGAGCTCATTTGGATGAATGGAGCGTGGCTTCCACAAACTGGCATTGGACTTGAGGTATGGTCTAAAACATCTATTGGCTTTTATTTATAAATCGCAATATTTAGAGAAAGATAGAATTTGTTTGGTTTTCTTGTCACTAGATATCCATAGATACTAGGGAGATCGGTCTTGTCCGCAAGAGACATCGTCAAAGTCTACTAATTCATAGGCCCCTTTTGCCAGATTTTGCTTAACAACATAAGGACCATGCCACATGGGTGCGAATTTTCCAGCACCTAACTTATCATTTGCTTGATCGTACTGTAAGACTGGGTCTCCTTCCGAAAAATTACAAGGTGTAATATTTCGATCGTAGTGAGCTTTAATATGTTTGGCATGAGTTTTGATTGCTAGTGTAGCATCACGTCGATTCTCATCTAGCTGAGCGAAGTACAACAAACGTTTCTCCTCTTCCGAAGTGGCTGGAAGTAATTCTATGGCCATTTGTAATGACGGGATTTCACATTCAATGGGTAACACAGCTTCCAAACCGTAAACTAGTTGGAAAGGAGTGAAACTAGTTGATGCTTTTACTGAGGTTCGATACACCCTAAGCGCTAAAAATAACATTTTATGCCAATTCGACCTATGAATCTCTTCAGAAATGGTCCTATCTGAAGAGATATTATGCTTAAATCTGGGCGTGGAGATTTTAGTTAGGTTAGTTTTCTTTCTAGGTGGCGTGTTTTAGATTAGAATAGTGTGCTTAGTTTAGAGAGTGCTTTTGTCATTATTCCTGCTTATCTTAAGTTTACTGTTTGATTATTGCAAATGTCTACTTAACATTCGAGAAACAATTGCATCTGCTAATGTATTTAAATATCTTGGAATATGCTAATATTCAATATGGTCAAATTCACATTCCAAGAGACGAACTCTTAAAAATAATCTCAATAACATCAGATTTCTAATGGCATAAACTCTATTAAGCTGCAATACAACCAGTTTAGAATCTAACCTCACAATCAAACTCCGAATTCCAAATGAAATGGATTCAGATAATAACTCAATCACTGCACTATACTCTGCAATGTTGTTCATTGTTTGACCGAGGCTTACCCCATGCATAGATACCAACTCATCAGAGGGTGAATAGATAACCCAAGCTATGGAAGAAATGTTCCATGTATTACGAAAAATACCATCAGCGAAACCAATGTATGTTTGAAGAGACGTCGACATCTACAATATCAAGAGTAAAATCAAGATAAGCAGGAATAATGACAAAAACAGTCTCTAAACTAAGCACACTTTTCTAATCTAAAACACACAAGCTAGAAAGAAAATTAACGTACCTAAAATCTCCACACCCAGATTTAAGCATAATATCTCTTCAGATAAAGACCATTTCTGGGCTTACCTAAAGAGACACTGTCAAAGTCTACTAATTCATAGGCCCCTTTTGCCAGCTTTCGTTTAACAACATAAGGACCATGCCACATGGGTACGAATTTTCCAACATCTAACTTATCATTTTCTTGATCGTACAGTAAGACTAGGTCTCCTTCTGAAAAATTACGAGGTGCAACATTTCGATCGTACTGAGCTTTAATACATTTGGCATGAGTTTCGATTGCTAGTGTAGCATCACATCGATTCTCATCTAGCTGAGACAAGTACAAGAAATGTTTCTCCTCTTTGGAAGTGGCTGGAAGTAATTATATGGCCATTTGCACTGATGAGATTTCGCATTCAATGGGTAACACAGCTTTCAAACCGTAAACTAGTTGGAAAGGAGTGAAACCAGTTGATGTTTTTACTGAGGTTCGATATGCCCAAAGCGCTAAAAATAACATGTTATGCCAATTCAACCTATGAATCCCAGTGATTCATGATATCATAATGACTAGAACTTTGTTGATGGCTTCAACCAGACCATTAGCCTGTGGGTAATATGGAGTAGAATTATTTTGACCCAGGCCAAGTTGATCTGTTAGTTCAGTCATCATGATGTTTCAAAAATGACACCCATGTTCAGTGATAATCGCTTGTGGAACACCGAATCTAGTAATTATATGATTGAAAACGAAAATCGCAGCAGTTTTACCGCCTGCTGAAAATGTAGGCATTGCCTCGGCCCACTTGGTAAAATAATCTACCGCAAGGATGATATACGCATGCCCCCCAACTGAGTGAGGGTTACATGTAATAAAATCGATACCCCATTTCGCAAAAGGACCGACAACAATTATAGGGTGGAGAGGAGCAGGTGGAGGACGCATATTTCGATCAAACATTTGGCAATCGTGGCATTTCGGACCGCGTCAATACAATATTTAAACAAAGATGGCCAGAAATAGCCAACGCGCAATATCTTTTGGGCTGTGGCAAACCCAGACATATGACTGCCACACGCTCCAGAGTGACAGACATTTAGAACCCTTTCAGCTTCCTCATGAGTTAAACAACGTCAGAAAATAGAGTCCACCCCATGACGATAAAGTGTATCTCCAATAATTTTGTATTGTTGGGACTGGAATCGTATTTTCCGACGCTGAGATCTTGAAATTTTAGGCCGAAATGATTGGGTTTGGAGATAAACTATGATATCTCCATACCATGGATCAAGAGTGCTGATAAGAAACAAGGATTCGTCCGCAATGGGCTCTTCCGCCATAGTTTTAGTATGAGCGCGCGGGAAGTCACACATCAACTCCGCAAAAACTAAAGATTTCTTTGACTTAGATTTTTCAAACTCCAAGTCAAATTCCTGCAGGATAACAATCCATTTGGAATACTTACCCCCTAGCAATTGTTTGGTCAAAATATAGATCATAGGGTTACAGTCGGAAATGACAGTAGTTTTGCATAGTAAAATGTAATGACGAAATCGTTGGACAACTTGAACAGCTGCCAAGGCCAATTTCTCCACATGTGAATATTTTAGCTCAGTTGAATTCAAAGTTAGACTAAGGTAATAAGTCACATGTTCACTACCAAATTCATCTTCCTGAACTAACACCATTCCGATGGTGGAATGAGAGGCGGTGAGATATAAGAAGTAGTCTTGGTTGTAGTTGGGAGGATGCAATAATGATGCATGGGTCAACACGTGTTTCAGTGCATCAAAATATTTGTTAGCTATCTCATCCCAAAAGAATGGCGTATTCTGTTTCAACAACCTGGTAAAACACTTTGTTATCTCAGCGTAGTTAGGAATGAAATGATGTAAAAAGTTTTCTTTCCCATGCAAACTTTGGAGTTGGCAAAGAGTCAAAGGAGGAGGAAATTTGACAATAGCTTCAACCTTTGAGGGATCGACACGAATGCCGGCTTTCGAAACAAAAAATCCCAGTAACCGACCCATTTCTATACAGAAAACACATTTGTGTGGATTCAAGCTAATTCGATAATGCCTACATCTCATAAATATTGCTCGTAAACGAATAAGATGATCGGCTCTACGTAATGAATGAGCAGGTAAATCGTCGAGATAAGGTTGCACAATGTGCTTGATGTCATGAAACACGTAAGCCAAAGCTCTTTGAAAAGTTGCTCCGGCATTCTTGAGCCCAAAAGGTAATTTTCAATAAGAAAATGTCCCCCATGGACAAATGAAAGCCGTTTTTGGTTGATCAGCAGGTAGAATGTTGGTTTGATTGTAACCGGAAAAAGCATCCATAAAGGAGAATATTTCACTGCTAGCACAATCATCAATGTTTTGATCGATATAGGGATTTGGATAATTGTCTTTTGGACAGGCTCGATTAATACCCTATAATCGATACATATTCTTATCATCCCTTTTTTTTTATTAACAGAAACAATATTCGATACCCAATCCGTTAAGGGAATTGGATAAATGAAACCTGCTTTAAGTAATTTTTCAACTTCTGCTTTAATAGCAGCAACTTTTCGCGGGTGAATTTGACGCAAACATTGCCGGATAGGTTTAGCATTCGAGTAAGTTTTGATTTCATGAACAATAATTGCTAGATCAATTCCTGGCATTTCCTCATATGACCAGGCAAACATGTCGCGAAATTCTTGAAATAGGGCCTTATATGTTTGAAATTCATCTTTCGTACAGGAGGCACCTATATTCAACAATTCCAGGTTTAACTGAAATGTCAATAGGAACTGTTCGAGAAATATTTCCTAAATTTAACTCAGAATCAAGATTTTTCAATGGATTCTGTGGTTCCCTGACATAATCAATAGTAAAAATAGATGAAAAATCATTTTCAAAATGATCAATCTCAGGTAAGAACGAAGATCTATGATGAAGATCTTCCCATGGTAAATCATCAACAGACAAAATTTCACGAATTTGCTCATTAGTATGAACAAGTTCGAAAAATGTCGTTGAATCTGAGTTTGATGTTGAAAGTGATTCTTCATGGACTACATTCATTAAGTCAATTTCGGTTGAAGAAGGGTCATAAAACAACTGTACGGCCTGATACGCAATTTCAAAGGGACTCAAAGGCATAGCATCACCAAATGAATCCATCTCAGATTCGGAAGGTACGATCCAAGGATCATCATAAATAATAGTGTCTGATGAAATCATATGAATGGTTTCAATAGAAGGCGATACGTTAGGAGGAGGAAAGGAAAAAGTTCCTAGTAAACTAGAATCTTTAACTAGTCCTACTCCAACATCCTTGTAAGGGATAGTTGTTTTGCCGACATGCTGGATACTTTCAAAAGAGGTTGGGTCGGATGAAAAGTAAGTTAGTTGGTCTATAGTTACGATCTTTCCATTATGAGGAAACTTTATAAGCCGAAATACCAATGAAACAACAACAGTCATAGCGTAAGACCAACTATGACCCAAGAGAAGGTTGTAATCTAGAGGGGCATCAACCACTTCCACATCTAGATTAACAGTTTTACCTTCAACCCCTATAGGTAAATCTTGTAGAATGCCAAAAGGATGGAACCCATGGCCATCAAAAGCCTTTATAATCGTCAGGCATTGATTAAGTGTAGGAGAACCAAGCGATCTCCAACACTGGATCGACATAATACATGTTGAAGCTCCCTCATCAATTACAGTCCTATAGCAAGGTCTATTTTTTACTAACACTAGAATCTGGAAAGCCATTTGATGAGGTAAACGAGGTGTACTATTTTCTAAATCGAAGATTATAAGGTTTGAGTCCTGAATATCAACAGCTCCTATAGACAAAAATAGCAATTTACGCTGTGTTGGACATGATTGCAGCACCTCGAAAGCCGACATTGCTGAAGGTGAAATAGCTAAATCTTCAACAATGTTATAATTCTGAGCAACTCTTGAATGTGGATTGAAAGATGACTTTCAAAGTATACCCTTGACAGGAAGGCTGATTACTAAGTCTGGGTTAGGTTTCTCGATCTATAGCGGATCGGAACTGGGAGTTGAAGTTGATGGGTTCGAATTAGAAGATTCTGCTTCCTTACCGCCAACATGACTTTTACTTCCATAATCTTGTGATCGTATCGCAATCCTAACATGGGACATCATCATTATGGGTTCTTTTGAGGCATTTGAGGAAGAACCTATCATATTACTATCTTTACTAGGGAAAGGATCCTTAAAGACAGCAGGCGTTTGAGAACCTTTGATGATTTTCGCAACCTCGATGCGATGAGGGCAGTCTCTTGTAAAATGCTCTTCGTCACAAATGAGACAAGGATAAGGAGGTTTACGTTTCTCATCAGTAGATTCCATTTTATCTGGTTTCTCTTTCGAATTTTTATCTGATTTATTTTTCTTCTTCCCCTTCTTCTTACAGCCGAATTTTGATTTGGCTGTAGATGACTCTACGACATGAATATCGGCAGAAATTTTAGCGAAAGAGTCTCCTATCGGGAAATATGGTAAAGTTATAATAGGAGAAGAATTCTTGGAAGATTTCTTCTTACTTTTGGTGTTAACTGAACCAATCATACCGTCAGCGGCATGAGACCCTGAAGGAGCTACAGTTATTTGATTTTGTTTGGGAAGGTCGGTGATTTTCTTGTGTAAAGTATCCGACTGCATATAAACGAGGTCAAGGTACTGAGCTTGAGCAATAACTTGCTCTTCAGTAACAACTCCTTCCTTAGCTACATCCTCAGTGATTTTAGGTAATAATTATTTTACAAAAAATTATGCTAAGATCTAATCAGGAATAAAAACTTTCACTAAACGCCATCGACGTCTCCATTCATGAATGTGATCTGAAATATAAGTGGTCATTGACTGTTTTAATGAAGTTAATAATTCCGTGCCATTATCATATCTAACAAGCAACTGAAAATGAGTTAAAAATGAAGTAGCTAGCTAACTAAAATTATAAAAAGTGGCTCACGGTAACTCAATGTACCACTTGGCCGCAAGACCAGTTAGAGTGCGTTGAAAAAGACGTAACTGAATTGAATCATCTGAAATGGAGTTAGATTCACACCAGAGGTGATAAGTGATCACATGGTTTGACGGATCCTCTCCTGATTGTTATACACATTTTTGGGCACTGCAAACCCATTCATATATGTCCATAAACCAAGGGCTCCTAAGTCCCTAAAAGTGTTGTTCCAACCCTAAAAGAACAAGGTCAGCTGATTACATCATCTCCCAGAAGTTCTCCATGAAAAACTACTCAGAACTGGTCAAAGCTGGACCATCTCACCTGCTCCATGGTCAAAGTGCGCTGCATCCCACCTAAATGCACGCGGGAGGTGCGATGCATACTGAAAAGCCCTTCTATGGGGTGCGATGGGCAAGAGTGGACAAATGGCAGAGTCAATTTGTGAGGTGGAGGATCATGGAGTCTTCCAGAAACTTCTCCTGTGACACTTTCCTCTCTGCATTCACCTAGAGATGAGTAAGAGATCATCAATCTCCAAGTCGAATCAAGAACTATCAGAGAGAGGACACTAATCAAATATCAGAAGTTGACTCACCTCGATGCAATCATCTATATATGGATCCCTCATCCCAGAGATCCAGGGGCTAGAATTTTGTATCTTGTAAGGAAGTGCTATTGGTTTCTTGGTGTAACATCATAGTGTTCGGTGATCTAAGCTTTTCATGAGGTGAAAAAGGGCTTTCTTGTTGAGAGGATGACATTGGGTCAGAACAATTGGTTGTAAACCTCTTTGCTACTCTTGACATTAATAAAGTTATTCAAGTTTTCCTCCACATTCTTGTATGATTGATGATATATGCATTTGTGTGGTCAATATATATCTGGTCCTATATTGTTTTTGATAGTAGATCTATGTTCTTGGATAGTGTTATGTTGCTTTGATTCCACGTGTGCTCTTGGAAGCTGGGTAGACGAGGAAGCGAGTGGCAAAGATGTATCAGAAGGGAGAGGAATCAATCAAGGAACGAAGCGGAAGACAGAGGTTGGTCTCCTTTGTTCCCCTCTTATCTACTTCTCATAAAGGAAAACGAAAGTAGTTTTAGTTTGTTTGTTTCTAAGATAGCTACTAGTCTTAGTGGGACTAGCAGCTGTGCATGGACGCTTGATTTCCTGAAGTCAAGCCATCTAGCCTTCGAACTGCATTTGCTATACAAGTGCAAAGTAGATTAATGCTACTTCAGTCTATCTCCGGGTTTTGTTTATGAACGGAACAATCTATTTACAAACTCTCTAATTCCCCTTGTGGTGGCTCTAGTAACCTCCTTAGATCTACTCTTGTGATTTATTTACTGATTATCACTTGCTCGGCCTAAATCCGTGAACTGTGCTGCAAACTGTGATCAAGAACTGGATCAAAAGTCTCACACTGTACCATCGCACACTCTCTTCAAGGATATCAGTATGCATCACACTTCCCATGTGCTGTAGGTGGGATGCATATTGGAATATCTATGTAATAGGTGCGTTGATCAGAGAAGGTTAATTTTGCCTCCAGACTTTGGTTTTTCTTCACCCTTTTCAGCTCTATTCAGGCGTTTTGCTGTCTGTAGTCAGTATACCTCTATGGAAACCCCCTTCCTTGCCATTATTTCACCTCCATTGTGCAAAGAACTGTAAACTTTTTTATGTATTGTGAGCCATTCTCAGTTCTCTTTTACAAAAAAGTAGCGTAATTGAACTGTTGTTTCTTGATTTGGAAGTGTCGCAAGTGTTGTTTTCAATCATAGAAGAGAATCTGATTATTCTTGATAGTTGATTACACTGTTACTCTTGTATTTGATTTGAATTATTAGTTTTTCAAGTGTCAAAAGCAATTTTCCCATTCCAAATCGCAAAGTGTCGTCATTGTCTTCATTTTGTCTTGAAAAGAAGCTTGTTAGTAATGTCGTTTTGAAAAATAATTCAGATTTGCACTTAGCTTTCTTTTTATTATTCACACATTAAAAAGGATCAAAACAAATACATGCATGTGCATTTGCATTTAGACTGTTTGTTGGTTTGATTTAGGACAGTGCATATAGTGTGTGCTCTCTTCTCTATGTTGAAAGAATATCATCTCTCTTTCTTTAGTAGCTAGGATTTTCATTGCAAATAGAAGATTAAATGATTGTTTATCATCGTAGATTTCATTTTAGGAATTGTATATCTACATCACGCAGTGAACCTGAAAGGAAAATTTCTTAAAAAAGATCAATTGTAAAGTAAATTTAATGAATCCAAAAATGCTTTGGAACCTAACGCACAACATTTAGAAGTCTAGGCTAGAGACGTATTCCGGCGTCGTAAAGCCTAGCAACTGTTGTTTTCATTGCTGGTTGGGTGATTCCTCCACTTTGAGACGAAAAGTGCCAGTATGGACTTGTGCTCCCATGTACCATCGAGTATGTATTGGGATACCACAATAGGCTATATCCTTTATCCATAGGAAGCTGTGTTTGCCGCCCTATCGATCGCAATGCACTGAAGACAACATTCGGGAAGATTGACTGTCGTACCGTAAAAAGTATTCTGCAGTTTTGTGATTGGTTTTGTAATCCCTCTGTCTAGATTTCCAGAGTAGTATCTTTCATTCCTTTTCAGACTCCTTAAAGGAAAAGGTCCATCTGAGCACTTGTCACTTCAAGCTGATTAAAAATCGAAGGCGACTAGAATCATCTTTTTTTTTTCTCGACTCTTAAAAATTGAAAAAAAAAGTTGTGTCAAAGCATCTAAAATTTATTTTAATCGAAATAAACATCACCTTTCCTTCGTTGGTCTTAGGTTGAGAAAAATGGAGTCCACCAACCAAAAATTTCCCCTTGGAGGAAATCCTAGTCCTTTCTCCTCTTGGGGAGATGTTGGTGCACCCCATATGGCCACATTGTCACTTCGAGGATTGACAATCGGCCTGCCCGTATGGCTCTTCTTAACCTTTGTCGTTCAGAACACCGTGATTCCTGAGCAATGAAGTTAGCAACTAGATGATACTAGAGTTACCCTCCAACCTTCTACTTCATCCGATTCTCACTCTCTTCCTTCCTCTTCGCTTGATGGAGCTGGTAAAGCCAAAAATCAAGTCACTAAGAAGGAGAAGGAGAGGAAAGAGAAGAAGAAGAAGGAGCCAAAGGCGAAAAGGGGCAACCAGGCATCATCTAGTGAAAATCCACACATTGCACTATCAAAGCCTAAATCTCCATGTGTCATTTGCAAAGGAGATCACTATCATCGAGATTGTCCTTACATCCCTTGGATCTTAAGGGACTGGTCTCCTCGTTTGCACAATCCGGTGTCAACAACCTCTGATGATCATGTTGAAAGTACATTGTCAACTAGTGAAAGCGAAGCGGCGGGACAAAAAAGGAAAAGTAAATTCCCTTGTAAACTGTGTGAAGGTGATCACACCATCCACCATTGTCACTTCCTAGATGAAGCTAAAAGAGTTTTGGATGACCGTCCGGTTTCACCGTTACGGCTTCCTCCTGGATATAAGAAACTCTTGCCAATTCCATCACTAGTTGAAAATCCGACTGACATGCCATTGTGGTCAGTTGAAGCATCTATCATTGAAGATAAACCATCTAAATCCACATCAGACAAAATTCAGAAGTTCGATGCGGCAGTTGACCCGTTCTTGGCTTTAGAGGGTCCATCATCAGATGATACTGTCACCGAAGAGAACAAGAGTGGCACTGTTCAAATTCTCTTCGTAAACACAGACTCCGATGAACATGGGGACAGTCTACCTGTTCCTTTACCGCAGGAAGGAAGTTCGTCAGAGTCATATCCAGCCATCTATTCGGTCCCACCTCCAAGAAACCTAGTTGTTTCCTTCGATCGGAATCTACTAAGAAGGCCCCGTTTACCGGCTAGTGTACCATTTTGAATCATTGTACAAATATACAAAATGGTCATGGCTGGTACCATCATAGATGAAGGGGCTTCTGTGAGTATCCTTTCATCAACTGCTTGGAAAGTGCTTGGCTCGCCATCGCTTTTGCTTGAAATGAGAAATCTAACGGGCTTTGATAAAGGAACCAGTGGACTATTAGGGATCCTTGCCAATGTGTCGATAACATTGGAAAGGAAAAATGTTCACTTGAACGTAATGGTAGTCCAAGGACCCCTAGATTATAATCTACTCTTTGGACCCAACTATATTTATTGCATGGGAGCCATTGTCTCCTCGCTCTTTAGAGTAATGTGTTTTCTGCATGAAGGAAGAGTGGTCAAGCTCGTAGACCAGCTTTCATTTCCCAGCTCACACATAGAAAATAATCAAATACCATCCTTGAATGGTCTTTTCATGCAAGGAATGTCTCATCAATCCCCAATCTATCCACCTGATGAGCGCGAGTGATTCGGGAGGACATGACTGAAACCCAGGGGGCATGCACCCTGGTCTATTTCGGCAAGAAAACCTTGGGCATAGGGTAGGTTTCCACGAAGGATATATGACTGGTTTATGAGATTAGACCGGAATAAGATTCCTTCGTCAAAGTTATGTGAGTGGAGGCTAGTTGCACCACTCACCTTTGTCTATTTCGGTAGACATCACCGAGGAAGTGTTTTGTCTGCAGTGCGGATGGAACAATTTTTGGTAACCTGGAAATTTTTCGCTATACCTGGGGGCATGCAAACCTTTTGGAATGCAAGTGAAGAGCGACCATTTACTTTTTAAATTTGTGGGTCCTCTAACCCTTTAAACTCGTAGGATTGGTCATTTCCTAACTTGCATAAAGAAAGGATGTGGGGCTTACTTTGTAAGGTGAAAGCTCCATAAAAAAATGGCATCTTAGATGAGACATCCTTATTATATAACTGGATCTAGCAGTTTTTATGTGGAGTTCAAGCTCGTTAAAAAATAAACATAAGCAATGAGCAAATTTTTCCCCCAGAGTTTAAGCTCATTCATTAAAAAATGAACCAATTTCTGGTAAATAACCATCGTGAATGCATTATCATCAGCCTCTGAAGCCTTGGTCATGTTCTCATCATCACCTCCACTCTGTATTGGCCGATCATTCACCTCCATTCGATTGTTTACCCTTTTCGAGGAACAACTGCGAAGAGTGATCTTGTTAGCCATCCTTGTGACACTGCCATGATTGGAAAATTCCAAACCTTACATGGAATCAGCTGCTACTCGAATTTATCGCTTGTTCCTTGAAAAACGAGTGTCCTTTAAGCTCTTTTCATTTGACTCATAAAATATGAAAAGATTGCCGAGCAATTGGCCTCTCCAACTCGTTAAAGTGACCAGAAGTGCTATCCCTCCTTTAGATTTTAATCTTTTTGGACCTGAGGGTTTATTACACAAAAAGATTGAGCGCTTGTTTTGTTCGGCTCGTAAAAATTACCGAAAATTCATCCCTTTTGTATTATTTTATACTTTTTCAGACTTAAGGGATTATATGACGAAAAAGGATTGTTGGATTTTTCTTTATGTCCCTTTCAGATCTCTGAAATTGAAAAGGATCGAGTTATCTTTGTCGTTAAACTCGTTAAAACCGAATAGCGACAAACTTGTCCATACAGAAAAGAATGAGTTTCACTATCGCTAGGCTTGTTAAAGCATAGCGATGGGTTTGCCCAAAGGGAAAATTATAGAACAAGCATATGTTATCCTCCTCAAGCTTGATAAAAATAAAGAGGTACTGGTTAGCAATGATTGGGGAAAAATTGGGAAGAAAACTTGAAGAAACTTTATTGGTAGCAAATGTCTTTCCATGTTCGACTCCAGAACATCTCTCACATGGATCGACTTGTACTTTGAGTGAAGATCGAATGAGATTGAAGACCGTGGATCTAGTTTCATCCATCTAGGCTGCGATATATAATCAGGAAAATAAAGACATCAAACGTACATCATTTCTGCACAGATAATCATCCAACCTAAGGGATGATGGCTCTACCAGAATCATCAGTCTACACTCAGACGATTATCTGTCTTATGTACACGAAAATGAATTTATAAAGCTGAGCATGGGAATTCCTGCCTTAGCTAGATCATGAAAATATTATGAAGACAATGTATTGTATTGTATCTCATTACAGGTCGCCTTCCAGCTCGAAAAAACTTTGGATCCTCATGATAAAGCATTTCACCCGACATCAAAAGATTAATGACCTCATGCTTTAGCAGGCAACTGTTATAGACATCTTTGGGCACTGCAACTCCAATCATATATGTCCATAAACCAAGGGCTCCTAAGTCCCTAAAAGTGTTTTTCCAACCCCTAAAAGAAAAAGGTCAGCTGATTACATCATCTCCTAGAAGTTCTCAATGAAAAACTTCTCATAACTGGTCAAAGCTGGACCATCTCACCTGCTCCATGGTCAAACTGCGCTGCATCCCACTGAAATGCACACGGGAGGTGCGATGCATACTGAAAAGCCCTTCTATGGGGTGCGATGGGCAAGAGTGGACAAATGACAGAGTCAATTTGCAAGGTGGAGGATCATGGAATCTTCCAGAAACTTCTCATGTGACACTTGCCTCTCTACATTTGCCTAGGGATGAGTAAGAGATCATCAATCTCCAAGTGGAATCAAGAACTATCAAAGAGGACACTAATCAAATCTTAGAAGATGACTCACCTCCCTGCAATCATCTATATATGGATCCCTCATCCCAGAGATCCAGGAGCTGGAATTTTGTATCTTGTAAGGAAGTTCTACTAATTTCTTGGTGTAACATCATAGTGTTGGGTGATCTAAGCTTTTCATGAGGTGAAGAAGGGCTTTCTTGCTGAGAGGATGATGCTGGGTCAAAACAATTGGTTGTAATCCTCTTTGCTATCTTTGATATTAATAAAGCTATTCAAGTTTTCCTCCACATTCTTGTATGATTGATGATATATGCATTTGTGTGGTCAATATATATTTGGTCCTATATTGTTTGTGATAGTAGATCTCTGTTCTTAGATAGTGTTATGCTGCCTTGATTCCACAGGTGCTCTTTGAAGCTTGGTAGACGAGGAAGCGAGTGGCAAAGATCTATCAGAAGGGACAGGAATCAAACAAGGAACGAAGCGCAAGACAGAGGATGGTCTCCTTTATTCCCCTCTTATCTACTTCTCATAAAGGAAAACGAAAGTAGTTTTAGTTTGTTTGTTTCTAAGATAGCTACCAGTATTAGTGGGACTAGCAGCTCTACATGGACACTAGATTTCCCGATAACACTGATTTACCTTCAAACATTAGGATATCACTGGGCAAGTTATTCGACATTGGCGGTCAAAACAGAAGATAATTAATCAGATCGTTCATAAGGTGTGACAAATCAGGCAAGTCCAAAGTTGCAATGAACGGTAACTGACGATTAGGGTCTTGAAAGCCCTGGGTCATGAGACTAGCCCAAGGAGGAGGATATCCAGGATAACATGGAATTGGAATGACATTTGGGATATTATATCCTCCCAGAAAACTAGGATTAACTGGACCGTATTGGGGTTGTTGAGGTTGTTGATAAGTATATCCAAGGTACGGTTGATACTGATAGACCGGGTTCTGCACAACAAGACCAAATTGGTATTGCCCCTGGTACAGTTGATAAGTAATTTGAGGTTGACTTGTGACAATTGTACTTGGACCAGGTTGTCCTACAAGCATTTGAATTGAAGTCTGAATTGTAGGTCCAGATTGACGCAAAGATTCTTGAGGAATTGATGCAGGAACAGTAGAAACTGGAGCTGTCGATACTCCAGAAGTAGGTGGGGTAGATGGAACAAATGTTGCAGCAGTTGCAGTAGTTGTTTGAGGCGGAGTTCGAGTCGAACTATGTGAGGCTGAGAAACTACACCAGGTGCAGAAGTTTGAATAGTAGGCTGGATAGGTTGCTGGGTGGAACTAGAAACCTAGGATTGTCCAGATTGAGATGACAACTACACATTCTATTGCAAGATCTGTTGGGATTGAGATGGATCCCACACTATGTTCATTTCAGTGTATGGACCCATAGAATATTGAGCATATTGAGGACCATAACTGGGTTGAGGGTAGGGTTCATAATTCAAAGGTAAATTTCCAGCTCCTTGGACAAATGATTGACCTGATGGTGGTTGGAAACCTTGAATTGGGTACTGACCTTGAGGTTGATAACCTTGAGGCACGTACTGAAACTAGAGTTGACCTTGAGGCATATATTGATAATAGGGTTGACCTTGAGGTACATACTGAGTCTGGGGTTTGCCCTGAGGAATGTACTCTCCCGAAGGTATGTACTGTCTTTGAGGTTGCCCCTAGGAAGTAACTGGGTACCTTGAGGTTGCCCCCCAGGCGATAATAGAGGACCTTGAGGTTGCCCCCTAGGCTATAATTGACTACCTTGAGGTTGCGGATTTGGAATGGTACCTGACATCGTAATAATTTCTTCTACACTCAATGGCTTAGTTCCATTATTACCAGTTAATAACCCTTGTTCAACAGGTTGAGGAGATGCTCCCGAAAAAGTTCCAGTAAGTGATTGATACCCAGAGGGAACAGAAGGACCACGATATAAAAATGTTTTTGGAGATTGAGAAAACATGGATGACTGTCTCGACATATTCAAAGGAGGATAATAACCAGTAGGTGTTGGATGAAAAGGAATGCGAGGTGGTGAAAAACTTAGTCCCAAGTTTTCTAGAAAATTGGTCAAAGAAAGATACCAAGCATCCCTCCTAGGTGGACTGTAAAAGATCGATTCACGCTCCCTAAGTTGTATAGTTGGTTGATTTTTAGGGATAGGTATACCTTCTTCCGGAGTAACAAGTTCTTCAATAGCAATAAGTCCAGAAGGAAGATTTTGGGTAATGATTCTTCCTACCCTGGGTGAACCAGGACCACTGGAAGTTGGAGAGGCAAATCCTAATGATGGAGTAGCAACAGGTTCAGTTTCAGGTTCAAAAATTTTAGGTTCCTTGGCTAATTCACTAGTAGAAGAAAAAATACCAGTAGCTTTGGAAAATGAAATAGGTTCAATAATATACTCTGGTGCTTGAACTTGATAATCAGGATGCACAACTAAAGAAGATTCTCCTTCTTCTGGTGACCCAACTCTACTGTCACTAGGAGTAACAAGAGCTCATGGCCCTTCAAGCTGGCTTGGTGAAAACTCAAGAGGTTGGCCCCAAAGTCTACGGGACTGCCTCGGTAATTCAGCCATGGTTAAATATTTTAATTACTTCACACGCAAACAAAGAAAAATCTCAATGAAAACCACCTAAAGTTTCTAAAGAAGAAAACAATTTGAAGCACACGCCTAAAGAATCTAGGAGGTCAAACCACCCACAAACAGTAACTTTCTGTACCGAAAACACTAATTGGTGATGAAATCCAACGTCCTAGAATTCAATACTGAAATGGCGGTTGGAATAGTTACCCCGACAACCTGCTTAATGAAATAGACTAGCACAAGTTTCTCAACTAAACCGTCTCGAGTGAAGAGAATCCCCCAGAGAGTCCAAGTGAGTCTAGTCGATGTCTACTCCAGGTATAGTGGGATCTTCCCTCCACCTTCACCTTAGGAAAGAATCCTATAGATTATGGTCACTATGGTTACCAACAGAAACAAATATACCTGGGGGAACAGTCTGTGATCCAATACACATGCAAGGGTAGAGTAGCAAATCTCAATCCCCTGAAGGCTCCTTGACATAATCCAAGGTTTACCAACAAGTGACCCCAGGCTCCTCGACAATGGTTAATCCGAGGTTTACCATTTTTAATACGTGTATATCTGCTATCATTCCCAATGAGAAAGGATTGATTACCCCACTGGTTTGGATATGACCTCATGCTTGACTCCTATAAGAGGAGCTTCCCAGAGCATAGATGTAACAATTGGAATTTATCTCCTACCGCAAGATACAACTACTTGTTTGTTTTTACTATCTTTGAGAGTTAATTACTCCCTACTCCAAGATACTAGCCTAAGCTATGTTGGTGATAAAGAGCCCTAGAAATAAAAAGATTTCTAGATAGATTTTACTTTAAGCGTTATTTTTTTATGGTTGTTTCTTAAGTCAAAAGTTGTGGAGATGAAACTTTATGGTGTGAAGAGTTGACTCCAAAACACTAAAAATGCACCTAAGATGATAAACAATCCTTCTTCTTCAATGAATTTCTAGCTAAAGAAAGAGTTGAGAATGCAATTGCTTGAAAAACAAACCTTTCCTTAACAAACAAATGAAAAGAAAAACTTTTTTTTGTCTTTTTCAATAAACTCAAAAACGAGACTACTAATTATGCTAACGAAAAATATCCCTTTGTTTTCAACACTCAAACACTACAGAAAACAAATTCTTCAAAAGAGATTTTTTTTTTCTTAATTTCTAGAACACACTCAAAATTATTAAAAATCTAATCTTGAGATTTATAAATATTAAAAATATAATTGAAGTAAAAGCTTACAAAATTTATTTTCGAGGATGTTTTACTTACTTACCAGCAAACTAAGGACTAATTCATTTAGAATAACGAATTAATAAAAAAAGAACTAGTTTTTGTTTTCTTTTTTAAAAATGAAATCCAAAACTTTCAATACAAGTCCTTTCGAAGCTTCGTAAAGAGAAAAACAAGATGTATTCCTCACCAAAGGTAGATTTTACAAATCAGTCAGACCCATAAAGAAGACCAAACGAAAATCAAGCCAGGCACACAAAACTTCTAGAAATTCACCTAAAACCTAAATGCTAATGGAATTCACCTACAAAAAATTTCTGACAAGACACGTGCAGATCCGGGTAGAGGCTAAAACACATAAACAAATCCTAAGCTTGATTGAATGAAAAGATTTTAAGTTTTTCAAAAATTTGATAGGGTCCACAGGCCCCTAGTATAACCAGGTGCGGCACCGCTCTGTGTGGTAAAACAACAGTCAGGGGATGTCTGCATTGTGTTACAACCAGAACGTGCGGTCCTCTCTCAAAAGCGTGAAAAACAAAAACAATTCACAATCTAAAGAAACTACCCAATCCCACACACATCAAGCAAAAACCAAAAACAGAGAAAAAGTTTCTCAAGTCAAAGTAAAAGAAAAGGCAAAAACCAAAAATTCATGTCCCTAGTGGAGTCGCCATTTTGTCTAGCGGATAAATCATTCTTGCGAAAAAGACCGATGTCCCTAGTATCTATGGATATCTAGTGACAAGCAAACCAAACAAATTCTATCTTTCTCTAAATATTGTGATTTATAAATAAAAGCCAATAGATGTTTTAGACCCTACTTCAAGTCCAATGCCAGTTTGTGGAAGCCACGCTCTATTCATCCAAATGAGCTCCCTTTTGAAGAACCTGTAAACACAAACAAGCACACATCAAATAACACCTGCATAGCCAATATAATAAACCATATTTATCATGATGATCAAGGAATTCATGAAATAAACCATAGAAGACAATTTATTGAGAAAAATGAATCTGATTGTGTTAACTTTAAACAAAAAAGAACTTTACAACGTTGGTGCCTTGATGTTGTACAAGCTCCTCCTAGGGTCCAACAAGAATCTCCTATACTTTGACAAGCTTCACTCTCTTCCCAATGAAGCCAAAAGGTGTGTAATCTCTCCTCTCAAGCTCAATTAGGAAGTATAAATTCCAACAGCATTTACCCTAAAAAATATTCAACTTTCAACCTCCCTAGCAACTAGCCCAATGCCTCATTTTATAGTGTAGAGGAAGGAAGTTTCCAGGTCCACCTTCAAAGGGATAGAGTCCTCCTTCAAAGGGATAGGCTCCTCTCATCACGGGGTTAGCTCCTTTAGTCATGGGATGCATGAACCACCTAGGAGAGAACTTGCCACCTCAAGATTCCTTCAAGAAGCATCTAGAATTAATCCAAAGTGAGTTTCTAATAATAAACTTGCGCCTTTTTTACTTTTACAGAGGTCCGCACCCTTTCCTTTAGAGATACAGCGGGTAGGTCTGCATTGGACATGACTAGGGGGTGCGGGACCATAGGTAATGCTAAGAGAAAGTGTGGAACTAGAGTTTTAGAAATTTTCAAGGACTTTCTCTCATTTTTAAGGCTTGACATGAAGAGCTGAGGTTTAGGACTTGCAAAGTAGGACAATATGAGTGGTGATAGACTCACACTGACTGAAAAAGGTCATGGTGACAATATTTTGTGTAACACATACCCATACTTAACATATAGCCATTTTAAATTTACAATGATCGAAATAATGTCCATTGATTACATTTAGTGGACATGTGCTCGGATGAATTTCTATAGGATCATAGCCATCATACTTTGTAGATATTAATGCATCTTGAAATTGGAGCTTGGATGGATAAAAATAGATCTAGGGTCTTCTACCTCATCACTCGATCGTACAAATATAACCATGTGAACAGATGTGTTGGATTCAAACATGGTAGACACCATATGTTTACCAACAATTGATGAAATTTATTAACAGATGCATGTCGAACCAATGATAATGATAATCGATCTAAAGGTACTACAACAAAATCTATGAGTTCTGAATAAATGAGCTGAAGTTGAACACCACATAGAATCTATCAGTCGAAGGCCAATGATAAGAAACTTATGTCGAAAGTGACGAGACTTGCTATTGAGGTATGCAATTTCTAAGGAACTAAAGGGAGTTTATAGGTCAACTTCCGACATAATTTGTTGAGGTCAATAGGAAGTGACCCATCATAAGAGTGACTTAATGTATCCCCTATGAATGACATGAAATGGGTATCAAGATTTGAGATGGAATGTGATGAATTAGATCTAGTTTAGGGCGATAATGCAAAATAAGGCTTAAGGTATTGTAGCATATGCCAACTTAGGGTGGAGTTTATCTTGAACATATGGGAGACACTTTTATGGAGTTAGCAGAATTAACTCAAAACCCATCATGAAGGCTTTGAATAAGGTGTGATCAAAATAGAGGAAATTGGATTCCCAAACCTAAAGTAGTCAGAAAGGTGAAAGGGTGTCATGTTTAAGAGCGAATGTCTACCACAAATAGGTTTCATGTATTATTTCCCAAGTTTCCCCACCATTTCTTGTAAGTACATCTATATTTTTCACAAGCTTGACAAGGATAAAATATGCTTGATCTATAAGTTCAGCCTTTGGATCATTCATTATGAGTATTTTTAAAAAACCCTAATAAAGAGTATTTTGATGTCATCATGCTTTACGAGTCCTACATTGTTTATATTTTTACAAGTGTAATGAAGGCGTAACTCAAATTCTTTTTCATATTTAGAGAGGTTGAAGAAGAGGTGGAAAAAAAACTCCAAGAGGTTCCTTTTCATAAATTTAGTCCCTTACGCCCAAAGAGGCATAAAAAAATACCCGAGAGAAACATTTAGCCATGTTTGACTAAAGTTTTCCTTTTTCATAAATAGTCCATACATTCCGAAAAATGGTTAAACCTATACTGAGAATATGTCCTTTCATTTAATTTAACGAGTTCGAAAGAGACAAGTGCCTGTAAATATTTTCATATTTTGGAAGTCTAAAAAGAGCTTAAAGGAAACTCCTCCTAAAGGAATGAGTGGTATAAAGGGTAGAAATTGGTTTCGGTCATCGTGGAATTGATCAAGACATGTAGAGGTCAAGAGGCAAGCTAATAAGACCACCCATCACAACGATTCCTCCAAGAAAGGGTAAAACACCAAGTGAAATGGAATAACTAGAAAAGAACATGGTGATGATGGAATGAGAAAACCAAGGCTCATATTGTAGAAAAAGGTTGACAAAAAGTGGAAATCATAAGGGATAAAGTATGGAATCCTTCTAGAGCGTTCCGTTTTCGTAAGTTTTATCAAGCCCGAAAATGTGACAAAAGTATACTCAGTAACTTATTCTCATGTATTTATGAGCACAAGAAGGAACAAATAATAAGCTTGATAACATATTCACTTGTATTTACGAACACGATAAAGAAAAAAGACTAAGTTTAGAATGGAATAGGTTTAATTTTTTACCACAAACTTGAAACAAATAAAAACTATTCTTGATAAAAGTACATTTCCCCCGATATAATGATGGAGGCATGGTCCCCCAGCATCATTTCAGCTACCAACTCTTCTCATAGACTCATAAAAGGCTAGTTGATGGTAGAGATATATTTACCAGGAAGGAAGGAAGAGGATCATGTGATTAGATGAAACAAAGGTGATACAAAACTATAACTATTTTTATAGGCTTTTTTCATGTTTTTCCAAGCTTGAGACAGAAGGAACTATGCTCATGGTGACTTGTTTCATTTTTAATTAGATTGAAACAATAGAATAACTATGCTCCGAGGACCTGTTTCATTTTTTAATGAGATTTACACAGTAAAAGGACAACTCTTAGAGAACCGTGTTTCATGTTTTAATGATCTTGACACAAGAAATGTAACTCTACTCATGTAAACTTGTTTCATTTTTTAACGAGATTGACATAAGAGAAGGAACTATTCTTATGGAATCTTTGGCATGGCTCCCAAAAGGGCATGGCTTCCAAGAGGTTTTCATCAGATGGAAGAACAACGATCGGGAAGGAATAATGAGATCCAATGGAAAGATGACTAATTCCCATAGGAAATGATTCACCATTTCACCTATGGGATCCATATCAAAAGAATCCAAGCAAACAATGAAAGGATCTTTGTTATCAGTAGATGCAGGCATGGGATATGTTACCACATATTTTACCTATGGTGGGGGTGATACCACTTGCATATTTGGAACATTTATGGAAGTTGGATGATTGGAATTCAAATTAGGACCAATGAAAGAAATATGGTCAATAGCCACAATTTTTCCATCATTTCGGAAAGACATCATTCAAAAGAGTGTGGACATGAAAACATTCATGGAATAAACATAATCTCTCCCGAAGAGAAAAATGAAATCGAAGGGGCCTAGGAATACCATAATGTCAACATATACAAATTTTCCTTCCAGGATAATAGACAATTCAGGAAGGATCCCTAAATTTTGACTAGTTATTTTGTTAAAAGATAACAAATGTTGGGTAACTGACACAAGATTAGGGGAACCAAAAGTCTACCAAGAAATCAAGGATAAAGTGATAACAAAAGCACCCTCTTTGATTAGAATGTGATATATATATATATATATATATATATATGTATTGTTATCACAAGACTTGACCATGAAGTGGAAAGGAATGTAAGAAGGGAGACGAGGTTATGTCAATTGATTCAAATAAAAGGAAATGACCTAATTTCTTATAGGGGGTTTCATGGCAATGAGATAAATTCCCCCTTTTTTGACATGATCTAAAGTAAAAAGAAGAACCTGAGCAGTATGAACAACACTCTCTAAGGTGAGAGTGGGATCAACTAAAGGTGGAAGTGATTCGTCCTCTTTCTTATCCAATGGCTAGTTGTAAACAAACTCTTGGGATTAACGTTTAGAGAGAGTGAGATTAGCTGTAATCGGGTCAATCATTTCATCACCTAATGAGGGATTGGGGGAAATCTTATGGTATCTAGTTAGAAGTCGTTCTTGAAAAGAAGTAAGGTTTTTCTAATACTTTGGATGCTTCATCTATATGATGGAAAAGGTGAATTGGATAATTCCCTTCACATAAACTATTTACCCTTTTTCCCATCAACCTTATGAGTACTAGTTGACGGATTGTCACAAGAATGATCTCTAAAGGTTGATGACAGAGATTGATTTGGGCATATGGATCATGCTCCTAATACCTAGGGGATTCTAGGAGAACCTTTAAGAATATGGTAACCCTTACAATACATGCAAGGGGATTTAACTTTACAAGGTTTATTGGAAGGTTCCTTTACAATAGTTGCATTCATAGAAATGGTAGCTTGATTTACCCCTTACTTATTTTCCTTCTTCTTCTTATGTTCTTGGTTATTAGCATTAGTACTTTCACCAGGAATGGAAGAAGAAAGGGTGGAAGAGACATTGGGAAGAGAAGGCAAAGGGTCAACTTGAGGATTAACTTGAGGTTGGTGTTGCTTAGGAGGAGTACTTAATTGTGAAGCAGTTTGAACATTTGAAACCAGAGAGGTAAAAAAAAACCAAATTGGTAAACGTATGGTAAATATGGGAGAGGACAATGTAGCCATATAAAGTGCACCAATATTTCCAAAATAAGTATAAGGACCAAGATTCCCATTAGTTGTGTTCCATTGACTAGTGCATTTCATAACTCTTTCCATTAGATTCAACCTAAGGTCTACTAAGTATTAAAAAGTGAATTAACTACTTCATTTTGAAAATTAAAAATAAAATAAAATAAAGAGGAGTAACTAGGCATATGAGGATTATCAAGTCACTTTGAACTACAATATATGGTTAAGTACGTGCAGACAATATCCTTGAATTATATGTTTGGTGTATCACAGATGACAAGGTGGTCCACTCAATCACCTATGGTAGGTTTTCATCCTAATGGGTACTTCCAAAAAGAACCCGGAGGTACGTGGAAGCGCAACTTGTAGTAGTGTTGTTTAATGTGTAACCATACGATGGGGGCATTTCAATATACTCATTGAACGTGCAACACCATCCTATATACCAAAAGGTATTTGGAAGTACATTTTCATATATTCCAATGTACGTGGAAAACCAACCATCAATGGACTGTAACACCAACAAGTAGTGAGAAACCCTGCATTTAGAGATGCCAAAAACACGTCCTCTTTCCTAGACCATTAAATGTGTCCTTAATCTTTATAATGCTCCTTAGGTTTATTAATCAATTTTAATGTTGATCTTAATTAAGGTTTCAGTTTCAAGGATCAAAACAAATTCACTTGAACCCCTAAAATAAAACTAGGATGAAAAAATTAACTATTCTCATTCAATGTAGATCTAACCAAAGAAGGAGTCGAGTTTCAAACAATGATGGAGAAAACAAGAACTTCCGAACAAGATCTGCAAATTCACTATTCCAATGCAAATATTCAAAACCCTAATGCATGAGAAATGAATTTTTTATTTTTCTTTACTTTTGAATTTTTAATTGCAAATAAACTTGAAATTATGACAAGATTATTAAAGAAAAAAATTCAAACAGATTTATACTGAAATATGAAAAGTTTTTATCCTTTTTCAATCCATCAATAATCAAGTCAAGCTATAAATAATTCAAACTACAAAAGGAAAAAAAGTATTCTCCTACCAAAACTACCAAACAATAAAATTGCACACAACCAAAAGTCTTTATAGAGAACTTAAAAAGATTGGAGACTTAGAGAAACGCTGCCACTAAAGTTAAATTCAGAGAAAACACAAGGGAATTCAAAATTTCGAAGTTACAAGAACCATCGTAGGTAGCATAGCTACACTAGAGATATGCATCACACTTAACACACAAGAAAAATACAATGCATTTCGCTTAATACATAGCAAAGTTGCAATGAATCCAACCATCACACTTAATACACAAGAAAACTATGATGTATCTTCACTGAATCACATTTCCTGAGAGGAAAAATACAATGGGACTAATTTTGCTTAAAAAATTCAAATTAAACTCTAAAAAAACTCAAAATCAAGCTTTACTAAGTCCAATAAATGTCTGAATATGACAAATAGAGTTGATTTTATAGGTACTAAAAGGACAAGAAAAGAAAAACACTAAATAACATGTCGTTCCCTCGTATGGTTGCCAACTTGTTTCATGACATAAGAAATCTCCCTATACCTAGTGGTTTACTATAGAAAAAAACAAAGACAAAATTGCATTGCTTTCCTTAGAGATTTTTGAAATATGGAAGGAATACCTACTTTTAATCCAATGTAATCTTGCTCCTCCTTCTCCTATATTTTTAGCTCCATCTCCAAATCCAATTTCTATAAGTGGAACCTACAAGTCATCCAAAAAAAGAAACAAAAAAAAATATACAAATATCATATACAAACAAGTCTAAATAAGAAGTCAATGACTCATATTCTAAACATGTATAAATAATACAAAATTTTTGGAGAAGCAATGCATTTTTGTATCAATAGAAGCTGGTAAGTATTACAATGCTTGTAGGCCTTGGCCTTTTGAATCTAACCTAGTTACCTTGTCCTTCCTTTTCCACAATAGCAATCCTTAAGTCACACCTCAAGCACATCGATGGATTATGGACCTCTAGACACAAATGAGTAGCATAAAGGCATAATTCAAATTCTAAAAAAACGAACACACACTTTATGGGAGGTAGTGAATTCATAGGGTAAATGAGGTGGTTTTGGATTTACCATTATAGGGCTTGGATCCGCATTAGAGGGAGGTAAGTTCTAGGAGATGAGAGATAATACCTCAATATTAGGACTTCGAGATCTCATCCAATAGTAAATGGTTAAAACCACTTATCAGGCTTCTAGAGAGAGAAAATTTTAAACCATTCTTTTTATTTTTTACTCATTTCCCACAATCATCATTCTTTTGAGAAAGAAACGTGTGCTGGTAAGTGTAGTTTCGACGTGTAGAACTTGCGCCATGCAGTCTGTCTTAAATGTAAGTGTGATGATACAAAAAAATTTGGTTTTAGTGAATATAATTTGGGATTCCTGGAACTTATGGAAAGGGTATTCTTTTGTCTTTGTAGGGGATGATTGCAAAGTGTGAATGGATGGTGATTGATATAGATTCAAGATCATTTGGTTGAATGTGACAAACTGACCTATAGAAAAACCACCTGATTCCTCCCTTTTTTTCCCAAAAGATTTAATGAGGATAAAATATCTGATGATGATCTAAATTTCATCATGATTAAGGGATCAAATTGCTTCAAATTATGATAGAAATGCTACCTTTTGTATAGGAAAATGAGATATATACATGCTTATCAAGCAAGCTAACTCCTTGTTACTCATACAATGAAGAGTAGCAAAGAGTATGTGTGGGAAGGAAATAAACTCCTATAAGGTCACTTCAATGGGGTTCTAAATGATAGTTAGACTCTCGATACTCACTTTAGCATCCAAAACCATTGTTCAATATGCTTTCTAACATTGGTCAACAATCTCCTCTATATCTTTACTTGATTTTTTTTTCTTCTCTATAGGATTAAAATTGAAGGGTTTTCCTTGTTTATTTTATCTCTAAGATAACTATACTTACCTTTATTGGTGAGGCCATAGATATTCTAAGAGATAATATTCATTGGGTAGAGTGTTTGGTGGATGAAAACACCTTTGATAGTGTAATCACCTAGAAAATATTCCCTAGATTCTTTGCAATAGTGTAGATTTAATCTTTATTAGTTCTTCTATGTATTTCCTTTCTATATCCTTAATCATTTGTCCCTTAGCTTTTCCTTTTTGAGTTTTAACACCCAACACCATGGTTGTAGATCCAAGCTCATGTTCTCCTACCATTCCTTGGCTCCTCAACATGAGATAACATGGTGACACTGTACTTTACGGTTCTCTCAAATGGTACTCAAGTCATTATTTTCCCACTATTTGAGTATATGTGCTACTATTTTTTCATCTCCACTTAGGGCCTTAAAGTTCTTCTCGAATATCCATTCCAATCACCTCATTCATGGATGGCTTCTCCAAATCTAGGTTTACAATTGAAGCTTCTAGTGAATTTATTTTTGAAGAAGATTTTTCTTATGGAATCTCCACATTTGATCCAAATTCATCATATCTTCAAGAAAATAGATGTTTTAATCCATATTCGAGGGTGAAAAACTAATGATTTTCAGCTATATCATTGGCCTCTCATTGAAAAAAATGATTTTTACAATTTCACCTTTTGTTTACTACTTTTTGAAACCATTAATAATTACATTTTTTGTGTTTCATCCAACAATTTACCTTACTAGATTGGGAATTCTCATAATAAGTGGTTGTACTTGTGACAACATTGGCACCATAATAGAACATGCTCATAATCCAAGGGTTGGGATGAGACATCATTATGGTAGGAAATTTCAATGGATTATGTGGTGAGCTCTAGTATTGCAGCAATGATGCTGAAACTGTTGGGACTCCCTACTTTACGTTTATCAACCCGGTAGTTCGTAAGAAACTTGGAAGCGATGGTGCTATATGCACAAGTACTAGATCTTACTGCAGATTGTCACTTGATCAAATTGGCACAAGTTCGCTAGGAGCTTAAGCCAACTTCTATGAGTTCTTAGAAGAAGCTTTTAACTATGATGGATGAAAGCAAAAGAGGCTAGTCTACTTATAGAAATAAAATGAAAGCCGAAAGGAAACAAAAACCCTAGCAAACCCTAGTTTTACTGACTAACCCTACTTGTGCAAGAAAATATATGTAAACTACTAAACTGGATGCCATTGACTCCCGAACAGGTAAAATTCATGTGTTTAAGATACTTCTGAAGGAAAATATGGAAAAATCATCTGTTTGTATTTTTGAGCAATTTTATGCAGAATTATTATGCATGTGTTTTAACTATTTTTGACTGTGCAGAAGTTTATTAGAAAAAGGAAATGGAGTGGGAATTTGCAGGAGGATGGGAAGCTGTGGAGAGGGCCTAAGGGGTCCCTAGCACCCTTCTATAGATTTCCACTATGCTCAGATCTTGAAAAATCGCTCGCGTGAACTTCTACAGGAGGTTGCAGGGGATCTACAGGAAATTTTATAGGAAGTTCTACAGGAACAGGGCGAAAGTGGGTTTTAGAGGTTTGATGGTGGAAAAACATTGGGAAAGTGGAAATGAAGGATGGATAGGGATGTTAATGGTTCTACGACATGGTAAATGAAGCTTAGAAGTGATGAGGATGGTTGGATTTGTTCAAGGATGAAGAAAGCAATGTTGCACAAAAATGTAGAAATTAGGGTAAGTTGGGAAAGTGTGGCGAATGAGTGAAGGAGATATTGAGTGAAGGACTAGAGTAGGTTGTATGATGGAGGAAGGATAGGTTGGAGTGCCTTACAAGTTTTCTGCACACTACTTTCCAAAACTGATGTAAGCAAAGACTAAAAAGAACAAAGATTTATCTATTTTGACCTAATTCTGACATAGAGACCAGAAACATGATGAACAGAAGTTAATAGATAGGAAATCATGGAAGAAAGCTATGGAAGCTAAGAAACAACAGATAGAAGCATGAAAAGACAACTGATATCAACTTTTCCAACTCAAAATCTAACACTAGCAATTGCATTGGAAGGCAAAAATAGTGTTTTTGTGGCGGCAAGTGTGCCTTGGTCTCAATTCATGGTCCATCACTGCAATCATCATTTTATGGGTTTTCCATTAAGTCTGTTGTTATGGTGACTTTGTACTTAAATCTTCTAGTTATCATAGGAATCCTTATAAGCCATGAATTTGCTCCAACACGCATTCATGCATGTCTGGTTGACATCAGTGCCAACATTGATGCAAAATATTATTACAACCACCATAAATTTTCCAACAAAATCATCAACCAATGGATAGTAATAATCAATATTATTTGAATATGCAAGATGATTCACCTACAATCTTATTTTGTCCACATGCTATTGAGATAAATGAATATGTGTCCACCATTTATGTAAGGTTTAATATCCATGATATGGTTCTGCATAATAACATGCTTGATTTAGGAGCTTCACAAATTTATATGGCTAATATTGTTATGGATAATCTATGGCTAGGTATTAGCAGACCCTGAATGGACTTGTTTTCATTTGATTCTAGAAAAAGAGAGTGTCTAGGTTTCATTAAAGACTAAGTTGTGAACATGAATTAAATCCTAGAAAAGAGCATAGTAATGGATGTCATGGTAGATGATATACCACCAAGGTTCGGAATGCTACTTTCTCATGCTTGGGAAACTAAAGTAGGTGGTACTCTATATATTGGCATGTCATATGACTCCATCCCTATTTTTGGAAAAAAAAAGGAGACTATATAGGGACGTTCAAATGAAATATGTGGTAAGAAGTAAGGAAGAACCATAAAATAATCCAATTTGTGTTGTAGACATAGATTTGTGGTCATCAATTTTATTTAATGATTTGAATTTGGAGGAAGAAAATCACTAGCAAGTGGAAGAGAAAATCTAGATAGAAAATGAGCAAGTGGCTGACATAGATGAGACTTGGAGTATTCATTTTGATGGGTGTATTTGCGAAGAGATATCAAGAGCTAGTATATGTATCATTTCTCCAGATGGAGTCATCCGAGTGTATTCTTTTAAGTTATATTTTAAGTGTTCTAATAATCTCGCTGAATATGAGGCTTTCGTCATTGATTTTAACATACTCAGAAAGTAAAGAGCTAAAAGGATTCAAATTTTTGGAGACTCAGAGATCATTGTAAATCAGGTTAAACAATTATATCAGACAAAGAATCCAAGGATTAGAGCTTACATAAATGAGGTTTGGGATTCATTTGATAATTTCTTTGTTGTGCCGAAAATTTCAGTAGTTTCTAGACAGGAAATTTTCATTGTTGATTCATTGGCTAGTACAACAAGTATGTTCAAAATTCATATTTACCCAAATAAGAAATATCAAGTAGACATGGTATATTAACCCTCCATTCCAAACAACCTAAATAGCTTTCAGGTCTTCGAATATTATCAACAAATGCAGGGATTTTTGGAAATGACTAGTGAGTTTTCCAACCATCCTATTAATGAAGACAAAGGTTCAGAAAATTAGGCTGACGCAGATGAATTTGTAAATGTTATAAGAGATCAAAAAATAATCTAACTAAGAAATAATTTCTTTCCTAATGGGTTAGTGCCCTTGGAAAATTAATTTGACATGAATGATCTCGTTCTCAAACCAAAAATGAAGCCTCACAATAATAAATTACAGGGCTGAAATTTATGTACAAAAAGGGAACCAAAGGTTTGAAAATTTTCAAGTTATTTAAATGAGGAGAAAAAGGAGAAATATTTTTCTTTATTGAAATAATTTTCTGATTTCTTTGCATTAAATTATGAAGATTTAAGTGTCTAGACAAAAGTATAATTCAACATACTATACCCTTAAAGGAGAATGAAAAGCTTTTCAAGAAAAACCTGAGAATAAATACTAAACTACTGTTAATAGAGGAAGAGGTGAAATTTGTGTTGGATGCTAATATTATAATTTCCTTGAGGTATTCGTAATGGGTTGAAAATATTATACTTGTAAGGAAAAATAGTAAGGAAAAATAATAGGGAGTTTCGACAATGTGTGGATTTCAACTATGTTTCATTGAAGGATAATTCCCCATTTCCTAAGATGGAACACATTTTGAAAGGTGTTGTTGGATCATAAAATATTTCAATGCTATATGGTTTCTCAAGGTATGATAAAATATTTGTCCATCCGGAAGACCAACAAAAGACAAGCTTTACTACACCATGGGGAACATTCATCTATTCCAAAATGCCTTTTGCATTAATGAATGCAAGAGCTACATTTTAGAGGGACATGAACATATATTTTGCTACGAAGAGGAATACGTTTGTGGTAATATATTTGGATTATACCATATTATATTCATTATCTGATTTTGAGCATTTAAAACATCTTACGAAAGTATTTTTGAAATGCAGAAAATTTGGTATTTCACCAAACCCCAAAAAAACACATTTTTCTATGAAATCGGGTAAGATTTTGGGTCATGTAGTATCTAAGAATGACTTCCAAAGTGATCCAAAGAGAGTTGAAGCAATAAAGAAACTTGATTAACCCAAAAGTAAGAAGGACATTTAGCCATTCTTAGGTAGATTAAATTTTCTGTGGAGGTTCATTCCTTTTTTTTTTTTAAATATTAAGGGTAATTAACAACATGCTGAAGAAGAACAATGATGTCAAGAGGACATAAGTAGTTTGAAATGAAATATCCAGAGCATACTAGCATAGTGACTCAGGGGCGAGCCACATTTATAGACAAGAAATATTTTGAGGAAATAAAATCAACAATAACTAAATCTCCTATTCTTATCAGCCCAGACTTATCAAAGGATTTCATAGTCTTTTCATTTGCTTCAGAACATACTATCTCAAGGGTATTATTGCAGAAAAATCAAGAAAATCAAGAGTAGTCGATCTCATTTTTCATCAGAATTTTGAGATATGCTGAGCTAAAATATGGTAATATGGAAAAACAAGACTTTTCGTTTGTGAAATCACTGAAATATTCCATATTTTATGTTCTCCACTCTCATGTGACGACACTTGTTCCTAATGTTGTTGTAAAAGACATCCTTAGTTAGCCCAAGTTTGATGGTCGTAGAGGTAAGTAGATTGCAAAATTATTGGAGTATGGCCTAGAGATTAAACCAAAAATCTTAATCAAAGATCAAGGTCTACCTAAAATGATGAGTGAAACAAATTGTGAAACTTTGGGCATAATTGTTCTCTCAATTTTTCCATTGATTGAGAAGAAAGACTTGTTCTTAAAGTATCTAATGAAATTAGAAATTCTCCCTATTATAGTGACATAATCTATGTTTTACAAAATTTGGAAGCCCGAACAGGGATGGGTAAAACTAGAGCACATTCTTTGAAGCTGAAAAGTGCCAAGTACTATTGTATTGATGGTTCCTTGTTTTGGAAAGATCCAACAAAGATCCTCTTGAATTGCCTCATTGAAGTTGAAACGAGACAACTGGTAAAAGAAAGTCATGAAGGAGTGTGTGGAGGAAATCACTACTGGAAAGCCATAGATAATAAAATCCTTAGGCCATGATACTATTCGCCAATTATTTCTACATATGTACACAAAGAGGTAGCATCTTCTTTTAAGTGCCAAGTTTTGAAGGAAAAATAAAGTTATTGTGATTACCTTTGAAAGCAATCTAAGTTGAAACCCCATTTCAACAATGGGGGTTAGCATTTATTGGAGAAATTCATCCACATTTCATAAATGGATATTCATTGCCACATACTACATTACCAAATGGATTGAAGATATACCTACATGACAAGCTACTGATAGTGTAGTGGTTCAGTTTTTAGAAAGTATCTTTTCAAGGTCTCGCTACCCTAGAAAAATAATAATAGATAATTCTTAGTCTTTTAAATCGCAGAAAGTGGTCAAATGATGTGATAGTTATCATGTTACATTAGGTAATTCCATAGCCTATTAACCCCATGGTAATGGACTAGCTCTAACATCTAAAAAAAGTTTTGTCATAATTATCAAGAAATTGTTAGAAGAGAACAAGGCTTGGAATACCAACTTGAAGTTTGCACTATGGGCAGTGTTGGGGAAATCATATTTGTTATAATTCCATCCTTAAATTATCAATCTGGGATTTGAAAGCTTCAAGGCACAAGCACATGTAATTCAAGATAAGAGAATCTAACCTAAATTAGAGTACAAAATCAATTTATTATTTTAGTGTTATACAATAACGCCAATTAATGATATAAAAGAAATTATTAAAAGAAAACACCATACACTTGTGTTGAAGCCCCGAAAATCGGGTCGACAATAAGGGGGATACCCACCCGGTCGGGACCTTGGTTGGCATCTCCTTATCCGTTTGGTATAGCGGGTCCGACTAGGGATAATGGGACCAGTTTCCCAATCTAAGGGTGTGTGTGTGTGTGCAAAGTTGGACGATGCTGATCTAAGAGTTCTAATCTAAGCTATTTTAATCTAATTCTATGATATCGTAATCTAATGAAAACAACACATCTAATCTATGCTAATCCGGGATGTACTTCTTCTATTATGCGATCTAAAGAGATTTCAAACAATAAGTGGTAATAAAGATCATTCAGCTATCATAAGAATGGAAATCAATTGAGATGAACCACTTTGCATAAAAAGTTAGGCAAAACAGTTATGAACAACATATCGCATAATAAGTTATTCATATATCAAGCATAAATAAATGACTCCACCGTACAAAAGTGCCAAATGGTAACTCACACATTCATGCAATAACATATAAACAACTAAAAACTGTATATCACTTTAAGAATATAAGCAGAAATGATCAAGAGATAAAAGTACCATTTATGACAGGTCCTACTCATAAGCTTCAAGAAACAATGATTTATCTCTACTTGTTCTAATATCTACTAAGAGTACAAAAGTGCAACATCAGTAGCAAACATCAAATGCAAACATTAATAAATCTTAATCCATCCATTCATCAAAACCTCCTCTGAGGGTGCAGAAGTGCATGTTCCACGGACAAGTTTTTGACAAATTTCTGGACCGTTCTCTAAATGCATGAGAAGGGTTAAAATACTACTTCCTAATTCTAATAATAGTTTATTTAGAAAATTTAGGATGCGGTTTTCAAATGCCCGTCCTTTTTCTAATCTAATTTTTAAGAAAAAACAACATTCTAAATAAAGTTACTTCTGAATCTGATCTTTAAAGCTGCATGCATTCATCATGGGTTTGAGGAGAGTCGGCTGGCTGACTTCTTCTTTGAGCTGGGCTGAGAAAACAGAATCTATGAGAGCTGGCACTACTTTCTCGGCCGCATTTATGATACATTTCACAGTCATCTGCTGACTATGCAGCTTCACCAAGTATGCCCAGTAACACTCCCAATTTAACCTGTCTAGTGCTTAGACCACTTTTTCCTTTTATTGCGCCTTCTGTTTCCATTCTGCTTCTAGTCGTAGTTTATTTGGTAAATACCCTGGGGTGTTTTCTGCGATTAAGTTTGCTCTGTGCAAATTTTCATTTACACAGTCGACAAGAATGCTTGCTGTCGTGGCCGCTATTTCTACTGCTTGTTCTGCTTCCCTGATTTGATCGTCCCATTTGTTGAAGAGCAAGTCTTTATGATTCTCATTTATCTTGGGTGTGCCTGCTCTTTTTCCCTCTTCTTCTTCCTGCCAAGCCAAGTACTCTGTCACTCATTTTTCAATCTGATCATAGTCACTTCGCAAGTCTACCACTTGATTGGTGATTTTATCACTCAATTCGCAATAATAACTCCACTGTGGTATCTTCTGTCCCAACTCTTCCTGTTGTTGTAGTAGTTGTTCGTTCAAGGAAATAGAATCTGAAATAAACTCTGTAAGTTTGGGGTCGTCTCTTTGCATATCCTGTACATCCTGCAACTGTTTTCCCTTTTCATCCAAACTTCTTTGATAACTTATTTGCATTTGCTGGAAGTCTTCCTGCAACTTTTCAAGCTATTTGCGTACCTCATTATTGGCATTGGCTTGTTGCAATTGTAGTTGCAGTACCTGTATCTGATTTTCTTGCTCTTTCAACAATTGTTGTACTTCTGATGCTTTGTCAATAGTCACAGAGGCATACGCCCCTGCGATCTGAGACAGTTTGGTGAGATTTTCAGTTGGATTACTGACAGGATCTTTCCACAGGACGTCTAAATGCTCAACATCCTGAGAAAGTGTGTTTTCTAACTTTCTCTTTTTTCTTTGTCTTCTTACAACTGCTTTATGTTGGGGACTGTAAAATATGTCCAGTGGGGGAATTTCTTCTACATTCAGTAGAAGCTCAGAAGATGGAGCGATAGGAATATGCTCCGTTTCTGTGACATTGCTGACTATGGTTGAGCACACTTCTTGTGCTACCTGTGTATTGCTCACAGGTGTTTTTGGGGCCTGTCCTTCAAGATTGATCAGTTCGTTGAAGGTTTCCCATTCTTTATCTAATTCTGTTGTGATGGGTGGTGCTTCAATGACGAGAGGGGGGACATCTCTTGACGGGGAGGCGATAACTTGCTGCTGTGGAAATTCCATTGACTGAGTGGTGTCCTTAGCTGACTCTTCGCCTCTATCTTGGTCGTTTTTGGATTTTTTAGAATGCTCAGGCATCTCTTGTCTAGTCTTAGATTTAGATCTGGAATCGCTTGAATTCCCACTAAGGCTAAATCTTGGAGTAGGTTCTCTAGCAGGTAGTTGCAGCTTTTCTAGAGGAACACTAGCTAGTCTTCTTTCCCTGTATACCATGAATCGTTGGAGGTCATCTGGAGAAAATCACGATTGAGCTTCCCACAAAATTTCCTGGAGTGAGCTTTTATTCTGAAATAAATCATCAAATAAATCCTTCTTTCCAACGAATACTTTTATCTTGACGTTTGTTGTGAAGTCTTTGGCAACTTCATTTGGGTCAAATGGCCTTGCCAGGAATTTAAATAATTGTAGACACGTCACATTCTCCAATGACCTACATCGAACAATGAAAAGGCCCCACAAGCTACAGGAAACTGGGGCCATATGGCCTTCTTTTTGTCTGTTAGGTCTTTGGTTAGGCCGCCTTCTGAACAGGTTTGATATGCAATTTCTCGAGCCAGCAGTTTGTCAGGAATATACAAAGGTAGGATATGGGGAGGGACGGTGCTTCCAATACTCTAATATAGGTGAACCATTCTTCTCCGAACCATCTTGCGATGGGGATGATATCTATCTGTGCCTCAGGTGAGCACCTCGGGGGTTCTTTATCATACATCACTCTATACATGGGTAAGATAAGCCTGTGACAAATTTGGTAGAAATGTGGAATGAACTGAGAATCCCATAATATCTTATGATAAACATGGATAGGTAATGGGTACTGAGTTGTCCATTTCCAACCCATAGAGGGAAATTTAGACACATAACAAATAGAATCCATAACATATGCAGATAGGTAAAAAGGAGGATAGATCCTTTGAGACATGGATCTTTTAGACCGGTAATTGATAATAGCCGTGAATAGGTTATCAGAAAAGATCTTGGCCCAATCTATAATAACGACATTTGTGGCAGCATCAATCAATGGTAACCATTCAAACGAAAAATTATTCATATCTGGCATCCCAAATAATCTACAAACCATGGCCGCAACAAAACAATACGGAGAGGTGAGGGAACTAGTGCTGTACATACCGTTTTTATCCTTTTTGAGCATTTCATCTTTTCTGGACCAATCTTTAGTGGTCTCTGATAGGTTTGGGTTCTCCGCCACAAACTTTTTAATGAATTGTGCATTGTAAGTTGCCTGCGGTTCAGGAAGATGATACATGAGCTTTAAGTCTTGTGCAGCGAATGACCCGAGGAGCCCATGTCCTTGAATTTTTAACTGTCTGTCATTCATTTTTGCATTGTCAAGTATCCACTTGATCGTATCCATATATGGGAGAATTTTAGGCCTTGCTGCTATCCGATGAAGGAATGAGCATGCTAGTTCTTCTAAGGATGCTTCGGAAGAGCCCTGTGAATCTGCGACAGCAGTAACCTTCATTATTCTAGGGTTTTCTTCTTCAAGAAGCCTGTACATGCTTTCCCACGTTGATATCCCTGCATCTCTGCTACAAGTTGTGTCTGTATATAAAGGTGCCATCTCCTTCACCTCAGAGCCCTGAGCCTTACTTTTCTTTCCCATTTCTTCTTGCGTATGGCTTGGTATCGCCCTTCATTCTTCATTCCTGCAGCTCACAAATGGAAATGATTTGAACAAGAAAGGTAATGGGAGAGTCTTAAATGCAACAGATATATCAAATATGCCACCTTACGTGAAGTAATTCTTTGCAAAATCACGTGTCTACATTTAATAGATGACAACTAATTCCTTTATTATCATTAAAAGAGCATGATCTTGAGTCAGATTATGGTAAGTGAATTTTCTTGAATAGTGCGCCCGAAAGATTCGCGATGGAGTGATTTCGGGATTTGGTCCGCAATCGTCGCAGATCGCAACATTGCATTATCGCACCATCGCGCTCTCGCACCGACTCACAAATATAACATTGCAGAATTGATTTAGCTTAATATTGCAACCATCGCTTTATCGCGATATCGCAACATCGCAGATCGCAAAAGTTTTATGCTTGCCATATTTTGTTAGCCTATTCCCTGCGATATGCGATCTTGCGATCGGGGTTATCGCAAATCGGAAAATCTTTAAGTCTTTCTCATTGGCATTACCTTATTGCGATGCGATATATCGCTTAGTTCGAGAATCTTGCACATACCAGGATTATACCCAAATGGAGGTGTTTTTTCTGTCATTTTATGATGCGTTTTTTTAAAGATTTTTCTCATCATAAACTTAGGTTTTAAAGTATTCAAAAGATCTTCCCAAACCTACGATGGTAACCTTATTTTGAAGAAAATAAACTCTTGTTTTTCCTAAATTTTAACTAAGTGTCCCAATTCATTTAGTATTTTGGACATCACTTAAATGAAAAAAGGGGGGGGGGGTTGTTGCTGGCCACAACAATTGGCGATTCACTTGGAAGAACCAATTATCTTTGATTTTCTATTGAACTTTTCAAATTTTCAAAACAAATTTTTTTGGAAAATTAAACTTTATTAGAAAAAGATAAAGTGTATTATACCCCAAACCGTCAATGACATTTTGTTCCAACCTCTTTCTACTTTAATTATTTGCTTCCTCAGCTTGTCCTTGCATTTACATTAGCCATTACTTGGTCTTGTAAAGATAAAATAAGGTATTCCCTGTGTACCAGTTTTTTTTTTTTAAATATTCTCATTTGTCGCAGGTAGAGCCTCTGTTGCCAGCAGGCATTCATAGCCTCGACAGGGTTACCTATTACCCAGTAATGATCCTTTATCCTGCTTAAGGTGTTCTACAACTTTCAAAGAAAAACCCATATTGACACTTTCTCCTTTTTTATTCTTAAAGAACAATGTCTTGGTTTGGTAGCCAAATTATAACACAATCATTCACTTGATTTACACTTTCGCTGAACAAGCTGGCTCATGATGAGACCCCTTGTCTTTTGATTTCAACAATCTTGAGTCATTGCCCTATTTTGATGGACAGTGTTTGGCAAAGTCAGCAAAGTTATAATATCTGTGATCATGATAAGTCGGCTTGTGGTGAGACCTCTTATTCTTCAAGATATAGTGTATCCTTGGGTCGTTTCTCTAAAGGCTGCGATTTTATTTAGCAGGGAGGAAGTCATTTTTTTCCTTAAGAAATCCCTGGACGACAATAATAGAGTTTTTTGGACGTGGCTGTTCTATAGGGAATCCTCACTTTGCTATTGATACCTTTCATTGTACTGATATAAAACAATTTCTTCACTAAGATTGCTTTCGTCAATTTTTTTGAAGTTGGAACTAGTATCATATCTGGTTTAAAGTTTTCAACTGTATCTATTAATAATAAAGATCAATTTTCCAAAATATTTGCTATTTATACGAGCAGAAGTTCAAAATCTGATAGAGAAATGGTGTCTTTAGTAAATGTCAAATGATGTTAATCACTGGCAAATTTTATTAGGGAGGAAAATATTTAAAGAAATGAGAGGTACCTATTCCCTTGGATTATGTACATGATAGGGATAATTTCTTCTTTTATTTTGCCTACCAGTATTTAAAAACTAAATTATCCACCTAACAACCTAGCTAAACTACCCCTACTCGTATTCTAACTATAAACAGAAAAATTAACTAGGTAAAATGATATTTCCAGTGGAACCATCTTTTCATTTTTATTCCTACACGTATGTACCTTTTAAACATCAGTTTTAAGAATAAAACTTTTCTTGGACTGTGAATATTGGATGTAGGATTAGAAAGTGTAACTTCAGTTGGAATTCCACCTGAAATTTCTTTCTTATGAAATCTTCTATCCAATTGGATACCTATTGGATCATAAAAATTGGGATGAATTTTTGTTATGGATTAGTGATCATGTAATAGGAAAGATGACAAGCCAGATTGCGAACATGATTTTTTAGTTTTAATGGCCTGTAATCTACTATGCGTAAAAGTCAAGCTTTTAGCAATTTCTCGTAAAAGGAAAGTTTCCACATATAAATCACTAAATAAATCAATGAAGAATAGATGGAAATTTTTGGAAAGAGATTTATCAATTAACGCGAATTGCTGGCAAGTTTCCAAAAATAATTTTTTTTGTTGATGATGTTTTAGATGACACAAAAGTTTTTTCTGAAAGGCTGATATTGATTGATCGTGAAATTCAAAAAGTTCTGTATTTCCTTGACATAATTTAGTTTTCCAAAATGGTAATACATCTTTCGAATGTTCATTGATAAGGTTCTCAATATACCATGGTAATCTATCAAAAGTCTGAAAATTTAAAATACAATCTGATTTTATACAAAATGAGTGTAAGCAAAAAAAAATGTAATGATTACATGTACAGCTAATGTTACAGCACAATTGGGATTGACTTGGAATATCTTCTTCTTCACAAGAGCTGGCCAAAATTATGGGATCCGAGAAATTACGAATTACGTCTTGTGAATCGGGAAACAAGTTATGATTGGGAACAGGCATATGGGTTTGCTCATGATACAAATCATAGATCGGGATATTGTTTTGGATAGTAAAATCATGCAAATGATCTGTCACTCTGGAATGAGGATCGACTGATATGATTCTCGAATTAGAATATCTCTCATTATCTGAGCTCTGTTGAGTTACTTGAGATAAATCAACATCATCATCATCATCATAGTAGCTATCATAAATTATTTTATCGGTCTCTCTAGATTTTTCTTTTTCATCTAATGTTTTCAGAAAAGGAAGGTCAAGTCGTTCTTGTTTGTAAATGACCAAAGGATGTTCTATAGTTGCCCCTTTGTTTTGAAAACCTAATGGTGATTCATTTGAATAATCCTCAATACTTTTTGAGACATCATTAATACTGATGGGGAAGATTTATCATCACTAAATACATCAGGATAAAGAGAAAAATGTGATTCTGAAACAATGCATTTGAAAATATCATGGTGAAAAAATTCTTGTTCATCACATTCACTGTAGACATCGGGCTTTAGATCATACCTTTGCGTGTTTGTATTTTCCGAAAGAGAAATAATTTTCTGTTCTAACCTTGGCGTCTGCATTTGTTGACTGTAAAAATTTCTGTTTTCCCACCCCGGTTTTCAGTTTCTCCTTATTTCTCCCATGTAGTTAAATGCCCATTCCCATAACCATACATTTAACAGACTGAAAAAAATAAATATTGCTGAAAACACAAATTCTGGAAATTTTTCAGAATGCTGGAAATTGCAGAATTAAAAATCAGCAATTAAAAACAGCCATTAAAACACATTAAAACACTGATATTTTTGGTCAACTTGACCCTGGAAAAACCCCCTACAACTCTTGGGGAAAACCAGTTTGAGAGCTCTTCTTTATTTCTGAAAATTGTCTTTTTACAGTGAGAATTATTCAGCAAAAATCAGCAAGCAAATTTACAACTTATCTCATTTCCCGTGCCTCACAGCAATCTGGAAATTACAGCAAACAGGACAGCAATAAATGCTGTACGACCTCTGTTTTGTGTGCAGAAAAATCAGCAAACTGCTCCTTGATTTTTGTGCAAAAATCTGCCTTTCACTAATGTGCTGAATCAGCTGTACAAATCTGCTCAACTGCTGCCTTGGAATGTGTGCCAAGCTGCTGTCTCCTTCTCCTTCCTGCTCAGAAATCTCTCTTGCTCTCTTGCTCTCCTTCTCCCAATCTACTCATGAAAGAATGAATGACCTTTTCCTCCTTTTCCTCCTTTAATATAACTCCAAGTGACTTTTGGATGATCCAAGTGACTTTTGGGTGATCTCTAAATCCAATGGCTGAAATAGATTTAGATCAATGGTTGAGATTAAATGCTCATTTAAATCTCACTTTCTATTTTTTAATTCACCCCACTTTAATAAAGACCCACTTAGTCATTTATTTCCAAAGTCACTTTTCCTTTCTAATTTTTCATTGACTTTATAAAAGTCACTTTAAAATTAGACTTAATAACTTTATCACTTAAAGTCACTTTTAAATTAGATTTAACTTTATAAAATTATAAAGTCACTTTAGGAGAAAAATTAAATTCTTTTGGACACTTTTCCCTAGGCCAAAGATCAAAGCCTAAGGGAACCACCTGTCCTCCGGTACCAAATTTCAACACTCCCTCTTACCGAGGAAGGTGTTCCTCACCACACCCATCTTGTCTCTGAAGTAGACATGCTTGCCCCATGGTAAGGCTTTGGTAAGGATATCTACAACCTGCTCATCAGTGGAAATATACTCAAGCTTCACAGCTCCCTTCTGAACATAGTCTCTGATGAAATGATATCTGATCCCGATATGCTTTGACCTGTCATGAAATACTGGATTCTCCGTGAGTTTAATGCAACTCTGATTATCACAGTAAATCACTGAAAGTCTCAACGGCTGACCAAATAAGCCAAACAACATCTTGCGAAGCCAGATGGCCTCACAACTAGCTAGACTGACTGCCATATACTCTGCTTCCGCTGAACTCAGTGCTACTGACTGCTGCTTCCGGCTGAACCATGACACTACTGCTGAACCCAACCCAAAACAACACCCTGAAGTGCTCTTCCTATCAGAAGCACAACCTGCCCAATCAGAATCAGTGTATCCTGCCAATCTCACTCCATCTCCCTGCCTGTAGTCCAGACCATAATCCACTGTCCCCTGCAAGTACCGCAAAATGTGTTTTGCAGCCACCCAGTGAACCTTCCTAGGCTCACACATAAACTGACTCATCGTGTTGACTGCAAAACAGATATCTGGTCTAGTGTTGACCAAATACATCAAGGAACCAATCAGTTGCCTGTACAATGTGGGATCCACCAACTCGGAATCTGAAGCATGAAGCTTCTTCCAGTTGGTGATCATCGGTGTCGACATGGGTCTACAATCCTCCATGTGGAATCTGCTAAGGATGTCCACAATATACTTCCCCTGCCCCAGGAAGAAATGCCCCTCCTCCTGCCACACCTCCAAACCCAAAAAGTAATGCATCAAGCCGATGTCCTTCATCTCAAACTCCGCCGCAAGATCTCTCTTGCAGTGCTCTATGAGTCTCTCTGCACCTGTAATGATCAAGTCATCCACATACAGCACCAGAATGAGAGGCTCCTCACCAATCACAATAAAGTAAAGGTTCGGATCTGCCTCACTCTTTGTGAAACCCATCCCCTGCAAGTATGCATCTATCCTGGAGTACCAAGCTCTGGGAGCTTGCTTCAGGCCATAAAGGGCCTTCTTCAATCTGCACACATGGGACTCCTTCCCATGCACCTCAAAGCCCTGTGGCTGCTCAATGTACACCTCCTCCTGTATGAAGCCATTGAGAAATGCGGTCTTCACATCCATCTGGTGGATCTTCCAACCCATCTCTGCTGCTATCGATATAATGGAGCAGATCGAAGTATATCGAGCCATGGGAGCGAAGGTCTCCTCATAATCAACTCCCTCTACCTGGGAGAACCCTCTAGCCACAAACCTCGCTTTGAATTTCTCAATGCTGCCATCTGCAGCATGCTTTACCTTGTAAAGCCATCTAGAAGTAACCACGGATTTTCCCTCAGGCCTTGGCACCACCTCCCAAACATCATTCTTCATGATAGAAGAATACTCCTCCTGCATGGCCTCTCTCCAGACCTGCTGGCTAGCTGCCTCCTCATAGCTAGAAGGCTCAGAGTCAAGGATGCTGGTAACCATCGCCATATAACTACAAAACCTCTCAGGTGGTCTACTCTCTCTGACCGGCCTCTTCGGCTCAGCAACAGATGTGGCATCTCTCAAGGTGTCCTGAAGCCACTTGGGCTTCCTCTTCCCTGAACGCACTTCTTCCACCGGAGAATGAAACTCCTCCTCCTCATCATCATCAGTAGCCTGAACTCCTGACTGTCTGTCTGCTGTCCTCCTGCCTGCACCTGAACCTGTAGAAGCTGAGGTACCGTGTGAACTGTCCATCAGTGGACTCCCTAGTGAACTGCTCTGTGAACTGCTCTGCATGCTGCCCGGAGCACCACCCCTCTGGCTCGATGAGCCACTGCTCACTGACGGACCTGACATCCTCATAGATGTACCTTCGGATCCTCCTGATCCCTGCCCACTGGATCCCTGCAACTGACTCAACTGCTGCTGAGGGTCTGGTTGATCCAGATACTCTAACTCCCGTGACCTCCTAAAGGCCCTGTCCTCCTCGAACTTCACATCCCGTCTGACAACAACTCTCCTCTGTGCAGGAATGTAAATCCGAAAGGCCTTTGAGGTCTCACTGTAGCCCACAAAGATACCCTTCTCTGCGGTGGGCTCTAGTTTGGTCCTCTTCTCCTTGGGTATATAGGAGTATGTAATGCATCCAAAGATATGAAGATGACCAAGATCGGGCTTCTTCCCAGAGAAAGCCTCCTCCGGAGTCATGTGCCCCAAGGCACGATGCGGACTCCTGTTCTGCAAGTAAACAGCTGTGTTGCAGGCCTCTGCCCACAAGAACAATGGCAACCCCTGATCATGTATCATGGCTTTGGCAGCGTCTATGATGGATCTGTTCTTCCTCTCCGCAACCCCGTTCTGCTGGGGGTTGTAAGGAACAGTGAACTCCCTCCTAATGCCTGCCTCCGCACAATAGTCAACAAACTCTCCAAGGGTGTACTCTCCTCCATTGTCCGACCTCAAGGACTTGATCTTTCGGCCTGTCTGTGTCTCCACAAGAGCTCTGAACTCCTGAAACCGCTTGAAGACCTCACTCTTGGTCTTCAAGAAATAAATCCAGGTCCTCCTGGAGCGATCATCAATGAATAAAACATAGTACTCATACCCACTCAAGGAAACATGAGACATCCGACCGCTCACATCGGAATGAATCAAATCAAGTATCCCCGTCACTCTGCTGTCACTGCTGGGAAAAGGGGATTTGGCAAATTTGCCCATCGCACAACCTCTGCAAGTATCAAAGTGATCAGTACTGAAATCTGGCACACCTGTAGTGATCTCCCGCAATGTCCTCAAGGCTCCATGATACATGTGTCCCATCCTGCGGTGCCAAATCTCACACAGCTCAGAACTGCTAGCTCTGCTGTCGGTACTACTGCTAAATGCCAAAAGGGGTTGAAATGCAAACATGTACACCTTTGCATGGCGTACACCTATCACTCTAGCTGAATCAGCTGGAGTGTCCCTGGGATACATCAACACCTGTCCTCCCCTGAACAGTACGTCATATCCTCTGTCCTCCAAAGCTGAGACGGATATGAGGTTCTTCCTCATCCCTGGCACATAAAGAACCTCTGACACCTTCAAGGGAGGTTTGGACTCCCTCTGAAATGTCACTATCCCCACCCCGACTGCTCTAACTACTCTGTCATCACCAAGTACTACCTCAATATCAGTGCCACTCTCTGAAAGCTCTGAGAAGTACTCACGGACTCCTGTCATATGACGTGAAGCCCCACTGTCCACATACCAGATACCTGAAGATGCTCCGCTAATCGAGGGAAAAGCATGCTCCCTCTGAACCTGTGTGGCAGGTGATCCTGCACTAGAGGACTCACATGTAGTGAACGCAAACTCTCGGTCAAAACGACCAGCAAAGTCCTCAATCTCTGCTGAAGCTGCCACGTCCTGGTTCTTTCCCTTCTTCTTCTTCTTCTCCGGACACACAACTGCATAGTGTCCCATCTTTTGACAGTTCCAACACTTCACCTTGGAATAGTCCTTTTGTGTGTTCCCCGGTTTACCTTTACCTTTGCCTTTGCCCCCACCACTGCTTGTGGAAGCCTGCTTCTTCCCTTTGCCTTTCTTGCCTCCTGCCACCAGTGCTACATCCTCATCCTGCTCAACTGGCTTGGCTGCCCCAAGCTGTCATTTCCTGATTTCTGTCTGAATGCAATCATCCCAAAACCTCTCCCATGTGGGAAGGGTCTCACGTGCACAAACCCCATCAGCAAAGTTCAACCATGAACGGGGGAGGCCATTCACTGCAATACGCACCAACTCAGTGGATGGAATGGCCTCTCCAATCGCTGCCAACTCATCTCTCACATTGGTAATCTTTGTGAGATATCCAGCTGCACTATCATTACCCATCTTAATGTTCTTCAGCTTCTCCTTCAGGACCATCTTCCGGTTCTCATTGGTACTCTGGTAGAGATTGGACAATGCTGTCCACATCTCATGGGCATTGCTCTTTCCTCTCACATGAGGAATGCAATGGTCTTTGATTCCGTCTAGAATCAGCCTCTTACCCTTATTGTTCTTCTTTTTATACTCAGCCAACTGAGTAACATCAGTGGGCACAACAACAGGGTTCTGTGCGGTATGCACCATGATATCCCAGACTTCTGCCTCCTCAAAGATACTCTGCATTCTCTCCTTCCAAACGCTGTAATTTATATGCCCATCCAGCCTATCCTCCACCCTCAATCCCAATGACACCCTGCTGTCCTAAAACTGAAAAATAGCACTGCTGTAGTAAAGATAAAACTGCTGTTTATGAAAAAATCAGCTTGCTGGAATTTTCTGAGTGAAAAATCAGCAACTGTAATTTTTCCTTTTGCTGTCCCAAACTGCCCTTCAGCACTCAAGCTCTGATACCATGTAAAAATTTCTGTTTTCCCACCCCGGTTTTCAGTTTCTCCTTATTTCTCCCATGTAGTTAAATGCCCATTCCCATAACCATACATTTAACAGACTGAAAAAAATAAATATTGCTGAAAACACAAATTCTGGAAATTTTTCAGAATGCTGGAAATTTCAGAATTAAAAATCAGCAATTAAAAACAGCCATTAAAACACATTAAAACACTGATATTTTTGGTCAACTTGACCCTGGAAAAACCCCCTACAACTCTTGGGGAAAACCAGTTTGAGAGCTCTTCTTTATTTCTGAAAATTGTCTTTTTACAGTGAGAATTATTCAGCAAAAATCAGCAAGCAAATTTACAAGTTATCTCATTTCCCGTGCCTCACAGCAATCTGGAAATTACAGCAAACAGGACAGCAATAAATGCTGTACGACCTCTGTTTTGTGTGCAGAAAAATCAGCAAACTGCTCCTCGATTTTTGTGCAAAAATCTGCCTTTCACTAATGTGCTGAATCAGCTGTACAAATCTGCTCAACTGCTGCCTTGGAATGTGTGCCAAGCTGCTGTCTCCTTCTCCTTCCTGCTCAGAAATCTCTCTTTCTCTCTTGCTCTCCTTCTCCCAATCTACTCATGAAAGAATGAATGACCTTTTCCTCATTTTCCTCCTTTAATATAACTCCAAGTGACTTTTGGGTGATCCAAGTGACTTTTGGGTGATCTCTAAATCCAATGGCTGAAATAGATTTAGATCAATGGTTGAGATTAAATGCTCATTTAAATCTCACTTTCTATTTTTTAATTCACCCCACTTTAATAAAGACCCACTTAGTCATTTATTTCCAAAGTCACTTTTCCTTTCTAATTTTTCATTGACTTTATAAAAGTCACTTTAAAATTAGACTTAATAACTTTATCACTTAAAGTCACTTTTAAATTAGATTTAACTTTATAAAATTATAAAGTCACTTTAGGAGAAAAATTAAATTCTTTTGGACACTTTTCCCTAGGCCAAAGATCAAAGCCTAAGGGAACCACCTGTCCTCCGGTACCAAATTTCAACATTGACTTGCGATGATATTGTCCAACCTTGTCTCCAAGTTGCTTTCTGGTTCCAAGGCGGGTTTTCTTGCAACATTCTCGCTTTTACATTCTTGCATTAGCACAGGCATGTTTCCTAAGCTTTGGGAATTTTCTTCATCATGAGTGATTCGCACATTCAAATTGGAATTTTCATTCCTATTAGAAGAAAATAAAACAAGACTCCAACTAATTTCTGTTGGATCAGACATAGGAGGTAGGGAATGCTCAGCATAATCTGAAGATTCTTCATTCATGAGTTCATTTTCAAGATCATATTTTAGACAATCAAGATGAAATCGCATATTAAAGTCCCTAACAGATTCATCTTCTTTTCGTAGATACTCAATTTCATCATATACCTGATCATAATCATAGCAATCAAATTTACAAATGAAAGCCTTGACAAATTGATCCCAGCTGTGAATTGAGGCAACTGGGAGGGTTCTACACCATTTTCTAGCTTCCGTCGTGAATGTGAGAGTAAAAATTCTGCATAAAATGCCGTCATCAATTCTCTAAACGTTCGAACTTGAAACTCTTTGAATAAATTGAAGAGCATGATTAAAAGCAGAAGAATTATTCTTACCATTGAATTTTACCTAAGACAAGAGTCTTACCACTTCAGGTGGAGTGTTGGAAGAGACACGAACATGGATGCAACTCCAAATGGGAAGTTTGTGAGCAGCCATCCTAATTCAAATGATTACGATTTCAAGCCATTCCAATAGACACTATGTTCAAGCCCTCCTTCTAGCGCCAAATATGTTGAAGCCCCGAAAATCAGGTCGACAACAAGGGGGATACCCACCCGGTCTGGACCTTGGTTGGCAGCTCCTTATCCGTTTGGTATAGCGGGTCCGACTGGGGATAATGTGACCAGTTTCCCAATCTAAGGGTGTGTGTGTGTGCAGAGTTGGACGATGCTGATCTAAGAGTTCTAATCTAAGCTATTTTAATCTAATTCTATGATATTGTAATCTAATGAAAATAGAACATCTAATCTATGCTAGCCCGGGATGTATTTCTTCTATTATGCGATCTAAAGAGATTTCAAACAATAATTGGTAATAAAGATCATTCAGCTATCATAAGAATGGAAATCAATTGAGATGAACCACTTTGCATAAAAATTTAGGCAAAACAATTATGAACAACATATCGCATAATAAGTTATTCATATATCAAGCATAAATAAATGACTCCACCGTACAAAAGTGCCAAATGGTAACTCACACATTCATGGAATAACATACAAACAACTAAAAACTGTATATCACTTTAAGAATATAAGCAGAAATGATCAAGAGATAAAAGTACCATTTATGACAGGTCCTACTCATAAGCTTCAAGAAACAATGATTTATCTCTACTTGTTCTAATATCTACTAAGAATACAGAAGTGCAACATTAGTAGCAGACATTAAATGCAAACATTAATAAATCTCCATCCATCCATTCATCAAAACCTCCTCTGAGGGTGCAGAAGTGCGTGTTCTGAGGACAAGTTTTTGAGAAGGGTTAAAATACTACTTCCTAATTCTAATAATAGTTTATTTACAAAATTTAGGATGCGGTTTTCAAATGACCATCCTTTTGCTAATCTAATTTTTAAGGAAAAACAAAATTCTAAATAAAGTTACCTCTGAATCTGATCTTTAAAGCTGCATGCATTCATCATGGGTTTGAGGAGAGTCGATTGGCTGACTTCTGCTTTGAGCTGGGCTGAGAAAACAGAATCTATGAGAGCTGGCACTACTTTCTCGGCCGCATTTATGATACATTTCACAGTCATCTGCTGACTATGCGGCTTCACCAAGTATGCCCAGTAACACTCCCAATTTAACCTGTCTAGTGCTTGGACCGCTTTTTCCTTTTCTTGCGCCTTCTGTTTCCATTCTACTTCTAGTCGTAGTTTATTTGGTAAATACCTTGGGGTGGTCTCTACGATTAAGTTTTCTCTGTGCAAATTTTCATTTACACAGTCGACAAGAATGCTTGCTGTTGCTGCAGTAGTTGTTCGTTCAAGGCAATAGACTCTGAAATAAATTCTGTTGCTGCAGTAGTTGTTCGTTCAAGGCAATAGACTCTAAAATAAACTCTGTAAGTTTGGGGTTGTCTCTGTGCATCTCCTGTACATCCTGCAACTGTTTTCCCTTTTCATCCAAACTTCTTTGATAACTTATTTTCATTTGCTGGAAGTCTTCCTGCAACTTTTCAAGCTGTTTGCGTACCTTATTATTGGCATTGGCTTGTTGCAATTGTAGTTGCAGTACCTGTATATGATTTTATTGCTCTTTCAACAATTGTTGTACTTCTGACGCTTTGTCAATAGTCGCAGAGGCATACGCCCCTGCGATCTGAGACAGTTTGGTGAGATTTTCAGTTGGATTATTGACAGGATCTTTCCACAGGACGTCTAAGTGCTCAGCATCCTGAGAAAGTGTGTTTTCTAACTTTCTCTTTTTTCTTTGTCTTCTTACAACTACTTTATGTTGGGGACTGTAAAATATGTCGAGTGGGGGAATTTCTTCTACATTCAGTAGAATCTCAGAAGATGGAGCGATAGGAATATGCTCCGTTTCTGTGACATTGCTGACTATGGTTGAGCACACTTTTTGTGCTACCTGTGTATTGCTCACAGGTGTTTTTGGGGCATGTCCTTCAAGATTGATCAGTTCGTTGAAGGTTTCCCATTCTTTATCTAATTCTGTTATGACGGGTGGTGCTTCAATGATGAGAGGGGGGACATCTCTTGACGGGGAGGCGATAACTTGCTGCTGTGGAAATTCCATTGACTGAGCGGTGTCCTTAGCTGACTCTTCGCCTCTATCTTGGTTGTTTTCAGATTTTTTAGAATGCTCAGGCATCTCTTGTCTAGTCTTAGATTTAGATCCGGAAGTGCTTGAATTCCCACTAAGGCTAATTCTTGGAGTAGGTTCTCTAGCAGGTAGTTGCAGCTTTTCTAGAGGAACACTGGCTAGTCTTCTTTCCCTGTATACCATGAATCTTTGGAGGTCATCTGGAGACAATCACGATTGAGCTTCCCACAAAATTTCCTGGAGTGAGCTTTTATTCTGAAATAAATCATCAAATAAATCCTTCTTTCCAACGAATACTTTTATCTTGACGTTCGTTGTGAAGTCTTTGGCAACTTCATTTGGGTCAAATGGCCTTGCCGGGAATTTAAATAATTGTAGACACGTCACATTCTCCAATGACCTACATCGAACAATGAAAAGGCCCCACAAGCTACAGTAAACTGGGGCCATATGGCCTTCTTTTTGTCTTCTAGGTCTTTGGTTAGGCCGCCTTCTGAACAGGTTTGATATGCAATTTCTCGAGCCAGCAATTTGTCAGGAATATACAAAGGTAGGATATGGGGAGGGACAGTGCTTCCAAATACTCTAATATAGGTGAACCATTCTTCTCTGAACCATCTTGCAATGGGGATGATATCTATCTGTGCCTCAGGTGAGCACCTCGGGGGTTCTTTATCATACATCATTCTATACATGGGTAAGATAAGCCCGTGACAAATTTGGTAGAAATGTTGAATGAACTGAGAATCCCATAATATCTTATGATAAACATGGATAGGTAATGGGTCCTGAGTTGTCCATTTCCAACCCATAGAGGGAAATTTAGACACATAAAAAATAGAATCCATAACATATGCAGATAGGTAAAAAGGAGGATAGTTCCTTTGAGACATGGATCTTTTAGACCGGTAATTGATAATAGCCGTGAATAGGTTATCAGAAAAGATCTTTGCCCAATCTATAATAACTGCATTTGTGGCAGCATCAATCAATGGTAACCATTTAGACGAAAACTTATTGATATCTGGCATCCCAAATAATCTACAAAGCATGGCCGCAATAAAAAAATACGGAGAGGTGAGGGAACGAGTGCTGTACATACTGTTTTTATCCTTTTTGAGCGGTTCATCTTTTCTGGACCAATATTTAGTGGTCTCTTATAGGTTTGTGTTCTCCGCCACAAATTTTTTAATGAATTGTGCATTGTAAGTTTCCTGCGGTTCAGGAAGATGATACATGAGCTTTAAGTATTATGCAGCGAATGACCCGATGAGACCATGTCCTTCAATTTTGAACTGTCTGTCGTTCATTTTTGCATTGTCAAGTATCCACTTGATCATATCTGTATATGGGAGAATTTTAGGCCTTGCTGCTATCCGATGAAGGAATGAGAACGCTAGTTCTTCTAAGGATGCTTCGGAAGAGACCTGTGAATCTACGATAGCAGTAACCTTCATTATTCTGGGGTTTTCTTCTTCAAGCAGTCTGTACATTCTTTACCACGTCGATATCCTTGCGTCTCTGCTACAAGCTGTATCTGTATATAAAGGTGCCATCTCATTCACCTCAGAGCCCTGAGCCTTACTTTTCCTTCCCATTTCTTCCTGCGTATGGCTTGGTATCGCCCTTCATTCTTCGTTCCTACAGCTCACAAATGGAAATGATTTAATCAAGAAAGTTGATGGGAGAGTCTTAAATGCAGCAGATATATCAAATATGCCACCTTACGTGAAGTAATTATTTGCAAAAGCACGCGTCTACATTTAATAGATGACAACTAATTCCTTTATTATCATTAAAAGCGCATGATCTTGAGTCAAATTATGGTAAGTCACTTTTCTTGAATAGCGCGTCCGAAAGATTCGCGATGGAGTGATTTTGGGATTTGGTTCGCAATCGTCGCAGATCGCGGCATCACATTATCGCACCATCGTGCTCTCGCACCGACTCACAAATATAACATTGCAGAATTGATTTAGCTTAATATCGCAACCATCGCTTTATCGCGATATCGCAACATCGCAGATCGCAGAAGTTTTATGCTTGCCATATTTTGTTAGCCTATTCCCTGTGATATGCGATCTTCCGATCGGGGTTATCATAAATTGGAAAATCTTGAAGTCTTTCTCATTGGCATTACCTTATTGCGATGCGATATATTGCTTAGTTCGAGAATCTTGCACATACCAGGATTATACCCAAATTGAGGTGTTTTTTCTGTCATTTTATGATGCGATTTTTTAAAGATTTTTCTCATCATAAACTTAGGTTTTAAAGTATTCAAAAGATCTTCCGAAGCCTACGATGGTAACCTTATTTTGAAGAAACGAAACTCTTTCTTTTCCTAAATTTTAACTAAGGGTCCCCATTCATTTAGTATTTTGGACAACACTTAAATGAAAAAAGGGGGGGTTGTTGCTGGCCACAACAACTTGTTCGAAAAGAACACCTATGTTAACAATTCTAACTTGAAAGATACTATTAAAGGAAACTCATTACAACTTAATCTATGAAAAACCTTCAATTGAAGAATCTGAATCTAAATGAAATAAATCATTCAAAAGGAATCCCACACTTCATAATCAAGAAACTCATAATCGAAAATGAAAAGTAAATAAAAGCCAAATCAATTTGCATTAAACTGATATCTCTACCTATGTAATTGAATTCACATTTGGACTTGATCTTACAAAGAAATGATTATGCTATGGAAAACAAGAAAGCTTCTAATTGAAAAGAGATCTAATTGCTAAGTTAAATCTTGGGTGATGAAACAAATCAAAAAACAAATGCTCAAAAGAAAATAAGTAATGAAAACCTAGCTACAGGTTACTAGCTAAACCCTATGGACTATACCTAGCTGCAGTTCCAAATTAAGACCCTAGCACAGAGAGGCACCATGCCATTCGAGGATCATAGACATTTCATTTATCTCTGTGATCAAAGTATATTAGATGATAGGGCTAAGATGTTTGAGTTCTACTTGCAACATGACTTTGACAGATATGAATGTATGGGACCCTAATGAAAAGATAGGGGATTTACAGTTGATGGCTTTGGAATCATGGCTGAACCATGAGGAAGCAAGGGTTGCAGAAGTGAAGAGGATATTGGCAAGGGAACAAACAGAGCCTCTTATCATCATTGCTGAGGAGTCCAATCCAATGGTTGTCATTAGCACACATAATTTAATTTCAAATGATCTTGAACTTACACTCAGATATCTTGTTGCCCGAGAGCAAGCCATTACAGATTTTGAGGACATGTTCAGATTGTTAGGGGATGATAGCATGCAAGCTTTCCTGAGGAGATGGAATACTTTGCCATACATGTTGAAGATAAGAGAGTACCACTCTCCTCAAGGGATGAGAGAAGCACTGAACAAGACACCCATGTACAAGCAATCCATCCAAAGGCTCAAAGTCAATTGGATTGGTTTGAGACTCAATCCACCACTGCTCTTGGAGATGTTAGAAGGAAGGAATGAAGGAAGAAGAAAGAAAGCAGTGGGAGGAGGTAGAAAAGAAGGCAGGATTCTATGCACAGGAAGAGGAAACGACAATAGAAGCATGGGATGTCAGGGAGGACACTAGAGCTATGAAGGACATGGATATTGAATAAGTTTCTTAGAGGATGAGAAACACTTTTAGTAGGGGGTGACGATGAGCCTCATCATTGGGTAATTATATGGGCATTAATTCACTTTCTAGCTAGTTAAATCAACTCTTCTCACAATTTACTGGATGTTATTATATTTTGTTTATTGAGATGAGTTAAAGTGAGCTATTATGCCTAGTGGACTAATATGCATTGAATGAAAGTTTGGAAGAGAAAATCAAGGAATTTTGGCAAGACTAAGGTTTGAAACTCGAATGGCGCAAGGGAGAGATATTGTAGGAGGTAAATCCTCCTCATTTACTTCTCTCCCATTCGAATATCCCTCCATTAATCACACCATCTCAGAGCGCAATCAACCAAGTCATCAAGATCAAAAGGAAACCACTCTAGTGATAGACAAAGAGTTAGTTCATATTGAGTTTGGGAGGTGAGCCTCCCTAGATTTAAGGAAGTCACTGGGGACTTCAGCTGTATAAGTAGAAAGGCCTAGAGCATCATTAGGATTCAATTTTTTTTTGTAAAAACACTAGTTAATTTCCAGTTCTATATTTGTGGAATACATTGATGTAATTTTATATTTTGATAATGAAAATGAGTTTTTTCTTAATCGAGCATTGAGTTAAATCATAGGGTTGGAGATCTTGGGTTAGGGCCCAACCCTAGTAGCAAAGGTTCCTCTTCTTGTATATGTATGCTTGGCTTAGTTTCATAGAGTCATGGTTAAATTGTCCTTATAAGCAATTCGTTGCAAGTAATGTAGATTTGATTAGTTGTTTATTACTTTGCTTCCATTCATGCTTTACTTTAGTAGTAGGTTAGAAGGGATAAAAGGAGTACCCCAAATCTGTCAGTAGGTGTCTTGACCTGACCTCTTCCCTCGGGGATCATGATTTGAGGAAAAGGCCCTTATGCAGCCCCAAAAGGATAGATTTCCATTTTCTCATGATATTTAGAGTTTACTGTACTTGAACCAACATTTGATCAGTTTTTCCAGTGTAGGATTTAATTACCATCTCTTCCATCTTCAACCTTACACTAGATCTCATCCATGATTCCATTTTATTCAGCAATTTTCCTCGTGCATGAAGTAGAAAACTAGTTCACTAAATTCTTACTTTCTTGCTTGTTAGAATTATTCTTGTTTACATTACTTTTTGGCAATTATAAATTTTTGATGCAGAGCAGGTGCTTCAAAAATATAAAGAGATATCGTAGCAGGCAACCACCTTCCAACTTCATCCATACATAATCATTCCTTGATTTCACCAAGATCTTCACCAATCTCATCATTTTACATAATAATTCTTCTAAGCATGTTGAGTGAATCCAACCATCTCCTAACCTTAGTTTTGAGTTCTCAATGATCCTAGGCATTTTCTCACTGCATTCCAGCAATCCAATACCTTCCCTAAGCCTTCCATCACCTTCAACAACCATCGTGTTGCTCTCGGCCGTATCTAGTAGAAATACACGGAATCCTGTAGGTTTCTAGTACATCATTTAGGTTTTCCTATAATGGCCTGTTCTAAGGCTGAATTGAGGGAAAACCTCTAGGAAGCCACACCAGGTCACCCAAGGGCCTCCCAAACCTTCCAACCATATCCTAAACCTCCCAACCATCCACCAGCATCACTAAGCCACCCGCCACATCACCAAAAGAGATTAGGGTTTACACTTGATTTTCCCAATGCTTATGATAGTAGCATTTCATACATGTTAGCTTGGCATTATTTTAAAGCATAGTTTCTTAGAATTTCATTATGGATGAGGAATTTCCCAATTAAATATGGGTTAATTCCCTTAGAAATTGTGAAAGGAAATACGAGCTTGGCAAGAAGCATACTTGGCTAAGTATTGGGTAGAGCTTGTTTGTGAAGCAGTGAGATAGATTGAGATAATGCAAAGGTTGCTCGTGGTTGAGAAAACATTGTAATCTTCTCATATTTTCTAATCAATGTAATATAGAGATTGAAGAGGGATTTTAGCTATGGCTTTCCCCAACAAATTATTGTGTTATGCGTGATTAAATTCTTTCTCTTTTATGCTTAGTGATTTCATTGATCATTTATTGTTTTCATTGATGAGTAGAGTAGATTCAAGTCAATTGTTTTAGCATATTACAATCTGCAGTTTGAATCCATAAGGAATTTCTACATTATTGATGCAGAGGAGGAGGTTCGGAAAGCTTCAAAGAGAAGAAAGAGAGAGAGGAAAATAAAGCATGTTGACAGAAAGAAGGAAAAAATGCTAAAGGCTTCCAAAATCACAAAAAAACCTACTAGAAGGGTGACAAGAAGTCAGAACAATCTAGACCTCCTTGCTCAGGCTGTAGAAGCCATGGGGCAATGATTATTTTACTTCATAGGGCAGCGAAATACACAAAACCTAGTTTTTTTTTTGCACAATCCCTAGTTTTGTTGCACAAACCCTAATGGTCCCTTGGCCTTTTGACCTACTCAATTTAATATTTTTGATAGCTTATTAGTTTTGATATGCTGTTGTAATATTTCAGAGACTTTTGTGGCTAAGGGAGTATGAGTCAACATGAGGAAAAAAATCCTTGAAAGGATCAAGTAGTTACAAAGGCAGTTACACAATTGCAACATAATTTACAGGTTCATGCACCAAATTTCTATAAAGAGGGAAGACGAGTTTCAATTTAAGATATCAACCCTACAAACAATTGAACAATTCAAGATCCTATAATGAAGTAGTGACCTCATCTTTGTTCTACGATACTAGTAAAAGATACGCACAACATTTTTACAATCAGTTTTGACCAATGATATATGCAGATGGAGATTTGAGTAGCTAGGATGATAGGATTATTATTATTTTTGCTAATTAAACTTTCAAATTATGTACATATATTGTAATTATTGCTACCAAACTCCGTGGAACTTATCTCTATTTTATTTTTCCTATAGATTACATGAAAAATATGGCAAAAGGTTGCTTTTTGAAAACGGAATAGCCATTGTTTGTGTGTTCAAAGCTTTATGACTTTGCCAAGATCAACATATTTCGACTAGTGATATAATAGTTCACGTGGTAGTATGTCTTCATATGTATTGTAGTATTTGTATGTTTCAATGTTTCCTTCTTTGTAATCTCATTTGAATGTATGGTTTTATGAGGATTTGAATAAGTGTAATTGATTCAACATTGATCCATGATTTCATGCCCTTGGTTAAGATATTCAAGTATTCCTATCTCTATTCTTTAAAGCTACTTTAGGATTAATTTTATATGCCCTAATATAGTGGAATTTCTCATATTTTCTCCCTCGAGGTATAAGAATGACAAAGATCTAGGATGTCCTATCTACCTTGCATTTATCAATCCTCAGATCACACAACCATTATCTTGGTAAATCTTGGTAAATTGACATAAACCCTAGCTGCTAAACTCTATTTCCCAATGGACTATCTCCCTAAGGCTCAAAGAAACTCTACATCTACACAACACAACTGAAGATCTAGTCAGTAAAAGTACACTCATTTGTTGATTCAATTATTACGTTGTCTCTAGATTGAAGGAGCCAGGCTTGAATCTATAAGTTAAATTGCAAAGCTAGGGTTGAATCTATAAACTAAATTGCAAAGCTTACCTTAGAAACTTGAAAGAGCCAGCCTTGAATTTATTAGTTAAATTGCAAAGCTAGCCTTCAATCTATAAGATAAATTGTAAAGATTACCTTAGAAACTTCTCTCCTACAGCCCAGAGAAATTTTCTAAGTAATAACAATTGGGTCATTGAATCTATAAGTTGAATTGCAAAGCTTACCTTAGAAGCTTCTCTCCTACAACGAAAAAGAGAAATTTTCTGAGCGATAACAGTCGGGTCATCGAGTTGAATGGACAAACTGTCATCGTCCATTTCTGTCAACTGCAAAAGAGAATAGGACCAATTAACCGGTGAATTTATAACACAGATTTTTTTTTTAATGGAAAATGAAATCAACACAATATAAATCATACAATGGGTACAACATTTCCCAGGATTTCGAAGCGTCATACAGTTTGTATATAATCTTTGTTGTAATCCTCTTGTGGATAATTTAACCTTATGTGCAAAGCATGCGGTTAGTCAGCGGTGAGACACAATTCATAATGAAATCCTATTCTAAAGCCATATATTCATAGTGAATCCTTAATACTCAAAATTTGTTTGAACATAATTTCTTGAGAGAGCAACACCTTAGAAGCATGGTATGTCTAAACAAAATAAAAATAATGCCAATGACAAGGAGGGGAAAGAAGAACCAATAAAGACGCCATCGCTCGCGTTAAACGACACCACCATTCTAGTTACGTAGCGCAAAACCTTTGTCATGTGCTTCTACTGATGAATCTCTTTTTAGGCTTCACAAATTCTCTTCTGGCTAGCGCACGGCCTCTGCAATGTCTTGCTACCAATGAAGTCTCTGCTTCGCAAATTTTGTCGTCGGCCTTCCTGCATATTCATTACTCTTTATATTGTATATACAATAACTTAACCCTACCTATCCTTTATTCATATTCACTATACTATTTATAAATGCTTCCTTTATTCATTTTTCGAATTATCTCTATAGGACATGTGTGTCTTTGCCAGCAATAACAATTCAACCAACGATCGAATGGCTTCCAGCAATAAAAAAATATTTATGATATAAGAAGACGCTACTGTTTATTCATCCACGTAACTCTAGTGAACACTTATGCGTTTTGGAATAGTTATGGAGACATGTTTTAGAATTCAAAGAGCCAGACGTTTAGAATTCCAATTATGTTTTTGAAATTTATTTTCAAAATTTTCTAACTAATTATCATACTTTGTCATTAATAACCGGCACACTGAATTTTTAAATACAAATGGGTAAAAAAAAATATTTTAAATATTGTTTAATAATTCTATTTAGATATTTTATTTAGATATGTAAGGAAGTTATCTTTATACATTTTATCAGTTTTTTTCAATTTATATCATTTCATCTAAAAAATTTAATTAGCAAAATACATCTTTCAATTTACACCATCAAAATTTTAATGAATGAAATGATTAAAATACCCAATTCCAATAAAAAACAACTATCTACTTAAAACATCAAGTTTAACATAATGGTATCTCAAACATTTTATCTTATTTCTATACCAATAAAAATATTACAAATATAATCTCATTTCAAAACTAAAAACCGAAAAATGTGAGAGTGATCAAATCATGTGTTACAACCTTGTGGTAAACTTAGTTTCGTCGTCGTTCACTGCATGAAAGAAAAAACATATTGAAAAGTGTGAAATTGTTGCATTTAGAATTAAATGCTTTCATATAATATAATATAGTATAATATTATATATATATATATATATTTTATATTTTATAGCAGGGAATACATTGTCATAGTGACATTTAATTTTCAATTACCGGATACATTTTTTACAACGTGTAATTCTCGAAAACTGCTTGAGGATAATAGGGAAAAGTCAGGAACAGAGTTGTCTCTATAGGCCACCTCCACCGTTCTAAAATAATATTAGGGAGACAGTGATTCTCCGATAATGATGAGAGCATATCATTTGGAATAGGCCGATAATTTCAAACTTTAAAAATCATCAGATGGGTGACGAGGCTCCTTTTATCGTTCTCATTTTTTAAGTAACTCTATCGACACATCAATATCAATCAATCCCAGAGGGATTGCATTTGTTTAAAAAAGAAAACAATGTGACATCTTACCAAATACAAATCGGATAAGATTAAAATTAGACGAGAAGAATTATATACGTAAAGTCCAGGTCATCTGCCTTGCTATATTCACCGAAGACTCCTCTACATTTACAATTTCTGCAACATCAAACTTAGCACTTCTGGCAAATGTATTACTCATCTGATTTGCTTAGAATTGTTTCAGTGAGAAAGAAAAGAGGCCCTATGATATCCCCATGAAATAACTTGCATGTAATAATATTTTTTTTTCTACATACACTATCCTACCCATTCATGCTTTTCAAATCAATTGTGTCAACCATATTACTTCTAATGCACATACATCGAAATGGAAATATTGATGGGTAATGTTTTCTTGTCATTTATGTGCGTAAACGTAAATATCTCCTCGGAGCACAGAGTACTATCTGCCGGATTTATTATTGGCACCGCTCGCTCCTTACACCTGGCTTTGGCATTTACTATTTTGCTGGCTCTATCACGTGAGGGGGTATGATCTACATATCCTCTTCTTTCGCACCCTCAAGGTTCTCCCCGCATCGATGGTGTGGGTGCAAGGAAGCCCATCCGAGGGCGGAGCTGATTTGATATGCATCACCAAGTTTACTCGTAGCATGGAGGTTATCCAAAACACTTGTTGCGCCCTTCGCTCAGCACCGTCTTCCTTCCTGTCACTGAACTCATTTAGAACTCCTCCTCGTCGATGAATGGTGATGACTCTAGTGCACTGCTGAGCTCCGGATCAATTTGGACCTTTTTTTAACAGTGGTTGTCTTTTGATAAGGATTTATCATGCCATCTTTGAGTTTTTAGTTTCCTCTCCCCTTATAGGTTTCATTTTATTTTTTTTGTGTCTGAAACTCTAATTTGTTTCATGCTCGTCTTTGTTTGTGTGGATGAGGGTTATGGGCCAACCTCCAGCGAATCACACGAGGGTGCGGGTGGAGCAGCCCAGTTTCTAGGTCCTATCCTCTCAATTCTTGGTTAATAGGTAAGTTCCGACGATTCCTTGAATTCTCTTTGATAGTTTACTCGTTCTGTTGCATGAAATGAAGGGTTCTTCCTTCAATTTAGAAATGGCCCTCCGGCCCAACTCCTCATGGATTCTTCTCTTCGTTTTTTGTAACAGAGTTATGGCAAGGCTTATACTTGGACAAGATTTCCCTGCTCCTTTCAGGGTTAGGAAATCCTTTCCTCGAAATTGTTTTCCGAAATGTTGACCATGTAACTTGACAAGCCCTCAGGCTCTCTCATGAATTTGCTGTGTAATTATTCCATTTATGGAAGGACTATTCAGGTTGTTTCCTTGATTAATATACTGCGTAGCATTCGTTGCATGGTGAAAATTGTTTATACCTAGCAGGTTGATGCAGGTTGAAAATTACTATAGGGTCTAGCTCTATTTACTGTTAGCTTCTTGTTCATTTTTATTTTACAAGTTCTCTACAGGAATATGCTCCTCAGAGCCCAGATTTATGCTATTAACTAATCTCTTAGGTTTAGTCACTTCCATATGGTTACGAGATTTTCAAGATTTGTTCTTTTGTCATTTATATATATACATTTATATGTTTGCAATGTTGTCATTTAAGTTCTTAACTGCATGCAAATAGGAACAAAGGGATTCTGGTTTTGAAGTCTCCATACCCTTGCAGATGCGGTTTTGCTCCTCAGCATTCTTTTAGAATCTATTTATTTATCATTTCACTGATGGTGTCCCAAGGTTTTGATTTTAGCTTCTAAACTTTCTTGCATTTCTTTATATTAAGGCATATATAGAGAGAGAAAAACCCCTATCGGTCTTTCTATTAATTGTTGAATGGATTCGGGTTATTATAATGTCAATCTTCTTGAAAACTCTGAATCTATGATAAATCTCTAAGTTTTTTGTTTTCTATTATTTCTACAAATCTTTGGATAAAATTTCCCTACAGACCAGTCTTGCATTTAACTCCAATTTTTTTTTTAAAGGGAACAAGAAACTAAACTTCTCACAAACTACTGAGCTCTTGCATCATTAAAGGTTTCTTTTAGGAGGAAACCCATCTCTGTTCTCAGGTTTTCTCCATGGTTCCCTGAAAGAAGATACTTCCACACCCTTTTTTCACAACAAAAATAAAACATTGCAAAATTCCCACAACAGTCCCAACTGAAGGATTTCTTTACATACCTGGAATTTTCCACTTGGAAAGTTCTTCTTGAAAGTCACTCGAATCTGGGTCTATTGTCTCTCATTCACCCGACCATGAGATTCGTCATTCAGGACCAGAATCTCCCCCCTTGCTTACTTACTAGACCACAGTCTTCCGCAAGTTACTCGCACAGCGTGCAAGGCTATCTGGTCATCCTAGGCTTAGCATTTTTTTCTTTGGTTTGTTCTCCTCTGCCTGTCCCTACAACGCAGATTTTTTTCTCTCCTCCTCTCCTTTTCTCTGGAAACTCTTCTAGTTAGGGGAGGTAGTTAGGGCTGCCTTCATAGCAACTTTCTTTTCCACCTCAAGAGGACAACTTCCTCCTTGAGAAATTACCATCCTTTAGGGAAACACTTCTTACATCTCATAATGAAATAAATAACATTTAAATTTTCATCAAATAATAATAACAAGTTCAGTTTATATTTACCACAGTAAATGAAATATTTACATTTTTTTCCTGGGGCATTACATCTTCCCCCCTGAGATTGGACATTGTCCCGATGACTTTCAGCCATGCTCAGCCATGGATAACTCCTTTTCCTAAGTTCTTCATCTTCCCAAGTGGCCTCATCAGGCCCAAAGTGCTACCACTACACTTTAGCTTGTGTAATAACCCATTTCCGCAACATTAATTCTATTCGGTCGAGGATGTTCAACAGTTCGACCTAAAACATGCAACATCTTAAATCAGTTTTTTCTTTAACAGAACTCATTCAAATTAATCTACCGAAGCTATTTCTTACTTGTATATCTGGCCAGCTGTTTACATTCTTAGGATCATAAACATACTTTTTAAACACTGAAACATGAAATTCGTTGTGGACCCATATATGACTTGGCAAGGCGAGCTAGAATGCTACCGACTCAATCCTGGCCAAGACCTGAAAAGGTCCACAGAATCGGGGTGCCAACTTAGTGCACCCATTCCATTGTAACATGCTCTTTTTTGCTCAAATTATCACATACACATGATCGCCACTTTGATACTCCTTAAGCCTCCTTTTCCGGTCAACAAAGTTATTTTGCCTATCCTAGGCTGCCTTCAGATTAAAACGTACCTTTTTAACCATTTCCTTCATTTCCTTAAGCATTTCAAGACCTAACATCAACCTATCTTCTGGTCCTCCACAACTTGAAGGGGTGCGACACTTCTGCCCGTACAATACTTCAAATGGGCTCATTTGTAGTGATGCATGATAGCCATTATTGTACGTGAATTCAACCAAGTGCAGGTAGTCCTCCCACTTGGTTGGTTGCTACGGCACATATGGTCTTAACATGTCTTCCACCACTTGGTTCACCATTCCATTTGCTCGTCAGTTTGTGGGTGATAAGCTGTATTGAAATTCAGCTGAGTCCCCAATTCCTCCAACAGTGTTCTCAAAAATATCGATGTAAATTTTACATCACGATCTGAGATTATTGTCTTTGGTAACCCATGCAGCTTAAATATATTTTGCATGAAAACATGGGTGATCTGCATAGCTCTGTAAGTAGATTGAACCATTATAAACTGTGCTGACTTACTCAGCTTGTCCACCTCCACCATGATGGAGTCGTTATTTTTTCTTGACTTAGGAAAGCATGTTATCAAATCCATAGAGATGGCTTCCCACTTCCATTCTAGGATAGGTAATGGTTGCAATAACCCCGCAGGGTGTTGGTGTTTTGCTTTAATTTGTTGGCATTCTAAACAACATGCCAAGTATCCAACCACATCTTTTTTCATGCCCAACCAATAATATTCTTTATGGAGTGCAGTGATAATTTCTGATATGCTGGGTGTCCAACATAATGACTTTGTGATATTCATCCAAAATCCTATTTTTAATGCTATTCTGATTGGGCACGTACAGCCTTTTCTTGTAATACAACATTCTAGCAACATCTAGAGCATAATCTAGTTGTTCTTCTTTACTAGTTGGGTGTTGAACTTGTTGTTTTATTTGCTGATAAGCAGTATATTGTCCTGCTGCTGTTTTAATCATTTCTCCCAAGGGGTTCTTCCCCTCACTGCAAGAAATCTCTTATAGACATTGCAATTTCCTACTTAAAGCATCCGCCACCCGGTTCTCTTTCCCTTCCAAATGCTTGATCTCAAAATCAAAACCACTTAATAAATCTACCCACCATGATTGCATAGCATTTAAAGTGGGTTGGCTAAAATAATTGGTCAGACTGTGGTGGTCTGTCAGTAATAGAAACTTTCTTCCCATAAGATAATGCTGCCACATTTTCAGGGCATGAATGACGGCTATCAATTCTAGATCATAAGTAGAATATTTCTGCTCATTCTCTTTTAATTTTCTTGATTCTTATGCTATCACCTTCCCTTCCTGCATTAACACACCTCCTACCCCTTCTTTACTTGCGTCAGTGCACACCACATAATCTTTGCTGGGATCGGCTATGCTTAGAATGGGTGCGGTGGTGAGTAGATATTTAAGTTTCTCGAATATTTTTTAATATTCAGGGATCCACATAGAGGCCCTTGCATTTTTCTATAAGGAAGTGATGGGATAAGCTACTCTCGAAAATCCTTCCACAAACCGTTTGTAATAGCCTGCTAACCCCATGAAAGATTGGATGTCTACCACATCCTTAGGTACCAGCCATTCCATTATGGTCCTTATCTTTTCGGGATTCACTACGATTCCTTCCTTAGTAATTATATGCCCCAAATATTGTATTTTTTCTTTGAAGAATTGACATTTGCTGAACTTAGTGTATAATTGGTGTTCTGAGAGGATTTGCAATACTAATCTGAGGTGCTCTTGGTGCTCCTCCATAGTCCGAGAATAAATCAGTATATCATCAATGAAAATTAGCATGAACTTATCCAAATACCGATGAAATACGTTGTTCATTAGACACATAAAAGTTGTGGGGGCGTTGGTCAACCCAAAGGGTAACACCACAAATTCATAATGGCCATATCGTGTTCTAAAAGCTATCTTAGCTATGTCTTCCTCTTTAATCCTGATTTGGTGATACCCTGATCGCAAGTCAATCTTTGAGAAAACTGTTGCTCCCTTTACTTGATCAAACAGTTCATCGATACGGGGTAGAGGATACTTATTCTTGATCATCAATTTGTTCAGTTGACGATAATCCATACACATGCGAAGGGTCCCGTCTTTCTTCTTAACGAACAACACCGGGGCTCCCCAGGGTGACACACTGGGGCGAATGTAGTTTTTGTCCAATAGCTCCTGTAATTGCATTTTTAACTCCGTCAATTCTGGTATGCTCATTCTGTAGGGTGCTCGGGATACCGGGGCTACTCTTGGCACCAATTCGATGGTAAAATCTATGTCTCTTTTAGGTGGCAGTCTGGGAATCTCTTCTGGAAACACATCAACAAATTCCTGTATCACAAGAATATTCTCCAATGTAGTTGTTTTATCTTTCGAATTGGCATAGCCCACTTGGACGACATAAATCTGACATCCTTTCCTAGCGCATTTTGCTAACTGTGAGGTAGTTATGGGATGAATCTGCACTATTCGCTTGATTCCCTGCATCTCTTGCTTTATTCCAAGCTCATCCTTATAACAGATAGTCTTAGTTTTACAATTAATTATGGACCAGTGTTTTTCTAACCAGTCCATACCAATCAGTATATCGTATGAGCCAAGGGGAAGCACATTTAAATCTGTTGTCAGTAGCTATCCTGCTATCTTTAAAGAGAAGTTTTTGACCTTATCAAGGACCTGTCTTTTTGCCCCTGTTGCCAACTGTACTAGCCAAGGGTCCATAAACTTAACAGGTTGCAACTTACAATGCTCCACAACTTTAGAACTAATATAACTTAACATAGCTCCAGGAACAATTAAAATAGTTACAGCAAGGTCTGAGAGTTTACCTTCAAATTCCACCATGGTCGGCTGGTACTCTGTCTGACGATCTTCCAGAGCAGCATTAATCTTTTGTAGACACTATCCTACATCGCCAACTATAGATGCTTCATAGACCTGGGAAACTTGTTTGGTTCCTTTTCGTTGAGGGAAGTTTTTAACGTAATGGGGTCCACCATAGCCCCAACATTGCACTGGAGGCCTTGCTATCCCTTTTTTGTCTATTTTTCCAGGTTGTTCATTGGTTCTGGACTCAATGGGCAGCTTTAATCAGAGCAAGTTCTTCTGTATGTTTCTTTGTTTTTTCCCTTGGCGAATCCTTTGTTACCACCACCTCGATTACCTTTAGTATTTCCAGCCAGCTTGTTGCCTTTCTTGTCAACCCATTTCTTACCCAGGATTTCTCCCTTCTACTTGCTTTGCTGGTAGAAAATTTAGGTTTTACGTATGGCCTCGTCCATTGTCTTTGGGTTGTCAAATTCGATTCTTTCCCTCATGCTCAAAGGTAAACTACTGACAAACCTCTGTACTTTATCCTTTTCCTCCTGAATATAAGGCACATAATGGAGCAATGAAGTAAAACCAGTGATAAATTCATCCACAGTTTGTTGTTCCAATCGCAGGTCATGGAAATCTCTTGCCTTTTCGTCATAGAAGCATTCGGTAAGGTATCTTTATTTAAAGTATTTTTGAAAATTTTCCCAAGTGATAGTCTGTTCACTTGCTCCACTTACCATATTAACATCTTCCCATCATAGGGTGGCTTTCCCCTGTAATTGGAAAATCGCCAATCGCGACTTGAGATTGTGATCGTATTCATATAGCTAGAAGTATTTGTTCATATTAATCAACCATGCCTCAGCTGCTTCCTCCTGTTCTCCATCAAAGTGTAGCGGTTTGATCTTATGGAATTCCCCTTGTAACTATATCCGTTGCCTTTTTGATGTTTGTTGTTCGGAGGCATTATTAGATCGTTCCTCCTCCCTTCCTTCTGACTCTTCAGGTTCTGTATGATGATTCTGTTCCTCTGACATCCTTTGTTGCTCAGCACTAGGGTTTAGTGGTTGCTGATTTTGCTTGTTAGATAGGATTTTTATAACTCTCTCCTATTCCATGGTTAACCTTGCGTTATCCTGTTATAGACATTTTTGTGCCTAACAGCATGGAGCATGAAATGTCAATAATCTGAGGGATCCAAAGTCCCTAAACATGTTGTTCTTACCCCTAGAGGAACAAGGTCAGCAAATCACAGCACTTCAGATCAGTTCTCCACCTGAAAACACTCAAAAACAAGCAATTTCAGGATCATGTCAACTGCTCCACTGAGCATCTGTGCTGAATGTCAACTGCTCCACTCTGTACCTGCGCTGAATGTCAAATCTAATGAAGGCTACCTACGTTGGGCGAGATTGGCCAAGTGGTGCAGTCATTCTGCAAGGTGTCAGGTGCCCAGGAAGCTTCTAAAATGACACTTGGATCAACAAATTCGCCCTATGATGCGTAAGAGGTCCTTAAACTCCAAGTAGAAGCTAGGATCTCCAAGTGGACTCAAGAACTGAAGTATAACTGAAGAGGGAGAGGACACAAGTCAGCTTCATGTCAGTCTCAAGCTGACTCATCCTTTCTCCAAATATCCTATATATAGAGCTCTCTCATGAGGTCTAAGGAGGCTGGAATTTTGGGAATGTAAGGAAGTGTTGTTGGTTTGTGTATAGAACTATTGGGTGATTGCTTTGAAGGAGGTGAAGAGGAGTTTTCTTTCTGCTGGGAGGTGTTGCTGGATTGGGCCTCTTATGGTTGTAACACTCTCAGAACTTTACTTCTTCCATTAATAAAGCATTTGAGGTTCTTCTATATGCATGTGTCTTTATGGTGAATTGATACTTGTATATTTGATTTATTCTAATCCTTGAATCAGTTATGGATGTATGCTTCTTGTAGTTTCCCTTTCTTGTGCTTTTGCAGGATCTTTGTGTAGCTGGGCCAGTGAAAGAGCAAGGAGCTGGGAGCAAGCAGCAAAGAGGGAAGATTGGATCAATCATTAGCGGAAGATAACGGTTAGTGTATCTCTTCCTCCTCTCTCTTACATCTCATAAAGAAGTAATCTTGAATAGCTTTGTATTCAGTTGTTGCTAAGGTACTATCACCCTTAGAGTTGGATAGGGTCATTCCGTATTGGATACTTTTCCCTACAACAAATTGGCGACTCCGCTGGGGAGCGTATCTTGTTGGTTGTTTGTGTTTTTTGCTATTCATTTCATAAACAAAGGGAGTACCGAATCGAACTGTGTTTGAACTTTTCAAATGCAAAGTAGAGGGCAACTACTCTAGCTCAGTTTCTGGGCAAGTTTATGATTTGAAGAGCTGATCCACAAGGACTCTAATAAGCTCTTAGTGATAGCTTTTCATCCTCCTTGTCATCCCTTAGTGTGTCCTTGACTGATAGCTTCTGGTTTGAGCAAAAACTGTGAATTTTTGAGCAATCTGTGACCCGGAAACTGTGAAAAACGCAAGTTTCGTTCTTTAGTGCAGGCTGTACAAAGGCAGTCTGCATTTCAGCGCAGGTAGTCCCTTCAGGATCTGCGCTGAATGTCAATCTGTCAGTCCTTTACCTGCGCTGAACCAGTGGTACACTGTTCTACTGGGGTTTCCTGCTGTTTCTTGCCTTGTTTTCACTCTTGTTTTTGCTGTTTGTTACCAGTCAGTGGGCCTATCTGAAACCAACTTTCCTTGTCACTATTCCACCTCAGTTGTATAAAGAAATTAGTCAGTTATGACTAATTTCTAAGTGAACTATTCAAAAATCATGAGAAATTAGTCAGTTACGACTACCTCTCATGGAAATGGTCATACGTTTGAATGACTTACTTAACGCAGTTGAATCCCAAAAGTGATATCTAATATAATGCACTGCGTAAATCCCCCATACTTAAATTCAAAAAGAGTCAAGGGATCTCTACTTGAATGGTTCATGAGGCACAATACTTGCTAAGGTTTTGCAAATGGGGTAGCAAGCTAAGTGGGCTTGATTGTGGGGAAAAACTCCACAGTTAAGCGCGCTTGAGCCAGAGGAGTTCTGGGATGGGTGACCTCCTGGGAAGTCCTGGTTACCGGGTGCAAGCCCCGGAAGTGATGATTGATGCTATGTGATTCGTTCTCCACATTTCACCAGTTTCAATCCCACTTCTTCACCCCTGTGAGCATCACCCGATGCAATGAGTGCTAAGTGAACTATTCAAAAATCATGAGAAATTAGTCAGTTACGACTACCTCTCATGAAAATGGTCATACGTTTGAATGACTTACTTAACGCAGTTGAATCCCAAAAGTGATATCTTGTATAAAGAAATTGTGTTTGTTCTTTGTGTATTTCTTATGCATTTACAGTTTCCCATAACGAAAGTGAACTAGTCTTGCTGTGACCTCTTAGATCTAGACCTGTGATAAAGTGTCGTTTTGATCTTAAGAGTTAGTTTATTTGCTGTTCATAGCTGATTGAGCTTTTGCTTTCGTCATATGGTTTGAATTTGCATATTTCTAGTGTCGAAACAAGTAAATCTTAAGGTGTCTTTTGATTTTGGACAAGCTTGTTTGCTTTCACTTGAAATTGAATTCAAAATTATACAACAGCTTTCTTTTTGCATACGCCAACATTAAGAAAGAGAAAAGAAACACTTGCATTGTGCATGTGCATTATGACAACTTGCATGTTGATTTAGGAAAAAGTGCATTAGTGTGTGCTCTATGATCTGTGTGAAAAGGTGTTATCTTTCTTTTCCCTCAGTAGTTAAGGTTTTCAAAGTTGAAAGATTGAAAAGCTTGCTTATCATCTTAGACTGCATTTAGGAGTGTTACTATACATCTCGTGGTGATCCATAAAGGCAAACTGCTAAACAAGATCAACCTTAAAATAAATTGAATTTACATAACAATGCATTGAAACATAACGCAAACATCTAGAGGTCTAAGCTAGAGACGTGTTCCGGTGTCGTTAAACGTGATATCTTAGCGTTGAGTGGTTGGGTGATTCCTCCACGGTGAAGCGATAAGTATCAATACGGACTTGTGCTCCCACGTACCGTCGCGTATATATTGGGAGACCCCTATAGGAATGAAGCCTTTATCCAATAGGAAACCGTGTCGGCCGCCCTACTGATCGCAATGCAGTGAACACAGCATTCACGAAGATCGACCACTCGTACCGTAAAACGTATTCTGTGGTTTTGCGAAAAGTTTGGCACACCCTCTGCCTAGAACTCCAGAGCAGTTTCTTTTGGTCTTTTTCAAACTCTATAACTGAAAAAGTCCATCCGAGCATTTGTCACTTCGGGCTCGTTAAAACATCGAAGGAGACTAGAGTCATCTTTAGCTTTTTCTCGACTCTTAAAAAGTGAAAAAGCAAGTTGTGTCTAAGCGTCGTTATAAAATTTATTTTAAACGGAACATAATCACCTCCTATTCCCGCGTTGATCTTAAGTTGAGAACATGGAACGCCCCAACCAAGGAACTCCACATGATGGAAATCCTAGTCCATTCTCCTCTTGGGGAGAAGTCGGTGCGCCCCACATGGCCACATTGTTGCTTCCAGGACTGACGATTGGCCTGCCTATTTGGCTATTCTCAACTAATGTAGTTCCGACCACCATGGGTCCTGAGCAGTCGAGTCAATAGTTAGATCAGTCTAGAGCTACCCACCAGCCTTCTACTTCTTATAACTCTTCCTCTAATCCTTCATCTTCACAAGGTGGGGCTGGCAAAAGCCAAGCTCCCATGGAGAAGAAGGAAAAGAAGAAGAAATAGAAGAAGAAGAAGGAGCCTAAGGCGACCGGGGGCAAGCAAAAGACATCTGACAAAAACCCACACACAGCACAGACCGGGCCTAAATCACCATGTGTCATATGTAAAGGAGACCACTTCCATAGAGATTGTCCCTGTATTCCCCGGATACTAAGGGACTGGTCACCTCGTTTGCACAATTCGGGAGCATCAACCTCTGATAACCATGTTGATTGCGTACCGTCAACCAGCGAAAGTGAAGGTTCAAGACAAAGAGGGGGAGTAAGATCCCCTTGCAGACTGTGTGAAGGCGGTCACGCCATCCACCGTTGTCCCTTCTTAGACGAAGCGAAGAGAGTTTTGGAAGATCGTCTGGTTTCACCGGTAATACTTCTTCCTGGATACAAAAAACTCGTGCCAAGTCCTTCGTTGGTTGAAAATACAGCTGGCCCGCTCAAGTGGTCAGTTGAAGCGTCAGTCATTGAAAATGAACCTACTGAATCCAGACCAGACGAAAGTCTAAAGGTCGATACGGCAGTTGACCCGGTTCTTCCTTCAGAGGTTTCATCCTCAAATGACACCGTCACTGAAGATTCATCTTCAAGTGACACTCTCACTGAAGAGAAAAAGGATGACACCATCCAGATTCTTTTCATCAACACAGATTCTGATGAGCATCAGGGCAATGCGCCCATTCCTTTATCGCAGGAAGGAACATCGTCAGGATCGTATCCGGCCGTGTATTCGGTCCCACCACCAAGCAACCTGGTTGTATCCTTTGATTGGAACCAACTAGGCAGACCCCGGTTACCAGCCAGTATACCATTCAGAATCATAGTCCAAATCAACAGAATGGTAATGGCTGGAACTATCATTGATGAAGGGGCATCTGTGAGTATCCTTTCCTCTATTGCTTGGAAAGCCTTGGGTTCCCCGGAGCTTTTGCCTGAGATAAGAAATCTCTCGGGTTTTGATAAAGGAACCAGTCGACCGTTAGGGATCCTCCCCAATGTGCCTGTTACATTGAAAGGGAATATCGTTCAAATGAACGTGATGGTCGTTCAAGGACCCTTGGATTATAACCTACTCCTTGGACGAGACTATATATATTGCATGGCAGCTATAGTCTCCTCACTCTTTAGAGTAATGTGTTTTCCACACGAAGGAAGAATGGTCAAGCTCGTAGACCAACTTTCATTTCCAGGATCACGCATCGCAAATAGTCAAATACCAACCCTGAATGGTCTATTTACTCAAGAAATGTCTCCACCCCCAGTCCTCCTTCCCGATGAGTGCGAGTGATTCGGAAAGATAGGACTGGAACCCAGGGGGCATGCATCCTGGTCTGCTTCGGGCAGAAGAGACCTTGGGTATAGGGTAGAATTTCCGCGAAAGAATATGACTAGTCCGTACCCCGTCCGTGGATGGAAGAGGGGTTGTTCTGGAACAGGATTCTTTTGTCAAGGTTACTTGTTTGACAAAGGTCATTCATCTTTGTCTAAAAAAGTAGGCTCTGCCAAAGAAGGGGATCCGTTTGCGGCAGCAAGTAGTAACCATCTTTGGGTAAAAGGCAAGCCTCACCCATTAAAACAAATGTTTTGAAGGATAAGTAGGGGCAGCCTCCAAAGAAAGAGATTCTATTGCTGCAACAAATTGTAACCATCTTTGTGTAACCTAATGATAGACATCGCCGAAGAAAGAGTTTCATTTGCGGCAGCAAATAAAACCATTCTTCGGGTAACCAGAAAGAGGCAAGCCTCACCCATTAAAACAAATGTTTTATCGGATAAGTAGGGGCAGCCTTGAAATTCTATTTTATACCTGGGGGCATGCAAACCTTTTGGAGTGCAAGCAAAGAGCGGTTATTTATCTGTTTTTTGGATTAGTCGTTTCCGAACTTGCATAAAGAAAGGATGTGGGGCAAAGGTCAAAATTTACCAAATTAGGAGCACAGCTTCGTGAGATAAAGCTCCATAAAAAATAGCTATCTCATAGGAGACATTTCGTATCTTATGACTAGTATTTCGAGCAGTTTTAGCATAAAGTTCATGCTCGTTAAAAAATAAACGCAAGATCCGAGCAGTTTTAACGCGGTCTTCATGCTCGTTAAAAAATAAATAAAAGCAGTGAGCAATGTTTCCTCCAGAGTTTAAGCTCATTTTTATCTAAAAAAAGAACCTATCCCGGTAAATAACCTTTGTGATCGTAATTTTATCAGCCATAAAAGCCTTGGTCGTGTTTGCACCCGCCACCTCCACCGTCATTTGGCCAATCGTTCACCACCATATGATTGTTTACCCATTTTGAGGAACAGCTGCGAAGAGTGATTTCACCTAGCCATCCTTGTGACACTGCCGTGATTGGAAAATTCCAACCTGTACTTGGAATCAGTTGCTATCCCTGTTTATCACTCGTTCCTCAAAAGATGAGTCTTCTTTGAGCTCTTTTCATCTGACTCGTAAAATATGAAAAGTTTGCCGAGTTTTGGCCTTCCAGCTCGTTAAAAGGACTGGAAGAGCTATCCCTCCTCTAGATTTTAATCTTTTTGGACCTGAGGGATTATTGCACAAAAAGGTCGAGCGCTTATTTTGATCGGCTCGTTAAAAGTACCGAACACTCATCCCTTCTATAATGTTTTATACTTTTTCGGACTTAAGGGATTAGATGACGAAAAAGGAATTTTGGAGTTAACTTTCTGTACCTTTTCAGACTCTCTAAAAATGAAAAGGACCGAGTTGTCTTTGTCGCTAGACTCGTTAAAATGATTAAATAGCGACAAACTTGTCTTTAGACGAGAACGAGTTTCCCTATCGCTAGGCTCGTTAAAACATAGCGATGGGCTTGCCCGAAGGGTAGGTTATACAACAAGCATATGTTATCCTCCTCAAGCTTGACAAAAATAAAGAGGTACTGGTCAGAAATGACTGGGGAAAAATTGGGAGAACCTCAAAGCTTTAATGGTAGCAAGTCGCTCTTGAACATGACACTTTTCCTCCGTACCACATCAGGTTGGGTTGTTTTCATTCACCAGTCTCATCACCATGGTCCTCGCCAAACCATCCACATTTGAGGTAATGCTACCGATCCATCACATCAGTGTCGTTATATGTTCAAGAGATGTGTTCAGAAAGAGTCAACCTTGTCCCATCCACTGCCATACATTATCCTTCATCCACCCATAATCGCCACCCTGAATCATATTTCACAGATTGTTTTCATCTCCACTAAAATCATTAGCTTCGTTCTGTGTCACTGATGTGGGATTCATTAAGGCCCTCCTTTGACGGATCGCTTCTTGTCGACTTCAGCTCATTATCCAAGAAGTTGATCTAGGAACAAACCCCCCAGTACTTTGAAGCTTGCATGCCTCAATGGCAAGTTTCTCACTTCCGGCGACAGGTATACATCAATGACCTTCGACCAGAAGATTTTGCGTGGTGTTCGACACCAAGTCCTTTATTCACACCACGTGAATTGTACTGCAGTACCTTGAGGATCATTGTCATTATTGGTGATTCCTCTCGCGCTTGTTAACGGTTTACATTATTGATCGGTAATCAAGCGATGTCTTTCCATGTTCGACTTCAGCGCAATTCTCACGTGGATCGACTTGTACTTAGAGTGAAGATCGAACGAGTTTGAAGACCCCGGATCTAGTTTCATCCATCCGGGCTGCGATATATATATTCAGGATATAAAGACATTTATTATGTACATCATTGCAGCAGATGATCATCCTACTCAAAGGATGATAATTTCAGTAGAGAATTATCAGTCTACCACCAGATGATCGTCTGTTCTATGTACCAAAATGAATTTATAAAGCTGAACATGGGAATGCCCGCCTCAACTAGATCATGAAAACAAGATGAAAAATAATGTATTGTATTGTATTTTATTACAGGACGCCTCTCAGCGATTGAATGAACTTCGGATCCTCTGGATAAAGCATTTCACCCGATAAACGACCTCATACTTTAGGGGGCAACTGTTATAGACATTTTTGTGCCTAACAGCATGGAGCATGAAATGTCAATAATCTGAGGGATCCAAAGTCCCTAAACATGTTGTTCTTACCCCTAGAGGAACAAGGTCAGCAAATCACAGCACTTCAGATCAGTTCTCCACCTGAAAACACTCAAAAACAAGCAATTTCAGGATCATGTCAACTGCTCCACTGAGCATCTGTGCTGAATGTCAACTGCTCCACTCTGTACCTACGCTGAATGTCAAATCTAATGAAGGCTACCTGCGCTGGGCGAGATTGGCCAAGTGGCGCAGTCATTCTGCAAGGTGTCAGGTGCCCAGGAAGCTTCTAAAATGACACTTGGATCAGCAAATTCGCCCTATGATGAGTAAGAGGTCCTTAAACTCCAAGTGGAAGCTAGGATCTCCAAGTGGACTCAAGAACTGAAGTATAACTGAAGAGGGAGAGGACACAAGTCAGCTTCATGTCAGTCTCAAGCTGACTCATCCTTTCTCCAAATATCCTATATATAGAGCTCTCTCATGAGGTCTAAGGAGGCTGGAATTTTGTGAATGTAAGGAAGTGTTGTTGGTTTGTGTATAGAACTATTGGGTGATTGCTTTGAAGGAGGTGAAGAGGAGATTTCTTTCTGCTGGGAGGTGTTGCTGGATTGGGCCTCTTATGGTTGTAACACTCTCAGAACTTTACTTCTTCCATTAATAAAGCATTTGAGGTTCTTCTATATGCATGTGTCTTTATGGCGAATTGATACTTGTATATTTGATTTATTCTAATCCTTGAATCAGTTATGGATGTATGCTTCTTGTAGTTTCCCTTTCTTGTGCTTTTGCAGGATCTTTGTGTAGCTGGGCCAGTGAAAGAGCAAGGAGCTCGGAGCAAGCAGCAAAGAGGGAAGATTGGATCAATCATTAGCGGAAGATAACGGTTAGTGGATCTCTTCCTCCTCTCTCTTACATCTCATAAAGAAGTAATCTTGAATAGCTTTGTATTCAGTTGTTGCTGATGTACTATCACCCTTAGAGTGGGATAGGGTCATTCCGTATTGGATACTTTTCCCTACAACATATCCTCCTGCAATCGGGCCATTTCATTTTTCAATTCCTACACTCAAAATTGCAAGGTTTGTATTACGAGTCTCCTCTCCAAGTTGTACCCATAATTCGGGGTTATTCTCTATAGGTCCCTGACCCACTACAAATCTAGTGACACACTGTCTGCTCTTCTCATATTTTCAGTCTCTTTCCTATAATTAAACATAAGAAAAGTAACAGACGATTAGTCACGCATGCTCTGTTTCTTTTTTTACTACTCAATAGAGATGAAAATAAATTGTATTCTATTTGTCTATCAGTTCCAATTCCCTTAGGCCATAGTTTTGTATATTGGGCTTTGATACCACTTGTGATATCCCCACGAAATAACTTACAAGTAATAATAATTTTTTTCTACATAAAAACATACACTATCCTACCCATTCATGCCTTTCAACTCAATTATGTCAACCTTATTACTTTCTAATGCACATGCATCAAAATGGAAATATCAATGGGTAATGTTTTCTTGTCATTTATGTGCGTAAACATAAATATCTCCTTGGACGACAGAGTATTATCTGCCAGACTTATTGCTGGTACCGCTGGCTCCTTACACCTGGCTTTGGCATTTACTATTTTGCTAGCTCTATCACGTGATGGGGTATGATCTACGTATCCTTTGCTTTTGCACCCTCGAGCTTGTCCCCACATCAACGATGTGGGTTCAAGGAAGCCCATCCGAGGGCGGAGCTGATTCAGTATGCATCACCCAAGTTTACTCGTAGCGTGGTGGTTATCTAAAGCACTTGTTTCAGCCTTGCCTCAACTCTGTCCTCCTTCCTGGTGCCGAACTCGTTTAGAAATCCTTCTCATCGATGAATGTTGATGACTTTGGTGCACTGCCGAGCTCCGGATCGATTTGAACCTGGTTTTAACAGTAGTTGTCTTTTGGTAAGGATTTATCATGCCATCTTTGAGTTTTTTGTTTCCTCTCTCCTTGCAGGTTTCATTTTTTTTTTTTCTGTCTGAAACTCTAATATTTTTCATGCTTGTCTTTGTTTCTGTGGACAAGGGTTATTGGCCGACCTCTGGTGAATCACACGAGGGCGTGGGTGGAGCAGCCTAGTTTCCAGGTCCTATCCTATCAATGCTTGGTTAATAGGTAAGTTCCTACGATTCCCCAAATTCTCTTTGATAGTTTACTCGTTATGTTGCATGAAATGAAGGGTTCTTCCTTCAGTTTAGAAATGGATTATTCTCTTCATTTATTGTAATAGACTTATGGCAGTGCTTATACTTGAACAAGATTGCCCTGCTCCTTTCAGGGTTGGGAAATCCTTTCCTCGAAATCGTTTTCTGAACTGTTGACCATGCAATTTGACAAGCCATCAAGCTCTCTTATGAATTTGCTATGTAATTATTCCATTTATGGAAGGACTATTCGGGTTATTTCCCTGATTAATATACTGTGTAGCATTTGCCGCATGGTGAAAATGGTTTATGCCTAGCAGGTTGATGCGTGTTGATAGTTGTTATAGGGTCTAGCTCTATTTACTGTTAGTTTCTTGTTCATTTTTATTTTACAAGTTCTCTATATGAATATGCTCCTCAGAGCCTAGGTTTATGCTATTAACTAATCTCTGAGGTTTACTTGCTTCCGTATGGTTAAGATATTTTCAATATTTGTTCTTCTGTCATTTATATATATACATTTATGTGTTTGCAATGTTGTCATTTAAGTTCTTAACTGCATGCATATAGGAAGAAAGGGATTCTGGTTTTGAAGTCTGCATAACATAGTGGATGTGGTTTTGCTCCTCAGCATTCTCTTAGAATCTATTTATTTATCATTCGATTGATGGTGTTTCGGTGTTCTGATTTTAGCTTCTAAACTTTCCTGCATTTCTTTATATTAAGGCATATGCAGAGAGAACATCCCCTATCGGTCTTTTTGTTAATTGTTGAATGGATTCAGGTTACTATAATGTCAATCCTCTTGAAAACTCTGAATTTGTGATAAAACTCTGAGTTTTTTGTTTTCTATTATTTCTACAAATCTTTGGATAAAATTTCCCTACAGACCACTCTTGCATTTAACTACTGTTTTTTTCTTAAAGGGAATAAGAAACTAAACTCTTCACAAACTACTGAGCTCTTGCATCATTAAAGGTTTCTTTTAGGACACCCATCTCTATTCTCAGGTTTCCTCCATTGTTCCCTGAAAAAAGATACTTTCACACCCTTTTTTCACAATAAAAATAAAACATTGCAAAATTCCCACAGCAGTCCCAACCCCAGTGTTTCTTTACATAGCTGGAGTTCTCTGGTTGGAAAGTTTTTCTTGAAAGTCACCCGAATCTCGGTCTGTTGTCTCTCATCCACCTGACCACGAGATTTGTCCTTCGGGACCTGAATCGCCCCCCTTGCTTACTTGCTAGACCACAATCTTCCGCAAGTTGCTCACACAGCGTGCAGGGCTATCTGGTCATCCGAGACTTAGCCTTTTTTTTCTTTGGTTTGTTCTCCTCAACATGTCCCTACAATGTATATTTTTTTCAATCTTCCTGTTCCTTTCTCTGGAAACTCTTCCAGTTAGGGGAGGTAGTTAGGGTTGCTTTCACAACAACTGTCTTTTCCACCTCAAGAGGACAACTTCCTCCTTAAGAAATTACCATCCTTAAGGAAACACTTCTTACATCTTATAATGAAACAAATTACATTTAAATTTTAATAGAATAATAATAACAAGTTCAGTTTATATTTACCACAGTAAATCAAATATTTATATTTTTTTCCATAGCATTACAGGCCCAGTAGGGATTTTACAGGCCCAGTAGGGATTTCGAGGAACATAGCAACTAACAAAAATGTATAGGAGGCAATGGTATATAGCTCTTGCTCTTTGGAAACTACATTTTATTTCACAAGAGAATGCAACGAATACGATGTGTTCTTTGCGTTCAGGCATAATAGATGTATATATATAGAATTTGAATTTGTGTAGACGTAAAAATAAAAGTGAAATTTAAAGTATTGGATTTTTTTTGCTTTGAGAAATTTAATTTATTATTAATAATAATTAATAATTATATGGTAATTGTTTTAGCATATTTTTATTAACACTCATATATCAAAATTTAAAGTGTATTTTAAGAGTAATTACAGTGTTTTTACATGGTTAATTAAATAAAAAAGAATATTATAATAATTATCATATGAAATGAGAAATGAATTTTTATTTTTTAAAGTATATGTTATTGGTAAATATTGTTATTCTAATATGTTATTGTAACAAAATTTATCTATATATTAAGAAACTTTATGGTAATATGCTTTTCCAATCATTTAATTTATATTGCTACCATAATAAATGTGATAAGTTGACACTGAATATATTTAATAAAAATATAAGGTTTTTGTTGTCTGGTTAAGTTGTTTTTTATTTGTAGGATTAATTCTTACTATAATAAAAGATTTATTGATGGAATATTGAAATAAATCATTTTTTGTAAATTTTATAATAAAAACTAAATGTCAAATGTTTTAATCAAATTATCTAAATAAAAAATTACCTCTAATTACTTATAATTGAATATTTTGAAAGAGTTTAGAAAATTTTAATTTAAGAGGTAGATGGTAAAAATTTAACTTCCATTAAATATTTTTTTAATGTTCTTAAATATTTTTATATTCTTAAAAATAATAAATATATTTCGAACATAATAATGTTCTTTTCCCTTTTTAATTAAATAAATTATTTAAAATAATATTATATGAACCCTTGTATTTTTAAAAATTGTGATATTTTTTACTTGTATTGTTAATAAAAAGCTACCATATTTACCTATCATATTATAACAAATTCTTTTTATTCAGTTATTTTTAACTATATATATAGATATATATATTTATAATTTATAGTAACTAGTGAATCTATTTTTGAATTGTTCAGAGGACTATTATAAACAAAACCCAGGATCGAATCTATCATATACAAAACCGAGGATTGAATATGTGATATAGGAGTAGATAAGGGACGCTTATGTTGGTGTAATATCCCCGGAATTTTGTAAATATTTGATTTACCATAGTTAAAAGGAAAATAAACAAACTAATGGATGATGGTATTATATGCTGTATAAATTGACATTTTATTATTAGTAAATAAAAGAAATGAGTTCTTGGTCACGGGAATATCATGTAACTTCTGAGGAGGGAAGTCATGTTCTTTTCTTATTTTTTTAAATAAAAAGAAACAATTGCAAATCCCAACTGCCTTCCCCTCCACCGTGGGTGACTTCCAAGGAAAAGGAAGGAAAGGGGAGAACTGTGCGGTAGAGGACTGACAATGATCAGGAGAAAGGAAGCTTGCCAAGTTTGGTGATGACCAGACGGTAAGGGTGCAGAGCGCAAACAATTGTCAAAGATTGTTTGTCTTTGAGTGAGCTAGGGGGGAGATTGGTTTCGAAGGACAATCTCATGGTCGGGAGGGTGTAGAGCACAAACAAGTGTCAAAGACTGTTTGTCTTTGAGTGAGCCAGAGGGGAGATTGGTCTCGAAGGACAATCTCATGGTCGAGTGGTTGGCTAACTACAGGAAGTAGAGGTGACTTATTCTTGGAATTACTTTTTGGACAGAAAACCAGGTATGAAGTGTTAACCTGAATTTCATTAATATTTGCAATGAACTAAAGATTTCTTCCTGTAAACCAGTCTTATCAGAGGACTTCAATTAATAGTTGTATCAAACAATATTTGCAGTGAACTGAAGGATTTACTTCTATAAATCAGTCTTATCAGAGGACTTCAATTAATAGTTGTATTAAACTGGAAGTTAACTTTTGTGAGTTAGTCTCATCAGAGGTCATTAATTAGAGTCAAAGTGAACCCGAGGGTTTATACATTGGGGTCATGAGATGATAGCGGGATGGCGATAGGTACAGGGTTTACCTTAGCATAGAGTCATAATAACATCCCTATGTTTCTTTATTTAATTAAAAGGTGTACATGGGTTTTGCATTAGCCAACGTAGTGTTTCCACAAGTGTAGATACAGATAAAGAAAAATCTATGGTAAGGAACATACACCGATATCTAGAAACAGTGCCATGCAATGGAAACCAATCGGAAAAGAAACTGTCTGCATTAATAATTATGATAAAACAGTGCAGCAACAAACTGTGCATGATATAGAAAGACCAGGAAGGGTAGTAATTATTCATATTTTGAAACTATTTCACACACAACATTGGATGGCAATTGAAATTTCTCAAAACCAAATATTATTTCTGTAAATGGTATAAACAAAGACTTATACATTATCACTCTATCTTGCTAGCAATACATGGAATAGAGCTCACAGTGTGTTGTAGCCAAGGCTGAGCTATAGTGCCATGGGACAAAAACTTAAGAGCAGAGTCTGAGCCTAGTTAGGCCAGATAGTAATCCTTAGGTGCGGTTAGGTCTAATACCCTAGTATTACAAATCCTTAAGTAAGGTATTTTAAGAAAAAAAACCCTAGGGAACAAACAAAGAACCTAATAGAGTGTCATTATGCCTACGACAGTAAGCTGGTCTAAGACTGAAACCAAATACATGATACATTCAACAAAACTATGTATGATAGACAGATAATAAATCGCAGTTACAGAGTCTATAGCCAGTCGAACCAGCCATCCATTGAAGAAAACTTCACATTCCATCTATCATAAATATATCCTCAAAGCATGTGGTATAAGAATAGTAAATGAATAAACGTCGACATCTGAATTAAACACCAGAGTATTTTAGTTACATTATAATAGCAAGAGGGAAGCATGCCGTAGCATGATTACACACAGCCGTGCCATAGCCCCAAGGGCCAAGTCATGAACTAAAACTATGGCTTAATGCCCAAATTCCTATAACAAAGGAAACAAAACTACACACGTAGAACCTGAGCCTGGCCTCGTGAACTTCCATTCAAACTCAACAAGGTCACAGTCAAAGAATACACTTTTGCTAACCTTCCATCTATAAATGAATGAAGACATTTCATTCGAGGGCTCGACCGAAGGAAATGTGCATACCTGGAACCCTGGACCCTATGAAAGAGACTGCGTCAGTATTGTGAAATGAAAAAATTGTCACAGTTTAGAAGAGGGAAGACAACTGCAATGAGTTGAAATTTTTATCTAAGTAGGGTGGAGCCGCCGTGTGCCAGACCAGCCCCTTTAGAACTGCAATAGATTATATCCCTTGATACTAGAACTCTGCAAACAGAGGAAGGCAAGATGGGGTCATGGTTAACATAGAATAAGGGCTATGCTAGCCAGGGAAATCACATAGAACAATTTCACCGCAAAATTTATTTACCTAAAGGGAGCAGTAGACCCAAAATTTGCCAGTAGTGAAACAAGAATTGAGAGGTCGGCACTTCGGGCGGCATGGGATGAACTTACCAGAGCTACCTCCATAAGGAGCTACCCTTCCAAATGAGCTTCACCACCCTAGACCAAGACAAAGGTTGAAATCCGCAAGTCTACGACAGTCGTCGGGTAGCAAGGAGAGATCGCCACCGTCGATTGAAACGAGACTACCCACGGTGATGGGACTCGATCTGCCAGCCATGTACATGACGGATAGCTAGAGTTAATGGCACCTTATCCATGCCATGTGAAGGCAGAAGAGCTACTAGACGTTCTGGTGCCACGTGGACAACATTTGCATGTCACCCAAGCGACAAGTAAATGAGCCTCAATGTTTTTACATTGGGACTGGGAAAAAATCCATAACTGCATACAAACATGTGCCAAAATTACACATTAGGATTTCCAATGATGTATAGAGTTATGTCAGTGAGTCATGTGAGTTGGTGAGGGTAATACATACCATAAAAAAATAATTTTTTTTTACTCGAGTCAGATTCATTACAATTGGTATCAGAGCCAAGTTTCAAAGACTGTGGCCTTTGGGAAGTATATCTTCATATTAAAATAAGCAAGGACAGATAAAACTAACAACATTTTATTCCATTTCAATTTTACGAGTTATGATGTTTTAAAAAAAAACAGTTAAAGCATTAATCATCCTTTTGTCACTTTCCTTAGGTTGAGTACAGGGAAACAACAGACTACCAAGATGAGAAGAGCAGACAATGTCTCACACAGGTTTCTGGTGGGTCAAGGGCCTGTAACAGGTCTTGAAATTAAACCATAATTATGGGTACATATTGGGGAAGAGGCCCACAATACGAATCTCGCAATACTTGATACTGTGTAGGAGTTGAAAAATAAACGGCCCATCTACGTGAAGATAACGCAAGGTTAACCTTAGAATAGGAAAGGATTATGAAAAGTCTATCTGACAAGCAAAACCAACAACCACTGAATCAAAGTGCTGAGTAGCGAAGGGAGTCTGAGGAGCGAGGTCACCATACAGGACACGAGGGGACAGATGGAAGGGAGGAGGAACAAGAGGAATGGTCTGATAGTGCTTATGAGCAGCACACCTCGAAAAGGCAACGAATAGAGTTGCAAGGGGAATTCCGCAAGATTAAACTGCCACATTTTGATGGAGAAATGGAGGAAGCCGCTGAAGCATAATTGATTAATATGAATAAATATTTCCAGCTATACGAGTATGACCACAACCTCAATACGCGGTTGGCCATTTTCCAATTGCATGGAAAAGCCACCTTGTGGTGGAAAGAAGTTAAAATTGTAAAAGGAGTAAGCGAGCATAATATTACCTGGGAAAAACTTCTGAGGTATTTTAAAGAAAGATACTTAACTAAGCATTTCTATGACGAGAAGGCTAGGGAATTCCATGAATTGCGGTTGGGATAGCAAATTATGGATGAATTTATTACTCACTTTACTTCCTTACTGCGTTATGTGCTTTATATTCGAGAGGAAAAGGAAAAAGTATAGAGGTTTGTCAATAGTTTACCCCTGAGCATGAGGGAAATAATCGAGTTTGACAATCCAGAGACCATGGATGAAGTAATACGTAAAGCCAGGATCTATTATCAGCAAAGTAAACAAAAGGGGCAAATTACAGGTAAGAAATGGAATGATAAGAGAAGTAGAAAAATGACTGTAAACAATAAAGCGAATCGTGGTAGTAGTAACAAGAGTTTCACCAAGGGACAAAACAACAAAAATTTACAGAAGAATTCGCTTAGATCAAAGCCTGCTAATGAGTCCAGAATCAACGAACAACCGGGGAAGATGGATAGTGATGGGACAGCAAGACCTCCGGTGCAATGTTGGGGCTGCGGTGGGCCTCACTACGTTAAAAACTGCCCACAGCGAAAGGGGACCGAACAGGTTTCCCAAATCCACGAAGCATCTACAGTCGGTGATGTAGGACGCAACCTACCAAGAATTAATGCAGCCCTAGAAGATCGTCAGGCGGAGTACCAACCGACCATGGTGGAATTCGAAGGTAAAATCTCAGACCTTACTGTAACTGTTTTAATTGACCCCGGATCCACATTAAGTTACATTAGTCCTAAGATTGTGGAGCATTGTAAATTGCAAACTGTTAAATTTAGGAACCCATGGTTAGTATAGCTGGCTACAGGGGCTAAGTGAAGAGTACTTGCTAAGGTCGATAACTGCCCCCTAAAATAGTATGACAGTCAATAAAGGCATATTTGAATGTACTTCCCCTTGGTTCTTATGATGTCCTTATTGGTATGGATTGGCTAGAAAAGAAATGGTCCCTAGTCAACCGCAAAACAAAGACTATCTATTACAGAGATGAACTTGGAGTAATGTAGGAGCTGCAGGGGATTAAGTGATCAGTGCAGATTCGGCCAATAACTGCCTCTCATCTAGTAAAATGCATTAGAAAGGGGTGTCATATGTATGCCATCCATGTGGGATATGCTAACTCGAAAAATAAAACAACCACTTTGGACAACATCCCTGTGATACAAGAATTTGTTGATGTGTTTCCAAAGGAGATTCCCAGACTGCCACCTAAGAGGGATATAGACTTTACTATCGAGTTGGTACCAGGGGCAGCACTGGTATCCCGAGCACCCTACAGAATGAGTACACCTGAGTTGACAAAGTTAAAAATGCAGTTACAGGAACTGCAAGACAAAAATTACATTCGCCCCAGTGTGTCTCCTTGGGGGGCTCTAGTGTTGTTTGTTAAGAAAAAGGACGGGACCCTTCGCATGTGCATAGATTATCGTCAGTTGAATAAATTGACCATAAAAAACAAGTATCCTTTACCCCGGATCGATGAACTCTTTGATCAAGTGAAAGGAGCAACAATATTTTCCAAGATCGATTTGCGATCAGGTTATCACCAAATCCGAATTAAGGAGGAAGACATAGCTAAGACTGCCTTTAGAATGAGGTATGGGCATTACGAATTTGTGGTGCTACTCTTTTGGTTAACTAATGCGCCAACGACTTTTATGTGTTTAATGAACAACATATTTCATCAATATTTGGACAGATTTCTATTGATCTTTATTGACGATATACTGATATATTCCTGCACCATGGAAGAGCACAAGGAACACCTTAGATTAGTGTTGCAAACCCTCCGGGAAAACCAGTTGTATGCCAAGTTCAGCAAGTGTGACTTCTTCAAGGAAGAAATACAATACTTGGGCCATACAATCACGAAGGAAGGGATTGTGGTAGATCCCGAAAAGATAAGGACTATAATGGAATGGTCGGTACCAAAGGACGTGGTAGACATTAGATCCTTCATGGGATTAGTCGATTACTACAAACGATTTGTGGAAGGATTCTCAATAGTAGCATATTCTATCACTTCCTTACAGAAAAAAGGAAGAGCCTTCAGATGGACCCTAGAATGTCAAAAACGTTTTGAGCAGCTTAAGCACCTGCTCACCACTGCCCCCATTTTAAGCATAGCTGATCCTAACAAAGAGTATGTGGTGTGCACTGACGCAAGCAAAGAAGGTGTAGGAGGTGTGTTGATGCAGGAAGGGAAGGTAATTGCTTACGAATCTAGGAAACTGAAGGAACATGAGCAGAAATATTCTGCCTATGATTTAGAATTGGCAGCCGTCATTCACGCCTTGAAAATGTGGCGACATTACCTTATGGGAAGAAATTTTTTATTATTAACAGACCACCACAGTCTAACCAATTATTTCAGTCAACCCACCCTAAATGCTAGGCAAGCACGGTGGGTGGATTTCCTAGGTGGTTTTGATTTCGAGATCAAACATTTGAAAGGAAAAGAGAATCGGGTGGTAGATGCTTTAATTCAGAAATTACAAAGTTTATATGAAATTTCATCCAGCGAGTGGAAAATCCCCTTTGCAGAGATGATTCAAAGGGGAGCAGAGTAGGATATGGTGTATCAACAAATAAGACAACAAGTACAACACTCTACCAGCAAAGAAAAATAGCAAGATTACTCTATGGATATTGTTGGAATGCTGTATTACAAGGAAACGTTATATGTGCCTAATCAAAACAACATTCAGAATCTAATTTTGGATGAATTTCATAGAAGTCATTATGTTGGCCACCTGGGATATTAGAAAATGATCATAGCACTTTGGAAAGAATACTATTGGCTGGGCATGAAGAAGAATGTGGCTGAGTATTTGGCATGGTGTTTGGAGTGCCAACAAATTAAGGGAGAACATCAACACCCAGCGGGGTTATTGCAACCATTACCCATTTCAGAATGGAAGTGGGAAACCATTTCTATGGACTTTATAATAGGGATACCTAGGACAAGGAAGAATAACAATTCTATCATGGTGGTGGTAGACAAATTGAGTAAAGTAGCACATTTTATACCTGTACAGTCCACCTACAAAGTAGTACAGATTGCCCATATTTTTATGCAAAACATATTTAGATTCCATGGACTACCAAGGACAATAATTTCGGACTGTGAGGTGAAGTTCACATTAGTTTTTTGGAAAACATTATTTACGGAATTAGGGACACAACTAAATTTCAGTACGACGTATCATCCCCAGACTGACGGACAAACGGAGCGGGTAAAGCAAGTGGTGGAAGACATGTTAAGGGCATATGTGATGCAACAACCCATTAAGTGGGAGCAGTATTTGCACTTGATTAAATTTTCATACAATAACAGCTGTCATACCTCATTACAAATGAGCCCCTTTGAGGTTTTGTACGGGCAGAAGTGTCGCACTCCCTCAAGCTGGGGTGGACTAGAAGACAAATTAATGTTAGGGCTGAAAATTCTCAAGGAAATGGAGGATATGGTCAAAAAGGTATGGTCTAACTTAAAAGCTGCTCAAGATAGGCAAAATAACTTTGCTGACCAGAAGAGGAGGTTTAAATAATACCAAGTCGGTGATCATGTGTATGTGAGAATTCAAGAAAAAAGGAGTACATCGCATGGAGTGGGTGTGCCAAGTTGGTACCTCGATATTGTGTGCCATTACAGGTCTTAGCAAGAATTGGGCCGATGGCTTACCATCTCACCTTGCTAAGTCAGATACGAGTCCACAATGTCTTCCATGTCTCCGTATTAAAAAAATATGAGTATGAGCCTAAACATGTAATCAAGTGGCAGGATATACAGGTGAGAATTATTTCTGGTAGACCAGCCTAAATATTTTCTTAAAAAAGAAACTAATTTAGGATGTGGCATATTGCAGGTTGAACCAAAAGGAGAAATCCTAGTTGAGCTGTTGAACATTCTCGACCAGAGAGAAGTACTGCTGCAGAAGCGAGCTATTACCCAAGTTAAAGTGCAGTAGCAACACTTAGGGCCTAATGAGGCCACTTGGGAGGATGAAGAATTCATGAAGCAGGCTTATCCAGAGCTGTTTATAATTGAAGGACATTGGAACGATGTCCAACTTCAGGGGGGCAGATGTAATATCCCCAGAATTTTGTAAATATTTTGTTTACCATAGTTAAAAGGAAAAGAAACAAACTGATGGATGTTGGTATTATATGTTGTATAAATTGATATTTTATTATTAGTAAATAAAAGAAATGAGTTTCTGGTCACAGGAATATCATGTACCTTTTCAGGAGGGAAATTATGTTATTTTCTTCTTCTTTTTTAAATAAAAAGAAACAGTTGCAAATCCTAACTACCTCCCCCTCCACTGTGGGTGACTTATGCGGAAAAGGAATGAAAGGGGAGAACTTTGTGGTAGAGGACTGACAATGAGCAGGAGAAAGGAAGCTTGCCAAGTCTGGTGATTACCAGATGGTAATGAGGTAGAGCGCAAACAAATGTCAAAGACTATTTGTCTTTGAGTGAGCCAGGGGGGAGACTGGTCTCAAAGGACAATCTCATGGTTGGGTGGTTGGCTAACTGCAGGAAGCAGAGGTGAATTATTCTTGGAATTACTTATTGGACAGAAAACCAGGTACCAAGTGTTAATATGAATTTCATTAATATTTGCAATGAACTAAAGATTTCTTCTTGTAAACCAATCTTATCAGAGGACTTCAATTAATAGTTGTATCAAACAATATTTGTAGTGAACTGAAGGATTTCTTTCTGTAAATCAGTCTTATCAAAGGACTCTAATTAATATTTGTATTAAACTGGAAGTTAACTTTTGTGAGTTAGTCTCACTAGAGGTCGTTAATTAGAGCCAAAATGAACTCGAGGGTTTATACATTGGGGTCATGAGATGATAGCGGGATGGCGATAGGTACAGGGTTTACCTTAGCATAGAGTCATAATAACATCCCTGTGTTTCTTTATTTAATTAAAAGTGGTAGATGGGTTTTGCATTAGCCAACGTAGTGTTTCCACAAGTGTAGATTTAGACAAAGAAAACTCTGTGGTAAGGAACATACATCAATATCTAGAAACAGTATCATGCAATGGAAACCAATGGGAAAAGAAATTGTCCGCATTAATAATTACGATAAAACAATGCAGCAAGAAACTGTGCATGATATAGAAAGACCAGGAAGGGTAGTAATTATTCATATTTTGAAACTATTTCACACGCAACATTGGATGGCAATTGACGTTTCTCAGAACCAAAGATAATTTATGTAAATGGTATAAACAAAGACTACTGCGTTATCAGTCTATCTTGCTAGCAATACATGGAATAGAGCTCACAGTGTGCTATAGCCAAGGTTGAGCTACAATTACATGGGATAGCAACTTAAGAGTAGAGTTTGAGCCTAGTTAGGCTAGACGTAATCCTTAGGTGCGGCCAGGTCTAATACCCTGGTATTACAAATCCTTAAGTAAGGTATTTTAAGCAACAAAACCCTAGGGAAAAAACAAAGAACCTAACAGAGTGTCATTATGCCTGTGGCAGTAATTGAGTCCAAGACCGAAACCAAATACGTGATACATTCTACGAAACTATGTATTATAGACAAATAATAAATCATAGTTATAGAGTCTACAGCCAGCCGAACCAAGCATCCATGGAAGAAAACTTAACATTCCATTTATCATAAATATATCCTCAGAGCATGTGGAATAAGAATAGTAAATGAATCAACTTCGATGTTTGAATTAAACACCAGAGTATTTTAGTTACATTCCAATAGGAAAAGGGAAGCATGCCGTACCATGACTACACACAGCTGTGCCATAGCCCTAAGGGCCGAGTCATGAACTAAAACTATGGCTTAATGCCCAAATTCCTATAACAAAGGAAACAAAACTACACACATAGAACCCGAGGTTGGCCTCATCAACTTCCATTCAAACTCGACAGGGTCACAATTGACGAATACCCCTTTGCTAAACTTCCATCTATAAATGAGTGAAGACTTTTCATTCGAGGGCTCGATCGAAGGAAATGTGCATGCCTAGAACCCTGGACCCTGTGCAAGGAGGGCTTCCTTGAAATTAGAATATGCATCCAACCTGATGCAAAACAAACCAGAACATAAAAAGAAGAAACTGCATCAGTATTGTGAAATGGAAAAATTGTGACAATTTAGAAGAGGGAAGACAAATGCAATGAGTTGAAATTTTTACCTGAGTAGGGTGAAGCCACCATGTGCTAGACCAGCCCCTTCAGAACTGCAATAGACTATCTCCCATGAGACCAGAACTCTGCAAACAGAGGAAGGCAGGACGAGGTCATTGTTAATGTAGAATAAGAGTTGTGCTAGTCGGGAACATCACATAGAACACTTTCACCACATAATTTTGTTTACCTGAAGGGAGCAGTAGACCCAAAATTTGCCAGCTAAATACCAGAACTGAGAGGTTGGCACTTCGAGTGGCATGGGATGAGCTTACCAGAGCTGGCTCTGTGAGGAGTTACCCTTCAAAATGAGCTCCACCATCCTAGACCAAGACAAAGGTTAAAATCTGCAAGTCTACGACAGTAGTCGGATAGCAAGGAGAGATCCCCACCGTCGATTGAAATGAGGCTACCCACAACGATGGGACTCGATCTACCAGCCACGTACAGGACAGACAGCCAGAGTTAATGGGACCTTATCCATGCCATGTGAAGGTGGAAGAGCTACCAGACATTCTGGCACTGCGTGGACAGCATTTTCATGTCACCCAAGAAGCAAGTAAATGAGCCTCAAAGTTTTTACATTGGGACTGGGAAAAAAATCCATAACTGCATACAAACATGTGCCAAAATTAAACATTAGGATTTCCAATGATATATAGAGTTATGTCAATGAGTCATGTGAGCTGGTGAGGGTAATACATAACATAAAAAAAAAAAATGTTTTTACCCGAGTCAGACTCATTATAGTTGGGCACAAGTTATTCCTAAAGTTCTAAATGATAGAACTTTGGTCCACCTTGTCTAACAATTCCCACTACCAGAAGTGTCAATCAAGGAGAATTCAGGAAGACATTCATGGCATTTTCAAAGGCTTTTAGTTATTCGACCAGTTGCCCAATTTTCGTATTTACTTAAACTAGTCTTTTCATTCTCCTTCTTATCGAATTTTATCGTACTATGCTCACGACGACTTTAATATTAATATTTAGATGTATGTTACTATTTTTATCGTACTATGCTCACGACGACTTTAATATTAATATTTAGATGTATGTTACTATTTAATTCAATATCAAGATATCCAAGTCTAAAACCAACAGTTTATTATTCACTTCACTATCAATATAACTGCTACAAGATTGAATTACAATAACTATCATAATTCCCATGTCCTTAGAGTAGATGGGAAATATCAGTTAGGCCAAATTATTTTCAACTTGTTAATTTTTTCCCTAGATATCCTTACATGTTTTCTAATATAAAAAACCATCCACTAACCACAATTTGACTTACATTATTTTGAAAAATTAAATATAAATATTTAATTAGTAAATGTAGATAAAAATTAATCTAGGCTAAAAAACAACACATTTATTTTATTATAAAATTGATATTGGTTAAAAAAAAATTATAACTTTATTTTAAATTATTGTTATTAGTCTTTGTAAAATAGTAATATATAAATAAAAATAGATATATATAAGAATATGAGAAAATATTATTAATAACAGAAAGTTTCCACCACTTTACCATGGAAATTCATAATTTGTAAAAAGGTTTTGTTATAATATGGTGGGAGAATACCATGGCTTGTCAATAACACAAGCACAAAAAACCCTAGCTCACTTCATGTGACACTTGTTTATACTATTTTATTTGTAATTAATGGATTTTATTGAAAGGAGAACAAGAGCATAACTACATTGGATATAAATCTCCACCTTTAATTTGAGTATATTACTATGAAAATTCAAAAATATTTTGTGGGTTAAATTCCCGCCATCCACGTAACAATTATTGATAATTAAATTAAACTTACAAAATCCCTATTGCAAAATAGTCATGCCTATCACCATCATTATATGTTAATTATTTTTAATAATAATAATAATAATGATATGAGTTCAAGCTTTTGTAATTCATAGTGTTTTGATGTAATCGTAAGGAGCAATTTTTGTTGGGTTACATCAAAAATAAAAATAAGAAATAATGTCAATGAGCATATTTATTTTGGAAAGAGACTTTCAAAATTTTAATTTAATTATCAATAATTATTACGTCAATGGTAGGTGTCGATGGAACTTTAAATTGATGATGTATTATTAAGGAATTTCTTTCTCTCAGTCAAGGTTAAAATTTCATATTCCCTAGTGTCATCTAAAAAGAGTTATGATTTGATGAGATTGAGGTATTGATAAGTCATGAAATTTGTGACTAGTATTGTAACAAATATCATGTACAAATTAAGAATATTCATGATAAATAGGGGTGATAAACATGTTACATGTATTTTTAAAATGTGCATATATTTAACTTATATATAAATTCCTTTTACGATTAATAGTCATAATAATAATATTTAATTTTTACTTTAGTTTATTTTTATGATATTTTTAATTTAGCAATTTGCTATGTACATAAATTAGAATTTTAATGCTTATTATGGATTGACGTCTATTAAAATTTACGAGTCATTTACTTTATATAATAATAATATAATTAATTTTAATAAGGTACTATTTATTATTGATTGATGTTGAGGTACATTTACAGTCTATTTGATTTATATAAATAAAATAATATGTAATGGAGTAAAAAAACAAGCATAATATAGAATGTGTCTATCCTTCTCATTTTACTTTTTATTGATAAGTTATGATATTGACTCATGTTATTGTAATAATTTTTTTACAAATTAAAAAGCTTTATCATAAATTAAAGCAAATTTTAATAATAGAAACAAATTTTTTTTGTATTAAATTTTTTATAATAAACTAAAATGAATCCTAATACTCGAAGAATTTTCATTAATATATATATATATATATATATATATATATATATATATATATATAATTGATAATAATAATAATTACTTCAAATAAAATCAGAATTCATTTTTTTATTTTTAAAACTTTAACCAGAAATAAGTATTCTGGAAATATTTATTTATTATTTATTTCTTTTAAAATAAATTAATAGTTTTTAAATAAATTATTTTAATATAATTTTTAATTATTGATTACTAAATTACATTTACCATAGGTTTAATTTATACAAGTAAAAGTAAATCTATATAATAAAGAATATTTGGGTCTTTATCATTTCACATCGTATCGTAAATCAATATATTAAAGAATGTTCCAATGTCTCTCATTTCACGGCAATCCTACTCTAATTTCACTCTAAATTCACATTCAAATTACGAAAAAAAGACTTTGCAACATCACTGTAAATTCACGATTAAATTATAGAAAAAATTTATCTCTCAAGGGAATTATCTTTTAGCGTCTTTGAATCTTTCTTGAATATCTTTTATTTCTAGTGAAACAATTGTTGGAATTTTTCTAGTAAAATTCTAAAAACAAATTAACTGAACATAGAGACAATGCTCTATTTTTGCCACAGGTTCTTTAACACAACATAAACTAAAAATTGTTTGCTGGAGATGAAGAACATAATTTCTCACACCAAAATAAACTTGTATTTGTTAATCAAACCTCTGTTGGGAATTTATCTGCTAAAATTCCAAAAACAAATTAACTGAACAAAGAGACAATGCTCTGTTTATCTCCAGGAGCTTAGCACAGGGAAGCTATTTTTGACACAGAGAAACAGAGTTTTTCTACACCCAAAAAAAAAAACTTTGCATTCATCAATATGACTGCCTCTTACAAAAAAAGCTCTTCCTCTTAACAGAGGGATTACAAAACTGTTGTTACAAAAGAGTGTTCCTCTTCACAGAGGGATTCACCAACATTGTTTCAGATGCAATTCCATGAACAACAAAAGAGTCTTCCTCACACAGAAGGATTCACCAGAGATTATGCTGAAGAGCATCTTCCTCTTGACATAGGGATTCACCAGTCTATGTTGAAAAGCATCTTCCTCTTGACAGAGGGATTCACCAAGATACTGTGCTGAAAAACACCTTCCTCTTTAACAGAGGGATTCACCAAGAGACTGTGCTGAAAAGCACCTTCCTCTTTAATAGATGGATTCACCAGGAAAACATTTCAACAACAAAATATTACTCTGTCTCCTCCGGAGATTTTACACTGTTTTGTGGAAAAATCTCATTTACATTTACTGCTAAAAAAAATCCTCTTGCTTCATTCACGATTGCCTTTTTCACTGTCGTGTAAAAACACATTTCTTCATTCTCACTGCGGTGAGTTTGACATTTACATTGCAATAAAAAAAAATTACTTATGCTACTGCATCCCACACATTTCTCTGGCAACAAAATATTACATTCATGCTCTGCTGCAAATTCCTTCTTGTTTGTCTCAACGAGTAACAACAAAACTTACCTCTCCGCTGCTGCGTATGGTAATTTCATATTCTCAAAAATATATACAAGTGCTGCTCTGTTTTCTTTCAACAAAAAAATTCCCATGCTGGCCTATTCCTCTATATTCACACTGCTGTATATTGCGATGCTGTTTCATCTCACGCGCTGCTGCATGTATTTCCCATCTCAACAAAATCTTGTTGTCTGTTGTGTCTTCACACTGCTTACATTCGCACTTCTATGCTTCTCCTTCTTGCCATCACGCTGCTGCCTTTTTCTTATGCACTAATGTGCATACCCATAACCATAGACTCTGTCTCCCTTGGGTTTTTATTCGCTGCTGCGAACCATTTCACTTTTCATCCCTTGCCTTTTGCTCTACCTGTGCACTCATTTGTGGATCTCCTTGCTTTGCATTACAATGCATATAATTCATAAAAAAAATTGTTTTCGCACTGTTATGCAATCCTCTCATACTAATCCCATTTGTACCAGCTGTGCGTTTCACCATTTCCTCACACAAGTCAACGAAACAAAAACATAATGCATATATATCATATGCAAAATAATAAAACTATTTTTTACTTGTTTCGTGAAAATAAAAACTACATGCGTAAAACAAACAAAACACTAAATTTAATTATTTCACCTATATCTACGAATGCCATTTAATTCTCAGCATGGCGAAGGTACTTCATAAATTAATTTACTGGTGAAAGCAAAACTTTACGCAATCTCCATGCCCTGCAGAGCGTACCTAGCTTTGACCTCGATCCGACGGCAAGCAGTCTTCACACTCATCCAATGATCATCACTCGGCCTAATCAAACGAACATTATGTCCTGATGGAAAGGTTGTTTTGAAAAGGTACACAGGACGCGTGGCAGAGTTTTATTGCATCGGACTCGTTTGTACGAAAAACACTTGTTGAGCAAAAGCGGTCCGATAAGGTAGTTGGTTTTCCTGAGCTGTTTTCCTGCTGCATGATGGTGGATTCGCCAATTGACTGTGCTGCCGTCGTTGTCCCTGCACGGCAGTTGAAATTAATATTCCAACACTCCCCTTTAATTTCAACCGCTGGGCGTTCAGTCATACCCAAACACTTCATAAAAATTCAAAGCTTTTCTGCCTATTCATATCAGCTTTCCTTTCATCGCTTTCACTGTTGTGCTCAGGCACTCCAATCATATAATATCCTCTTTCTCTCTGCCTTAGGCAAGATTTCCAATCTTTGCATCTCCAAGCTATCCTGTAACCTTTTCTTCTCTGCTCTTATGGCAGATTTAATTTCATACCTCTCCCTATAAGAAGCTTTTCATCAAAAAATATAGTTCAACAATAATGATCAAGAATTACAGGCTCCCCCTAACTGTATGCATTGTCTCCTTTTGGCAGATTCTTCTCAAAAGAAACTTAGATTGGCTGGGGAGCTCAAGGGACTTTCAGACTATATTTCCTTCATTCTCCATACTTGTTTAAATTTCTTCTTTTGCATGGGTCTAGCTTCTGTAGGAGCCCATGTTAAGTTACAATCACGTGCCATATGCCCAATGTTATGACACTTGAAACATTCTACATTGTTCATGAATAAGATTTCATGATTTCTTCCTGTAAAATTGTTTCTTGGAGGTTGTCGGAGACCATAACATCTATCTCTACGAAATGCTCTACAGTCTTTTGCCATATGACGAAAGTTTGAACAAGAATAACAATAACCAAAAAATGAACTTTGGTACCTGGGAGATGTTGGTTCCCTTGATGTACTTCGAAAGCCTTTCTGCCTTGAGATCCTTTGATGATAACCATTGCCTCTTGTCTCTTTCAAATCATCTACATTTCTTTTTGGAGTTGGTTTTCTACTTGGAGCAGGATTTCTTCTATTGTAGCCTTGATTTTTCTCCTTGCCTTTGCTAGAGCTAGGAGCATCACAATTTCTTTTTGCCTTCTTCACATCTCCTTTTCTTAAATCATTTTCATTCTTGTTTGAGAGTTCACCTACATACCCGATTCTTGATTTGTCAGATGGAGATATGTGATAGCTGAGCATGTCATCCAAGGCTTGAGAGCTCTTCATGATTTTGTTCAGCCCTTCAATCTTTTTTCTGAGGAGGACAATCTCTTCTTCCAATCTTTCACACTCACTATTCTTCTTTGCAAGTTGTTCCTCAGTTTCTTCATTGCTACGAGTAGCTTCAGCTGCTACTATCTTAAGGGAGATAATATCTGACTTCATTTTGGAGATTTGTTCATTCTTTACTTGACTGCTCTCCATTTTCTTTTCAGCTCCTTGTGCCTGCTTTCTGGCTTCTTGTAATTCAGACTTAAGGGAGGATACCTCTACCTTGTACTGTCCAATGTCTTCTAGAAGTTTGTTCACTCTCTTGTGGCTTTGTTCAAGTTGACTTGACAAGACATCTTCCTACTTCTTTTCTTTATTCAATTGATTTGTCATGGACATGACTTCTTCATGATGCTTCCTTTTGCTTTGATCAAGTTCTTTCTTAAGCTTGGCGAGCTCTTCATCCCTTTCTTGTACTTGAAGCTTGATGAGGTCAACCTTCTCATTTTAAACTTCTATGGTGGGTTTAGAATTTCCTTCTTGACTGATGGTCATGTTCAGTGCTCCTTTTGCGTGAAGGTCATGGAGTCTGTTCCATATATCCTTTGCTAATGAATATTTTCCTAGATTCTTCTTTACAGAATCAGGTAGCCCATCCAAGATTGTATTTACTGCTTGTGCATTGTACTCCTTGGATTCTCTATCCATCTTGCTATCATCAACCACTGATTCCAAAATTTCAATCCCTTGAGACTTTAAGAAAGTCCTCATTTTTATTTCCGATATATAAAAGTTCCCATTGAACCTTGGAGCCTCAAATAGAATTCTTTCAAATTGATTGTTTTCTATTTTAGTAGTAGAGGGAGACACATCCTTAGGAGGAATGGAGACTTTCTTCTTTGACCTCGCCATTTGACTGTGTATCTAAAATAACTGACTATCTTCAGCTACACAAAAAAACTTTGAGAAATACCTTGGATTCTTGACTGAGTCTTCACTCTGCTCGAGAAGTTGTTGCAGCAAAAAAAACTCCTTCCTTCAGCTTCTTTGGCACCTTCAAAGAGCCTGAACCTGCTCCGATACCACTGTTGGAAATTTTTCTAGTAAAATTCCAAAAAAAAATTAACTGAACACAGAGACAACGCTCTGTTTATCTCCAGGATCTTAGCACGGGGAAGCTATTTTTGACAAAGAGAAACAGAGTTTTTCTACACCCCCAAAAAAAAACTTTGCATTCATCAATATGACTGCCAGTTACAAAAAAAGGTCTTCCTCTTAAGAGAGGGATTACAAAACTGTTGTTACAGAAGAGTCTTCCTCTTAACAGAGGGATTCACCAACACTGCTTCAGATGCAGTTCCACGAACAACAAAAGAGTCTTCCTCACACAGAGGGATTCACCAGATATTATGTTGAAGAGGATCTTCCTCTTGATAGAGGGATTCACCAGTCTATGCTGAAAAGCATCTTCCTCTTGATAGAGGGATTCACCAAGACATTGTGCTGAAAAACACCTTCCTCTTTAACAGAGGGATTCACCAAGAGACTGTGTTGAAAAGCACCTTCCTCTTTAACAGAGGGATTCACCAGGAAAACATTTCAACAACAAAATATTACTTTGTCTCCTCCTGAGATTTTACACTGCTGTGTGTAAAAATCTCATTTACATTTACTGCTAAAAAAAATCCTCTTGCTTCACTCACGATTGCCCTTTTCACTGTTGTGTATAAACACATTTCTTCATTCTCACTACGGTGAGTTTCACATTTACATTGAAATAAAAAAAAAATTACTTATGCTACTGCATCCCATGCATTTCTCTTTCAACAAAATACTACATTCATGCTCTGCTGCAAATTCCTTCTCGTTTTATCTCAACGAGTAACAACAAAACTTACCTCTCCGCTGCTGCGTATGGAAATTTCATATTCTCAAAAATATATACAGGCGCTGCTTTGTTTTCTTTCAACAAAAAAATTCCCACACTGGCCTGTTCCTCTATATTCACACTGCTGTATATTTCAATGCTGTTTCATCTCACGCGCTGCTGCACGTATTTCCCATCTCAACAAAATCTTGTTGTCTGCTATGTCTTCACACTGCTTACATTCGCACTGTCTTGCTTCTCCTTCTTGCCATCACGCTGCTGCCTTTTTCTTATGCACTGTTGTGCATACCCATAACCATAGACTCTGTCTCCCCTGGGTTTTTACTCATTTCTACGAACCATTTCACTTTTCATCCCTTGCCTTTTGTTCTGCCTTCGCACTAATGTGTGGATCTCCTTGCTTTGCATTACAATGCATATAATTCATAAAAAAAATTGTTTTCGCACTGCTGTGCGATCCTCTCATACCAATCCCATTTGCACCAGCTGTGCGTTTCACCATTTCCTCACACAAGTCAACGGAACAAAAACATAATGCATATATATCATATGCAAAATAATAAAACTATTTTTTACTTGTTTTGTGAAAATAAAAACTGCATGCGTAAAACAAACAAAACACTAAATTTAATTATTTCACCTATATTTTCGAATGCCATTTAATTCTCAGCATGGCGAAGGTACTTCATAAATTAATTTACTGGTGAAAGACAAAAATTTACGCAATCTCCATGCCCTGCAGAGCGTACCCAGCTTTGACCTCGATCCGACGACGAGCAGTTTTCACACACATCCAATGATCATCGCTCGGCTTAATCAAACACACGTTATGTCCCGATAGAAAGGCTATTTTGAAAACGTACAGATGATGCGTGGCAGAGTTTTATTGCTTCAAACTTGTTTGTACGAAAACCACTTGCGGATCAAAAGCGGTCCGATAAGGTAGTTGGTTTTCCTGAGCTGTTTTCCTGCTGCACGATGGCGGATTTGCCAATTGACTATGCTACCGTCGCTGTCCCTGCACGGCAGTTGGAATTAATATTCCAACAAAAATTAGTAAAAGAGTAATCGGAATCAAAACGAATTGCTACTCGTCAAAACATGGTTCACGATTGCATTTCTCAATAAAAGAAACAATGAGTCCGACGTCTTAAAGAATACAAGGTGACCTTTAAAAATGTGCGGTATAATCGTTTACGCTAGAGAATTCTTTGCCCTCACGGCTCTATCGCTGGGAAACGTCGAACTTCGAAGCATGTTAAGTGCCAAGAATTGCTTCCTAATGTTCTTCATTTTGCTCCCTCGGACTCTGCTCTGCAGAGATTAAATCGCAACCATCTGCACAACTCTATTCCAGTTTGAATCATACATAATTGAATTCAATTTTTCTCAACCCTTAACCATCTGCCTTGATCAAAATTGTTTCAATGGGAAACAAGATAGCTCAAGTAGTGTTTTTCAAAAAGTTCAGGAACACGTTTCATAGGGTTTGAAATGCGCGTAGGGCATTTGAGAACACCTTCTTTCATCGAAAAAACACGATGTGTTATTTCACAGGGAATGGTAATGAAAGCGGGGATATCCATCCCAGCCTCGCAAGAAATGTTCGCGAAGGATATTTTGTAGTTTACGTTGGAAGCGAGCGCAACCGTTTCATAGTTCCTATTAGTGATTTGAATCATCCTCTCTTCCAGGAGCTGCTGGAGAGAGCAAAGGAAGAGTATGGATACCATCATCACATGGGGCTCGCAATTCCATGTAACAGAGTTTATTTTGAATATGTAACGTCCGCTGTGGGAAAGGATTCAACAGTAGAAAATATGGAGGCGAAGACATATCAAGTTCATATCAACATGGACGGTACTGATTCTTGGCACCACACTCTTAAAATGCAAGGGATTGTAAATATTGTTTTAGGAGTATAATAGAGATTGATTTCTTTTGGCTATCTAAAACCCAGTCATTGATTTTGTATATCAATATTCTGAGAGCTGTGATCAACTCGTGAAAGTTCAAATTTATATCTTGTAGTAGAGTGAATGAATTTTTGTACCCTTGATGTTTCCCATATACCAAACTGGGTATTCTTCAATTCCACATGTGAATATGAATTGTGATCGAGCAGTGAAACTTCGACAGTAGGTTTTGCAATATTTTATGAAGACGCGATACTCACAAAACATAGCGTTATATGTGGACAGTAATTCCTATTTGTTATAAAAAGGGAAACATTATATCAATTCCTTTTAACTTGGTGCCAGGATACTAGTCTATAATAGGATGTTTTGAAGTTTCGTACGATTTTTGAATTGTCAATCCATCCTTCTCTGTTTGAGTGTTTTTGCATTTCTGTTGTTCCTGCAGGAGGGGGGTAAATTGCTGAGGTTTGGTTTGCTACCTAATCGCGTTAGGAGATTCATATCCATATGCGTAAGGTCCTCGACTTTAGTCGGGTGCGGTTGGGCGTGGGCGAGCCGAACCGCACGACGGATGAGAGCGCGGGCACGCGGGCACACAAGCGGGCGGCCACACAGTTGGACAGACGAGCACATGGTGCACAAGCGGGCGGCCGGTAAACGGGCAGGCGCGCGGGTGCACGGGCGGGCAAGCGCACACGGACGAGTTGCGATGTGCAACGGAGGTGTGACAGCATTGCGACGATAATAAAGATGACTAAGGTATGGTGCGATGGACTTATACCCACACGGGAGTGCGTTTGCAATGGAAGTTGGCCAACTTGTGGCAGGAAGGTGAGGCCGACTTAAAGAGCACCGAACGGGTGTGTATGTGGTGTGTGTGGGTGGTCGGCTGGGCAGCCCACCCATGCACGAAGATGCATATATATGTGTATTGCGATGGAGTTCAAACTCATCAATGAATCATTCAACATTCGATCTTCTCTCTTGGAGAGATAAGAAGTGCACAATTTTAGAAGGGAGATGAGCGCATAGCTCATGCACACTCCTTGGTGATATGCACTTGTTGAAATCGCTCATGGTGAGAGGTGAAGGTGTTGGGCAAGACGTGCCCGAGTTGGATGTGCGGTTGTGTCATTGTGCCCCGACTTGGCGAGGGTGTCTTGGTGGCTCGGGTGAGAACCCGCCCATTGTGCAAGGTGTGCACGAAAGTTGTATTGATGTAAAATTAGCTAAGTATGAGACTTGGTCATGCCAATACATACTTGTGTATTGTAAACTGATATTCTTAATATATTATCGGGCAGACTCATTGTTCAGGGAGTTTCCCCTCACTTTATACTGTGCAATTGTTGTTCTCTTTTATAATTGTTGATGATAATGAATATGGGTGTTCATTAGTATAAAGGCTAAACATAATATTGCTTGGTTGCGAAACACAAACTACGTAAGAAAAAGTGAATTAGGCGTAGTCCATGAACATTAGTATTGGTGAAAAGAAAGTGTTCGGTGGTGCCGCACCTCACTATAAGCGGTTGAAAGACTACCGCAGGTGTAGGGGCGTGACAGGTGGTATCTGAGCAGTTGATTCAGGGTATTGAAGGTGGAAGCTGCTACACACCTTCACTGAAGTGAAGGTGGTATCAGAGCTAGTCTGAAGACTTGGAGAAGTCTTGCAGGAAGCTGTTGAGTAGGGTTGCTCGTGACAGTGGAAAGGGTACATGCAGGTGAAGGAAGTCGTTTCACATAAGTGGAACAAGGGTTGGTTCAGGTTGCAGGTGACTTGGTGAAGCTGTTGGATGGTCGAAACTAGATTGCAAAGGAAGAAGAAGCTGTTAGAGATGGCGGCTGAATCTCAGGCTGGGTCTAGTCATGGACAAGATGCTACTTTAGCACTTATGGAAAAGATGTTGTTGAGGATGGAGGTTATGGAAACTTCCTCGGATAAGAAGACGGACTTGTTCGCTAAGGAGCAAGAGGCCAACTCAAAGATGAAGGAAGAGTTTGATGAACTCCGGACACAGCATGAGTACACTGATCTTATGTGTAGACATCTTGAAATAAGGGTCAAAGAGGTTGAAGAAGGAAGGGATCAGGGTCTTGCAGAGATCGTGAACTTGAAGAAATCTCTTGATGAAGCCAAGGATGAGATCATGGTATTGAAGAAGGCTGTTAGGCATAACTCAGGTGTAGGAGTGCCTCATGTGAAGGTCAAGGAACCAGAATCTTATGATGGCACAAGGAATGCAAAGACTCTTGGCAACTTTCTATGGGACATGGAGCAATACTTGGAATGGTTGGGTCTATCTAATGATGAGACAAAGATCAAGGTAGCTGCTCAGTTCTTAACAAAGGATGCTAAGATGTGGTGGTGAAGGAGGATGGACCAGATTTCCAATGGTAGTTCTGATGACATTACTTCGTGGGATGACATGAAGAAGGCTTTGCAGACCCATTTTAGTCCTCAAGATGAAACATGGGAAGCAAGGACAAAGATTAAGTACATAAAGCAGACCAGGAGCCTACAAGCATATCAGTGGGAGTTTGCAAGTGCAGCACTGGAACCTCCTGACATGGTGGAGAGGGACAAGGTGTTCAACTTCATTATTGGGTTGAAGCCTTGGGCACGTAATGAAGTGAAGAGGTAGAAGATTAGGACACTTGAAGAAGCTTTTGCTGTTGTTGATAGGTTGGTGGAGCATTATGACGAGACTTCTGATAATAAGAAGAAGAAGTCCGATAAGCCGAAGGATAAGATGAAGGATGATGCTTCGAAATCGGATGATAATGCGAAGACGAAGAAAGCCTTGAAGTGTTGGATATCTGTTGGACCACACACGGTGAAGAATTGTCCTTCTAGACCAAAGGTGGCTACTATTGCACAATCTGATACGAAGAATGAAAGTGCTTCTGTGGGGATGATGCAGATACTTGGTGCTTCTGCTACTACGGAGGTGGTCTCTAGGGGGGATCCTTAGAGGAACAGATTGGAGTATGTTCTAATGAAGGTTGGAGGTTTTGATGTACTCACTATGGTGGATAGTGGGGCTTCTCACAACTTCATGGGTGAAGATACTGCGAGAAGAATTGGGCTGAAATTTGTACCGAAAAAGGCACAGATGAAGAGAGTGAATTCTCCTCCTATTGAAATTCTTGGTATAGCTGAGAAGGTGGACACTACACTTGGTGAATGGATAGGGAAGGTTGATTTCACTATAGTGTGGATTGAAGACTATGAGGCTGTATTGGGGATGGAATTCATGAAGCAATTTGATGCTATGATTGTTCCACATTTGAAGAAGCTCTACATTTATGATGGAAGGGAAGATGTACCCATTGGTGTGCCAACCATTGGAGTGACAAGACCTGATTGTAAATTGGGAGTGATGCAAATGGAGCATGAGAAGAGAATGGGAGACATAAGTAAGCGGTTGTCTACTATTGAGGCAAAGCTTACCGAGAAGTCATTGGTCATCAGGTCACTTTCAGATAGCATCTTGGATTTGTCAAGAAGGCTAGAGTTGGTTGAGGATGATGATGATGATGAAGAGGTGTATGTGAGGCCGAATGTCCAGAAGGAAGACTGGGTTGCTTATCTACAAAGGATGCAGATTGAGGATCCTGATAGATGGATCGAATTGATTAGTGAGGGAGAGCCTTCAGGCTCTACTCCCTCTACATCTTCTTAGATAGATGAGAAGATGGGGCTCATTGTTAGCTTCTCATGGCAGTGAGTCCCTAAACATGTTGAGCAGGTATGATTGATGGTGTAGGGATGGCTTGGCATCTAGCATCATGACATGTTGCAGATGAGATGGATGGAGTTTCCATGGACCTGAGCATGGATTGAACTTATGTAGATAGATTCTTGATGAGTCAAGAATGTGGTAGGATGTTTTGAGGAACAATTGATGATGGCATGAGGATGTTCACTCTCATGGTTTGAGCATGATAGTTGGATTAGCTACCCAACTAGTTCAGACATGGGGGCGTGAAGTGTGGAGAGATATGTTATCATTGTGTTGGAGTGTCATGGCAGAGGTTCACATTGGTGACACATGATGAGGTCGACACGGGATGTTGCAATGGAGATTGTGGCAGAGAGGTCGATGATCATGGATCGAGATGATATCTGATGGAGGACATATCGTTGACGTGTATACCTTGGTATGGTTATCTTGGTGACAATTGGTTGCTAAGGTGAGACATGATGGAGATGGAGTTCTACATATGTTGCAAGGATGTTTTCCTTATGTGGAGGAGTTGACATCATGGATAATTATGATCTTGGTGGATGGCTACCGAGATGGTATGTTGTCGAGAACGACAACGATTTTAGGTGGAGGAGGATGTAAGGTCCTCGAGTTTAGCCAGGCGCGGTTGGGTGAGCCGGCGCGGTTGGGCGTGGGCAAGCCAGACCGCATGACGGACGAGAGCGCGGACACGCGGGCGCACGGGCGCACAAGCGGGTGGGCACGCGGTTGGATAGATGGGTGCATGGTGCACGGGCGGGCGCGTAGTAAATGGGCAGGCGTGCGGGTGCACGAGCGGGCAAGCGCACACGGACGAGTTGCGATGTGCGAAGGAGGTGCAACAGCATTGCGACGAAGTGAGACGAAAATAAAAACAACTAAGGCATGGTGCGATGGACTTATACCTACACGGGAGTGCGTTTGCGATGCGAGTTGGCCGACTTGCGATAGGCGGGTGAGGCCAACTTAAAGAGCGCCGAATGGGTGTGTGTGTGGAGTGTGTGGGAGGTCGGTTGGGTAGCCCACCCATGCACGAAGATGCATATATATGTGTATTGCGATGGAGTTCAAACTCATCAACAAATCACTCAACATTCGATCTTCGCTCTTGGAGAGATAAGAAGTGCGCAGTTTTAGAAGGGAGATGAGTGCATAGGTCATGCGCACTCCTTAGTGATACGCACTTGTTGAAATTGCTCACGGTGAGAGGTGAAGGTGTTGGGCAGGACGTGCCTGAGTTGGATGTGCGATTGTGTCGTTGTGTCGAGACTTGGCGAGGGTGTCTTGGTGGCTCGAGTGAGCACCCGCCCATCGTGCAAGGTGTGCATGAAAGTTGTATTGATGTAAAATTGGCTAAGTATGAGACTTGGTCTTGCCAAGACATACTTGTGTATTGTAAACCGACTCATTGTTCAGGGAGTTGCCCCTCCCTTTATACTGTGCAATTGTTGTTCTCTTTTATAATTGCTGATGACAATGAATGAGTATTGCTGTTCATTAGTATAAAGGCTAAACATATTATTGCTTGGTTGCGAAACACAAACTAAGTAAGGAAAAGTGAATTAGGCCTAGTCCATGAACATTAGTATTCGTGAAAAGAAAGTGTTCGGTGGTGCCGCACCTCGCTATAAGCGGTTGAAAGACTACCGCAGGTGTAGGGGCGTGACAATATGGGTCTGGTTTGTTGCGTAATCATATTAGGGATAAATTTCATATGGATTGTACATGTGTATGCTAAAAGTTTATATGTAAAATTTAGTGTCTGACATCAAATTCATTGAGTGGTGTTAAAACGAAGGACTGTATTGTATATTATTTTTATTATTTAAAATGAATTTGAATGTGTTATTTCATAAATTTATGTATAAATGTGTAATGTGTAAAATTGTAGTTTTGATTATGTTTTCTTCATTTACGGTTAAGAGGGCGAGATGTTTTTTTGAAAGTGATATTAAAATAATAAAATAACACTTAGTACTTTAATTTTAGTTATAAATCATATAGAAAATTAAGAATATAACTTTTTAGGGAATGAGAAGATTGGATGATTGGAATGTTTGCTATAGAATTATTAATAATAGAAATATATTTTAAAGCAAGTTAATTTTAGTTATATGATTTTTTAGTTATAAATTATATAAAGAAATAAGATAATAGAATTTTTTAGTGAATGAGAAGATTGGATGGTGGGAATGTCTAACAGAAATTTTTAATTATATCTTAAGGTTAGTTAGTTTTAGTTATAAATCATATAGAAAAATAAGTTAATAGAAATTTGTAGGGAATGAGAATATTGGGGGGTTGCAACGTCCACCAAAAAAGTTTGAATAAAAATTATAATTATATGTCTAAATATGAATTTTTATCTCAACATGAAATTGACATATGCACTTATAATAGTATTGATATTACAATGAAATACAAAGCAATTGTGTAATTCCTTTTATAATTGCTATTGAATAAACATCAGAACACATAGATAAATAACCAAGGTATATACATTTTAAGTTCAAAACTATATTTAACCAATGAGAGGGATCAAAAAAATCTAGAGAGGTTTAAACATTTTTTCAAACTATATATAAAAGATCTTTTATACATATGTGATTTTTAATTTTTGAAAATTTCCTTAAATAATTTTACATTAATTGAAACTCAACATTTTTTAATTTTATTTTATAAGATTCTAATATTTAAGATGAAATTTAAAAATAATTGATAAGAATTTCTAAAAAGAAAAATCTCAAATTATATATATATATATATTTCTTAATACATTAAGTTAAAAATAATAAAATATATAATAATAATCTAAGAAGTCAAAGTGGATAACAAAGACACTTATGTTGTGAAGAGTTGCAAAGAGATATACCAAAACTTACACTATAACCATGTAAGTATACAAAATAAGGAATCCTTTGTTATGTGGAGAACCATCAAAGATAATAGCCTATACGAATAAAAAATAATGCATCATGATCAAATGTAAATAGACTAATTTGTTGGGAATTGAATAAAATATTTATTGAGTGTTTGTTGTGCTTGAGATGAAATGGTGTAATTGAGGAAAGGATGTAGGATCTTTTGTAACTAATGCCCCAAAATTTTGATCCAATTTGTAAAAGTTTTGATTTTGTAAAGTGTTTTGTAAGACATGTAAATTATGCATATATATATTAATATGATATTACATATAATCATGTAGCATGTATCCCTCTTATGTATAGAGTGGATGTGATATCAAGTTGGGGAATTAACCACTATGGTAGGTATAAAGCAAGTATTTGTAATCATATGCTAGATTCATGTGGAATCCTAGAGATTAGTTCTTTGATTAAGGGAGGAATGTGATATGGACCAAGTTATAGCTTGGAGAGAGTTTAACATGTTAATGAGTCATGCAGGTGAAAATGATTACAAAAAAACTAGCTAGTACAATTGGCAGCACCCATGTATCTTGGTAGATGGATATGGATATCAATAATTAATTGTTTGTAGGAGGAAGCAAAAAGTTTGAGTGTGCAAGCATTAAAGGAAGCTGAAAAAATCCCATAATGAAGAAAGCACAAGTGAAAATGTAATTCCTATATAGAAGAAAGAATAACTTATAACAATTTTTGAGTAAATGACATTAATGAAAGTCAAAATAAATAATCTAAATGATGTGAAATAAAAATAAAGTCATAAACCTATTATAAAGTAATCCACACATCATAGTATATAAATCTATATGTACAATTTTGTTTCAAAGTAACCTAGGGAAAAAAATATAAAACTATCACTTACTTTCATCTTTGTGTAATTTTAATAAAATATATTACCAATATTATTATCAATATTCATTTGATTTGATTTCCATATCTAATACTGGGACATACATTTTATTTTAAAGTAACCATCGTCTTATCTCAAACACTTTATATTAACACTCACATAAAGCAAGCTTGTGGCAAACCTAGTTTGGTGCTGGTGCACTATCATAAAATGACAAAAGGTTGAAAAGCGTGAAAATGATGCATTTTGATTCAGATGCTTTCATATATAGTATATTAAATACGTGGCTATTTTATAAGAGTAAATCCGTCTCCGTGCCACTTGTAATCTCCGAAAACATCAAAGGTTCTTGTATTCCTTGTTTCGTCGTTCGTGGTTGTTCATAACATTGAAATATGAAAGTATTGAAAAGCTGAAACCGATGCATTTAGATTCGGATACTTCGTATATAATATTGTAAATTCGTAGCGATTTTCAAAGACTGATATATTATCTTCAAAACTTGTATTTTTCTAAAACTGCATAATATGGAAAATTCAGGTACATATTTGTCATCATACTCAACCTCCGTTATTCCAAATAAATAGTTGTCCACGTACTCAACCTCCATTATTCCAAATAAATATTACGAACAAAGTCATTCTGCAATTTTGTATCAAAACATGATCAGTTTTATTGACAATAGCACATAGTTTGAAATATGACGACAATTTCAAACTCTGAAATTGTTATTTTCTAGTCAACGACTGAACAAGGTCAATCCAACCCAGGGGGATTGCATGTGTTCAGGGGTTAAATTTGACGCGTTTACAAGTTTCTGCCTTTTTAGACGTCAAATACTTTCGATTTCAAAATATACACTTATTTTTGACTGCCCAATAATTTTTTTAATTGTCATATTGATGGGCATGTAAACAAATGACCAGTTTCAATCTTTTTATATATATATGTATATATAGTTCATGTCCAGCCTTACCTTCAAATCAAGCGGACACCTTCCAGCCATGTAGACTCCCAGAGGTTGTGAAAGAGAAAGAACCGTGGTGGGGGCAACGCCTTGTTTGCAAAGAGCGACACTGCTGGAGGGTTCTTTCCTATTTTATTGCTGGATATTTTATTTTTGCTTAAATTTGGAAAACACTAGTTCGTAATTTTTAATGCAAACCAAAATAATCATAAAAAAAAAACGTGTTAAAGGAGTGTATGTAAAATTGAAGTTAAACCGTACGAAATTATCTGTCGCACGGCAGACTTCGTTTCAATTAATTGGTACCATGGGTTAGTGAAGTTCTTTACCTCCCCAACCACTCAATTATCTTATTGCGTAGCTGCAAATCTGCAGCTTGCAAGTTATTGGACTGTGAATTCGCGTGGGAGAGAAGGGGGCATAGGCAGCACTGAGCAGGCATATAGAAGTTGGAAATCATGGAACGTGGAGATCATACACTAATAAGCTCACCCAAAAAGAGAGGTATTGTGAACTTGTTAAATTTGTTCTTGTAAAGACAATCTTTTATGCTTGGTTCGTTTTAATGGTTTCAACTTTCAACTCTTTCTCAAATAGTGAACGAACACATCCAATTTTGGAAATAAAATTTAGCTGAAAGCAAATTCCTAGCTTGGTTGCAGCTATCATCAACGAGAAAATTTAACATATGAATCATTGAAAAAAAGTCATAGTGTTGTACATGCTACGCATCTGATTGTCAAGCTTAGAGATTATCTTTTCACGGAAATATATTGTCATATCGTTTGTAGCCATTCCAGCGGTATAATTTCATAGTTAAATATGTTAGAATAGGGGATGGTATTAGATATTAGCAGTTCACCCTACTGGCCAAGCTTAGGGAAAGAAACGCTGTCATTTAATTGTATATAGATTTAAAACCTTATTGTGAGGGTTACAACTTACCAGGCTCTCTTTTCGATTGTTCTTTCCTCGTATCCTAGGGTTCTCCTTTCTTCATGTGATTATCTCAAACCAAATTGTAAATGAGTAAATTTACTTGTACCCATTTTCCGATAGAACTAGTGTAAAGATCTACGAGGGATTTCATGAAATTAGAGAGAACCAAAAAAGCCAAGGCTGAATAATATATTATATTGTTCACCTTATATGTATACCTATCATCTGCTTAAACTTTCAATGATAAAATTATACTGATAAACTTCCAACAATGCACACCCTATTGAGATATTAATCTCACTATTAGTTAGTTGTTGATTAGGTGTCATTTTAGTTGATTTTTTGTCTGTTGGGTGTCATAAGAAGCTTAGTCTTACTTGAGTTCTAGAGTTTTACTTCAGTTATTTATTATTGGTGTTTACAGTGTAGCCTATTTAGTCATTCACAATATTGATAAGAACAATCTCTGCTCCACTTTTCAGTTTCATTATTTGTCATGGTATGAGATTTCAACGTGTGTAAGACTCTTCAAGAGCAAGAGAGAGAGACAGGTTTGCATAATACTCCGTGAGAGGAACAAAGAGAGACGAGTTTGCATAAGAATCCTTGAGAGCAACAGAGAGAGATGAGTTTGCATAAGACTCTGTGAGAGAGCAGCAACCTGAGCGAAGAGAAAGAATAAGCCTCTTTGAGAGACCAACATAAGAGTTTGCATAAGACTTCGTGAGAGAGCAGCAACCTGAGTGAAGAGAAAGCATAAGCCTCTTTCAGAGACCAACATAAGTTTGAAGAAGCCTGCGAAGAAGCAACAAGAAAACAAAGAAGCCAACGACGACAAGGCCAACGGGAAACTGACTAAAAAAGTTCTATTAAAAAAAATTAACGTATTATCGCACCCTACATCATTAAAGAGAGTGTGTTAATGTAGCGTAAAAATTCGTAGAATGCGTTAGCTTTACTAACACTCAACACCACAACAAAAAAATGCGTTAATTTCAAAAAGTGTTGGGATACACTTCATACTACATATGTAGAACCGACTCAAGAAGCTTGAGTGCATGTGACTAATAATCAGAGGAACGCAACGAATGGGCTCAAAAAGAATGAACACAAAGCCAAATGTTGGATTCGAAACTGAGTAGATGACTCTATTTTCGACAAAATAACAGGGGCATTGCAACACATGAAGCTTGGGAAATCTTGAAAGTTGCATATCAAGGTAATGATACAATGAAGACAGTGAAATTACAAACATTGAGATCACAGTTTGAAACCCTAAAGATGACTGACACAAAAAATGTGGATCAGTTCATGGCTAGAGTTGTGGGAATAGTAAATAAGATCAAGCTCATTGGTGAAACTATTTCATATGAGAAAATTGTTCAGAAAGTCCTTCGAAGTCTACCCAAGAAATATGACATGATTTTAATAACCATTCTGGAATCAAAATAGCTTACAACTTTTTCAATAGAACAATTGATTGGATTGCTTCTCGCACACGAAACAAAACTCAACTTGATAGAAGATTCCATGGATAAAGCTTTCAAAGCACAACTCTCTTTTGGAAGAGGCAGAGGCAAAGGATATAGAGGTGGAAACAAGCAAGGCAAAGGCCGAAGCAGAGGCAAATCAGAACATCATCATGCAACAGAGCAGTGAAGACCTCCACAAAATCAAACTCAAAGAAGCAAACCTTGGAGCAAATATAGTGTCGAGTGTTATTGCTACAAGAAATTTGGACATTATCAAAATGAATGTAGAAAGAAACAGTTAGATTAGCACAGAGGCAATGTCCATCTCTCCAACAATGAAGGAGAATCCTCTGGAGTAATGTTTCTTTCATGCATTTTTTTTGAAGACACTAACAACAAGGGTCTTTGGTTATTGGACAATGGCTACAAAAGTCATATGATAGGTAAAAAAAGCTCCTTTCTTATCTTGATGCTTCCATAACATCACAAAATACTCTTGGAGATCGTTCTTGCATTAACGTTGAAGGAAAAGGTATTGTTCCTATTCTTACTAAACAAAATCTAAAGCATAACCTCATTAGTATAGGAGAATTGATGGAACTTGGTTATGATGTAATATTTCAAGGGAACACATGTTATATCTATAACAAACCTCCCAATAGAAGACTGATAGCTAAGGTTGAAAAATGTAAGAATAGGATGTTTCCTTTGACTCTTGGAAGTCAAAATGTTTCATAGTCTTTTGTACACAATGTGTCAAGAATAGATGAGTCTCACCTATGCATTCTAGATATGGCCACATACCATTCAAAGTCTAAGTCAACTTCAGAAACAGTCAGTCGTTGGTATCCCTACTATGAATGAGAAAGACTGTAATTGTGAAATTTGTATTCTATCCAACCATAAAAGAGACAACTTTCCCACATCTTCCTCTAGAGCAAAAGAGCCTTTACAGCTTGTCAATACAGATATATGTGGTCCAATGTAGACATAGTCTATTAGTGGTAGTCTTTATTTTCTAACATTCATTGATCATTATACCAGGAAGACATGGGTGTATTTTCTGAAAAACAAATAAGATACATTCTCAAGGTTCAAATAATTCAAAGTAGAAGCAAAACAGTAGAGTGGAAAGCCTTTGAGAGTACTCAGATCCGACGGAGGAGGAGAGTACCACTCCAATCACTTCAAAGCATTTTGTCAATATAAAGGAATCATAATGCATAACATAACAAGATATACTCTACAACAGAATGGAGGAGCAGAAAGGAAAAATCAGTCAATCATGAACATGGCCAGATGTATACATCGTGAGAAGAAGTTGTCAAACAATTACTAGGCAGAAGTAGTTCCGACAGACGTGTATGTTCTCAACAGATCTCCAACAACCACTCTCCAAGGTACAATACGTCAAGAAGAATGGGATGGTAGAAAGGTAAATGTATCTCACTTTATAATTTTTGGATCGGTAGCATTTTCACATGTTCCTGGGAAGCTTAGAAAGAAGCTTGATGATATGAGCGAAAAATGTATTTTTGTAGGCTATAATGAGCAGTCAAAGGCCCGTAGACTTTATAATCCAGCTACAAAGAAGTTTGTTTTAAGCAGAGATGTAAAATTTTTTGAAAATAAATGTTGGTCTAATGAAGTTGAAGAAGCTTCAAGTTAGTTTTTTTATCCACGACAACGACCAAGTTTGTAGGTTGAAGAAGAGCCATACCATGCTGAAAATGGTACATCTTCAAGGAGTGAATCCACCAGTGATTCAACATTTCAGAAGACAATTAGGAAACAAGAAGCGTCATAGAAATATATGAGCACGAGCATGAGTTTGACTAGCATAATATGTTTGCTTTTCTTTCATCTCATCCAACTCATTTTGAATAAGCAGTTAAAGAAAAGCATTGGGTAGAAGCAATGAACCAAGAAATTGCTGCTATAGAGAAGAATCAGACTTGGGAATTAGCTGATCTTCCAAAAGACAAAACCAGAATTGGTGTAAAATGGGTATATAAGATCAAGCTAAATGAGAAAGGAGAGATTGAGAAACATAAGGCATGTTTGGTTGCCAAAGGATTCTCAGAATAGTTTGGTGTCGACTATGGTGAAACCTTTGCTCCAGTAGCAAGGTTAGACACTATCAGAGCCATTTTGTCCACAACAGGTCAGCAAAAATGGAAAGTCTATTAGGTTGATGTAAAATATGCTTTCCTAAATGGTATATTGCAGGAACAATTTGATGTAGGTTAGCCTCCTCGTTTTGAAGTTCCAGGACAGGAACATAAGTATACAAATTGAAGAAAGCCTTGTATGATTTGAAGCAAGCTCCAAGAGCTTGGTACATTCGCATTGACACATATCTCATCAAAAGCGGTTTTTTTAGAAGCAATCATGAGCCAACTTTGTATACCAAAATGCATGAAGGTAAAATTCTAATTTTATGCCTTTATGTAGATGATCTTTTATATATAGAAGATATGATGTTAGAAGATTTCAAAGCAGCAACGAGAAAAGAGTTTGATATGATAGATCTACGAGTCATGAAATACTTCTTAGCAATGGAAATTCACCAATCTTCTAATGGAATTTTTGTTGATCACCAAAAATATGCGAATGATATAATAAAAAAGTTTAGAATAACCAATTGCAAACCTGTAGATAGACCAATTCATCAAGGCCAAAACTGAGCAAAGAATATGTAGCACCATGAGTTGATTCCACACTGTATAAATTTCTAGTTGGTAGCTTGTTATATTTCACTTCAACTAGACCTGATATTATGTTTGCGGCAAGTTTTGTTGTAAGGTTTATGCAGTCACCTAAGATTTCTCACTAGAAGGTTGCAAAAAGGATCTTAAGGTATATTTTCGGGACAATAGATTATGGTTTGTTTTATACACATTCCGAAAATCATTCACTTTTAGTTTATACAGAAAATGATTATGGAGGGAGTTTATATAATCACAAAAGCACCTTAGGGTATGTTTTTCATATTGTAACCAATTTGATTTCATGGGCATCCAAGAAATAGGCAATTGTTTCAATATCTTCTGCAGAGGCAGAATGTGTAATAGCAAATTCGGCAGCTTGTCAAGCTGTGTGGTTAAGAATATTATTTAAATATATTTGAAATATTCAGAAGGAGCCAGCTCCAATCTACTATGATAACAGCTTAGCTATTTCCTTATCAAAAAATCATGTATTCCACAAAAAGAGCAAGCACATTGACACTCGTTTTCATATCATCTGGGAGCTTGTCAGTGATGGGGACATAGTACCTTCTTTCTATGGTTACAAAGATCGACTAGTAGACATTTTCACAAAGCCATTGGGCAAGAATGTATTTGAATTTCAAAGAAAGCAACTTCGCATTATAAGATTCACTACATGCAATAATTGAGATTAGGGGGGTATCTTGTCATATTAATCTCATTGTTAGTTAGTTGTTGATTAGGTGTCATCTTAATTGATTTCTTTTCTATTAGGTGTCTTAAGAAGCTTAGTATTACTTGATTTCTACTCCATAGGTTTCGAGTTTTACTTTAGTTATTTATATTGATGTTTACAATGTAACCTATTTAGTCATTCAAAATATTGAGAAGAGCAATCTCTGCTCCACTTTTTAGTTTCATTATTTGTCATCCCCTGCTAGGTTCACAGGTTAAAAAACCATGATTTTCTATGCGGTAAGTTACAAATTTTCATTCATATTAAAAATATTTTCACGCCTTGAGGCTTGAGGACTTTAGGTACCATTCTATTATTTACACATTTTGAGAGGGAAATGTAGTTGGTGGGTGAGTGATTTATCTAAACGCACTGACCGTTGACAATCACTGTGTTTATATACACAATATATTTAAATTATATGTCTATATATATATATATATATATATATATATATATATATATATATATATATATCTATGTATATATATATATATATATATATATATATATATATATATATATATATATATATATATATATATATATATATATATCAGATATCGTTTGATGCTCTCTGTAATACATTCATGTAGCAAAGGACTAGGACAAATAGCCAGTGATGGAAATCAATCACACAAGTTACATGTGTTGTGAAAGTGCCACTTAAAGAGGTTTGCAAGTGAGACCGTACTTTTTAGTAGTTCTTGGCCATTTCGCTATTACCTAATACCAACTTAGAAGTATCTTGAAAACAAGTATAAGACAAATCCTTATGTAAAAGGTGGATGGTTCTAAGGGTGAAATAAAGTTCATTGGTAGCCAATTATGGAAAATGAAATTGGAATAATTGCAAAGGAGTGTCTCTTTCACCATCCATTATTTGTATGTACGAGTTTGTTTTTTCTTAATTATTTAAAAAAGTCACTGTCGAACACATTAATTTATACATTTTAATTTAAATATAATATGATATGGTTATGTGAACAAGCCTGAAGAATGAAGTAGGAGTTGTGAATATATAATATGATATGGTTTGCAAAGGAATAATGTGAATGAGCCTGAAGAATTAAGTAGGAGTTGTGACTTTTATTGGGACCACTTGAGATTATTCTTTTAGTGAACAATTGGTACCAGGTTGCTACTACTTTAACTTGAGTCATGACAGTGAGTGAAAAAATTTGAACAATCAGCTTATTCAAATACTTGTTCTTATAAATTGACACCAAAGCCATGAATAAATGTATCACTGATACATCAGCGTGCATAAAGCTTAAAATGTTAAATTTCTAACCAAATACATTCATCATGTGGCTATAAATCTCTATTCTTCTTATTAGAGTGTACCATTGTGTAAGGTAGTGTACACTATTCATGGTGTCTGACCAAATGTACTACAAGAATTGTTTGTCACAGATAGTGTGTCCCTACTTTATTTGATGGTTTCCACCCTTTTCAGGTTTGGAAATGACAATCGAATTTTACAATTTAAAAGCTTTATATTAACAATTAGAAAAAGTTTGATATTAACAAGTATTATATGAAAATTGTTATTTTTATTTTGGTCACTTGGTATTGATAAGAAATGGTAACTATGCATGGTAATGTAACAAAAAGTATTTATGGATTAAAAATCTCAAGTCAATAGTATTTACATTTTTTGTGCCTTTAAATTAACTTGATCAATTAAAAAAATATCATATGAAATAAGTCATGGTTTTCTAGGCATGTGGTGTTGATAAGCTTTTCTATTGGTCCATAGTATCCTAATAAATTTATTTACATATTAAGAATCTCCATAGTATAGTAAGATGAATCTCCATGTTTAACAATCTTGTTTCATATATTTTTAAACTTAAACACGTTTAAATTATAAATAAATCTTTTATGTAACTAAAAATAACATTAATAATAATATTTTTTATATTTTTTGTAAATTTAATATGGTATTGATTTCAACATACATCTACCATCTAGACACTGTTTTTCTTGAGTTCACAATAAGCAGCCTCAATCTACGACAAGGGAAACCAGATACATTGATCGCGTAGGGAGGAGAAGGTTTGATCAAAATTCTACCTGTGTTGGTTATGAGGATTTCCAAGCATGAATGCTAATAACACTAGACTCGCACGATCTCATTTAAGGAAAAGATTATGTCATTTTCGTTCTCATTGTTTTGTTTTTGAAGCCATCCTAGAGGGGTTTTTATCTACAAATGAAGGGTGATGGAGTTCAACTGTTGGATTCATCTCCCCTTGGTGTGGCTATCGTTGATAGCCCAATGGGCTATCTCCTGCAAGATTTCATAATTTGAGAAATATTGAAAACTATGGGGAGTGAGGGTCTCGAGAGGGAAAATCTCTTAATGAATTTCCAAAGGGGTAGTTGAATGGAAGATAGTTTCAACCTCCTATTCCTAGGCTTGGGCTTGGGGTATTCCTTTCGGGAGAGGACCATGTCCCCCCACAGCTAATGCACGTGCATTGCTAACGAATAATGCATTGGCAAGGGTAGAAATAATCACAAAAGCTAAGGATCAATAGTCTATGAGAGAAGGTACACAGACTTAAAGTGCTAAAACGAGGACTAAGTGAGAGTTTCTATGTGGCTAGGTCAGACTAATATGGACGAAGATGATAGTATAGAGAAACATGGCTACAAAAACATAACTTTTAGTAGGATCACACTTCAACTAGTGGCCAACACATAGCAGGATATCATGCCAACCACCAAAAGACATTGTGAAAGAAACTAAATTGTACAAGATAAATGTTGAACCTAGAGAAATATGAATGAAGGCAAGAATAATAAATAGTACCACATGGTAGGAGTCCACATTTTCCAAGTTGTCATTGGAAATTGCACTAAAGAGCAGGTCATGATTGCTATAACAATAACTACCATCTTCAGAGAATTACAAATAATAGAATGTGTAATTCCTTCAACATAGTAGCAGGAGACAACTAAACTTCCATTCAAATTTCATTGTGTACACAAGGTGGTTTTGAATACATGAACTAGTTTGAGGCACATGTAGACCAAATTTGCCTCATCTCAATTGTTTGGGAAATAAAATGCTACTTAAGAAAGTGGCAAAGATGTAGCCCATGTGTTTACGAATAATTCACCATACTTAGATCCCTCATTGTTAGAAGAAGAAATAAGTAGTCCCATATCTAGTAGGGAAGGCATCGTAGCATACCATAAAGACTAGACAGGAGAGTATCTACACAAAAAGTTATGAAATGAATAGAGACATTCCATAGTATTGAATTTTGAAAGGATCTATTACATGCAATCTGTGGGGTGGGTTGGCCATGCTACCCCTCGCTCTTAAATGCGGTGGGTGGCAATGTGGTGGGCTAGACACCCCATTCCTCCCTTTCAAATGAGTGTGAGACAGAGGGGTAATAGGCTTGGCGATCCCCAACCTCATGTGTGTCGTCTACAACCACGTTGATGAAGGGACTTCTATCCTCATCCCAAATGTATTGTAATGAATTTTTCCAGCTTCACGTTCCCCCCTTTAGGCCAAGTTACATAGAGATAGACATCAACGTCATGACAATCCAAGTTAGTGAGGAAATTGGCAGTTTTGTTACTTATTCAAAGATAATGTGAGACAATAACATAATGGGTGGAATGGATCAATTTTTGAATGTATAATATTAATTTCTCAAGTGTCCCAGTGTTATAATATTTTCTAATGCAATAGAGGTGAGGTGGTGGATTTATTTTGTTTAATACCAAGCTCATAGAGAAAACAAACCCTAAATCAAACATAAAATTTGAAAACCTTGCAGTAGGAGATCCCCCTATCGCTTTGTATCTAATTGGTATATATAATAACAAATTAAACCCAACTATGATGAAATACCTACAAAACAATTTCTTTTTTCATTGGTCTGATCAATAGCTAGTTGGGGGTGAGGTTGAAAACATTGCTCAACAAATATATTGAGAACCTGACCTCGTAGGTCCCACCTAATGAAAAGGATTGAGACTTCTCTAAATCCCAAGTATGCTAACTCAGGTCAACCCCAACCAACTAACTTTGAATCTGCAAGTTATTCCAACACTTAGTTAAGTTTCAAAATTGGTTGGGGTTAGGATTAAATACTCCATGCCAAAAAGATGTCAAGTGCCCAAATACATTGACTAAGGTCATCCGTGACTAATCTAACTTTGAATCTGGTCAAGATCTTCTCTGTGGTATTGCTTGTCTAGGGAAACCTTTATCAAACCCCAATAATAATTTCTCTATGTGATAAGTAGGATTTTTACCTTTTTTGGATGTGTTCCTTTGGGGTTAGACACACCATCCTATAGTTTATGAACCAAATAATTTCATTATAGCTTCCAAACCTCCAAACAAATGTATTCCCTCTAAACTAGGTGCATTTATTCAATACTCATGCTCAAATTCCTTCATTGATAATTTTTCAAAATTCTTGGTCAATAATATTGACTGATTGTCATTCCAAGGCCAAAGCTCCATACATAAATATTACACCATTTAACATGCCATCAAAATTCATTCCCCTCATTTGGGAATCATTATATTACACTAGAGAATTCAGTGGCATCAATGCCATTCTTCAATAAATACCTCAAGACTTGAAATATCTCGCCTAATCAATTATTCAAATGGTGTTGACACCTCAGTTAATAGGGACATGACACCATACTTTAATTATTGAATTCACCATTCACCTCACCTAGGAAGATTCAAAACTTCTTCACAAGACTCTCGTCTCTCTTCACTAGTTGAATCTTCTAGGAATTATAACATGCACAACATAGAATATCGCAGAAGAGGATTATTGAGGCATTTACACAAAATATTAATATAAATGTAAAAATAGAAACATGAGGGAACTTAATTTTTCTGACTTCATGTTTACGCATTTACATAGCATGCATACTTTTTAGGAATACTCATTTTCCTTGACAAGCTTTCTCCCACTCTGGGCTTAAAATAATTTCAAGCTACACACATAAATTATAAAAACTACCTAGAATATATCATAACATAATGAAATATATTTTCACATATGTCTCAATTCTAAACTAACTGATTAAATTTGCAAAGGCCTAATTTCCCAAAAAACATGAATTCATTCAACAAACCAAAAGCTTACTAGTAAGAGATTCCCTTGGAATCAAGACCCTTGGCTCTACACTAAATTTTTACTAATCATAATCTATACAAGTTTACAATTAGAGGGGAAATTATTTCCCCTTTGAAAATTTTAGGATCCCCTTTCCGGCTCTTAATCAAAGTGGAATGTGTAGGGATGATTCTCTTGCATCAAACATTCGAGGTGGAGAAATAATATCACCTCCTCATCATACGCCTCTTGTATCCCAAACTTTATATTGTTATTGAGTTCTTACTCTTATGTCCTGTTGCATGGCCTATGTCATCTACCAGTCACCATGATCCCAATATTTACTATACATCTCTCTCCCTTCCTTGTTGATGTAGCTTTTCCCATTCGGTTGTAGTCTACTACAAACTATCCTTCTCCATCTAATATACCTCCTTTGAGGCACTTTCATCTTCAACCCCCTTACTTTTCCAATCCCTATTTCTAGCTTGTCCTTTGGTTTGTACATACTTGGTACATTGTTGCTACTCCTTCATTGAATTGTACTATTGTTGTTCCTTACTAGTTGTTGTTACCTCTCTCTTTGGTTAATCTCATACACATGAACCTCCGAAGGTCAATTTTTTGATGTCATCCCTCCCTTCATTCTAGTATAGTCTTTTTGAATTAATTATGTTGTGGTCATGTTCTATTTTCATGGTGTCCACGACTCTTCTTCTTTGGTGTTTGATTTATTCATCTGTTGGACCAAGATGCTAATACTATACACTTGCATCACCTTCAAACAATCAATGAGTTCAATAGTCATTTCATCTCTTCCCTAGGTAAACATAGGCTTCCTTGACCGTCCGTCAATAATTTTTCTGTCCACTGCTTTATGGAATTCATCTTGGCCTTCTTTTTGAAATGATGTTGGCTCATCCCCTATTAGAATTAAATTCTTATTTTTAGCTCCTTAAGAAGGCATTTCTTCTCCTTTGTTCTTCTGCATAACAGTTGTAGATGATCATGTTATAGCTCTAATTCCACTTGTTATGGATATAACCCAAAAATATAAGATAATAGCAATAAACCCACAAATAATATGAAATGATTGTTTATTGATCAAACCCTTAAGGTAGGGAAACACCATACATTCACTCCTTAAGGAAGGAGAACACTCCACAAGCCATATGCCTGTTCATACAATAATCCTTCACCATATTCCTTGACATGGAGTCTCTAGCCTCTATATAGGCCTCATACATACAATACCATGGGTCATTGCCATGGTTCCCTCATACCATCAAACTAATACCATGGGCCCATTACATTATTACTAACTACTCATGGTCCTTTACATGATATGGGTTAACCACCTTATTTATTACTATGGCCCATCCCATTGTTACATTATTACCTTGGGTACCTCCCTTGGTACCCCATATTATCCCCCCTAGGTATATAACATTCCACCCCCCTTAGCATGTTTCGTCCCCGAAATATGGGAAGAACACAAATAATAAGATCTACTCAAAAGAGTAGTCCACTGGTACCATGCACATGCATCTAGCCATCCAAGAGAAAGGTGAACCCTCAATCTCGCTGGTGCCTCGCTCACTTGAGATGGAAGTTCACCATGGCAGCTCTTTTGTGTTGATGTGTAGTAGGTGGATCTTCGCTCCTCGATATCCGTCATACGGTGGTTGTTTTCCTTGTGGCTAATTGGTTGCCATCTTGTTGGTTGTTTTCTTGCGGGGTGATGTGGGTGATGATACGTTGAAGTTTTAACCCACGGTGTCTTTTTCTTTAATTCACTCTGCTGTGGTGCCCGTTGTGGTGTCTTTTTTTCCAATATGACTTCAACCATTGAGCCCTCATCTGATGTACCTGTAACCTTTTCTACTTTAGCCTCTATTTGTGTTTGATTGTCGATCATCAAAGGCTCATCATCTGATATGTCAGTCCCTGGAACATCTTCTGCTTCAGCCTCCATGTACTCTATCTGTTTATTGATGGAAATATCCTGTAATGTAATTTTCTTATTTCTATACCAGAGCCTCAGGAATTTCTTCTGCACATTAATATTGATAGTACCCAAAGATTCCATCCAAGGATATCCCAAAACAACATCCATATTATCCATCTCTGAAGTATAAAAATCACCATGCAACACATACTTATCCATAGAAATCTTCAAATCCTTATACACTAGAACATCCTCATTATCCACTTGTGTATTTTCAATGTGTTTTGCTGGAATTTGCAATTTTTTTGCCAAATTAACATTGATGAAATTATGCTTGCAACTAGGATTTATAGAAACGATGATCTTCTCCTTCTGAATCAATCCATGAACCTGCAATAAGGAGATACCAGTAGAAAATAACCCTTTAGATTCCTTGGTTTACTTCGTTTCTGTAAAAATAAAATCTTTGTTAGGTCGTGTGTCTGTCTGTGTGAGCTTATCCACAATATTAATTTTATGGTCAAAGTGGTCCATAATAGCTTTTGTGAGTATGTCCCAAGTCAAGGGCATTTGATAGCAACGTTGATGCCATTGCCACCATTGCCATCTTTCATTGTCCAAGTATATGTTTCCCATATGCAGCTGAGTCTCATCATCCCTGATGTAATGCAATCTAAAAAATTTCTCCATTTGTGCTAGCCATTTCGTTGGATGAGAGCCATCAAAATTATACAAGTCCCTCAAATTCGGACCTAGGCCCGCCATCACCAAAAGAAAAAAAAAAGGGCGAAAATTTGAAATGGTCACAATTCCGTCAATATTGCTCAGAATTCCTATTATGACCTATTTTTTTAAATGGAACAATCATTCTGCATCTGCCCATGTGATAGAAATCTTGATCCAGGCACTGGAATTTCAAATCTGCCCTGCAAGTCTCACACCGTCACCAAAATTTCTGCAAAAAAGAGTTGATTCTAAATCAGCGATATCTCCCTCATCTAAACTCCGAGTCAACTGATTTTTTTTTTGAAATTGGGTGTTTTTTCACAAAGAATCCAAATATATAGTTAAGTTCTATAGATCTTGCACCAAGATGTCTAGATCTGCACCGCAAACACGCGGCCCCCAAAAATGGTCTGCAACACCACTGATTTTTAGATCAGCGATATCTTCTTCATCCTGACTCAGATTCGACCGATTTGTTTTTTGAAATCGGGTATTTTTTCACATAGGATCTAGATCTACAATTATATTTTGAAGATTTTGCACCAGGATGTCCATATCTACACCGCAAACTCACTGCCCTGAAAAATTGTATACAACCCCACTGATTTTTGAATCAGTGATATCTCCTTCATCCGGACTCCGATTCGACTGATTTTTTTTTGAAACCCGGTATTTTTTCACATAGAATCCATATATGCAATTATATTATATATATATATATTACACCAAAACTTGCAGATCTGATCTGCAAACTTACCGCCCCCGAAATCCTTCAAAAATTTAAAAAAAATAAAAATTCTCCATGGTTTCCCAAGAAAGTGCTCTGATACCACTTGTTATAGCTCTGATACTACTTTTTATGATCTAACCCCTAAATAGTATGAAATGATTCTTTATTGATCAAACCCTTAAGGTAGGGCAACACCATACATTCACTCCTTAAGGAAGGAGAACACTCCACAAGCCATATGCTTGTTCATACAATAATCCTTCACCATATTCTTTGACATGGAGTCTCTAGCCTCTATATAGGCCTTATACATACAATACCATGGGTCATTGCCATGGTTCCCTCATACCATCAAACTAATAAAATGGGCCCATTACATTATTACTAACTACTTGTGGTCCCTTACATGATATGGGTTAACCATCTTATTTATTACTATGGCCCATCCCATTATTACATTATTACCTTGGGTACCTCCCTTGGTACCCCATATTATCCCCCCTTGGTATATAACAGATTGTCATTCACCATTTACAAGATAACCTGCAATCATACATGAAATGTCAAGCTGAAAACCATAAGAATATTTGATATCATTTAATCCCTTTTTCAACATCCCATTATGTTGATCTGAAATCTGCAAGGAGCTCATGAGACTTCTAGAAGGTCCCTCATCTTCCTTATGAGACAAACTTGTATCATCGTCTTCCATTGTTGTTAATAGTTCCTTCCTTGATAAGCAGTCCTCATATTCTACTCTTTTGCATAAAAATATTCAGAGGCTTCACTTACCCTAGTTCCTTCCTACTTGTACCCTTTCTTAATTTTTTGGTAACCAACCAATCCTATATATACTTCAAATCCTCTTCAATCTCTAATAACCTGGCATCTGCATGCATTCGTTCTTCTTTTCTGGGATTGTATTCAATGCCCTTTAAAATTTTCGTCTTATTCTCATTCTCCCTTGGAGAAATCTATTCATGGTCATGGCTTTTAAAAGTTGACGATGACTCACCCCTTCCCTCTGTAGTAGATTTTTGGATCTTCTCTTCACTCACACTCATTATGACAACTTAAAATAATTCCCCTCCTTCTTGATTTGTACATAAACAAGTTAATTAGTTTTAAAAGAGTGAGATTCTTGAGCCTTCATTGTTGGTTCTAGAACCATCTCCGTATTTGGAATTAGTTGACAATACATGAGACCTTTGGTAGGTCCCATCTTTACTCCTTCATCATCGTCACTAGAAAAACATGAATCCACACACAATTTCTTAGTTTAGAAAATGCATTGTTTTCTAGCCTCATGCCACCTCCTCCTTGTTTGGACCTTTTGTGAATCACTCCCCATTTATCTCTAAGGAGTGGTCCTTCTTCGGGTTCACAATAACTGCTCCTTCCTTAGGCTCAACTGCTCTAGGATCTTCTTCCTCCATCCATGATTTTATAAAAATCCTCATCCTTCTTTTCCCTAGCTCTCTAGTTTTTGGGGATTTCTTCTTAAAAACCTTGTGTCATATAGGTAATTTGGAATTTTTTCTCATGTCCCACATTTGTTTCTAGACTTATTCTCCCGTTTATAGTAGCTAGAATATGATGTTGAGTCTCTCCTTTAACTCAAAAATCTCTCTGTCATACTCTTGTTTATTCCTTTTGTCTAGGCTTTATTTCGTTCCTTGTGGATTTCACTTAAATCCTTAACATGGCCAACAATGGTCATTTATTTTTGCATGAGCATTTCCATGCTTAGCATCAGATGCAACCTAGCCCTGTGACAAGCCTCACCCCACTTGTTACCTAAAAACATCACCTCACCTTAACTATTAGTGTTTCTCTCCTTACCTCCATTGGAACCTCTTGAGTACTCCTTTCTCTTTTAATTGTTTCCCTACTACTCACCTCTTGATAAGTTGTCTTCTTCTTTCCTCTTCTCCCTTGGGACTTCATTTGTCCCCTCCTCTTTCCAACCTTAGAAAGAAACATCAAGTGCACCCCCTCTGCTATAGGCATTCCTTTCTACCATAGTCCTTTACCGCGATGCATGCAATATTAAGATTCACATCATGTCTAGCTCTATGGGCTACTACCTACAAATTTTCATTTCCTTACTAACTATGTTAAATCTTAAAGACTAAATTTACTTCACTAATTCTTCAATTATGAGAATTCAATCCCAGTCTCCTTAGTATTGCTTCTTATAATTCTTCTTTAATTATTTTCCTTTGTGTGTGATCTCCTCAATCCTCAGTTTCTCATTTTTATTTCAATCCTGATTTCATAAAATGAATACACTATTAATTATAAGCTAAAAATTTTATTACCTTTCTCTCAAATCCAAGAAAGTAACTTAGCTCTAGTTCCTCTAGCGAGTGAATCTTGCACTATGACACCACTTGATGCTTCGAAGGCAAGGAAAAATATTTCTTTTGTTTAATACCAAACTCATAGAGACAACAGACCATAAATCGGATGTAAAATCTGAAATCCCTACAGATAGATATTACCCTAGCACATTTATACCTAATTGGCATATATAATAACAAATTAAACCCAACTATGACCAAATATCCATAAAAAAATTGTTTCTTTGGTCTAACAAATAGCTAGTCAGAGTTTGGTTTAAATACAATGCTAAAAATACATGTAAAGACCTGACCTCGTGGGTTCCACTTGAGGTCAGCCCCATTTGACTAACATAGAATCTGTTGATTGGGCCCACACTTAGTAGGGTTTTGGAATTGGTTGGAGTCAGGATTAGATACTAACTTCCAAAGACATGTGAAGGGCACAACTAGATCAACTAAGGTTGGCCTCAACTTCCCTATTTTGAATCTATTCAAGTTCTTCTCTCACATAGGGATTGTCTAGTGCAACCTTTAGCAAACACGAACAAGAATTTCTCCATAGGTTAAGTAGGATTTTTACATTTACTGAATGAGTTCCTTTGATATTAGATGCACCTTCCTATGGATAATGACTCGAACCCTTTTAATGTAGCTTCCAAACCTCCAAACAAATTTGGTCCCTCTCAACTGGATGCATTTCTTCAAGACTCGTGCTCAAAATCCTTTATTGTTAATTACATGAAATTCTTGGTTAGTAATATATTGACTTATTATCATTCAAGGGCAAGGGATCCATCTTGAACTCATACTCAGTGTAGTGCACCATCAAAATCCATTTTCATCATTTCAGAATCAACAAATTACACAAGAGAATTCACCTTTAGAATTGAATTTTCCCCATTAATAAATTATTAAGATAGTTTTGATCCCTCAGCTAATAGGGACATGCCACCATAGTTTTACCATCAAATACATTGTTCGCCTCACCCATATAGCTTTAAAACTTATTTAGAAGACTCTCATCTCCCATAAATAGTGAAATCCACTAGTAATTATAATATGGGTAACAAAATATATCACAAAAGAGAAATATTGAGGCATTTACACAGAATATTACTTAAATGTATAAATAAAAACTTGAGGGCACTTAATTATTCTGAATTTGTGTTTACAACATTTAAATAGCCTGCATACTTTGCAGGAATACTCCTTTTCCCTCAAAATCTCTCTCCCACTCTGGGCTCAAAACTGTTTCAAAATACATGCATAAAGCTAAAGACAATGTAGAATATTTGATAACTAAATGAAAACTAATTGGACATCTCTCCCAATTATAAACTAACTGATTAAATTTGTAAAGGTCTAATTGGCCATAAGTCACCAACTCATTCAACAAACTAACAACCTACTAGTTCTAGATTCCTCTTGAATCATACACTTGGCTCTACACTAAATTTATGCTAATCCTAATTCATACAATTTTACAATTATAGGGAAAGTTATTTCCCCTTCAGAAATTTCAAAATCCCCTTTGGGGTTCTTAAACAAAATGGGATACCTAGGGATGATGCTATTACTTCATTTTCTATAGGGGATCGATTTATGAGTTTTTGGGTAGTTGCAATGACAAGATATGAATCCCCATCTATTTGTAATTTAGAATACCCTTCACCAAGGGAATGCCTCATACCTCATTCTAGGTCAAGGAATTACACTACATTGTTGCTTACGATACTACTATTTGAAAGATACACCTTGAAATTATTAATTTACCAGCCATGAGAAATCCCACCAGCATTGGCTAGAGTAAGGTTATTTCTGGAAGTTCCACCAAAAAATTAAGATTTATAAAACCTAGTGGATGATGATTGTAATAAGAAGGGGAAGGTTTTTTAGGAAGGGGGACTTAGGGGAAGGGGATAAGATCATAGAATGAGATATTTTTAGTTTAATTAATATCTTAACCCTGAGATGATTTTTTTCCAATTATGCTAGAACTAAGTTTATGAGGGTATAGTTTCACGAATATTTTTTTATAACTTTCCATACCATATATTCTTTCTCCTTTTGCTGATCAAAAATACTTTTTTTATGTTCCTTCCAAAATTGCAACAAAACAAAATAGAAAACTAGTTTCTATGGTCAATTCACCACTAGGTTTTTAAACAAACTAAGTTGTCATCGCTCTGATGTTTTCACTAGCTTGTTAAGGGTATGATCTAGATGGCTGAAGAGGAGTAAAATCCATGATCAAATAGACACAACGAAGGGGAATACATTCAAGATATGGTACATAGCCTCTTCTTGTTTCCAACATAGTTTGCACAGAGAGGGCCCTTGAAATCATTATTTCCATAATAGTTCTGACATGAGTATCTTCCATATCGGTATCAATCAAGGGGATTGGGAGACCTTAGGAAAAAAAACCATTGAACCAAATTTTTAGCCTAAGAGAATCTATGGGGAGATTTGACAACTAGCTAGCAAAGAATAAGCCTCCTTAAGCATGTACATCCCTTTCATTATCTATGTCCTAAGGAATGGGGATTTTAAAACCTTGCAACTATTGAGTTAATTAAGTGCTCTAAGTAGTCAAGGTTGGATGCTATGGTCAATCATCCTTTGTTTTCCATTCATGCCATAGTGTAGAATCCTTAGTGGGTATCAAAAAATACTTAGATATATGCCCTAGTGGTTCAAAGTGAATAATTCCATTTCTCCAAGATCTATCAGGTTCCCAAGACATGGTAGTTGTTGCTAGGAATCTTTTTAGAAGAAATTAATTTTCCATTCATAATCTCCGATAAGGCACAAATTTTAATTATAGATTGGTTTTCCTAAGCTAATTTCCCAATAGAGGAACTAAAGTGGTACAATGTAGCTCGTATCTTTTATGAATGCAAGGAGGAATGACTTTAATTATTATCCCATATATATTTCCATTACTCCTATCCTCCCTAAGCCACCTCCACCATAATTTTTCACCTAGGGCTTCATTTAAAATGTTTGTATATCTCAAGCCTAATCCCTCAACCAACATGGGAATACACAACTTCACCGATGCTATAACTGACCATATGTTATATTTCTTTGAACCTTTCTAGAGAAAGCCTTGGTGAAGGGAAATGATAGTCTTGAAGCTAATTTTTGGGGTTGCTAGTGCTAATAATTAGTACACAAGATGATTTTAGAAAACTACCTTGAGCAGGCTTATTTGTCCTTCTAAGTTTAAAGATCAAAATGCCTAGCTATTGAGCTTGTTGGAAATATCTTATATGATTCCTTACTATTACATTTCTTCCAAGGAAATTTCAACCAAAGGGCCTCCCAAGTATTTAGCAGGAAGGCTACTTATTTAAAAATCGAAGAGTTGAAGAATATTTCCTTCGACTATTACATTTGTATTAAAGAAGAAGACATTATATTTTTTTCTCATTTATCATTGTACTAAAGGTCTATATAAAATATTTTAGGATGGATTTAAGGCCACATCTCCCACATTGAGGATAGGAAGAAGAACATAATATCATTAGAAATTGGTAATGGGTCATTGGAAAATCATTTCCGAATATACAAAGACCGTTACTGATGCCCTGGTGACTTACATCTCTGAGATATCTACCCATCCACTTCTATAGCAAGATAAATATAAAATGAGATATAAGATCACCCTTACTAATGCCACAAGATGGTTTGAAATTCATGGTAGGAGAAGCACTCAAGATAATCGAGTAAAAGGGGGTACAAATTAGTTACTTGTTCAAGGAAATCCACTGATGTGAAATACCAAAGGATGAAGGACTTAGAGAAGATAATGCAAAATTTAGTCTATTATCAATTTTATAGGGTGGAGATTAATCACAATACCAACCCCTTTTATATATCATTAAAGAGTGTGTTCCCTTTGATGATTGTGCATCCTTCCACATAGCCTTATTGCTTCAAGGAAATAATTATGTTTAACAAGAGATTAAGTTGATTCAAAATAATAGAGGATTTAATTTTATAAACAATATTACAAAGGGTTATGGGGAATAATCCACTTGGTTTATAACCTTGACCGGTTTCAGTAATTAAGTTAATTAAATTAGAATTTTTTCCTAGCCATACCTATTTAAAGTATCCATATTCTTCAACTCGATCATGCACCTTAGGTCTAATAAATAACTAGCATTATTTGAAGAAATTTTTTGTAAAGCCATCAGTACCCGAGGTCTATTTCTAGGCATCTCCATAACCAACCCTCATACCCTGTCAAAATATATTTCCCATAGAAATTCCTCCCTCTAATATAGATGAATGAGGTCAAGAATATGTCCATTGATGTGATGAACAGTAGCTTGTTTATTGGGAGTCATCTTTATAAGCCTCTCGTCATAATATGATAAAGGTTCTTATTCAAAATCCTCTTGTTGTAATAATCATTATCCATCAGAAGAGGAGAGGGAGAAAATCCTATTATGATGGCGATGTTTAATCATCTGTTTATGAAAAAAATAGAGTTATGCTCTTGTTCGTTCAACCATTGCACCCAATATTTTTTCTTCCAAAGAATCTCCTCCTATCTTCACCACTAATAAATTTTATTAATAAACTTCGATTCTTCCATGATTAAAGCCTATAAACACCATTCCAATATCATCCATTGTTTTATCTATCGCATGCATGTTTCCGGTGCCTATTTTTCTATTTCTATCTAGCTTAAATCCTTTCAATTCCAATCCTTTAGTTTAAACTTTAATTCCTTGAGTTTGATCTATATAGTGTGCATAGATTCCAACATTGGACTTCTATTTACTTCCACCAATTCTTTTCTTTACACATAAATTTAGGATATTGAATAGATTACCTCTCGAAATCGAAGGGGTGATTATGAAAGACAAATTTTAGGCCTAATTATAGATGCATTGACCATTGATATGATCCTATGAATTTAAGTATGATAAATTATGTAACTAAATCATTACCTAGAAGACTACCCGATATTAGAAATTGGTCTAATTGACTATCCACTTAATGCTTCCTTCCATTGTAGTTGTTTCTAGTGAAAAGCTAATTTATGGTGTTGAGATCAACACCTAGAGGTCATGAAGAATATCAAAAAATTATTGCACCTCTAGATCAACTTTGTTTTATGGATAAATTCATTCCTTAAACAAAAGCAATCTTCCTAGACCTAGAAGCTTAATATAAAAACAACCAAGACAAAATTTCAATTCTTTCCTACATATGTTTGAAATATGGAAGGAATTCATACTTGGAATCAAATTCAATATTCCTCCTTCTCCTGGTTTCTTAGCTCTAGCTCCAACTCCAATTTATATAAGTGGAACCTACAAATCATCATGAAATCATCCAAAATAAACAGGAGAACCAAAAGACACAAATATCATATAAAAACAACAATAAATAAAAATCCAAGGGTTAATGTTCTACATATGAATAAATAAGACATATGTATAGGAGAAAAAAATCCATTTTCGTATTAATAAAAGTAGGAAAATATTAAAAACCTTATAGGCCTTTGCCTTGTGAATCTTTCCGAGCTATCTTGTCCTACTTTTTCCACAATAGTAAGCCTTCAATCACACCTCAAGCACATGGATGGATTATGGATGTGTAGACACAAATGAGAAACATAAGGGCATAATTCAGAGCCTCCAAAATCCAACCCAGACCCTATGGGAGCCAATGGATTTATAGGGTAAATAAGGTGGTTTTGGATTTACCCTTCTAGGGCTTAGATCCACATTAGAGGGAGGTATGTTCTAGGAGATAAGAGATAAGACCTCAATATTAGGAGTTTGATATATAATCTAGTACTAAATGGTTAAAACAACTTCCAAATCTTCTAGAGAGAGAAACTTCAAAATTATTTTTTTATGTTTTACTCATTTCCTACTATCATCAACATTTTGAGAAACAAAACTACATTGTTCCATGCAATTTCCATGTGTTCAACCTACATCAGTACAATCTATCTTAAAAGCAAGTGTGATGATCCACAATAATAGGGTTTTTAGCCCATGTAATCCAGGATTCTTGGAAATTCTTGAAAGGGGATTCCTTTTTCTTTTTGGGGGATGATTTAAAACTTGTGTGAATGGATGATGATTGATTTGGACTCTAGGTCATTTTCTTGAATGTGAAAAAATGACCTATAAGAAATTGATCCCCAGAATACAAAGTCAGAAACTATGGCTGAGGATTGAAGTGCTTTACCATGTGATAATTTTGGATCAAGAATCAACTGGTTAATTTCACCAATTGAGTGTTACAATACATTATCATCATGTTATCACCACTGAGGTAGGGATACCCATACTCGAGATATATCACCACTAAGGTTGGCATACAGATTATTTTACCAAGTGGGTTGAGGCGATGCCTACATTTAAGGCAGACGGAAAAACTGCTGCGATTTTTGTTTTCAATCATATAATTATTAGATTCGGTGTTCGACAAGCGATTATCACTGACCATGGGCGTCATTTTCGAAACATCATGATGACTGAACTAACAGATCAACTTGGCCTGCGTCATGATAGTTCTACTCCATATTACCCACAGGCTAATGGTCTGGTTGAAGCCATCAACAAATTTCTAGTCATTATGATCCAACGAATCATTGGGATTCATAGGTCGAATTGGCATAACATGTTATTTTTAGCACTTTGGGTGTATCGAACCTCAGTAAAAACATCAACTGGTTTCACTCCTTTCCAACTAGTTTGCGGTTTGGAAGCTGTGTAACCCATTGAATGCAAAATCCCGTCATTGCAAATGGCCATAGAATTACTTCCAGCTACTTCTAAAGAGGAGAAACGTTTGTTGTAATTGGCTCAGCTAGATGAGAATTGATGTGATGTTGCACTAGCAATCGAAACTCATGCCAAGCGTATTAAAGCTCAGTACGATCGAAATGTTACACCTCGTAATTTTTCGGAAGGAGACCTAGTCTTACTGTATGATCAGGCAAATGATAAGTTAGGTGCTAGGAAATTCGTACCCATGTGGCATGGTCCTTATGTTGTTAAGCAAAAGCTGGCAAAAGGGGCCTATGAATTAGTAGACTTTGACGGTGTCTCTTTAGGTAAGCCTAGAAATGGTCTTTATCTGAAGAGATATTATTCTAAAATCTGGGTGTGGAGATTTTAGTTAGGTTAGTTTTATTTCTAGCTGGTGTGTTTTATATTAGAAAAGTTTTTTTAGTTTAGAGAGTGTTTTTGTCATTATCCCTGCTTATCTTGATTTTACTCTTGATATTGTAGATGTCGACGTCTCTTCAAACATACATTAGTTTCGTTGATGGTGCTTGTCGTAATACACGGAACATTTCTTCCGCAGCTTGGGTTATCTATTCACCCTCTCATGAGTTGGTATATATGCATGGGGTAAGCCTCGGTCAAACAACGAACAACATTGCAAAGTATAGTGTAATGATTGAGTTATTATCTGAATCCATTTCATTTGGAATTCAGAGTTTGATTGTGAGGTTAGATTCTAAACTCATTGTATTGTAGCTTAATAGAGTTTATGCCATTAGAAATCTAGTGTTATTGAGAATATTTTTAAGATTTCGTCTCTTGGAACGTGAATTTGACCATATTGAATATCTTCATATTCCAAGATATTTAAATACATTAGCAGATGCAATTGCTTCTCAAATGTTAAGTAGACATTTGCAATAATCAAACAGTAAATTTAAAAACATCCCATAATATGTTCTACAAGATAGCGAGTAATAGTGATATAGCATAGCGTAAAAGTGTGTCAAATAGACATTGTCTTCGATCATAGGTTGAAAAGCACCTTATGATTGGAAAAAATGATAGTACAAAAAGAAAAAATGTCATATGAGTCTACAAAAGGCGATCATCCTATCACTGGTGATGATCACGATAAGAAACCACTGTACAGGCCACCCTACTAAGAAACCTCCTGAAAGGTCCTGGGACTCCAATCACATAGCGCTGTAGCCTAAGAGGAATGTCATCTATGCTAGTCTCTAGAATGTCTACTGTCAAATGCTCTAGATGGTTTTCCAATTCATCCAGGGTCTCTGTAGATTCGTCCCATGGGGCTAGTGTTGCTGCAGCTGGCTGTTTCCTCTCATAGGGACGGAGAGTGGCTATTCATCGTGGACCTACATCTGCATTTGAAACTTTTTGCTATCAGTTTTGAGACGATTTAAAAAGAAAAAAAAATTAAATTAGAAAATGTTGAAAATGATTTTACCTAAGTCATCCCATTACTCTCCTAGTGGAAGAGCCATGTCTAGGTCTCCACGATAATCCATCCAATCATAAGTAAAATCTTGAATCACAAAAACTTGGTTCTCCGACTAATGAAAATACTCAGGAGGAAATTGAACAACCTCTGAACCCTCCTAAGGATGACGGGCCATAATTGCAACCCAACGCATCAGCTTGGGCTCTCGCGGAAGTCCAGCTTCAACGAAAAGATGCTGTGGGACCAACATTTGGACCCTCTCTAGACCAAAGCTCACAACCAAGAAACAATATCCAAAGCTTTTCAGTTGTCTGTTCTTTGCTCTAAACAGTTGGCCTTTTACATTAGCCAACACAGCTTAGCACCAGTTGAAGACGGCACCTCGAAAACAGTCTAGTGCCATCCGCATTTGGGATCTGGTTGCCATATGCAGTGCTGCACTTCTGCAAAGTCTGGTGATAGTGTTATAGACATTTTTGTGCCTTACAGCATGAAGCATGAAATGTCCATAATCTAAGGGATCCAAAGTCCCTAAACATGTTGTTCCTACCCCTAGAGGAACAAGGTCAGCAAACCACAGCACTGAATAACAGTTCTCCACCTGAAAACACTCAAAAACAAGCAATTTCTGGATCATGTCAACTGCTCCACTAAGCATCTGCGTTGAATGTCAAGTGCTCCACTCTGTATCTGCGCTAAATGTCAACTGCAAAGAAGGCCACCTGCGCTGAGCGTACTTGGACAAGTGGCACAGTCATTCCTCAAGGTGTCAGCGCCCAGGAAGCTTCCAAAATGACACTTGGATCAGGGAATTCGACTGGTGATGAGTAAGAGGTTCCAAATCTCCAAGTGGAAGTTAGAATCTCCAAGTGGACTTAAGAACTGAAGTGAGAGAGGACACTAGTCAGCTTCATGCCAGCCTCAAGCTGACTCATCCTTTCTCCAAAACTCCTATATATAGAGCTCTCTCATGAGGTCTAGGGAGGCTGGAATCTTGTGAATGTAAGGAAGTGCTGTTGGTTTGAGTTTAGAGCTATTGGGTGATTTGCTTTGAAGGAGGTGAAGAGGAGATTTCTTTCTGCTGGGAAGGTGATGCTGGATTGGGCCTCTTATGGTTGTATCACCTCCTGAACTTTACTTCTTCCATTAATAAAGCATTTGAGGTTCTTCTATATGCATGTGTCTCAATGATGTATTGTCATACTTGTGTATTTGATTTATTCTAATCCTTGAATCAATTATGAATGTATGCTTCTTGTAGTTTCCCTCTCTTGCCAGTTTGCAGGATCTTGGTGTAGCTGGGCCAGTGAAAGAGAAAGGAGCTGGGAGCAAGCAGCAAGGAGAGAAGATTGGATCAACCATTAGTGAAAGATATCGGTTAGTGGATCTCTTTCTCCCCTATTTTACTTTCATAAAGAAGAAATCTTAGATAGCTTTGCTTCGATTGTTGCTGAGGTACTATCACCCTTAGAGTGGGATAGGGTCATTCCGTATTGGATACTTTTCCCAACAACAAATTGAAGACTCCGCTGGGGATCATATCTTGTTGGTTGTTTGTGTTTTTGCTATTCATTTCCTAAACACAGGGAGTACCGAATCGAACTGCATTTGGGTCTTTCAAATGCAAAGTAGAGGGCAGCTACTCTAGCTTAGTTTCTGGGCATGTTTATGATTTGAAGAGCTGATCCACAAGGAATCTGAATAGCTCTTAGTGATAGCTTTTCATCCTCCTAATTACCCTTTAGTGTGTACTTGATTGATAACTTTTGATTTGGCCAAAAACTGTGAATTTTTGGGCAATCTGTGACCCGGAAACCAAGATAAACGAGAGTTTCTCTCTTCATTGCAGGCACTGTGAAGGCAGTCTGCATTTCATCGCAGGTCCCAAAGGGACTACCTGCGCTGAATGTCAAACTGACAGTGTACTACCTGCGCTGAACCAGTTTTGCCTTGTGCAACTGGGGTTCCCTGCTATTTATTGCCCTGTTTTCATCCTTGTTTTTGCAGCCTGTTATCAGTCAATGTACCTATCTGAAACCACCTTTCCTTGCCACTATTCCGCCTCGGTTGTATAAAGAAACTGTGTTTTTTCTTTGTGTATTTCTTACATCATTTGCAGTTTCCCATAACGAAAGGTGAACTAGTCTTGCTGTGGCCTCTTAGATCTAGACCTGTGATAAGTGTCGTATTGATCTTAAGAGTTAGTTTGTTTGCTATTCATAGCTGATTGAGCTTTTGCTTTTGTCATACGGTTTGAATTTATGTATTTCTAGTGTTGAAACAAGTAAATCTTAAGGTGTCTTTTGATTTTGGACAAAGCTTGTTTGCTTTCACTTGAAATTGAATTCAAAGATATACAACAGCTTTCTTTTTGTAATACATCAACATTAAGAAAGAGAAAAGAAATACCTGCATTGTGCATGTGCATTTTGACAATTTGTATGTTGATTTAGGGAAAAGTGCATTAGAGTGTGCTGATTGCTCTTTGAGAAAAGATAGTCGCTCTCTTTTCCCTTAGTAGCTAGGATTTTCAAAGTTGAAAGATTATAAAGCTTGCTTATCATCTTAGACTGCATTTAGGAATTTGTACCAATACATCTCGTGGTGATCCTGAAAGACAAACTTTAAAAAAGGTCAACTTAAAATATATTGAATGAACCTAACAACGCTTTGCAACATAACGCTCACAGTAGAGGTCTAGGTAGAGACGTGTTCCGGCGTCATTAAACGTAGTGACTGTCGATCTCTACGAAGGTGGGTGATTCCTCCTGAGAGACGATAGCACTAATACGGACTTGTGCTCCCACGTACCGTCGCATATATATTGGGAGACCCCTATAGGCATATATCTTTTATCCTGAGGAAGCCGTGTCGGCCGCCCTACTGATCGCAATGCAGTGAACACAGCATTCACGAAGATCAACCACCCGTAGCGTAAAACGTATTCTGTGGTTTTGCGAAAGGTTTGGCACACCCTCTGCCTAGATCTCCAGAGCAGTTTCTTTTGGCCTTTTTCAGACTCTATAATAAAAAAAGTCCAACCAAGCATTTGTCACTTCGGGCTCGTTAAAATATCGAAGGAGACTAGACTCATCTTTAGCTTTTTCTCGACTCTTTAAAACTGAAAAAGCAAGTTGTGTCTAAAGCGTCGTTAACAATTTATTTTAAACGGAACAATCACCCTTAGAGTGGGATAGGCTCATTCCGTATTGGATACTTTTCCCAAGTAATCTGGCGGGAGTGGCCACGGTGGAAACCTACAAAATGAAATCTTCTGTATCTAATGGATTCGGAAGATTCCTAAATATTTTGTCGGCATGGATCATCGCCCTAATAGAAATACTGTAAATACAGTGGGCTCCGAGGACGGTTCTTATCTCGTGTCAACCTCGTTAAAAAATGAAACAAGGAGTCATGAGGATAGTTCTTTTACTATGTCAACCTCATTAAAAAATGAAACAAATCCCCTTTTCAAAGCTCAAAGGTAAACCTTCATTCCAACCACCGAGTTGAATGCAATGAAGCTTGGGGGGCATGTACCTCGATTTGCATTATTATGCTGGGGGCATGCAAACAATCGAGCAGTTTTAGCATAAAGTTCATGCTCGTTAAAAAATAAATGCAAGATCCGAGCAGTTTTAACGCGGTCTTCATGCTCGTTAAAAAATAAATAAAAGCAGTGAGCAATGTTTCCCCCAGAGTTTAAGCTCATTTTTAAATAAAAAATGAACCTATTATCGGTAAATAACCTCTGTGATCGTAAATTTATCAGCCATAAAAAGCCTTGGTCGTGTTTGCACCTGTCACCTCCACTGTCATTTGGCTGATCGTTCACCTCCATATGATTGTTTACCCATTTTGAGGAACAGCTGCGAAGAGTGATTTCACCTAGCCATCCTTGTGACACTGCCGTGATTGGAAAATTCCAACCTGTACCTGGAATCTGCTGCTATCCCTGTTCATCACTCGTTCCTCAAAAGACGAGTCTTCTTTAAGCTCTTTTCATCTGACTCGTAAAATATGAAAAGTTTGCCGAGTTTTGGCCTTCCAGCTCGTTAAAGTGACCAGAAGAGCTATCCCTCCTCTAGATTTTAATCTTTTTGGACCCGAGGGATTATTGCACAAAAAGATCGAGCGCTTGTTTTGTTCGGCTCATTAAAAGTACCGAAAACTCATCCCTTCTGTATTGTTTTATACTTTTTCGGACTTAAGGGATTAGATGACGAAAAAGGAAGTTTGGAGTTAACTTTCTGTACCTTTTCAGACTCTCTAAAAATGAAAAGGACCGAGTTTTCCTTGTCGTTAGACTCGTTAAAATGATTAAATAGCGACAAACTTGTCTTTAGACGAGAACGAGTTTCCCTATCGCTAGGCTCGTTAAAACATAGCAATGGGCTTGCCCGAAGGGCAGGTTATAGAACAAGCATATGTTATCCTCTTCAAGCTTGACAAAAATAAAGAGGTACTGATCAGAAATGACTGGGGAAAAATTGGGAGAACCTCAAAGCTTTAATGGTAGCAAGTCGCTCTTGAACATGACACTTTTCCTCCGTATCACATCGGGTTGGGTTGTTTCATTCACCGGTCTCATCACCATGGTCTCGCCAAACCATCCATTTGGGGTAATGCTACCGATCCATCGCATCAGTGTCGTTATATGTTCAAGAGATGTCGTTCAGAAAGAGTCAACCGTGTCCCATCCACTGCCATACATTATCCTTCATCCATTCATGACCGCCACCCTGAATCATATGTCACAGATTGTTTTCACCTCCACTAAAATCATTAGCTCCATTCCATGTCACTGATGTGGGATTCATTAAGGCCCTCCTTTGATGGATCGCTTCTTGTCGACTTCAACTCATTATCCAAGAAGTTGATCTAGGAACAACCCCCTTAGTACTTTGAAGCTTGCATGCCTCAATGGCAAGTTTCTCACTTCTGGCGACAGGTATACATCAATGACCTTCGACCGAAAGATTTTATGTGGTGTTCGACACCAAGTCCTTTATTCACACCACGTGAATTGTACTGCAGTACCTTGAGGGTCATTATCGTTATCGGTGATTCCTCTCGCGCTTGTTAACGGTTTACATCATTGACCGGTAATCAAGCGATGTCTTTCCATGTTCGACTTCAGCGCAATTCTAACATGGATCGACTTGTACTTAGAGTGAAGATCGAACGAGTTTGAAGACCCCGGATCTAGTTTCATCCATCCGGGTTGCAATATATATTCAGGAAATATAAAGACATTTGACATGTACATCATTGCAGCAGATGATCATCCTACTCAAAGGATGATAATTTCAGCAGAGAATTATCAGTCTACCATCAGACGATCGTCTGTTCTATGTACCAAAATGAATTTATAAAGCTGAGCATGGGAATGCCCACCTCAGCTAGATCATGAAAGCAGAATGAAAAATAATGTATTGTATTGTATTTTATTACAGGTCACTTCTCAGCGATTGAATGAACTTCGGATCCTCCGGATAAAGCATTTCACCCGATAAACGACCTCATACTTTAGGGGGCAACTGTTATAGACATTTTTGTGCCTTACAGCATGAAGCATGAAATGTCCATAATCTAAGGGATCCAAAGTCCCTAAACATGTTGTTCCTACCCCTAGAGGAACAAGGTCAGCAAACCACAGCACTGAATAACAGTTCTCCACCTGAAAACACTAAAAAACAAGCAATTTCTGGATCATGTCAACTGCTCCACTGAGCATCTGCGCTGAATGTCAAGTGTTCCACTCTGTACCTGCACTGAATGTCAACTGCAAAGAAGGCCACCTGCGCTGAGCGTACTTGGACAAGTGGCACAGTCATTCCTCAAGGTGTCAGCGCCCAGGAAGCTTCCAAAATGACACTTGGATCAGGGAATTCGACTAGTGATGAGTAAGAGGTTCCAAATCTCCAAGTGGAAGTTAGAATCTCCAAGTGGACTTAAGAACTGAAGTGAGAGAGGACACTAGTCAGCTTCATGCCAGCCTCAAGCTGACTCATCCTTTCTCCAAAACTCCTATATATAGAGCTCTCTCATGAGGTCTAGGGAGGTTGGAATCTTGTGAATGTAAGGAAGTGCTGTTGGTTTGAGTTTAGAGCTATTGGGGGATTTGCTTTGAAGGAGGTGAAGAGGAGATTTCTTTCTGCTGGGAAGGTGATGCTGGATTGGGCCTCTTATGGTTGTATCACTTCCTGAACTTTACTTCTTCCATCAATAAAGCATTTGAGGTTCTTCTATATGCATGTGTCTCAATGATGTATTGTCATACTTGTGTATTTGATTTATTCTAATCCTTGAATCAATTATGAATGTATGCTTCTTGTAGTTTCCCTCTATTTCCATTTTGTAGGATCTTGGTGTAGCTGGGCCAGTGAAAGAGCAAGGAGCTGGGAGCAAGCAGCAAGGAGAGAAGATTGGATCAACCATTAGCGAAAGATATCGGTTAGTGGATCTCTTTCTCCCCTATTTTACTTTCATAAAGAAGAAATCTTAGATAGCTTTGCTTCGATTGTTGCTGAGGTACTATCACCCTTAGAGTGGGATAGGGTCATTCCGTATTGGATACTTTTCCCAACAACAGATAGTAAATGAAATCACTTTGACTTCAGGACGAGAGATGGTTTTGATGTCAATTCCTTTATCCTTGGTTTGGTCGTTACAAAACTCTCACCGGAGACTATCAACAGACTGGCCACCTGGCCTAGTCCCGAATAGAGTCAATTGTTCACCTCTCTTAGGCAAACCAGTCAAAAAGTAAATGTCCTCTAGCTCCATTTCGAGCTGGTGGCCACCAATAATGAAACACTGGTTCGGTACATTCCACCTGTCCACCAGCCACTGCAGAAAGTCTACTTGGGCCCACATGCTAGGTATGGCCCAGAATTTAAATAACCCACACGCCTTCAATGCACCTATCGACGGTTGATGATTAATTGTGGCAAGGTCCACATCTTCGTGCTCCTATTCCCGCCAACTAAGCATGGTGTATACCCTACATTGAAAGAAAAGGCGGATAAGAACATTTTTAATCAAAGTTTTTGGGCGGAAATTGAAGAATTTGGAATTATAAAACCTATGCCACGGGGACCGCACTCTCTAGTTAGAGACAGTGCGTAGGTCCGCACTCTGCTCGAACAACAGGTGCGGGCCCCTGGTTTTTTCCTATGTAGGAAAAACTCGGGGTCCACAAGTTTCGCGTGCTACACCTGCGGACCCCCGTGAGCAGACTTTTAAACAAAATTCTTCCTAAAAATAAAAATAAAAACCTAAAAACAAAATTCAAACGGTTGAAATGCAAGAGTAAAGTGATGTGGATTACCTAGAGGTGACGGTGTTTGATTCCAACGGATGGATTTTCCGCAATCTTCACGGGAATTTTCTTACCCAAAAGCTCTCTTTCTCACTCTGAAGTCAAACAGTAAAAATGAATTTACAAAATCCCTTTTTATAAGCTTTTTTCAATAAATGAATTTTTGATTTGTTTATTTTTTAGTTTAAAGAGGTAACTTTTTGATGCATTTTTACTTATTTTTAAGCAAGTATGAGTAATGTTTGAGTTTTTGTGCAGAATATCGGATTTTTTTAGGCAAAATTGATCATTTTTGACAAAAAAAATTAGAGTCATCTTTAAGTTCTTTTCTAACTCCTAAAATATGAAAAGATTGTCGAGTTTTTATTTTTAATCTCGTTAAATTGGAATTAAAAAGACATTCCACTTATAGCTCTTTTCTGACCATATAAACATGAAAATATTGCCGGATTTTTGTCATTCCGAATTCGATATTGGTTATAAAACGACATGTCCTTGATCGCTTTTTTACTTTTTCGGATCAGAGACACTAATTATGAAAAGTACTCCTTGATCATAATGGTCAAGCAGTTCTCTCAAGTATTATTTTATACTTTCTCGGGCTTGGGAGACACAAATTTACGAAGAAGGACAACCATGGAGTTTTCTTAAGTTTTTCTTCAGACTCCATAAAATTGAAAAACGCCGAGTTTCTCCTATACTAGACTCGTTAAAATTTAACAGTAAAGGACCTATTCAATTAAAAACAGGAACGGACCACTCCTTCTTAGGGTTCGAATTTAAACTAAGTTGGACTCATCCGAAGGATGAGCTTATAATGAAGAAAATGTTATCCTCCTCAAGCTTGTCAAAAATAAGGAGGTACTTGCCAGAAATGGTGGGGGAAAAGAGACAAAAATGAACCTTTTTGTCATACTTTGTGTCTCAGAAAAACATTTAACCACTCTTGAACACGACACCTTTTGTTCACCTAGGTTGGGAAATCCTTTGCCTAATAGTTAAACAAACCATATTGAAAGTCTTCAGCCGGTTTCCGGGTATTAGCCTTCGGTCAATTGTCACCAAACCATCTACAGTGTCATTATGTGTCCAAGAGGTCAGTGCAAATAAACCATTCATCTGCAAAATATCTGTCATCCATCTTGACCATCCCTGAGTCAGTCCTTGCAACTATATTTCTTCAAACTTGATCTATGATTTCATGTTGTGGGCTTGCCTACAACGGATCCCTTTCTATCAACTTTAGCTCATTATCTAGAAATATGATCTAGAAATCGTCAGTACCTTGGGATCTGCATGCCTCAATGGCAGGTTTCTCGCCTTCGACGACAGGTTGCATCATTGACATTCGATCAAAGGATTCCGTGACATGTTCGACATCAACACAACTATTCACATTTCATTGATTGTACTGAGTACTTTGAGAGCCATTGACATTAATGGTGGTTTCTCTCACACTTGTTAATAGTTTACATCAATGACTGGTAATCAAGTGGTTTCTACCATGTTCGACTTCGAGACATTCATTCACATGGATAGAATCGTACTATTTCGGTAAGTAGAAATCAAGACCCTGGATCTGGTTTCGACCATCCAGGCTGTGAGGAACTTTATTATTCATTATATAGTGGACTATTCATAAATAGATGGCTATGCCCATACCGTGTCTACATATGTCTATACTTGTGATGTATTGCAAGATCATTCCTATATCAGAGCAGTTTAGTTAGTTTTCTAGTCAGTTTTGATCTGAGTATGGGAATGCCTACCTCAGCGATGATATGATCTCATATATATATTTTGTGTTGAATGTTTTTTACAGGTTCCAACCAGGCTCTCCACAAGATGATCCTCGAAATGATAAATTACTTCACTCTTATTAGATGAAAAATACTATCTATTATAGACTTCGCACTTTAGGGGGCAATCTGTTACACAAAATATTGTCACCATGACTTTTTGCAGTCAGTGTGAGTCTATCACCACTCATACTGTCCTCCTTTGCAAGTCTTAAACCTCAGCTCTTCATGTCAAGCCTTAAAAATGAGAGAAAGTCCTTGAAAATATTTAAAACTCTGGTTCTGCACTTTCTCTTAGCATTACCTACGGTCCCAAACCCCCTGGTCATGTCCCCTACGGACCTGCCCACTCTGTCTCTAAAGGAAAGGGTGCGGACCCCTGTAAAAGTAAAAATGGCGCAAGTTTATTATTAAAAAATCACTTTGGATTAATTATGGATGCTTCTAGAAGGAATCTTGAGGTGGCAAGTTTGCTCCTACGTGGTTCATGCATCCCATGACTAAAGGAGCTAACCCCTTGATGACAGGAGCCTATGCCTTTGAAGGAGGAATCTATCCCTTTGAAGGTGGACCTGGTAACTTCCTTCCTCTGCACTATAAAATGAGGCATTGGGCTGGTTGCTAGGGAGGTTCAAAGCTGAATATCTTTTATGGTAAATGTCGTTGGAATTTATACTTCTTAATTGAGCTTGAGAGGAGAGATTACATACTTTTTGGCTTCACTGGGAAGAGAGTGAAGCTTGTCAAAGTAGAGGAGACTCTCACTGGAGCCTGGGAGGAGCTTGTACAACATCAAGGCACGAAGGTTGTAAAGTTCTTCTTTGTTTAAAGTTAATACAATCAGATTCATTTTTCTCAATAAATTGTCTTCTATGGTTTATTTCATGAATTCCTTGATCATCATGACAAATATGGTTTATTATATTGGCTATGCAGGTTTTATTTGATGTGTGCCTATTTGTGTTTGTAGGTTCTTCAAAACAGAGCTCATTTGGATGAATGGAGCGTGGCTTCCACAAACTGGAATTGGACTTGAGGTATGGTGTAAAACATCAATTGGCTTTTATTTATAAATCGCAATATTTAGAGAAAGATAGAAGTTGTTTGGTTCTCTTGTCACTAGATATCCATAGATACTAGGGAGATCGGTCTTGTCCGCAAGAGACACCGTCAAAGTCTACTAATTCATAGGCCCCTTTTGCCAGATTTTGCTTAACAACATAAGGACCATGCCACATGGGTGAAAATTTTCCAGCACCTAACTTATCATTTGCTTGATCGTACAGTAAGACTGGGTCTCCTTCCGAAAAATTACAAGGTGTAATATTTCGATCGTAGTGAGATTTAATATGTTTGGCATGAGTTTCGATTGCTAGTGTAGCATCACGTCGATTCTCATATAGCTGAGCGAAGTACAACAAATGTTTATCCTCTTCCGAAGTGGCTGGAAGTAATTCTATGGCCATTTGTAATGACGGGATTTCACATTCAATGGGTAACACAGCTTCCAAACCGTAAACTAGTTGGAAAGGAGTGAAACTAGTTGATGCTTTTACTGAGGTTCGATACACCCGAAGCGCTGAAAATAACATTTTATGCCAATTCGACCTATGAATCTCTTCAGAAATGGTCCTTATCTGAAGAGATATTATGCTTAAATCTGGGTGTGGAGATTTTAGTTAGGTTAGTCTTCTTTCTAGCTGGCGTGTTTTAGATTAGAATAGTGTGCTTAGTTTAGAGAGTGCTTTTGTCATTATTCCTGCTTATCTTAAGTTTACTATTTGATTATTGCAAATGTCTACTTAACATTTGAGAAACAATTGCATCTGCTAATGTATTTAAATATCTTGGAATATGTTAATATTCAATATGGTCAAATTCACGTTCCAAGAGACGAACTCTTAGAAATAATCTCAATAACATCGGATTTCTAATGGCATAAACTCTATTAAGCTGCAATACAACCAATTTAGAATCTAACCTCACAATCAAACTCCGAATTCCAAATGAAATGGATTCAGATAATAACTCGATCACTGCACTATACTCTGCAATGTTGTTCATTGTTCGACCGAGGCTTACCCCATGCATAGATACCAACTCATCAGAGGGTGAATAGATAACCCAAGATACGGAAGAAATGTTCCATGTATTACGACAAATACCATCAGCGAAACCAATGTATGTTTGAAGAGACGTCGACATCTACAATATCAAGAGTAAAATCAAGATAAGCAGGAATAATGACAAAAACAGTCTCTAAACTAAGCACACTTTTCTAATCTAAAACACACAAGCTAGAAAGAAAATTAACCTACCTAAAATCTCCACACCCAGATTTAAGCATAATATCTCTTCAGATAAAGACCATTTCTGGGCTTACCTAAAGAGACACTGTCAAAGTCTACTAATTCATAGGCCCCTTTTGCCAGCTTTCACTTAAAAACATAAGGACCATGCCATATGGGTACGAATTTTCCAACTTCTAACTTATCATTTTCTTGATCGTACAGTAAGACTAGGTCTCCTTCTGAAAAATTACGAGGTGCAACATTTCGATCGTACTGAGCTTTAATACATTTGGCATGAGTTTCGATTGCTAGTGTAGCATCACATCGATTCTCATCTAGCTGAGCCAAGTACAAGAAATGTTTCTCCTCTTTGGAAGTGGCTGGAAGTAATTATATGGCCATTTGCAATGACGAGATTTCACATTCAATGGGTAACATAGCTTTCGAACCGTAAAATAGTTGGAAAGGAGTGAAACCAGTTGATGTTTTAACTAAGGTTCGATACGCCCAAAGCGCTGAGAATAACATGTTATGCCAATTCAACCTATGAATCCCAATGATTCATCATATCATAATGACTAGAACTTTGTTGATGGCTTCAACCAGACCATTAGCCTGTGGGTAATATAGAGTAGAACTATTGTGACCCAGGCCAAGTTGATCTGTTAGTTCAGTCATCATGATGTTTCGAAAATGACACCCATGTTCAGTGATAATCACTTGTGGAACACCGAATCTAGTAATTATATGATTGAAAACAAAAATCGCAGCAGTTTTACCGCCTGCTGAAAATGTAGGCATTGCCTCGGCCCACTTGGTAAAATAATCTACCACAAGGATGATATACGCATGCCCCCCGACTGAGTGAGGGTTACATGTAATAAAATCGATACCCCATTTCGCAAAAGGACCAACAACAATTATAGGGTGGAGCGGAGCAGGTGGAGGACACATCTTTCGATCAAACATTTGGCAATCGTGGCATTTTCGGACCGCGTCAATACAATATTTAAACAAAGATGGCCAGAAATAGCCAACGCGCAATATCTTTTGGGCTGTGGCAAACCCAGACATATGACCGCCACACGCTCCAGAGTGATAGACATTTAGAACCCTTTCAGCTTCCTCATGAGATAAACAACGTCAAAAAATAGAGTCCACCCCATGACGATAAAGTGTATCTCCAATAATTTTATATTTTTGGGAATGGAATCGTATTTTCCGATGCTGAGATCTTGAAATTTTAGGCCGAAATGATTGGGTTTGGAGATAAACTATGATATCTCCATACCATGGATCAAGAGTGCTGATAAGAAACAAGGATTCGTCCGAAATGGGCTCTTCCGCCATAGTTTTAGTATGAGCACGCGGGAAGTCACACATCAACTCTACTAAAACTAAAGATTTCTTTGACTTAGATTTTTCAAACTCCAAGTCAAATTCTTGCAGGATAACAATCCATTTGGAATACTTACCCCCTAGCAATTGTTTGGTCAAAATATAGATCATAGGGTTATAGTCGGAAATGACAGTAGGTTTGCATAGTAAAATGTAATGACGAAATTGTTGGACAACTTGAACAGCTGCCAAGGCCAATTTCTCCACATGTGAATATTTTAGCTCAGTTGAATTCAAAGTTAGACTAAGGTAATAAGTCACATGTTCACTACCAAATTCATCTTCCTGAACTAACACCATTCTGATGGTGGAATGAGAGTCCGTGAGATATAAGAAGTAGTCTTGGTTGTAGTTGGGAGGATGCAATAACGATGCATGGGTCAACACGTGTTTCAGTGCATCAAAATATTTGTTAGCTATCTCATCCCAAAATAATGGAGTATTCTGTTTCAACAACCTGGTAAAACGCTTTGTTATCTCAGCGTAGTTAGGAATGTAATGATGTAAAAGTTTGCTTTCCCTTGTAAACTTTGGAGTTGGTGAAGAGTCAAAGGAGGAGGAAATTTGACAATAGCTTCAACCTTTGAGGGATCGACACGAACGCCGGCTTTCGAAACAAAAAATCCCAGTAACCGACCCGTTTCTATACAGAAAACACATTTGTGTGGATTCAAGCTAATTCGATAATGCCTACATCTCATAAATATTGCTCGTAAACGAATAAGATGATTGGCTCTACGTAATGAATGAGCAGGTAAATCGTCGAGATAAGGTTGCACAATGTGCTTGATGTCATGAAACACGTAAGACAAAGCTCTTTGAAAAGTTGCTCCGACGTTCTTGAGCCCAAAAGGTAATTTTCAATAAGCAAATGTCCCCCATGGACAAATGAAAGCCGTTTTTGGTTGATCAGCAGGTAGAATGTTGGTTTGATTGTAACCGGAAAAACCATCCATAAAGGAGAATATTTCACTGCTGGCACAATCATCAATGTTTTGATCGATATAGGGATTTGGATAATTGTCTTTTGGACAGGCTCAATTAATACCCTATAATCGATACATATTCTTATCATCCCTTTTTTTTATTAACAGGAACAATATTTGATACCCAATCCGTTAAGGGAATTGGATAAATGAAACCTGCTTTAAGTAATTTTTCAACTTCTGCTTTAATAGCAGCAACTTTTCGTGGGTGAATTTGACGCAAACATTGCTGGCCAGGTTTAGCATCCGAGTAAGTTTTGATTTCATGAACAATAATTGCTAGATCAATTCCTGGCATTTCCTCATATGACCAGGCAAACACGTCGCGAAATTCTTGAAATAGGGCCTTATATGTTTGAAATTCATCTTTCGTACAGGAGGCACCTATATTCAACAATTCCAGGTTTAACTGAAATGTCAATTGGAACTGTTCGAGGAATATTTCCTAAATTTAACTCAAAATCAAGATTTTTCAATGGATTCTGTGGTTCCCTAACATAATCAATAGTAAAAAAAGATGAAAAATCATTTTCAAAATGATCAATCTCAGGTAAGAACGAAGATCTATGATGAAGATCTTCCCATGGTAAATCATGAACAAACAAAATTTCACGAATTTGCTCATTAGTATGAACAAGTTCGAAAAATTTCGTTGAATCTGAGTTTGATGTTGAAAGTGATTCTTCATGGACTACATTCATTAAGTCAATTTCGGTTGAAGAAGGGTCAGAAAACAACTGTACGGCCTGATACGCAATTTCATAGGGACTCAAAGGCATAGCATCACCAAATGAATCCATCTCAGATTCGGAAGGTACGATCCAAGGATCATCATAAACAATAGTGTCTGATGAAATCATATGAATGGTTTCAGTAGAAGGCGATACGTTAGGAGGAGGAAAGGAAAAAGTTCCTAGTAAACCAGAATCTTTAACTAGTCCTACTCCAACATCCTTGTAAGGGATAGTTGTTTTGCCGACATGCTGGATACTTTCAAAAGAGGCTGGGTCGGATGAAAAGTAAGCTAGTTGGTCTATAGTTATGATCTTTCCATTATGAGGAAACTTTATAAGCCGAAATACCGATGAAACAACAACAGTCATAGCGTAAAACCAACTACGGCCCAAGAGAAGGTTGTAATCTAGAGGGGCATCAACCACTTCCACATCTAGATTAACAGTTTTACCTTCAACCCCTATAGGTAAATCCTGTAGAGTGCCAAAAGGATGGAACCCATGGCCATCAAAAGCCTTTAGAATCGTCGGGCATTGATTAAGTGTAGGAGAACCAAGTGATCTCCAACACTCGATCGACATAATACATGTTGAAGCTCCCTCATCAATTACAGTCCTATAGCAAGGTCTGTTTTTTACTAACACTAGAATCTGGAAAGCCATTTGATGAGGTAAACGAGGTGCACTATTTTCTAAATCAAAGATTATAAGGTTTGAGTCATGAATATCAACAGCTCCTATAGACAAAAATAGCAATTTACGCTGTGTTAGACATGATTGCAGCACCTCCAAAGCCGACATTGCTGAAGGTGAAATAGCTAAATCTTCAACAATATTATAATTCTGAGCAACTCTTGAATGTGGATTGAAAGCTGACTTTCAAAGTATACCCTTGACAGGAAGGCTGATTACTAAGTTTGGGTTAGGTTTCTCGATCTATAGCGGATCGGAACCAGGAGTTGAAGTTGATGGGTTCGAATTAGAAGATTCTGCTTCCTTACCACCAACATGACTTTTACTTCCATAATCTTGTGATCGTATCGCAATCCTAACATGGGACATCATCATTACGGGTTCTTTTGAGGCATTTGAGGAAGAACCTATCATATTACTATCTTTACTAGGAAAAGGATCCTTCAAGACAGCAGGCGTTTGAGAACCTTCGATGATTTTCGCAACCTCAACACGATGAGGGCAGTCTCTTGTAAAATGCTCTTCGTCACAAATGAGACAAGGATAACGAGGTTTATGTTTCTCATCAGTAGATTCCATTTTATCTGGTTTCTCTTTCGAATTTTTATCTGATTTATTTTTATTCTTCCCCTTCTTCTTACCGCTGAATTTTGTTTTGCTGTAGATGACTCTACGACATGAATATCGGCAGAAATTTTAGCCAAAGAGTCTCCTGTCGGGAAATATGGTAAATTTATAATAGGAGAAGAATTCTTGGAAGATTTTTTCTTACTTTTGGTGTTAACTGAACCAATCATGCCGTCAGCGGCATGAGACCCTGAAGGAGCTACAATTATTTGATTTTGTTTGAGAAGGTCGGTGATTTTCTCTTGTAAAGTACCCGACTGCATATAAACGAGGTCAAGGTACTGAGCTTGAGCAATAACTTGCTCTTCAGTAACAACTCCTTCCTTAGCTACATCCTCAGTGATTTTAGGTAATAATTATTTAACAAACAATTATGCTAAGATCTAATCAGGAACAAAAACTTTCACTAAACGCCATCGACGTCTCCATTCATGAATGTGATCTGAAATATAAGTGGTCGTTGACTATTTTAATGAAGTTAATAATTCTGTGCCATTCTCATATCTAACAAGCAACTGAAAATGAGTTAAAAATGAAGTAGCTAGCTAACTAAAATTATAAAAAGTGGCTCACGGTAACTCAATGTACCACTTGGCCGCAAGACCAATTAGAGTGCGTTGAAAAAGACGTAACTGAATTGAATCATCTGAAATGGAGTTAGATGCACACCAGAGGTGATAAGTGATCACATGGTTTGACGGATCCTCTCCTGATTGTTATACACATTTTTGGGCACTGCAAACCCATTCATATATGTCCATAAACCAAGGGTTCCTAAGTCCCTAAAAGTGTTGTTCCAACCCTAAAAGAACAAGGTCAGCTGATTACATCATCTCCCAGAAGTTCTTCATGAAAAGCTACTCAGAACTGGTCAAAGCTGGACCATCTCACCTGCTCCATGGTCAAAGTGCGCTGCATCCCACCTAAATGCACACGTGAGGTGCGATGCATACTGAAAAACCATTCTATGGGGTGCGATGGGCAAGAGTGGACAAATGGCAGAGTCAATTTTCGAGGTGGAGGATCATGGAGTCTTCCAAAAACTTCTCCTGTGACACTTGCCTCTCTGTATTCACCCAGGGATGAGTAAGAGATCATCAATCTCCAAGTCGAATCATGAACTATCAGAGATAGGACACTAATCAAATATCAGAAGTTGACTCACCTCGATGCAATCATCTATATATGGATCCCTCATCCCAGACATCCAGGGGCTAGAATTTTGTATCTTGTAAGGAAGTGCTACTGGTTTCTTGGTTTAACATCATAGTGTTGGGTGATCTAAGCTTTTCATGAGGTGAAGAAGGGCTTTCTTGTTGAGAGGATGACATTGGGTCAGAACAATTGGTTGTAATCCTCTTTGCTACTCTTGATATTAATAAAGCTATTGAAGTTTTCCTCCACATTCTTGTATGATTGATGATATATGCATTTGTGTGGTCAATATATATCTGGTCCTATATTGTTTTTGATAGTAGATCTCTGTTCTTGGATAGGGTTATGTTGCTTTGATTCCACAGGTGCTCTTTGAAGCTGGGTAGACGAGGAAGCGAGTGGAAAAGATGTATCAGAAGGGAGAGGAATCAAACAAGGAACGAAGTGCAAGACAGAGGTTGGTCTCCTTTGTTCCCCTCTTATCTACTTCTCATAAAGGAAAACGAAAGTAGTTTTAGTTTGTTTGTTTCTAAGACTAGCAGTTGTGCATGGACGCTTGATTTCCTGAAGTCAAGCCATCTAGCCTTCGAACAGCATTTGCTATGCAAGTGTAAAGTAGATTAATGCTACTTCATTCTATCTCCGGGTTTTTTTTATGAATGGAACAATCTATTTACAAACTCTCTAATTCCCCTTGTGGTGGCTCTAGTAACCTCCTTAGATCTACTCTTGTGATTTATTTACTGATTATCACTTGCTCGGCCTAAATCCGTGAACTGTGCTGCAAACTGTGATCAAGAACTGGATCAAAAGTCTCGCACTATATCATCGCACCCTCTCTTCAAGGATATCAGTATGCATCACACTTCCCATGTGCTGTAGGTGGGATGCATATTGGAATCCCTGTGTAATAGGTGCGTTGATCAGAGAAGGTTAATTTTGCCTCCAGACTTTGGTTTTTCTTCACCCTTTTCAGCTCTATTTAGGTGTTTTGCTGTCTGTAGTTAGTATACCTCTATGGAAACCCCCTTCCTTGCCATTATTTTGCCTCCATTGTGCAAAGAACTGTAAACTTTTTTATGTATGGTGAGCCATTCTCAGTTCTCTTTTACAAAGAAGTAGCGTAATTGAACTGTCGTTTCTTGATTTGGAAGTGTTGCAAGTGTCGTTTTCAGTCATAGAAGAGAATCTGATTATTCTTGATAGTCAATTACATTGTTACTCTTGTATTTGATTTGAATTATTAGTTTTTCAAGTGTCAAAAGCAAGTTTCCCATTCCAAATCGCAAAGTGTCGTCATTGTCTTCATTTTGTCTTGAAAAGAAGCTTGTTAGTAATGTTGTTTTCAAAAATAATTCAGATTTGCACTTAGCTTTCTTTTTATTATTCACACATTAAGAAGGATCAAAACAAATACATGCATGTGCATTTGCATTTAGACTGTCTGTTGGTTTGATTTAGGACAGTGCATATAGTGTGTTCTCTCTTCTCTATGTTGAAAGAATATCATCTCTCTTTCTTTAGTAGCTAGGATTTTCATTGCAAATAGAAGATTAAACGATTGTTTATCATCGTAGATTTCATTTTAGGAATTGTATATCTACATCATGTGGTGAACCTGAAAGGAAAATTTCTTAAAAAAGATCAATTGTAAAATAAATTTAATGAATCCAAAAATGCTTTGGAACCTAACGCACAACATTTAGAAGTCTAGGCTAGAGACGTATTCCGACGTCATAAAGCCTAATAACTGTTGTTTTCATTGTTGGTTGGGTGATTCCTCCACTTTGAGACGACAAGTGCCAGTATGGACTTGTGCTCCAATGTACCATTGAGTATGTATTGGGATACCACAATAGGCTATGTCCTTTATCCATAGGAAGCTGTGTCTGCCGCCCTATCGATCGCAATGCACTGAAGACAACATTCAGGAAGATTGACTGTCGTACCGTAAAAAGTATTTTGCAGTTTTGTGATTGGTTTTGTAATCCCTCTGTCTAGATTTCCAGAGTAGTCTCTTTCGTTCCTTTTCAGACTCGTTAAAGGAAAAGGTCCATCTCAGCACTTGTCACTTCAAGTTGATTAAAAATCGAAGGCGACTAGATTCATCTTTTGTTTTTTCTCAACTCTTAAAAATTGAAAAAAAAAGTTGTGTCAAAGCATCTAAAATTTATTTTAATGGAAATAAACATCACCTTTCCTTCATTGGTCTTAGGTTAAGAAAAATGGAGTCCACCAACCAAGAATTTCCCCTTGGAGGAAATCCTAGTCCTTTCTCCTCTTGGGGAGATGTTGGTGCACCCCATATGGCCACATTGTCACTTCCAGGATTGACAATTGGCCTGCCCGTATGGCTCTTCTGGACCTTTGTCGTTCAGAACACCGTGATTCCTGAGCAATGAAGTTAGCAACTAGATGATACTAGAGTTACCCCCCAACCTTCTACTTCATCCGATTCTCACTCTCTTCCTTCCTCTTCGCTTGATGGAGCTGGTAAAGCCAAAAATCAAGTCACTAAGAAGGAGAAGAAGGGGAAGGAGAGGAAAGAGAAGAAGAAGAAGGAGCCAAAGGCGAAAAGGGGCAACCAGGCATCATCTAGTGAAAATCCACACACTGCACTATCAAAACCTAAATCTCCATGTGTCATTTGCAAAGGAGATCACTATCATCGAGATTGTCCTTACATCCCTCGGATCTTAAGGGACTGGTCTCCTCGTTTGCACAATCCGGTGTCAACAACCTCTGATGGTCATGTTGAAAGTACATTGTTAACTAGTGAAAGCGAAGCGGCGGGACAAAAAAGGAAAAGTAAATTCCCTTGTAAATTGTGTGAAGGTGATCACACCTTCCACCATTGTCGCTTCCTAGACGAGGCTAAAAGAGTTTTGGATGACCATCCGGTTTCACCGTTACGGCTTCCTCCTGGATATAAGAAACTCTTGCCAAGTCCATCACTAGTTGAAAATCTGACTGACATGCCATTGTGGTCAGTTGAAGCATCTATCATTGAAGATAAACCATCTAAATCCACATTAGACGAAATTCAGAAGGTCGATGCGGCAGTTGACTCGTTCTTGCCTTTAGAGGGTCCATCTGTCACACGGAATCTGTCAAGGGTGCGGACACGACTGACCTTCCTAGAAGTCTAAGACATTCTAATGACAAACAAGACAAAAAGGAGTGATCTTTCTCTAAATACACCTTTTACAACATGAAAACTACAAGTGTTTAGGCTTACCTTATTCCAAAACGCTGTTGTTGAAGTCCGTTCTTGACGATCCGGATGAGCTCCTCCTTCAAGTCAATTCCTGCAACCACAAACAATCAAACAATTACCAAGCACTTGCATTTCATATAATAAAACATATATCTAACATGCAGACCAAGGAACACATGAAATAACTCATTAACACAAGCTATTGAGAAAAATAAACCAGTTTGTATTAATAACGAAACAAAGAAACTCTTACAACCTGGCCTTGGTGTTGTGCAAGTTCCTCCCAGGGTCCATCAAGGGTTTTCCTCTACTTTGACAAAGCTCACCCTCTCCCAAGTAGAATCAAGTGAAGACAATCTCTCCTCACAAAGGCTCTAATGGAAGACCTAAATCCTGCAGCATTTACCCAAAGAAAATGTATAGCTCCAACCTCTCCTCCTTCTGGCTCAATGCCTTTATTTATAGTGCTGTAAAGAGGTTATTCTGGTCCACCATCAATGGGATCATCCCCCTCTTTGGGTGGGATAACTCCCTTATTGATGGGATAAGCTTCCCCTTAATAGAGATACATGAACCAACTGGAGGCGCATCCATTTCATCAAACCGACCTCTAGAATGTTCTAGAAGTAACCACAAGTAACTTTTTCAAGATAAAACTCGCGCATTTTGTCTTTTACAGAGGGACGCACCTGTCCCTTTACATACAGAGCGTCCATGGACGCAGTTTTTGTGAACAAGGTCCGCGTCCCCGCAGGTAAGACTAGAGAGAACCTGCGACCCCAGAGATAAACATGATTTTTACAAGACTTTCTCTCTTTTTTGAGTTTGAGATGGATAACAGAGGCATGAGACTTGCCTAAGAGGGTAGCATGACTGTTGATTTGAGCCATACTAACTGTAAGTAGTCAAGGTGACATTTTTTAGTGTAACAGATTGCCCCCTAAAGTGCGAAGCCTGAAATAGAATAGGGTTTTGTAATTCTAGGAAGGGTGAAGCGCTTTATCATTTCAAGGATTGCCTTGTGGATGGCCTGATTGGAACCTGCAATTTTCAACACAAAATACATGGATAAGATTATATCATCACTGAGGTAGGCATTCCCATACTCAGATTCAAAACTTTAACTAATGGACTAACTACTCTGATACAGGAATGATCTTGCAGTACATCATTTTTATAGACTTTTGTAGACACAGTATGGACGCAGCCATCTGTTTGTGATGAGCCTACATAGATAATGAATACAAAACTCCTCGCAGCCTGGATGGTAGAAACTAGATCCAGGGTCTTCACTTCTACTTCTCGAATTGGTACGATTCTAGCCATGTGATTAAATGATTCGATGTCGAACATGGTAGAAACCACTTGATTACCAGTCAATGATGTAAACTGTTAACAAGCGTGAGAGAAACCACCAGTAATGTCAATGGTCCTCAAAGTACCAAGCACAACCCGTGAAATGTGAATAGATGTTTTGATGTCGAACACTTCACGGAATCCTCTGATCGAAAGTCAATGATGTAAACTGACGTCAAAGGCGAGAAACCTGCCATTGATGCATGCAGACTTCAAGGTACTGTCGATTCCTAAGTCATCTTTCTAGATAATGTGTCGATGTCGATAGAAAGCGACCCGTTGCAGGCAAGCCCGCAACACGAAATCATTGTTCAAGTTGAAGAAATGTTGCTGTAAGGACTGACTCAGGGATGGTCAAATGGATGACAAGTATTTTGCAGATGAAAGTTTTTGCTTGCAGACCTCTTGAACACATAACGACACAACAGATGGCTTGGTGACGAATAACTCAAAGTTAATCCCCGAAACCCGGTTAAAGACTTTCAAAGTGACTTGGTCAACTGTGAGGTAAAAGATTTCCCAACCCAGGTGAATGAAAAGTGTCGTGTTCAAGAGCGGTAATAAAGTTTCTTCTGAGACAAAAGATGACAAATAGGTTCATTCTTCTCTTTTTCCCCCACCATTTCTGGCAAGTACCTCTTTATTTTTAACAAGCTTGAGGAGGATAACATATGCTTGATTATAAGCTCATCCTTCGGACGAGTCCAACCTAGTTTAAATTCGAACCCTAGGAAGGAGTGGTTCGTTCCTGTTTGTAATTGAACAGGTCCTCTACTGTAAAAATTTAACGAGCCCAGTATAGGAGAAACTCGGCGTTTTTCATTTTTAGAGAGTCTGAAAAACTAAAGGAGACTCCACGTTGAACTTTTTCGTATATTTGTGTCCCTCAAGCCCGAAAAAGTATAAAATAATACCTGGGGGAACCGCTTGATCTTGCGACCAAGGAGTACTTTCATATTAGTGTCGTTAACCTGAAAAGTAAAAAGCGATCAAGGACACGTCGTTTTATTTCCTTATCGAGTTCGAAACGACAAAAACCCGGCAATCTTTTCCTGATTTTGCGGTCAGAAAAGAGCTAAAAGGGGACCGTCTTTTAATTCCGTTTTAACGAGTGAAAAAGAAACACTCGGCGATCTTTTCATGTTTTAGGAGTCAGAAAAGGGCTTAAAAGATGACTCTGAAATTTTGTTTGTGAAAAATTACAATTTCCCTCGAAATCCCTTTGTCCTGCACAAAAGCGACACATTACTCATACCTGTTTAAAATAGGCAAAAATACATTCAAAAATATCTTTTCATGGTAAAAAATGAACTAATTCATCCAAAAAACCTATAAAAAGACCTTTTACCATGTCATTTTTACCGTTTCACTGTTGAGGTTGAAAAAAAGGGCTTTTGACAAGAAACTTCCCGTGGTCGCTGCGGAAAATCTGACCGTTGGAATCGAACGCCGTCTCATCCAGGTATTTTACACATCCTACTCTGCATTTCTATCCGTTTAGAATCAATTTTTAGGTTTTAGTTTTATTTTTTGGGGGGGTTTTGGTTTTGGAATGCGCCTCTCGGCGGACGCAGGTGCCCTTTGGGTGACCTGCGTCCCCCGACTTTTTCTCATACGGGAAAAAGGTCGGAAGACGCAGCCCGCCTTCAGGCCAGCTGCGTCCGGGCGCCCTGTGCTCAAAGCCGGGGTGCGTCCTCCGAGAAACGCGCATTTCAAAACCCCAACTCTCTCAAAAAACCACCAAAAATTCCCAAATTAATTTCTAATGCTATTTTTTGATATGCAGGCATTAATCATGTTAGACTGGAGAGAAAGAGAGCATGTAGAGGAAGATGAAGCTGCAATAAATCATCAACCTTCTCTGGATGCCCTAAGAGCATGCGGATTGTACAAATATTGGACCATACCGGGCATGAGGGGCCAGGTAAGATTCTTGGAATGGCTGGTTGAGCGATGGAACGTACAAGAACAATGCTTTTACATAGGAGGGCACCAGCTCGAGATAGAGCCCTCGGATGTATACTTTCTCACTGGCTTGCCAAACAGAGGTGAGCAACTCAGTCTTGCGGGGACTAGGCCGGGTGGCCAATCCCTTGATAGTCTCCGCGAGACTTGGTGCACACCTGGAACTCACCATTCAAAAGGCATAGAGATAAAACACATCACTCTGCCGGAACTCAAAGTCATAGCGTTCACGGTTACCAGAATTTGCGGCGCGGCCGCTTTACACATTGCTTCCGGATCCCAAATGCGGATGGCAATTGACTGTTACCAAGGCACCATTTTCAACTGGTGTGAAGCTGTGTCGGCTCATATGAAGAGCCAACTGACCAAGGCAAGGAACGGACGACTAAAGACTTTTGGATATGGGCCTATAGTCGTGAGCTTTGCCTTGGAGAGAATTCCAATGCTGATCCCTCAGCAACTCACTGTTGATATCTTGGGTCCTCAGCAGCCAAAGCTGATACGATGGGTTGCGGTGATGGCCCGGCATCCTGACGAGGGCGCGACAGTAGTTCGATTCTCAGATAGTTATTTTGACTGGTTAGAGGGCCAGCTTTTTGTGATACAGGATTTTCCGTATGCCGGAATGGATTTCAGAGGTGATCCGGACATGGTTCTTCCACAGGGAGAACAATGGGATGACAGAGGTACTTTTTATTTTCACAAGTTTTCTAGTTATGTATTTTTTGTATTTTTTATATATATCGTCTCAAAACTAATAGTAAATCTTTCAAAATGCAGATGTTGGCCCACAGCGTCCAGCCAACCTCCGGCCTTATGATAGACTACATCCAGCTGCACCGGTACCGGCCCCACAGGATGCGACAGCAGAAGTACTAGCTGATTTGGAGCATGATCTAGAGCGTCTCACGGCAGATATACCTGAGACTACTATGGATGATATTCCTATGAGGCTTCAGCGCTTCGTAGTCGCGGTCCCTGGACCGTTTAGGAGATTTTTGCGTAAGGTAGCCCGCGCAGTGGTGTCGTACAGAGAGCACCACCAGTGATTGACTAGTCACTTTTGTAGTCACATGTGACATTTTGATTTTTTGTACTATCATTTTGCCGATCATAAGGTGTTTTAAACCTATGATCGAAGACGATGTATATATTTTTTGACACACTTCTATCTATATATATCACTATTACCGGCTTATCTTGTTTAACATATGTGATGAAATGTTTTTAAATTTACTTGCATGATTATCGTAAATGTCTGTCCAACATTCGAGAAGCAATTGCATCTGCTAATGTATTCAAAGACCTTGGAATATGTTGATATTCAATGTAATCAAATTCACGTTCCAAGAGACGCACTCTCAAAAACAACCTTAATAACACAGGATTTCTAATGGCATAAACTCTATTAAGCTGTAATACAACAAGTTCAGAATCTAACCTCACTATCAAACGTCGAATTCCAAATGAAATAGATTCGGATAATAATTCAACCACTGCACTGTATTCTGCAATGTTATTCGTTGTTTGACCGAGGCTTACCCCATGCATAGAAACTAACTCGTCAGAGGGCGAATAGATAACCCAAGCTGCGGAAGAGATATTCCGTGTACTACGACAAGCACCATCAGCAAATCCAATGTATGTTTGGAGAGGCGTCGACATCTACAATATCAAGAGTAAAACCAAGATGAGCCAAAATAATGACGAAAAACCACACTTGCTAAGCTAAGCACACTGACTAAACTAACACACTTGCTAGCTAGAAAGAAAATCTAACCTATCTAAAAATTTCTCCATACCCATCATTTTAAGCATAATACCTCTTTAGGTAAAGTCCATTTCTGGGTTTACCCAAAGAGTCCCCATCAAAATCAACTAACTCATAAGCCCCTTTTGCTAGCTTTCGCTTTACAATGTAGGGCCCATGCCACATGGGAACGAATTTTCCGGCACCTAGCTTATCGTTAGCTTGATCATATAATAATACTAGGTCTCCTTCCGAAAAACTTCGAGGGGTTACATTTTTATCGTACTGAGCTTTCATTCGTTTCGCGTGAGTCTCGATAGCTAAAGTAGCGTCACGTCGAGTCTCATCTAATTTAGCCAAGTATAATAACCGTTTCTCCTCTTCGGAAGTAGCTGGAAGTAATTCGACAGCCATTTGAAGTGATGGGATTTCGCATTCAATAGGTAACACAGCTTCTAAGCCATAAACTAGCTGAAAAGGGGTGAAACCTGTTGAATTTTTCACTGAAGTTCGATATGCCCATAGCGCCGAAAATAACATGTTATGCCAATTCGTTCGATGGATACCAATGATCCGTCGAATCATGACGACTAGAACTTTGTTGATTGACTCAACCAAACCGTTGGCTTGCGGATAATAAGGAGTAGAGCTATCGTGGCGCAAACCAAGCTGGCTTGTAAGCTCAGTCATCATGACATTTCGAAAATGGCTCCCATGGTCAGTAATGATTGCTTGTGGGACACCAAACCTAGTTATGATATGATTGAATACGAAAACTGCAGCTGTCTTGCCGCTTGCGTCGAATGTAGGCATCGCCTCGGCCCATTTTGTAAAATAATCAACCGCGAGGATGATATACGCATGCCCCCCGGCCGAGTGAGGGTTACAAGTAATAAAGTCAATGCCCCATTTGGCGAATGGACCAGCGGCAATTATAGGGTGGAGAGGAGCAGGTGGAGCGCGCATCTTTCGATCAAACACTTGACAGTTGTGGCATGTTCTGACAGCAAGGATACAATCTTTAAACATAGACGGCCAGAAATAGCCAGCGCGCAACACCTTCTGAGCTGTGGCATACCCAGACATATGACCGCCACATGCTCCAGAGTGACAATCATTCAAAACTCTCTCAGCCTCTTCGTGAGTTAAACAACGTCGAAAAACTAAGTCTGCCCCCCGGCGATAAAGTGTATCTCCAATAATTCTGTATTGCTGGGATCGAAACCGAATTTTTCGACGGTCTTCCTTGGAAGCTTCAGGCCGAAAGGTTTGGGTTTGGAGATAGATGATTATATCCCCATACCACGGATCTAAAGTGCTAATAAGAAACAAAGATTCGTCCACAATGGACTCCTCTGCCACAGTCTCTGTGTCAGCACTCGGGAAATCACACATCAATTCCGCAAAAACTAAAGATTTCTTAGACTTGGACTTCTCGAACTCCAAGTCGAACTCTTGCAGGATAACAATCCATTTAGAGTACTTGCCCCCTAGCAGTTGTTTTGTCAAAATATAAATCATAGGGTTGCAATCCGAAATAACTGTAGTCTTGCGGAGAAGAATGTAGTGACGAAAACGCTGGACAGCTTGAACGGCTGCCAGGGCCAATTTCTCCACATGCGAATATTTTAACTCAGTTGGGTTTAAGGTTCTACTAAGATAATATATCACATGCTCTGCTTTGAATTCATCTTCTTGAACTAACACCATTCCAATGGTGGAATGCGAAGCTGCGAGGTATAAGAAGTAGTCCTGGTTGTAGTTGGGAGGATGCAATAACGGTGCATGGGTCAACGCGTGTTTCAGTGCATCAAAAGATTGTTGGGCAATCTCGTCCCAAAAGAATTGTGCGTTCTGTTTCAACAACCGTGTAAAACCTTTAGTGACCTCGGCGTAGTTTGGGATGAATCGGCGTAAAAAGTTCGCTTTCCCTTGCAAACTTTGGAGTTGGCGCAAACTCGAAGGAGGAGGCAATTTGATGATAGCCTCGACTTTCGAGGGATCGACGCGAATGCCGCTTTTGAAACAACAAATCCCAGCAATCGACCTGTTTCTATACAGAAAACACACTTGTGGGGATTCAACCGAATTCGATAATGCCTACACCTCATAAAGATTGCTCGTAGGTGGACAAGGTGATCAGCTCGTTGTAAAGAATGAGCAGGCAAATCATCGAGATAGGGTTGCACAATGTGCTTGATGTCATGAAATGCATAAGACATCGCCCGTTGAAAAGTGGCCCCGGCATTCTTAAGTCCAAAAGGTAATTTGCAATAAGCAAATGTCCCCCATGGACAAATGAATGCCGTTTTTGGTTGATCGGCAGGTAGAATATTGATTTGATTATAGCCTGAGAAACCATCCATGAAGGAAAACATCTCACTTCCGGCACAATCATCAATGATTTGATCGATATAAGGCGTAGGATAGTTGTCTTTTGGACAAGCTCGATTGATATCCCTATAATCGATACAGATTCTTATTGTTCCTTGTTTTTTATTGACGGGAACAATATTCGATACCCAATCCGTTAACGGGATCGGATAAATGAAACCTGCTTTCAACAGCTTTTCGACTTCTGCTTTGATTGCAGCCGCTTTTCGAGGGTGAATCTGACGCAACCGTTGCCGAATGGGTTTAGCATCCGGGTAGGTTTTGATTTCATGAACAACAATGGCAGGATCAATTCCCGGCATTTCCTCGTAAGACCAGGCAAACACGTCGCGGAATTCTTGGAATAGGGCCTTGTAAGTTTGGATTTCTTTTCAGTACATGCGGCACCTATATGAATGTTCTCCTCGATTCCGGGCTTCACTGAAATATCAATGGGAATAGTACGAGAAATATTCCCTAAATTCAGCTCTGAATCAGAATGTTTCGTTGGATCCTGAGCGTCTTTGACATATTCAGCGGTAAAGATAGATGAAAAATCATTTTCAAATGCATCATCCTTAGGTAAAAACGAAGATCTGTGATGGAGATCTTCCCATGGTAGATCATCTACACTTAGGATTTCGCGAAGTTGTTCGTCAGATGACACTTCTTCGGGAAACGTTATCCGTTCTAAGGGTGAGGTGAAAAGTGACTCTTCACTGACCACATTCATTTGGTCGGTTGAATGAAAGTCGGTAAAAGACATAAGAGCTTCATAAGCAATCTCATACGGACTCAACGGCATAACATCACCGAGTGAGTCTAGCTCAGAGTCAGAGGGAACATACCAAGGATCATCATAAATAATGTTTTCTGACGTGATCATATGAATTGTTGCGAACGAAGGGTCTGCATTGAGTGGAGGGAGAGGAAAAGTTCCCAGTAAACCGGAATCCTTAACTAAACCTACACCAATGTCCCTATAAGGGATTGTCGTTTTACCAACATGCTGGATAGTTTCTAAAGAGGTTGGGTCGGATGAAAAGTATGTCAGCTGATCAATAGTCACGATCTTACCGTTATGTGGAAACTTAATGACTCTGAAGACCGATGAAACGACCGCTGTCATAGCATATGACCAACTTCGACCCAAAAGAAGGTTGTAGTCTAGAGGGGCATCAACCACTTCCACATCCAGACTAACGGTTTTACCTTCGACCCCTATAGGCAATTCTTGTAGAATACCAAACGGACGGAACCCACGGCCATCAAAGGCCTTAAGGATGGTGGGGGATTGGTTCAACGAAGGAGAACCAAGCGATCTCCAACATTGAATCGACATAATACACGTAGAAGCTCCCTCATCAATCACAGTCCGATGAATAGGCCTGTTTTTGACTATCACTGGAATTTGGAAAGCCATTTGATGGGGGAGACGTGGTGTACTACTTTCTAGATCAAAGATCATTAGGTTCGGGTCCTGAACATCGACAGCTCCAATAGCCGACAAAAGCAATTTTCGTTGCGCTGGACATGATTGCAGCACTTCGAGTGCCGACATTGCTGAAGGTGAAACAGCTAAGTCTTCAACAATGTTGTAATTCTGGGCTGCTCTCGCATGTGGATTGAAAGCAGACCTTCGAAGTACACCCTTGGCGGGCGGCTTAATCACTAAGTCTGGGTTAGGTTTTTCGATCTGTAGTGGATCGGAACCAGGAGCTGAGGTTGATGGGTTAGAGTGAGAAGATTCTGCTTCCTTACCATCAACAGGAGCCTTACTACCATAATCTTGCGATCGAGTCGCAATCCTGACATGAGACATCATCAAAATGGGTTCTTCACTGGCATTCGAAGAAGAACCTATCATCTTATTTTCCTGCTCTGGAAATGGATTCTTTAACACAGCAGGAGTCGGAGAACCTTTGACTATTTTCACTACCTCGGCCCGATGAGGGCAGTCTCTCGTAAAATGATCTTCTTCACAAATAAGACAAGGATATCGAGGTTTGCGTTTTTCGTCATTGGTTTCCGACTTTTCCGTTTTCTCCTTTGGAGCCTTGTCTGCTTTAGCCTTCTTCTTTCCTTTCTTCTTTCCACCGTTTTTGGATTTGGCCGTAGATGACTCTACAGCGTGAATGTCGGCGGTAAGTTCAGGAGGAGAAGACTCTCCTGTCGGAGAATCAGGCAAAGTGATAATTGGAGTATTGGAGGCCTTGGAAGACTTCTTCTTACTCTTCGTAGTCACGATACCGATCATACCATCAGCGGCATGAGATCCCGAAGGAGCAGCAGCGATTTGGTTTGACTTTGGAAGATCCGGAATTTTCTCGTGTAACGTACCCGACTGAGTGTAAACTAAGTCAAGGTATTGTGCCTGAGCAATGACTTGCTCCTCAGTAACTACTCCGGCCTTAGCTACATCTTCAGTAATTCTTGGTAATAATGATTTGACAAACCATTCAGCTAAGATTTGGTCCGGGATAAAAACTTTCACTAATCTCCTTCGACGTCTCCACTCATGGATGTGATCAGAAATGTACGTGGATGTCGATTGTTTTAGCGAAGTTAATAATTCTGTACCATTATCGTATCTGACTGGTAACTGAAAATGAGTTAAGAACGAGGTAGCTAACTGGCTAAAGTTGTAAAAAGAGGCCCGTGGTAACTCAATGTACCACTTGGCTGCGAGACCAATGAGTGTACGCTGGAAAAGACGTAAGCGGATGGAATCATCTGAGATGGAATTTGATGCACACCAGAGGTGGTAAGTCATCACGTGATTAGACGGATCCTCTCCAGACTTACCTTCGAACTTGGGTATATCGCTGGGCAACTTATTTGGCATTGGCGGCCAGAACGGAAGATATTGAATTGGATCGTTCGTTAGGCGCGTCAAGTCGGGTAAATCTAAAGTTGCAATAAATGGTAACTGCCGGTTAGGATCTCTGAAACTCTGAGTCACAATACCAGCCCCAGGAGGAGGATATCCAGGATAACTAGGAACAGGAGTCGCATTGGGGATATTATATCCTCCTGGAAAACCAGGATTAACCGGACCGTACTGGGGTTGTTGAGGTGGTTGATAAGTGTACCCAGGATACGGTTGATACTGGTAAACCGGTTGTTGGGCAGCTTGCCCAGGTTGATACTGTCCCTGGTACGGAGGTTGAACAAATTGAGGTTGAGTAGTAACAACCGTACTTGTACCAGGTTGGCCTGCAGGCATCTGGACTGTGGTTTGAACCGTGGGTCCAGACAACGGTACAGATGTCTGAGGAGTGGTTACAGGGACAGTAGAAACCGGAGCTGCCGATACTCCAGAAGTAAGCATGGTAGATGAAGCGGTAGTTGCTGCAGCCGTGTGAGGTGGAGTACCTGGTGCAATTGGCGGCTGAGTAACTACAGAAGTTACAGGGGTCTGAACACTTGACTGGACAGGTTGCGGTTGCTGGGGTGGACCAGGAACTGCAGGTTGTCCTGCTTGAGGTACCGACTGTATACTTGGTTGCGACATCTGTTGACCCTGTGACGGATCCCATGTTAACATTCCAGGGTATTGACTCGTAACAGGTTGAGGATACTGAGATCCATAGCCGTATTGAGGATAGGGTTGATAACTGTAAGGTGCAGTCCCATATGATTGCCCTTGAGGTGGTTGATAACCTTGACCAGGGTATTGACCCGTAGGTTGATAACCTTGAGGTAAATACGAATACTGGGGTTGACCTTGACCTTGAGGTTGGTATCCTTGAGGTTGATACCCTTGGGGTTGATACCCTTGGGGTTGCCATCCTTGAGGTTGCCATCCTTGAGGTTGATATTGATACTGAGGTTGACTTTGGGGTACATATTGAGGCTGGGGTTGATACCCTTGGGGTTGATACCCTTGAGGTTGCCCCCCAGTCACGAATGAAGTACCTTGAGGTTGCCCCCCAGGCATTAACGAAGGTTGCCCCCCAGGCGGTAATTGGCCACCTTGAGGTTGGTTAATGGGAGTTGAACCTGACATCATATAAACGTCACCTATACTCAATGGTACATTACCACTGTTTCCAACTAATAACCCATGATCAACAGGTTGAGGAGATGCTCCCGCAAAGGTACCAGAAAGTGATTGATACCCAGTAGGAACAGAAGGACCGCCATGTAAAAATGATTCAGGACTTTGTGAAAACACAGATGACTGACCAGACATATTTACAGGAGAATGAATTCCTCTAGGTGGAACCGGAGTACGAGGTGTAGAAAAACCTACTGAGTTGTCTAAAAAATTGGTTAATGCAAGGTACCAAGATTCACTTCTAGGAGGACTGTAAAAGATGGATTCACGCTCCCTTAGATCAAGGGTAATTAGATCTTCAGAATCAGAAACGCCTATTTCTTCCTCTGGAACAAGTTCTTCTATAGCAATTAATCCAACAGGAAGATTTTCGGTGATAATTCTTTCTATTCTTGGTGAATCAGGAACACTAGGAGTTGGAGTAACAGGTTCTGAAATTTCAGGTTCTTCGCCTGTTTCACTGGCAGATGAAAAACTACCAGCAAGCTCGGAAACTGTAACAGCTTCGGGATTGTAACCTGTTTCTAAACTTTGGTAATCTGGATGGACTACCAAGGAAGATTCTCCTTCTTCAGGTGATCCTACTCTACTGCCACTAGGAGGAGTTACAAGGACCTTTAACCCTTCTAAATTACCTGGGTCGTCTCGAGGAGGGGATCCCCTAAGTCTACGGGATCTTCTCAACAATTCGGCCACAGACACAACTTCAGGAGACTGGCCCGCAATTCGACGGGACCTTCTCGGTAATTCCGCCACAATTAAAGATTTTAACTACAACACACGAAAACAAAGTAAAAAATTTCAAATCAAACCACCTAAAGTCTTCTAAAGAACCAATCAAATTTGAAGCACACGCCTAAATAATCTAGAGCGTCAAACCACACACAAACAGTAGTCTTCCGGACCAAAAGCGCTAGTTGGTGATTAGGCCCAACCTCGCAGGATTCAGTACAGAAATAGTGGGTGGAACAGTTACCCCGGCAACCTGCTTAATGAATAGACTGGACCAAGTTCCTCCACTTTAACCGTCTCGAAGTGAAGCGAACCCCCCAGAAAATCCAAGTGAGTATAACCGACGTCTGCTCCAGGTACAGTGGGACCTTCCCTCCACCGTCACCTTGGGTAGAATCCTAGATATTATGGCCACTAAGGTTACCAATCACAACAATTACACCTGGGGGAACAGTCTAAACTCCGACAGCACGCAAGGGCAGAGTAGCAAGCTCCAATCCCCTTACCGGCTCCTTGACAACAATCCAAGGTTTACCGATAAGTGACCCCTGGCTCCTCGACAATGGTTAATCCGAGGTTTACCGTTTGTAATACGTACTGCCTGGCGTCGTTCCCAACGAGGGAGGAATGATCCCCTCACTGGTTCGGACACGAGCTCGTGCTTCTCCTTTAAGAGGAGCTTTCCCAGAATGTAACTGAAACAATTGGATTTGTTCTACTCAAGATAGACTATCTGTTTGGTTTTGTAGTCTTGGAGAGTTAAGTACTCACCTACTCCAAGACCCTAGCCTAAGCTATGTTGGTGCTTCAGAGCCCTAGAAAAATAAAGATTACTAGATTGATTTTAATTTAAGCGTTACTTTTAAGGTTGTTTCTTAAGTCAAAAGGTGATGGAAGTGAAACTAGTGGTGTGTTGACTCGACTCGAAACCACTACAAAATGCACCTAGAATGATTTATCCACTACTTTACTTTTTCGATGAATTGCTTAACTAAAAAGTTGAGAGAATGCAATCTTTATAAAAGCAACTTCTTAATTGAAGACAATCAAAGAAACAATTCGTTTGTCTTTTCCAAGCATAAAAACATAACTTCTCTTTACATGCACGAAAAAACTCTTTTCTTCTTTTGAAAACAAAAAGCTACTTGAAACAAGACTTTTTAAGAAGATGTTTTTGTATTTTTCTTTTAATAAAGCAAGTAAATCTAATATAACCAAAAATCAATCTTAACAACTCTTAAAATCTATGAAAATGCACTCATAAGCAAACTAAAGGCAAATTTACTCTAAGCAATCTTAACGAGGCCAAAACTAACAATGATTATTTCTAAGGTGTTTTACTTGATCACAATCAAATCAAGGACTAGCTTATTGCAGAATAAAAAACTAGCCAAAACAAAATTCTAATCTTTTTGTTCTTTTTGTAAAATGGAAATCAATACTTTATAAACAAGTAATTCGAAATTTGACCCAAAACAACTCAAATGGCAAGTTGCTCACAAAAGGAGACTTTACGACAGGCCCGACTTCTAAGAAGGTTGACTAACCAGAGAGATCTAAGGCTGGACAACTTTCTACTATCAAAGTCACTACAAAGCCTTTCCAAAAATCAAACCCTAGGTCTAAACTTCGTTGAAAACCACTAAAACACTCAAAGCTCACAAAACTAGTTCAGGTGAAAATTCTTGACAGGGTACTAAAGGATCTGGGCAGAAAACACTAAGGAAAAACAAAATCTAAAAGCAATTTAAAGCAAAAATGGAATTTTCTTAAGTTTTACAGGAAGACGCAGGCAACCCGTTGTCACAGGTGCGGCCCCGCTCTGTGCAAACGGCAACAGCGCGTCCAAAGACGCACTGTGCAGTACTAAGAGGGTGCGTCCTTCTGGAAAAATGAAGAAAAACCAAATCTAACTAAATCTAAAGCTAAGCCACCCAAATACTAATTCTCACAGTCAAAAACCAGAAAATAAAAATGATTTTCTCAAAGCAAAGTTCATATAAAGGAAAAGACTCTCTCATTAATGGATTCCCCAGCGGAGTCGCCAATTTGTCACACGGAATCTGTCAAGGGTGCGGACACGACTGACCTTCCTAGAAGTCTAAGACATTCTAATGACAAACAAGACAAAATGGAGTGATCTTTCTCTAAATACACCTTTTACAACATGAAAACTACAAGTGTTTAGGCTTACCTTATTCCAAAACGCTGTTGTTGAAGTCCGTTCTTGACGATCCGGATGAGCTCCTCCTTCAAGTCAATTCCTGCAACCACAAACAATCAAACAATTACCAAGCACTTGCATTTCATATAATAAAACATATTCAACATGCAGACCAAGGAACACATGAAATAACTCATTAACACAAGCTATTGAGAAAAATAAACCAGTTTGTATTAATAACGAAACAAAGAAACTCTTACAACCTGGCCTTGGTGTTGTGCAAGTTCCTCCCAGGGTCCATCAAGGGTTTTCCTCTACTTTGACAAAGCTCACCCTCTCCCAAGTAGAATCAAGTGAAGACAATCTCTCCTCACAAAGGCTCTAATGGAAGACCTAAATCCTGCAGCATTTACCCAAAGAAAATGTATAGCTCCAACCTCTCCTCCTTCTGGCTCAATGCCTTTATTTATAGTGCTGTAAAGAGGTTATTCAGGTCCACCATCAATGGGATCATCCCCCTCTTTGGGTGGGATAGCTCCCTTATTGATGGGATAAGCTTCCCCTTAATAGAGATACATGAACCAACTGGAGGCGCATCCATTTCATCAAACCGACCTCTAGAATGTTCTAGAAGTAACCACAAGTAACTTTTTCAAGATAAAACTCGCGCATTTTGTCTTTTACAGAGGGACGCACCTGTCCCTTTACATACAGAGCGTCCATGGACGCAGTTTTTGTGAACAAGGTCCGCGTCCCCGCAGGTAAGACTAGAGAGAACCTGCGACCCCAGAGATAAACATGATTTTTACAAGACTTTCTCTCTTTTTTGAGTTTGAGATGGATAACAGAGGCATGAGACTTGCCTAAGAGGGTAGCATGACTGTTGATTTGAGCCATACTAACTGTAAGTAGTCAAGGTGACATTTTTTAGTGTAACACCATCATCAGATGATATTGTCACCGAAGAGAACAAGAGTGACACTGTTCAAATTCTCTTCGTAAACACAGACTCCGATGAACATGGGGAAAGTCTACCTGTTCCTTTACCATAGGAAGGAAGTTCGTCAAAGTCATATCCGGCCATCTATTCGGTCCCACCTCCAAGCAACCTAGTTGTTTCCTTCAATCGGAATCTACTAAGAAGACCCCGTTTACCGGAGAGTGTACCATTTCGAATCATTGCACAAATATACAGAATGGTCATGGCTGGTACCATCATAGATGAAGGGGCTTTTGTGAGTATCCTTTCCTCAACTGCTTGGAAAGTGCTTGGCTCGCCATCGCTTTTGCTTGAAATGAGAAATCTAACGGGCTTTAATAAAGGAACCAGTGGACTGTTAGGGATCCTTGCCAATGTGCTGATAACATTGGGAAGGAAAACTGTTCAGATGAACGTAATGGTAGTCCAAGGACCCCTAGATTATAATCTACTCTTTGGACGTGACTATATTTATTGCATGGGAGCCATTGTCTCCTCGCTCTTTAGAGTAATGTGTTTTCCGCATGAAGGAAGAGTGGTCAAGCTCGTAGACCAGCTTTCGTTTCCCGGCTCACACATAGCAAATAATCAAATACCATCCTTGAATGGTCTTTTCATGCAAGGAATGTCTCATCAATCCCCAATCTATCCACCTAATGAGCGCGAGTGATTCGGGAGGACATGACTGAAACCCAGGGGGCATGCACCCTAGTCTATTTCGGTAGGAAAACCTTGGGCATACGGTAGGTTTCCGCGAAGGATATATGACTGGTTTATGAGATTAGACCAGAATAAGATTCCTTCATCAAAGTTATGTGAGTGGAGGCTAGTTGCACCACTCACCTTTGTCTATTTCGGTAGACATCGCCGAGGAAGTGTTTTGTCTGTAGTGCAGATGGAACAATTTTTGGTAACCTGGAAATTTTTCGCTATACCTGGGGGCATGCAAACCTTTTGGCATGCAAGTGAAGAGCGACCATTTACTTTTTAAATTTGTGGGTCCTCTAACCGTTTAAACTCGTAGGATTGGTCATTTCCTAACTTGCATAAAGAAAGGATGTGGGGCTTACTTTGTAAGGTACAAGCTCCATAAAAAAATGGCATCTTAGATGAGACATCCTTATTATATGACTGGATCTAGCAGTTTTTATGTGGAGTTCAAGCTTGTTAAAAAATAAACATAAGCAATGAGCAAATTTTTCCCCCAGAGTTTAAGCTCATTCATTAAAAAATGAACCAATTTCTGGTAAATAACCATCGTGAATGCATTATCATCAGCCTTTAAAGCCTTGGTCATGTTCTCATCATCACCTCCACTCTGTATTGGCCGATCATTCACCTCCATTTGATTGTTTACCCTTTTTGAGGAACAGCTGCGAAGAGTGATCTTGTTAGCCATCCTTGTGACACTACCGTGATTGGAAAATTCCAAAACTTACTTGGAATCAGCTGCTACTCGAATTTATCACTTGTTCCTTGAAAAACGAGTCTCCTTTAAGCTCTTTTCATTTGACTCGTAAAATATGAAAAGATTGTTGAGCAATTGGCCTCTCCAACTCGTTAAAGTGACCGAAAGTGCTATCCCTCCTTTAGATTTTACTCTTTTTGGACCTGAGGGTTTATTACACAAAAAGATTGAGCGCTTGTTTTGTTCGGCTCATAAAAATTACCGAAAATTCATCCCTTTTGTATTATTTTATACTTTTTCAGACTCAAGGGATTATATGATGAAAAAGGATTGTTGGAGTTTTCTTTATGTCCCTTTCAGATCTCTGAAATTGAAAAGGATCGAGTTATCTTTGTCGTTAAACTCGTTAAAACCGAATAGCGACAAACTTGTCCATATAGAAAATAATGAGTTTCACTATCGCTAGGCTCGTTAAAGCATAGTGATGGGTTTGCCCAAAGGGAAAATTATAGAACAAGCACATGTTATCCTCCTCAAGCTTGATAAAAATAAAGAGGTACTAGTTAGCAATGACTGGGGAAAAATTGGGAAGAAAACTTGAAGAAACTTTATTGGTAGCAAGTCGCTCTTGAACATGACACTTTCACTCCGCATCCAAGTTGGGTTGGGTTGTTCCATTCACCGGTCATATCACCATTGGTCCATCACACCATCCACACTTGGGGTTAACGCTACCAATCCATCATGTCAGTGTCGCCGATATGTTGAAGAGAAGTCTCTCAGAGAATTCACCTGTGTCTCATCCACTGCAATGCATTTATGCTACATACTTTCATGACCGCCACCCTGAACCTTATATCATCAGATCATTTTCACCTCCATTAAAATCATTTTCTCCATTCCGTCTCATAGATGTGGGATTCATTAAGGCCCTCCCATGACAGATCGCTTCTTGTCGACATCAGCTCATTATCCAACAAGTCGATCTAGGATCAACCCTTTCAGTACTTTGAAGCTTGCATGCCTCAATGGCAAGTTTCTCACTTCCGGTGACAGGTTTACATCAATGGCCTTCGACCGAAAGATTTTGCATGGTGTTTGACACCAAGTCCCTTTTTCACACCACGTGAATTGTATTGTCATACCTTGAGGGTCATCATCATTATCGGTGATTCCTCTCGCGCCTATTAACAACTTACATCACTGGCTGGTAATCAGGCAATGTCTTTCCATGTTCGACTCTAGAACATCTCTCACATGGATCGACTTGTACTTTGAGTGAAGATCGAATGAGATTGAAGACCCCGGATCTAGTTTCATCCATCTGGGCTGCGATATATATTCAGGAAAATAAATACATCAAATGTACATCATTGATGCGTAGATAATCATCCAACCTAAGGGATGATGGCTCTACCAGAATCATCAGTCTACACTCAGACGATTGTCTGTCTTATGTACACGAAAATGAATTTATAAAGCTGAGCATGGGAATTCCTGCCTCAGGTAGATCATGAAAATATTATGAAGATAATGTATTGTATTGTATCTCATTACAGCTCGCCTTCCAGCTCGAAAAAACTTTGGATCCTCATGATCAAGCATTTCACCCGACATCAAAAGATTAATGACCTCATGCTTTAGGGGGCAAATCTTATAGACATTTTTTGGCACTGCAACTCCAATCATATATGTCCATAAACCAAGGGCTCCTAAGTCACTAAAAGTGTTTTTCCAACCCCTAAAAGAACAAGGTCAGCTGATTACATCATCTCCTAGAAGTTCTCCATGAAAAACTTCTCATAACTGGTCAAAGCTGGACCATCTCACCTGCTCCATGGTCAAAGTGCGCTGCATCCCACCTAAATGCACACGGGAGGTGCGATGCATACTGAAAAGCCCTTCTATGGGGTGCGATGGGCAAGAGTGGACAAATGACAGAGTCAATTTGCAAGGTGGAGGATCATGGAATCTTCCAGAAACTTCTCCTGTGACACTTGCCTCTCTACATTTGCCTAGGGATGAGTAAGAGAACATCAATCTCCAAGTGGAATCAAGAACTATCAAAGAGGACACTGATCAAATCTTAGAAGATGACTCACCTCCCTACAATCATCTATATATGGATCCCTCATCCCAGAGATCCAGGAGCTGGAATTTTGTATCTTGTAAGGAAGTTCTACTGATTTCTTGGTGTAACATCATAGTGTTGGGTGATCTAAGCTTATCATGAGGTGAAGAAGGGCTTTCTTGCTGAGAGGATGACGCTGGGTCAGAACAATTGGTTGTAATGCTCTTTGCTATTCTTGATATTAATAAAGCTATTCAAGTTTTCCTCCACATTCTTGTATGATTGATGATATATGCATTTGTGTGGTCAATATATATCTGGTCCTATATTGTTTGTGATAGTAGATCTCTGTTCTTAAATAGTATTATGCTGCTTTGATTCCATAGGTGCTCTTTGAAGCTTGGTAGACGAGGAAGCGAGTGGCAAAGATCTATCAGAAGGGAGAGGAATCAAACAAGGAACGAAGCGCAAGACAGAGGTTGGTCTCCTTTATTCCCCTCTTATCTACTTCTCATAAAGGAAAACTAAAGTAGTTTTAGTTTGTTTGTTTCTAAGATAGCTACCAGTATTAGTGGGACTAGCAGCTCTGCATGGACACTAGATTTCCCGATAACACTGATTTACCTTCAAACATTGGGATATCACTGGGCAAGTTATTCGGCATTAGCGGTCAAAACAAAAGATAATTAATTAGATCGTTCATAAGGTGTGACAAATCAGGCAAGTCCAAATTTGCAATGAACGGTAACTGACGATTAGGGTCTTGAAAGCCCTGGGTCATGAGACTAGCCCAAGGAGGAGGATATCTAGGATAACTTGGAATTGGAATGACATTTGGGATATTATATCCTCCCAGAAAACCAGGATTAACTGGACCGTACTGGGGTTGTTGAGGTTGCTGATAAGTATATCCAGGGTACGGTTGATACTAATAGATTGGGTTCTGCACAGGAGGACCAAATTGGTATTGTCCCTGGTACGGTTGATAAGTAATTTGAGGTTGACTTGTGACAATTGTACTTGGACCAGGTTGTCCTACAAGCATTTGAACTGAATTCTGAATTGTAGGTCCAGACTGACGCAAAGATTCTTGAGGAATTGATGCAGGAACAGTAGAAACTGGAGCTGTCGATACTCCAAAAGTAGGTGGGGTAGATGGAACAAATGTTGCAGCAGTTGCAGTAGTTGTTTGAGGCAGAGTTCGAGGCGAACTATGCCGAGGCTGAGAAACTACACCAGGTGCAGAAGTTTGAATAGTAGGCTGGATAGGTTGCTGGGTTGAACTAGAAACCAAGGATTGTCCAGATTGAGATGACAACTACACATTCTGTTGCAAGATCTGCTGGGATTAAGATGGATCCCACACTATGTTCATTTCAGTGTATGGACCCATAGAAGATTGAGAATATTGAGGACCATAACTGGGTTGAGGGTAGGGTTCATAATTCAAAGGTACATTTCCAGCTCCTTGGACAAATGATTCACCTAAAGGTGGTTGGAAACCTTGAATTGGGTACTGACCTTGAGGTTGATAACCTTGAGGCACGTACTGAAACTAGAGTTCACCTTGAGGCATATATTGATACTATGGTTGAACTTGAGGTACATACTGAGTCTGGGGTTTGCCCTGAGGAATGTACTCTCGCGAAGGTATGTACTATCTTTGAGGTTGCCCCTAGGAAGTAACTGGGTACCTTGAGGTGGCCCCCCAGGTGATAATAGAGGACCTTGAGGTTGCCCCCTAGGCTGTAATTGACTACCTTGAGGTTGCGGATTTGGAATGGTAGCTGACATCGTAAGAATTTCTTCTACAGTCAATGGCTTAGTTCTGTTATTACCAGTTAATAACCCTTGTTCAATAGGTTGTGGAGATGCTCCCGAAAAAGTTCCAGTAAGTGATTGATACCCAGAGGGAACAGAAGGACCACCATATAAAAATGTTTCTGGAGATTGAGAAAACATGGATGACTGTCTCGACATATTCAAAGGAGGATAATAACCTCTACGTGTTGGATGAAAAGGAATGCGAGGTGGTGAAAAACTTAGTCCCGGGTTTTCTAGAAAATTGGTCAAAGAAAGATACCAAGCATCCCTCCTAGGTGGACTGCAAAAGATCGATTCACGCTCCCTAAGTTGTATAGTTGGTTGATTTTTAGGGATAGGTATACGTTCTTCCGGAGTAACAAGTTCTTCAATAGCAATAAGTCCAGAAGGAAGATTTTGGGTAATGATTCTTCCTACCCTGGGTGAACCAGGACCACTAGAAGTTGGAGAGGCAAATCCTGATGATGGAGTAGCAACATGTTCAGTTTCAGGTTCAAAAATTTCAGGTTCCTCGGCTAATTCACTAGTAGAAGAAAAACTACCATTAGCTTTGGAAAATGAAATAGGTTCAATAATATACTCTGGTGCTTGAACTTGATAATTAGGATGCACAACTAAAGAAGATTCTCCTTCTTCTGGTGACCCAACTCTACTGTCACTAGGAGTAACAAGAGCTCATGGCCCTTCAAGCTGGCTTGGTGAAAACTCAGGAGCTTTGCCCCAAAGTCTACGGGACTACCTCGGTAATTCAGCCATGATTAAATATTTTAATTACTTCACATGCAAACAAAGAAAAATCTCAATGAAAACCACCTAAAGTCTCTAAAGAAGAAAACAATTTGAAGCACATGCCTAAAGAATCTAGGAGGTCAAACCACCCACAAACAATAACTTTCTGTACCGAAAACACTAATTGGTGATCAAATCCAACGTCATAGAATTCAATACAGAAATGGCGGTTGGAATAGTTACCCCGACAACCTGCTTAATGAAATAGACTAGCACAAGTTTCTCCACTAAACCGTCTCGAGTGAAGAGAATCCCCCAGAGAGTCCAAGTGAGTCTAGTCGACGTCTACTCCAGGTACAGTGGGATCTTACCTCCACCTTCACCTTAGGAAATAATCCTATAGATTATGGTCATTATGGTTACCAACAGAAACAAATATACCTGGGGGAACAGTTTGTGATCCAATACACATGCAAGGGCAGAGTAGCAAAGCTCAATCCCCTGAAGGCTCCTTGACATAATCCAAGGTTTACCAACAAGTGACTCCAGGCTCCTCGACAATGGTTAATCTGAGGTTTACCATTTTTAATACGTGTATATCTGCTATCGTTCCCAATGAGGAAGGATTGATTACCCCACTGGTTTGGATATGACCTCATGCTTGACTCCTATAAGAGGAGCTTCCCAGAGCATAGATGTAACTATTGGAATTTATCTCCTACCGCGAGATACAACTACTTTTTTGTTTTTACTATCTTTGAGAGTTAATTACTCCCTACTCCAAGATACTAGCCTAAGCTATGTTGGTGATAAAGAGCCCTAGAAATAAAAATATTGCTAGATAGATTTTACTTTAAGCGTTATTTTTTTATGGTTGTTTCTTAAGTCAAAAGTTGTGGAGATGAAACTTTATGGTGTGAAGAGTCGACTCCAAAACACTAAAAATGCACCTAAGATGATAAACAATCCTTTTTCTTCAATGAATTTCTAGCTAAAGAAAGAGTTGAGGATGCAATTGCTTGAAAAACAAACCTTTCCTTAACAAACAAATGAAAAGAAAAACTTTTTTTTGTCTTTTTCAATAAACTCAAAAACGAGACTACTAATTATGCTAACGAAAAATATCCCTTTGTTTTCAACACTCAAACACTACAGAAAACAAATTCTTCAAAAGAGATTTTTTTTTTTTCTTAATTTCTAGAACACACTCAAAATTATTAAAAATCTAATCTTGAGATTTATAAATATTAAAAATATAATTGAAGTAAAAGCTTACAAAATTTATTTTCGAGGATGTTTTACTTAGTTATCAGCAAACTAAGGACTAATTCGTTTAGAATAACAAATTAATAAAAAAAAGAACTAGTTTTTGTTTTCTTTTTTAAAAATGAAATCCAAAACTTTCAATACAAGTCCTTTCGAAGCTTCGTAAAGAGAAAAACAAGATGTATTCCTCACCAAAGGTAGATTTTACAAATCAGTCAGACTCATAAAGAAGACCAAACGAAAATCAAGCCAGGCACACAAAACTTCTAGAAATTCACCTAAAACCTAAATGCTAATGGAATTCACCAACAAAATTTTTTTGACAAGACACGTGCAGATCTGGGTAGAGGCTAAAACACATAAACAAATCCTAAGCTTGATTGAATGAAAAGATTTTAAGTTTTTCAAAAATTTGATAGGGTCCGCAGGCCCCTAGTATAACCAGGTGCGGTACCGCTCTGTGTGGTAAAACAACAGTGAAGGGATGTCTGCATTGTGTTACAACCAGAACGTGCGGTCCTCTCTCAAAAGCGTGAAAAACAAAAACAATTCACAATCTAAAGAAACTACCCAATCCCACACACATCAAGCAAAAACCAAAAACGGAGAAAAAGTTTCTCAAGTCAAAGTAAAAGCAAAGCCAAAAACCAAAAATTCAAGTCCCTAGTGGAGTCGCCATTTTGTCTGGCGGATAAATCGTTCTTGCGAAAAAGACCGATGTCCCTAGTATCTATGGATATCTAGTGACAAGCAAACCAAACAAATTCTATCTTTCTCTAAATATTGTGATTTATAAATAAAAGCCAATAGATGTTTTAGACCCTACTTCAAGTCCAATGCCAGTTTGTGGAAGCCACGCTCTGTTCATCCAAATGAGCTCCCTTTTGAAGAACCTGTAAGCACAAACAAGCACACATCAAATAACACCTGCATAGCCAATATAATAAACCATATTTATCATGATGATCAAGGAATTCATGAAATAAACCATAGAAGACAATTTATTGAGAAAAATGAATCTGATTGTGTTAACTTTAAACAAAAAAGAACTTTACAACCTTGGTGCCTTGATGTTGTACAAGTTCCTCCTAGGGTCCAGCAAGAATCTCCTATACTTTGACAAACTTCACTCTCTTCCCAATGAAGCCAAAAGGTGTGTAATCTCTCCTCTCAAGCTCAATTAGGAAGTCTAAATTCCAACAGCATTTACCCTAAAAAATATTCAACTTTCAACCTCCCTAGCAACTAGCCCAATGCCTCATTTTATAGTGTAGAGGAAGGAAGTTTCCAGGTCCACCTTCAAAGGGATAGAGTCCTCCTTCAAAGGGATAGGCTCCTCTCATCAAGGGGTTAGCGCCTTTAGTCATGGGATGCATGACCCACCTAGGAGAGAACTTGCCACCTCAAGATTCCTTCTAGAAGCATCTAGAATTAATCCAAAGTGAGTTTCTAATAATAAACTTGTGCCTTTTTGACTTTTACAGAGGTCCGCACCCTTTCCTTTAGAGATAGAGTGGGCAGGTCTGCATTGGACATGACTAGGGGGTGCGGGACCGTAGGTAATGCTAAGAGAAAGTGTGGAACTAGAGTTTTAGAGATTTTCAAGGAATTTCTCTCATTTTTAAGGCTTGACATGAAGAGCTGAGGTTTAGGACTTGCAAAGCAGGACAATATGAGTGGTGATAGACTCACACTGACTGAAAAAAGTCATGGTGACAATATTTTTTGTAACACATACCCATACTTAACATAGAGCCATTTTAAATTTACAATGATCAAAATAATGTCCATTGATTACATTTAGTGGACACGTGCTCGGATGACTTTCTATAGGATCATAGCCATCATACTTTGTAGATATTAATGCATCTTGAAATTGGAGCCTGGATGGATAAAAATAGATCTAGGGTCTTCTACCTCATCACTCGGTCGTACAAATATAACCATGTGAACAGATGTGTTGGATTCAAACATGGTAGACACCATATGTTTACCAACAATTGATGAAAGTTATTAACAGATGCATGTCGAACCAATGATAATGATAATCGATCTAAAGGTACTACAACAAAATCTATGAGTTGTGAATAAATGAGCTGAAGTTGAACACCACATAGAATCTATCAGTCGAAGGCCAATGATAAGAAACTTATGTCGAAAGTGATGAGACTTGCCATTGAGGTATGCAATTTCTAAGGAACTAAAGGGAGTTTCTAGGTCAACTTCCGACATAATTTGTTGAGGTCAATAGGAAGTGACCCATCATAAGAGTGACTTAATGTATCCCCTATGAAAGACATGAAATGGGTATCAAGATTTGAGATGGAATGTGATGAATTAGATCTAGTTCAGGGCGATAACGCAAAATAACGCTTAAGGTATTGTAGCATATGCCAACTTAGGGTGGAGTTTATCTTGAACATATGGGAGACACTTTTATGGAGTTAGGAGAATTAACTCAAAACCCATCATGAAGGCTTTGAATAAGGTGTGATCAAAACAGAGGAAATTGGATTCCCAAACCTAAAGTAGTCAGAAAGGTGAAAGGGTGTCATGTTTAAGAGCGAATGTCTACCACAAATAGGTTTCATGTATTATTTCCCAAATTTCCCCACCATTTCTTGTAAGTACATCTTTATTTTTCACAAGCTTGACAAGGATAAAATATGCTTGATCTATAAGTTCAGCCTTTGGATCATTCATTATGAGTATTTTTAAAAAACCCTAATAAAGAGTATTTTGATGTCATCATGCTTGACGAGTCCTACATTGTTTATATTTTTACAAGTATAATGAAGGCGTAACTCAAATTCTTTTTCATATTTAGAGAGGTTGAAGAAGAGGTGGAAAAAGAACTCCATGAGGTTCCTTTTCATAAATTTAGTCCCTTACGCCCAAAGAGGCATAAAAAAATACCCCAGAGAAACATTTAGCCATGTTTGACTAAAGTTTTCCTTTTTCATAAATAGTCCATACATTCTGAAAAATGGTTAAACTTATACTGGGAATATGTCCTTTCATTTACTTTAACGAGTTCAAAAGAGACAAGTGCCTGGAAATATTTTCATATTTTGGAAGTCTAAAAAGAGCTTAAAGGAAACTCCTCCTAAAGGAATGTGTGGTATAAAGGGTAGAAATTGGTTTCGGTCATCATGGAATTGATCAAGACATGTAGATGTCAAGAGGCAAGCTAATAAGACCACCCATCACAACGATTCCTCCAAGAAAGGGTAAAACACCAAGCTAAATGGTATAACTAGAAAAGAACATGGTGATGATGGAATGAGAAAACCAAGGCTCATATTGTAGAAAAAGGTTGACAAAAAGTGGAAATCATAAGGGATAAAGTATGGAATCCTTCCAGAGCATTCCGTTTTCGTAAGTTTTATCAAGCCCGAAAATGTGACAAAAGTATACTCAGTAACTTATTCTCATGTATTTATGAGCACAAGAAGGAACAAATAATAAGCTTGATAACATATTCACTTGTATTTACGAAGACGATAAAGAACAAAGACTAAGTTTAGAATGGAATAGGTTTAATTTTTTACCACAAACTTGAAACAAATAAAAACTATTCTTGATAAAAGTACATTTCCACCGACATAATGATGGAGGCATGGTCCCCTTGCATCATTTCAGCTACCAACTCTTCTCATAGACTCATAAAATGCTAGTTGATGGCAGAGATATATTTACCAGGAAGGAAGGAAGAGGATCATGTGATTAGATGAAACAAAGGTGATACAAAACTATAACTATTTTTATAGGCTTTTTTCATGTTTTTCCAAGCTTACGACAGAAGGAACTATGCTCATGCTGAGTTGTTTCATTTTTAATTAGATTGAAACAATAGAATAACTATGCTTCAAGGACCTGTTTCATTTTTTAATGAGATTTACACAGTAAAAGGACAACTCTTAGAAAACCGTGTTTCATGTTTTAATGATCTTGACACAAGAAATGAAACTCTACTCATGTAAACTTGTTTCATTTTTTAACGAGATTGACATAAGAGAAGGAACTATTCTTATGGAATCTTTGCCATGGCTTCCAAGAGGTTTTCATCAGATGGAAGAACAATGATCGGGAAGGAATAATGAGATCCAATGGAAAGATGACTAATTCCCATAGGAAATGATTCACCATTTCACCTATGGGATCCATATCAAAAGAATCCAAGCAAACAATGAAAGGATCTTTGTTATCAGTAGATGCAGGCATGGGATATGTTACCACATATTTTACCTATGGTGGGGGTGATACCACTTGCATATTTGGAACATTTATGGAAGTTGGATGATTGGAATTCAAATTAGGACCAATGAAAGAAATATGGTCAATAGCCACAATTTTTCCATCATTTCGGAAAGACATCATTCAAAAGAGTGTGGGCATGACAACATTAATGGAATAAACATAATCTCTCCCGAAGAGAAAAATGAAATCGAAGGGGCCTAGGAATACCATAATGTCAACATATACAAATTTTCCTTCCAAGATAATAGACAATTCAGGAAGGATCCCTAAATTTTGACTAGTTATTTTGTTAAAAGATAACAAATGTTGGGTAACTGACACAAGATTAGGGGAACCAAAAGTCTACCAAGAAATCAAGGATAAAGTGGTAACAAAAGCACCCTCTTTGATTAGAATGTGATATATATATATATTGTTATCACAAGACTTGAACATGAAGTGGAAAGGAATGTAAGAAGGGAGATGAGGTTATGTCAATTGATTCAAATAAAAGGAAATGAACTAATTTCTTATAGGGGGTTTCATGGCAATGAGATAAACTCCTCCTTTTTTGACATGATCTAAAGTAAAAAGAAGAACCTAAGCAGTATGAACAACACTCTCTAAGGTGAGAGTGGGATCAACTAAAGGTGGAAGTGATTCGTCCTCTTTCTTATCCAATGGCTAGTTGTAAACAAACTCATGGGATTAACGTTTAGAGAGAGTGAGATTAGCTGTAATCGGGTCAATCACTTCATCACCTAATGAGGGATTGAGGGAAATCTTATGCTATCTAGTTAGAAGTCGTTCTTGAAAAGAAGTAAGGTTTTTCTAATACTTTGGATGCTTCATCTATATGATGGAAAAGGTGAATTGGATAATTCCCTTCACATAAACTATTTACCCTTTTTCCCATCAACCTTATGAGTACTAGTTGACGGATTGTCACAAGAATGATCTCTAAAGGTTAATGACAGAGGTTGATTTGGGCATATGGATCATGCTCCTAATACCTAGGGGATTCTAGGAGAACCTTTAAGAATATGGTAACCCTTACAATACATGCAAGGGGATTTAACTTTACAAGGTTTATTGGAAGGTTCCTTTACAATAGTTGCATTCATAGAAATGGTAGCTTGATTTACCCCTTACTTATTTTCCTTCTTCTTCTTATGTTCTTGGTTATTAGCATTAGTACTTTCACCAGGAATGGAAGAAGAAAGGGTGGAAGAGACATTAGGAAGAGAAGGAAAAGGGTCAACTTGAGGATTAACTTGAGGTTGGTGTTGCTTAGGAGGAGTACTTAATTGTGAAGCAGTTTGAACATTTGAAACCAGAGAGGTAAAAAAAAACCAAATTGGTAAACGTATGGTAAATATGGGAGAGGACAATGTAGCCATATAAAGTGCACCAATATTTCCAAAATAAGTATAAGGACCAAGATTCCCATTAGTTGTGTTCCATTGACTAGTGAATTTCATAACTCTTTCCATTAGATTCAACCTAAGGTCTACTAAGGATTAAAAAGTGAATTAACTACTTCATTTTGGAAATTAAAAACACAAAAAGATAAAGAGGAGTAACTAGGCATATGAGGATTATCAAGTCACTTTGAACTACAATATATGGTTAAGTACGTGCAGACAATATCCTTGAATGATATGTTTGGTATATCACAGATGACAAGGTGGTCCACTCAATTACCTATGGTAGGTTTTCATCCTAATGGGTACTTCCAAAAATATCCTGGAGGTACGTGGAAGCGCAGTTTGTAGTAGTGTTGTTTAATGTGTAACCATACAATGGGGGCATTTCAATATACTCATTGAACATGCAGCACCATCCTATATACCAAAAGGTATTTGGAAGTACATTTTCATATATTCCGATGTACGTGGAAAACCAACCATCAATGGGCTGTAACACCAACAAGTAGTGAGAAACCCTGCATTTAGAGATGCCAAAACACGTCCTCTTTCCTAGACCATTAAATGTGTCCTTAATCTTTATAATGCTCCTTAGGTTCATTAATCAATTTTAATGTTGATCTTAATTAAGGTTTCAGTTTCAAGGATCAAAACAAATTCACTTGAACCCCTAAAATAAAACTAGGATGAAAAATTTAACTATTTTCATTCAATGTAGATCTAACCAAAGAAGGAGTCGAGTTTCAAACAATGATGGAGAAAACAAGAACTTCGAAACAAGATCTGCAAATTCACTATTCCAATGCAAATATTCAAAACCCTAATGCATGAGAAAAGAATTTTTTATTTTTCTTTACTTTTGAATTTTTAATTGCAAATAAACTTGAAATTATGACAAGATTATTAAAGAAAAAAATTCAAACAGATTTATATTGAAATATGAAAAGTTTTTATCCTTTTCCAATCGATCAATAATCAAGTCAAGCTATAAATAGTTCAAACTAAAAAAGGAAAAAAAGTATTCTCCTACCAAAACTACCAAACAATAAAATTGCACACAACCAAAAGTCTTTATAGAGAACTTAAAAAGATTGGAGACTTAGAGAAACGCTGCCACTAAAGTTAAATTCAGAGAAAACACAAGGGAATTCAAAATTTCGAAGTTACAAGAACCATTGTAGGTAGCATAGCTACACTAGAGATATGCATCACACTTAACACACAAGAAAACCTCAATGCATTGCACTTAATACATAGCAAAGTTTCAATGAATCCAACCATCACACTTAATACAGAAGAAAACTATGATGTATCTTCACTGAATCACATTTCCTGAGAGGAAAAATGCAATGGGACTAATTTTGCTTAAAAAATTCAAATTAAACTCTAACAAAACTCAAAATCAAGCTTTACTAAGTCCAATAAATGTCTGAATATGACAAATAGAGTTGATTTTATAGGTACTAAAAGGACAAGAAAAGAAAAACACTAAATAACATGTCCTTCCCTGGTATGGTTGCCAACTTGTTTCATGACATAAGAAATCTCCCTATACCTAGTGGTTTACTATAAAAAAAACAAAGACAAAATTGCATTGCTTTCCTTAGAGATGTTTGAAATATGGAAGGAATACCTACTTTTAATCCAATGTAAGCTTGCTCCTCCTCCTATATTTTTAGCTCCATCTCCAAATCCAATTTCTATAAGTGGAACCTACAAGTCATCCAAAAAAAGAAACAAAAGAAAATATACAAATATCATATACAAACAAGTCTAAATAAGAAGTAAATGACTCATATTCTAAACATGTATAAATAATACAAAATTTTTGGAGAAGCAATGCATTTTTGTATCAATAGAAGCTGGTAAGTATTACAATGCTTGTAGGCCTTGGCCTTTTGAATCTAACCTAGTTATCTTGTCCTTCCTTTTCCACAATAGCAATCCTTAAGTCACACCTCAAGCACATCGATGGATTATGGACCTCTAGACACAAATGAGTAGCATAAAGGCATAAGTCAAATTCTAAAAAAACGAACACACACTTTATGGGAGGTAGTGAATTCATAGGGTAAATGAGGTGGTTTTGGATTTACCATTATAGGGCTTGGATCCGCATTAGAGGGAGGTAAGTTCTAGGAGTTGAGAGATAATACCTCAATATTAGGACTTCGAGATCTCATCCAATAGTAAATGCTTAAAACCACTTATGAGGCTTCTAGAGAGAGAAAATTTTAAACCATTTTTTTTATTTTTTACTCATTTCCCACAATCATCATTTTTTTTGAGAAAGAAACGTGTGCTGGTAAGTGTAGTTTCGACGTGTACAACCTGCCCCATGTAGTCTGTCTTAAATGTAAGTGTGATGATACAAAAAAAATTTGGTTTTAGTGAATATAATTTGGGATTCCTGGAACTTATGGAAAGGGTATTCTTTTGTCTTTGTAGGGGATGATTGCAAAGTGTGAATGGATGATGATTGATATAGATTCAAGATCATTTGGTTGAATGTGAAAAAATGACCTATAGAAAAACCACCTGATTCCTCCGTTTTTTTCCCAAAAGATTTAATGAGGATAAAATATTTGATGATGATCTAAAGTTCATCATGATTAAGGGATCAAATTGGTTCAAATTATGATAGAAATGCTACCTTTTGTATAGGAAAATGAGATATATACATGCTTATCAAGCAAGCTAACTCCTTGTTACTCATACAATGAAGAGTAGCAAAGAGTATGTGTGGGAAGGAAATAAACTCTTATAAGGTCACTTCAATGGGGTTCTAAATGATAGTTAGACTCTCGATACTCACTTTAGCATCCAAAACCATTTTTCAATATCCTTTCTAACATTGGTCAACAATCTCCTCAATATCTTTACTTGAATTTTTTTTCTTCTCTATAGGATTAAAATTGAAGGGTTTTCGTTGTTTATTTTATCTCTAAGATATCTTTACTTACCCTTATTGGTGAGGCCGTAGATATTCTAAGAGATAATATTCATTGGGTAGAGTGTTTGGTGGATGAAAACACCTTTGATAGTGTAATCACCTAGACAATATTCCCTAGATTCTTTGCAATAGTGTAGATTTAATCTTTATTGGTTCTTCTATGTATTTCCTTTCTATATCCTTAATCATTTTTCCCTTAGCTTTTCCTTTTTGAGTTTTAACACCCAACACCATGGTTGTAGATCCAAGCCCATGTTCTCCTACCATTCCTTGGCACCTCAACTTGAGATAACATGGTGACATTGTACTTTACGGTTCTCTCAAATGGTAATCAAGTCATTATTTTCCCACTATTTGAGTATATGTGCTACTATTTTTTCATCTCCACTTAGGGCCTTCAAGTTCTTCTCGAATATCCATTCCAATCACCTCATTCATGGATGGCTTCTCCAAATCTAGGTTTACAATTGAAGCTTCTAGTGAATTTATTTTTGTAGAAGATTTTTCTTATGGAATCTCCACATTTGATCCAAATTCATCATATCTTCAAGAAAATAGATGTTTTCATCCATATTCTAGGGTGAAAAACTAATGATTTTCAGCTATATCATTGGCCTCTCATTGAAAAAAATGATTTTTACAATTTCACCTTTTTTTTACTACTTTTTGAAACCATTAATAATTACATTTTTTGTGTTTCCTCCAACAATTTACCTTACTAGATTGGGAATTCTCAGAATAAGTGGTTGTACTTGTGACAACATTGGCACCATAATAGAACATGCTCATAATCCAAGGGTTGGGATGATACATCATTATGGTAGGAAATTTCAATGGATTATGTGGTGAGCTCTAGTATTGCAGCAATGATGCTGCAACTGTTGGGACTCCCTACTTTACATTTATCAACCCGGTAGTTCGTAACAAACTTGGAAGCGATGGTGTTATATGCACAAGTACTAGATCTTACTGCAGATTGTCACTTGATCAAATTGGCACAAGTTCGCTAGGAGCTTAAGCCAACTTCTATGAGTTCTTAGAAGAAGCTTTTAACTATGACGGATGAAAGCAAAACAGGCTAGTCTACTTATAGAAATAAAATGAAAGCCGAAAGGAAACAAAAACCCTAGCAAACCCTAGTTTTACTGACTAACCCTACTTGTGCAAGAAAATAGATGTAAACTACTGAACTGGATGCCATTGACTCCCGAACAGGTAAAATTCATGTGTTTAATATACTTTTGAAGGAAAATATGGAAAAATCATCTTTTTGTATTTTTGAGCAATTTTATGCAAAATTATTATGCATGCGTTTTAACTATTTTTGACTCTGCAGAGGTTTATTAGCAAAAGGAAATGGAGTGGGAATTTGCAGGAGGATGGGAAGCTGTGGAGAGGGCCTAAGGGGTCCCTAGCACCCTTCTGTAGATTTCCACTATGCTCAGATCTTGAAAAATCGCTCGCGTGAACTTCTACAGGAGGTTGTAGGGGATCTACAGGAAATTTTATAGGAAGTTCTACAGGAACAGGGCAAAAGTGGTTTTTAGAGGTTTGATGGTGGAAAAACATTGGGAAATTGGAAATGAAGGATGGATACGGATGTTAATGGTTCTACGACATGGTAAATGATGCTTAGAAGTGATGAGGATGGTTGGATTTGTTCAAGGATGAAGAAAGTAATGTTGCACAAAAATGTAGAAATTAGGGTAAGTTGGGAAAGTGTGGCGAATGAGTGAAGGAGATATTGAGTGAAGGATTGGAGTAGGTTGTATGATGGAGGAAGGATAGGTTGGAGTGCCTTACAAGTTTTCTGCACACTACTTTCCAAAACTGATGTAAGCAAAGACTAAAAAGAACAAAGATTTATCTATTTTGACCTAATTTTGACCTAGAGACCAGAAACATGATGAACAGAAGTTAATAGATAGGAAATCATGGAAGAAAGCTATGGAAGCTAAGAAACAATAGATAGAAGCATGAAAACACAACTGATATCAACTTTTCCAACTCAAAATCTAACACTAGCAATTGCATTGGAAGGCAAAAATAGTGTTTTTGTGGCAGCAAGTGTGCCTTGGTCCCAATTCATGGTCCCAAGGAGGGAGAAAGGAGATCAAGGACTGATTTGTATCCTTTTTATTTATCTTTTCTATTATCAAACTATCAAATCAACCTGAAGCATGAACACCTATCTTAATCATCAAAAACAACCTAAGTAACAAAGCAAGATTTTAACCTAAATAACAGAAATTATTCTATGAATGCAATAAAAACACATAAAAGTACACAGAGGAGGTACTGGGCACTTGGTTTGGGCCCAAACCCAAGAGATATAGCCTCCTAAGAAAGATTAGAGCTGGTGCAATGCTGGATTCATCTTCATTGATCAAAAAATAATAGTTACATCACAAAAACTGTCTGTAAGAAGAAGCTCGAAAATGTGTTGATAAAAGGCTACAATAAAGTGCAAAAATAGACTATCAAATGGCTAACCTATTAAGGCTTAAAGCCTTCCTACTTATGTAAACAAGGACTCCCAAAAGTCCTCCTTAACTTTAGGAGCTTGGCTACCCAAAACTACAGTTAACAGTCACTTCACTAGACCTACTCGGCTGCCCCTTGAAATCATCTTTGGTGGGCTGTTGAACTCCAAGATGATGGTGGAGAACTCGAGGAAGGGGTCATTTAGTGTAGTGGACACCCCTCCTATAAATCCTCAGGCTTGTTTCTTTGAATTTGGCTGCCAATTTGCTCATAAATGCCTGATCTTGGTCCAAAAATGTCCAAAAATCTGCAATAAGCACGTATTAGATTTTGTGGCCAAGTGATTATTCCCATTCACTCAATTAACCTAAATATATTCAAAGGCATGCATAAAAATATGGAGAATGGTGGATTAAATGAGAACAATAGGCAAAATTAGCCCATATAGTTACCCATTTTCGGGGCTCATCATTACCCCCAGCTGAATGTGTTGCTCATGCTCAGAGCAACTAATCCAAATCATCATCTTTGATTGCTTTGACTACCTCTCTGACATCCCAACCCTCTAAGGTGATGTCCTCTTCTCTATCATGAAAACTTGCCTTTCTGTCTACTTCCTCCCATTGTCTTTGTTCCTCTTCTTCCTTGACCCATTCTAACAGCCCTAGCAGTAATGGAGGGCTGAACTTAAGGCCAATCCAATTGGACTTCAAGTTCTGCATGGATTTTTTGTATAGGGGTAATCTTCTCATAGCCTACCTAATTGTAGTTGGGGAGTGGTAATCTCTTATTTTCAGACTATGGGACAATGTGTTCCATCTCCTTGTGCAATGATGGATGCAATTATCACCAAACACTCTTTCCATATCTTCAAAGAGAGCAATGGCCTGAGCTTTCCTTTCAACATAGTGAGGTGCAATGTGAGGGTTTTCTGCAAGGTGCCGATGGGAATATATAAGAGTTGAGAGATCTTCTGGTTCTTCCCTTATAGTGAGTGGCTCAATTAGTTCCTTGGTCATAATCTTTTGAATCTCTACTACCCTCTTTTCCTCATGGCTTAACCAAGAAGCCATGGCCATGAGTTGCAAATCTCCTAATGCAGTGTCTAGGTCCCATAGGTTCATGGTAGGAAGTGCCAAGTCACGCAAATAGAATTCTGAAAACTTGGACTTATCTTCAACTGAGCTACTGTCACACAAATGCATAAAATTATTGTAATTCTGGAATGGAATGGTGCCCCTTCGGGCCAATGTGTTAATTTGAAATTGCAACCATTGGTCTTTAAGATATAATTCATAGGATTTAGCAGGTTGCCTACATTGCAAGGCTTCTATTGCCTAGCTGGCCATGCAGCCCATTTGGGCTTCTTTTTCTTACAACTGTTGTTTTAAAACCTGTACTTCTTCTCCTGCCTGAGACTCCTTTTCTTGCAGCAGTTTTGTTAGCATCTCAACCTCAGCTTGTAGCTCTCCCTCTTTCTGTTGTTTCTCGGTTGTTTCCTTGTCTATTGGAGGGCCTTCTTGCTACTGCTGCCCTCCCAAAATGGACAGCCTATCTCCCTTATGAACTTCCTGTAGCTGCAACTGCTTTTTCAGTAGCTCATTCTCCTCTTGTAGTTGGGCTCTTTTGTTGATTTCTATGTTCCTCACCATGGCCAACTCCCCTCTTAATTCCTTTAGCTTGTCCTCCATGTGGCCTATGTCCTCAACTCCTTTAGATTTGGTGATTTGCATCCATGTGTGTGTTCTGACCCTCTCTTTTTCTAATTCGAAGAATAAAGGTACAACAAATTTCTGTGGGATGATTTTCCCACCCTTTAACAAATTGTAATATGAGCCCAAATTAGGCTGAGGGGTTGGTTCAGGTACTTCTTTGGTCTTGCTCTCCCCCTGTGGCTATTTGGTTGCCTTCTCCTCCAATTTCTCAGTTTCTTTTAACTTGGCTAGAGTTTCCTGTAGAGATGTTTCAGCTTCCTGTAGAACTGCCTTTGAGTCCATCAACCTAATTCCCTCTTTCCATGTGGAGGTTTTTGGGCTTCCTCTTTCATAGGTGATAGATATCCTGGAAGGAGACTCTTCATTCTTTTTAGTGGGTGATTCCTCAATGACAATTGGCTCCTTTGATGGTGGTCGGGGTTTTCCCACTTTGATCCTTCTGCTTTTTCTAGCTTTAAAGTATATGGAGGTTTGCCTTTTTCTTTTTACTTTTTGTTTTGTAGGTGTGCTTAATGCAGCAAGCACTGCTGCTACTTCCCTTGCCAACATTTCAGGGGATTTTTGTTTCTGCTATTCTTTTCCTTCACTTCCTGTAGAAATCTCTATGACCATTGTTTCTGCTTGTGTCACTAATATCTCAGGGTGTGTCTTTTCTTTCTCCTACTGGGTGCTTCCCTTGGTTGTGGCAGTCTTCTTTTTGGCTTTCTTGACCTTTTTCTTTCCAATCTTTGTCATTTTTCCCTTCTTTGTTTCTGCTGTTATCTCCTTTTCTCTCTTAGGCTCAGCAGTCTTGTCAAATTCCTATTTTTCCTTTTTTTATTCCTCTGTTTTTCCCTTTGCATGAATGTCTAGTTCTCCCTCATCATTGTTCTTCTCAATTTCTTCAGTTTTCTCCCCCTCATCACTGTTGGATGGGCTGATGTTCTCAGCCAATGTTCTGATGTTATCATCCCTGGACATATTTCTGAAGATTTCCCAAGCTATGGGGATAATATAAGTGTGTAAAGCACCTTCCACCAATAGTTTGATAAGCCCATGGTGGGCCAACTGATCTGAGACCCCTGCATTTAGCTTTGTACCACATTTCAATTAAAGACTAAAGGAGGAAATATGGGATGCTCAATTTTCTAGCTAGAGGCAAGTCCATCCCATACCTCAATTCATGTAACAACCTGAAATGATAACCATAAATGATGTTGAAACTCCCTTCACATGTGATATACTTCATTATTTGATAACTACCTTCACTCCAGAGAGGAGGCAAGCTTGTCCTTGTGAACTCGTTTTTATCTTCTATAGGATGGTCCTCAGGTAGAATTTTTTTTTTCTTACCAACTTGTCCCAATGATTTCTCCTCTCTGCTCCAAGGGAGCCCCAATGGGAGTCTAGTAATTCTACTGATGAAATCGGTTGTAATTTCTAGGGTCAAACCCCTAAAACTAACTGTGGCATGTGTCTTCGAATGTGGTCTTGGAGACATCAAAAACTCTTCAGTCACCTCCTCATCATAACCATGAATTCTGTCAAAGAAGGATATCTAGTTTTCCCTAGCGAAAAGGTTCACCACCTCAGGCTGCTCATACAATTTGTTAGAGTTTAAGAGTTATTTTCTCATGAATCCTCCTGGAATGGTGTTGAGTGCTTCTTTTTGTGATTTAACCAAAAAAGAAAATGCTCAGGTGGAAAAATACAATCAATCATTGAAATAGAGGATAGCCGAATTCAGTTTTTTCTGAAACCAAGAAGGAATCTCCCGTGTACTTCTTACAACATCAAATGGCAATAATTCCCCTGTTTTAAACTACTGTCACCATGAATTTGACTTTTTGTTTTTGAAAATAAATTTTTTTCTACAGAACAGAGGATAAGGACATAGGTTCTTTTCTCAGCAAGTGGATAGATATGCAAATTCTTTTTTTTTCACACACACGGGCTGGCCTCTAATGTTGCATGTATCTTTCTTATAGGAGAGTTTGAAAAAGGATAAGGAGATTTAGAATGCAGAGAGAAAAATAAACTGTGTAGACTCAGGGAAATATGCAGGCATACTTTCACTTTTTTTCAATGCACAGGAAGACTTTCACTCTCTTTTTTCAATCTAATGCCATGTTGAATTCACCATCTTCCTCAAAAAAATCATGCACAAAGAATTTTTCCTGAGCCTACCCCATTTTGAGCTTGAATTTTGACGAAAATCCTAGCTTTTCTTTCTGCAGAACCCTTCCTGTAGAAATCTCCTTGCTATTGTAGAATGAAACTATGCTCCTGTAGAGCCCGATAGGTGGGAGATTTTTAAAAAACATGCAGAAAATTGGCGGAGGACGACTGGTTAGCTACTCTGGAAGTGGTAGGTACGTACTTAGCTGAGAACTTTGTGAATGAAAAATGAACAAAGGGTGGTGAATGTCTTAACTAAGCTGTCTTTTAACTGTTGGCATGATTCGTGGTGAGGAGATGAGGTGGCCGGACTAGACCGTTGATCCTACGTCATGGTCACAATGTTTCCACTTGCCGTCTGACCACCATCACCTCCCTTACTCCTATTATCCACTGCCACCACTACCAATCCTGAATATTTCTTCCTGAATGGACATACCACATGTGTTGGCTCGGTATCTGATCGACAGTTTTGAATTTGATGGGGCTCGTTTGAATTCCATGAGGATGTGTTTTTGAACGAGGGTGGCCAGTTAGCTAGCCACCAATACCATTCAATCTGAACCATTCTCATAGTCACACATCCTTGAAATATGATTCATGTAATTGAGGAATAGGTTTAGGCACTTACCTGCTCAGTCGCGACTGTGTTATGCATATTTCAGATTTTCAAACACATTTCTTCATTGATATTGTTTCTTGCGCTCTGCATGCTCAGTCTTGGCTTTTACTAATGTTCACACGTTCAAATAGAGCTCCTTGTATGTTTCATATGCCATACTTTACTGTCCCTGTCTCTGGAGTATGTCTTTCAGAGGGATCAGCAGCTACAGGAATCATGTAGGATTTCCTGTAGCTGCTTCTCCTCCTGAAATTCAAGCTAAAATGAGTAGGGCTACAACTATTGACGAGCGTCTCAGCTGATAAGGAATCACATATGGAGGGTATCAATTATGGTGAGTGAAAAGACTGCTGCTTTGATTTGTCATTAAATTTTTTGTTTGTAGCATGAAAGAAACAAAATGTTTGTGTGACTGTGTAGGACATAAAAACGAGTGCAATGAAGATGTACAGAGATGGAAAAGGGTGACATATGGTGAGGGATGGAGGAATGGAGGTTCACAGGCCTCATAGATAGATTCCCAACCCTCAGGTCCTCCTCTGAGATTTCAACTTTGTTGTAGATTCTACAGGATCCTCCTATCAAAGATACACAGTTTCCTATAGGAGGTGGAATTTCAGACCAAATCAGACCAAATTTTGGGAAAGGGTAATGGTGATGGAGGAATGGACTATGACAGATGCATGCAACTTGGTCTTATCCTTTGTCTTTGTCTTGTGTGATCCTCCCAAAACCTGTAATGACCTTCCCGCAACCTGCAATTTATTCAACAAAAATTAGGTTTATTCTTTCTTTTTTTCTTCTTTTTCTTTTTCTTTTTTCTCTTTTTTTTTTTTTGTTTTTTTAGTCTAAGATAGTTGGGGTGCCTCCAGGATTTTTTCACCCTCACTATTTGCCCTGGGTGCCTCCAACAGGTTTTCACCCATTTTCACCCAAGGATCTTTAATTCCTTTTTTCTTTTTTTGTGTTTTTTTTTTTGCTCATGGTGTAGGTGGAGTGGAGATAGGGACCTTCTCCACTACCAATACTAATTTACCAAGAGTCTCAATGAACTGCTGCTTGGAAAGGGGCTTCCTGTAGATCTTCAATCTATGCCCATTGACAAACATGAGGATGACTTCTTCGTCAATGGTCTAAATAAGGACTGAACCATTGTCATTACATGTTTCCACTGTATATGGGCCCAGCTATCTTGTCCTCAGGTTGCTCTTGAAATCCTTTTATCTTGAACCATATAGCAGCGTCGAATCTCCTGGCTGAAATTTCTTTTCTTTGAGGTGTCGATCATGCCATATCTTTCTTTGAAGCTGTTAGCCTCCTATTGCAATAGGTTTCATATTTAATGATTCACTCTTTTACATGCCAAATATGTCATCTTTTCATGCTGCAAGGTTCCATATTTCCAAGAAGTTCCATTTTGAAGAATCATACCATTTTTGAAGAGTTTTACAGATAAGGGAAAGCCAAACAGTGTAATCTTGGCTTCCCTAGGTTTAAATTGCTTATTTTAGAAGATAGAGAATGAATATCTGTCCAAACAGCTTAGGCTTGGTAGATCAGTAGCTAGATAGAGAAATGAAAGAGCCCAACTGCTTAATCTGGGCCCTTAGAAGAAATATGGATTGATTTTAGATAGGAGGGTAGTTAAAAGAAAAGAAGACAATCAGGGTCTGCAAGTCTAAGTGGACCCATGCAAAAAGAAGAAAAAATGCTAGGTAAGTAGGCTAGGTAAGTAGTTTTGTGGTTGAAGAATCAAGCTATGTGATCCATTTCATGTTTTCAAGTGTTATATCTATTCAGATCACAATTATGAGGCAGTTGTTCATTTGGAGGAGCTCAAGCAAGGCATGTCTAACTCCCCCTTCTTCTTATTCCCAAAAATCATTCACTAACCTCCCCAAAGAGGTTAAGATCTGCTTGATATCTCTTAAGTTTCATCATTTGTCGTATCATTGGCCTAAGTAAAGGTTTGCTTTGCTTAGGAGTACTCTTATTCACTCTATAAGTCATTTTCCCCTTTTAAGTGGCCTAAGATCTCTAAACTTAGCACTTTCTTGTCATTTTCATATTAAATTATATCATTATTATGTAAATCCATATCTATTTCCCTTTCCCCTTACTAAAAAGCACTAAATAGCTCCCCTATGTACATATTCCCATCCCCTGGCACTATAGGCCTATAATATCAGTTTGGGGGAAATGCTAAGTCCATTTGGGGCTTGGCATTAGCCTTTCCGTGCTCAAACCTGGAATTAATTTAGCATTTGGTTAAATTAATAACCCTCCCCTTCCCCTCTCTTACCCATAAACCTTAATGTTTTACCCTGCGCGCTCACATTTTCGGGTTTTGTTTAATTATTTGATTAAACTCTACCCCCGGTGAACAAACCAAATAAAACCCACATTACCCACAAACCAAAAGTTTTGACCCCCCCCCCCCCCCCCCTGCCACATAAATAAATCAAATATATGGCGGGCCCCTGTACACTAACCTGCCGCCAGCTCTGTGCTCCGCTGGCCCTCCGATCCACCCTCCCAAATCCGACAGCTCTCGGTGATTTCGGAGCCACCCCGACGTCCGACAGTTAGCATCTGATGGCACGGTGGTTTTTCCGTCGTACAAAGGATGCGTGTCCACACTTTACTGCATCGGAAGGGCTCTGGCACATACCGCCTTCGTACAGAAGGCGGTCCGATGAAACCACAAACTGCCTTCTGTCTCTCCGCCCCTGATGTCAGCACCACGTCGCTGCCATCGCATCTGCCTCCATCCCTACCCCGCCACCGTTTCCTGTGCCACGTCACCCTGCCGTACTGCCACGCCACCCTGCCACGTCACCCTGTCGTACCGGGACCCACCGCTGACGTCATGCTGACATCATCGCAGAAAAGGCGCAAAGGGCGAAAATCACAGCAAAGGATGCTCGGAATCAGAAACAGAGGTAGTTTTCGATCATCGCTAAGAAAAATTGCTCAAAATGGAGTGCTTAAAAACCAGCCTCAGCCTAGCACAATTATCAGGTTGCAATTCCTCTTCCATTATTTGACAGGATTTCGTCAGGTATGTTCATGTTCAATTGGCCAGCACTGATAACATTCTAGAGGCCACGAAAAGAACTTGCAGCAGTTATTTTTGCCTTGAAAGGGCAGAAAAGGGGCGATTTGACAATTTCAAACATATCAAGGAAGAGAAAGTGGCCCAATTCAAGTGTTAAAGAGTATCAAAGGAAAGATAAAGCCTAGATTAAATTAAAGAGTATCAGATCAGCAATATCAAAGCAGGTGAACATTAAAGGCCTCCATCCAAGTCAAAGAAGCAGTAAAGGCCATTCAAAGCTCATCAGATGGAGATTAGTGCACATTAAAGCCACCCAAAAGCAGCAGAACGGCCTAAGAGGTACATATAAAAGACAAGGCATAGTTATTGCAGAAACACTGCACCGAGCCGCCAAGGACACCATATTAAATCATTTTGATGCAACTGCCTCCAGCGCAACCCAAATAAATATCTTCTTGCATTTAATTTCCGGACAAGATTAGATTAAAGAAATTATTTCCCTCAGGTCTGTTTAAGATCTGTCGTAATAGATATTTTTGGATATTTTCTCTATATAAACCACCCTAATTCATTGTTTAAAGGGTTGGTTGGTTGATAATCTTCATTCTAGACTTGCACTGTATATTTTGAGAGCTCTATAATCAAAGACTGCTGGAATGCTTTGGATGAAGAACTCACTGTTGTGTTATTTAATGGCCCAAGAGTGACTGTGGAATTCCTGTGCAACTACATGGCTCAATAAGTGTTTTCCTACCTCTGTTTATAGTTTACATATGTTTATGCCACCATTGTGTTACCATCTAAATAGCAAGAAAAAAGAATATCCTAGGTTTTGTTTTACTGCACCCTATGCTTAGTTCTTGTTATTTTTATATGTTTTCTTCAGAAATGGTTATGAATATGCATACTTAAATGATCATGTTTACCCTGTTTCATTCACATATGACTGTTATTTAGGAATTCTTGACTGCTCCTAGACAAACTTTCATCCACCTTCCCTCTCTGTTAGCTAATGAAAGATTCTTAGTTGCCTTTCATCTCTGACCTTCATTCCATCTTTATTCCAGCTTGATATTGTTCTATGTGTAGCTATCCTACTTTGTATTCCTCTTGTGACCAAGAAAACACAACAATAAGCCCTAATCCATGACTCCATGCCCAATGGTTTGAACTTCTCACTCTATGCATCCCAACTCCACTTGAAAACATCATCCTTCCCACCAAAATCAAAACAAAACCCATGTACACCATAACTAGCCTAAAATCAACCCAAAACAAAGCTAAATTCTAAAGAGAGAGCCCTCTCTGACTGCAGGTAGGCTAGGACCTGCAGCCCAAAGATTGGTTTGTGGTTACCTCAGCCGTATCCCTTAAGGAGCCAAGGGACAACCTGAGTGATAACATCATTGGCGACTCCACTGGGGAATGAATGAATTATTACAATCGCTATCTATTCCTTAAAGCTACAGATGAAGCCTGAATGTCAGCCAGGAAGCCCTTGAAACTGTTCTTGCTTTGCATCTATAGGAGTAAATAAAAGTTGCTTTAGTCAATCTTCATGCTAGTTTTAAGCTATAGATAGCAGTTCCAAAAATTTGATTATTTCCTTTCTAAATTCCAAAAATTTCTTAGAAAAATACCTAAAACAAATTTGGAAGTTGGGTCCAAAGAAGAAAACGGGTAATACTAGGTCAAATCCAGACCCAAATCCACCAGCTGCTTTTGAAAATCCCAATTTAATCTCTAGAAACCTTAGCAAACAAAAACAAGAAGAGTTTGTTGATTCTAGTCCTGAAATAGTTCAGCCAAGCTGTTTTCCAACCCCTGTTAAAGTTTTATTTCGGTCAAACCCTACTTCCCCTTGTTCGTCGTCAACCTCTCCAAGCACCTTTTCCACACCTCCATTCACTGCACATACTACCACTACCACCACTATTATTACAGCTCTTCCAGCTGTTCCAGTCGTTCCACTTATCCCTGTAAATGTTACCTGCAAATCCAGGGGCTATGCCTCAAGATTATCAAACTAGAATCACATATTTTGATGGTATTGGTTCTGGCACAGCCCTGCAACATACCAAGAAAATGCAGGACTATTTTGAGAGTTATGAAATAGATGATGATAGTGTAAGAATGAAGATTTTTGTCCAAAGTTTAACAGGAGATGTAAGGCCTTGGTTTAGAGCACTTGCTGCAAATTCCATAGCCAATCCAGATGCTCTTTACCAAGCATTTCTTAACAGATGGGAGAAGAAGAAGGACCCTCTGCACATATTATCCGAGTATGACACTATCAAAAGAGACCCTCAAGAAGCTGTCTTAGACTATTGTGCCAGGTTTAACAATGTTTTCAACGCTATTCCACAAAACCTTAGACCTCCACCCGATCTTGCTTTATACAAATTCCTTGATGGATTTGATTCAGACATGGCTTATCAGTTAAGGGAAAGAGCCCCTCAAACCTTAGCAGACATGCAGAATGTAGCTGTTAGTGTGGAGGCAAATCTGATTGCCAAGCGAAATAGAGCAAGAGCTGAGAGAAGAACTACTTTTAAAGACGAACCTTCAACCTTTGAGCAAAAATTGGACACAATCATCAAAGGTATGGACAGCTTTGAAAATAGAATGGGAACTATTGAAAGAAAAGCCTCATGGGAAGGATAGCAAAAGAATCCTATCAGAAATCCAAACTTTAGAGAAAATCAAAACCCAAACGTTGGAAGGGCAAGTCCTGACCATGATATAAGACCTCCTTTTCATGAAAACTATGCTGAAGCGTCCACATCTAGTGAGGAGATAGAGGACACTCACATAAACTTGATGGGTTTGAAGAGTGAACAACAAGTATTTATAACCCAAGAAGACCAAGATGACCATGATATAAATCAATTTTAGACCAAGTCTGGAGATTCATTTGACTTCAAACAAGGCTATGATTCAGCTGTCTACGAAGTCCATAAACAATACAAATTGAGGAGCAGAACCATTGATGTGTCTGATCCCATCAAGCCAAAGAATGCCAAGTAGCCTAGGAAAGTAAAAGACAAGGCCACTATCATACAACCTACTGATAAAACAGACACAAAATTAAAAGAAGTGACCATAGAGGATGTATCTGACATGCAACCCTCTAATAACCAGCCTTTTGTATCCTTTCCCTCAAAAGACAATGTAAATAGCACTCCTCAAAACCTTCCCAAAATAGAACAATCTAAAGAAATCACTGATAACCAAGAGAAGGTCACTGAAGATACAATTGAAAAGGGAAAATCTGCCAGTCACAATACTAAAACACAGTGAGAAAAAACCTTTTGATTTAGAAGTAGAAATTGGTAAATTAAAGATATCTATTCCTCTCTCTGAGCTTGCTAAACATGATGTGTACAGACAGCAAATCAAAAGATCACTGCAAATGCCAAAGAAAAGGGATGATGTTAATGTCTTAGATAATCAACCTGAATTACTGTTTGGTCCTGAAGTCAATGGTAAATTAGGACATGGAGCTGTTCTACCCTTTTATGTCAGTTTGCACATTCATGATAAAGTGTTGCACAATGCTATGTTTGATTCAGGTGCTTCACACAATCTAATGCCCAAAGCTATAATGGAGAAGCTAAACCTTGATGTCACTAGACCCTACAAAGACTTATTCTCATTTGATTCTATTCAGGTCAAGTGTTTAGGCATAATCAAAGACCATTGTGTGTCTTTAGTCCAATTTCCCAACAAAACAATCCTAATGGACGTGGTGGTTGCTGACATTCCACCAAAGTATGGCATGCTCTTATCAAGATCTTGGGGAGCAAGACTCCAAGGATCTCTCCAACTAGACCTTCCGATGCCACTATTTCAGTCTTTGGGCAACCAAAGAGACCGTATAGAGAAACATTGATGAAGTATGTGGTAAGTAGTGAGGAAAAACCCCAAAACTTTCCCATTTACTCAGTCCATTCTTATATGGATTCCTTTATATTGTTCAATGATGATAGCTGCCCTCCCACTGATGAGAAGCCTTTTCCTTTATAACAAGAAACATGTATCAATCAAGAGTCAGTTTCCCATACCTGTGAAACTGTTAAAAAAATTAGTGCAACCAGCATACAAGAGGAACCACATGAAGCACAAAACCTAGGTCCGCCCAGTCCTAAAATGACTGAAACTCTTAATACTAACCACAAGCAAGAAATCACATGGTATTTAGAGTTTGATGGTTCTGTTAATAAGCTAGGAGCAGGGGCAGGAATATGGATTCACAATATCGATAACAGCCATGTAGAGGGTCATGCTTACAGACTAAACTTCAAATGTACCAACAACATGGCAGAGTATGAGGCTCTCATTTTGGGCCTTATAATGCTCAAAGCTCTAGGAGCTAGAAAAGTGTCCATTCTAGGCGACTCCGATTTGATCATTCAACAGATGAAAGGTAACTTTGTTACTAATGACAATAGGCTAAGAGCTTATAGGTCTGCTGCCACAGAAATACTAAATTCCTTCACTGAATCCAAGCTTGCTAAGATTTCTAGGAGCCATTACATGCATGCGCATAGTCTAGCTACTTTTGCCAGCACTTGCAAGCTGCCCTTTGAGCCGAATTACCACTTTACTGCTGAAATAAAGCACAGGCCTGCTGTCCCTAACAATATCAAAGATTGGCAAGTGTTCAAGGATGATGCTCAAATCAACAATTTTCTTACCTTACAACAAGAATTCTCAAGCTCAAACATTGATGAAGATGCCATGGATGACCCACAACAGAAAATGAGCCAAAATGAGCAAACTATAACAGCTGAAGTAGCAAATCAAGTGCTGCACCCAACCATTTTTGATAAGAAAAACATGCAAGAGCCGAAGCAAATGCATTTAGATGAAATAGCTGAAGCAGAGGCCGAAGTGATTGATTTAAAAGATGATTTTCTACCTGCTGGCCTCACTCCATTAGAAGACATATTTGATTCAAACGATCTCCCCAAAAAGTCAAAGATGCAGCCCTTAAACGCTACTGTGGAAGACTGTAATATTGGGACAGCAAAGAAGCCCAAAATGATTAAATTGTCCAAGTCTTTACCTCCCGATCAAAAACCAAAATATGTTGATTTATTTAAAGAGTTTCAAGATGTATTTTCCTGGAGTTATGAGGACCTTAAGTCCTATGACACCTCTGTTATTCAACATACCATTCCCTTAAAGCCAAATTAAAAGCCCTTCAAACATAAGCTGAGGAGAATCAATCCTGTGCTTCTCCCTTTGATTGAGAAAGAAGTTTAAAGAATGTTTGAGGCTGGTATCATAACACCCATTAGATTTTCAGAATGGGTATCCAATCTTGTTCCCACAAGGAAGAAAATAGGGGAGATTAGACTATGTGTTGACTTAAGAAATCTGAACCAAGTCTCCCTTAAAGATCACTACCCACTGCCGAAGATGGACCACATTCTACAGAGAGTAGTGGGGTCTTCAAGAATTTCTTTGCTAGATGGATTTTCAGGTTTTAATCAAATACTTGTTCACCCGGATGACCAAGACAAGACAACCTTTACAACACCGTGGGGAACATTTAAGTATGTGAAGATGCCTTTCGGACTAAAGAATGCAGGTGCTACCTTTCAAAGGGCCATGGACATTGCATTTGCCAAGGAAATCCATCATTTCCTAGTGGTTTTCCTTGATGACCTTACTCCTTTCTCAAAATCTGATCAAGAGCACCTAAAACATTTGAGACAAGTGTTCCTAACCTATAGGAAATATGGCATTTCCTTAAATCCTAAGAAATCTCTCTTCGGCCTAAAGGAAGGCAAATTGCTAGGCCATATCATTTCAAAAGATGGAATTAAAATAGATCCGGAAAGAATCCAAGCCATTTTGCAAATCCCTTATCCGAGAAACATCAAAGAATTGTAAGCATTCCTAGGAAAGATCAATTTCCTAAGGAGATTTATCCCAAACTTGGCCGAGCTGATACGAATGCTAAATAAATGTTAAAGAAGGATTCCAAGGTAAAATGGACTTTAGAGGCCAAGCAAGCCTTTGAGGGCATAAAATCTGCCTTAACCCAAGCCCCAGTCCTCACAAGTCCTCAATTTGATAAGGATTTCATCATTTTTTCATTTGCATCTGAACACACCATTGCTGCTGTCCTTTTGCAGAAAGATGAGGAGGGAAATGAAAAGCCAATTGCATTTTTCAGCCGAGGCCTTAGAGATGCACCCTGGAAGTACCAAATCATGGAGAAGCAAGCATATGCCCTTGTTAAAGCAATCAAAGATTTCAGAATTTACATTTTATATTCACATGTGATTACTTATGTGCCAAATGCTGTTGTAAAAGACATATTAACTCAGGAGGGCATAGAAGGAAAAAGAGGCAAATGGATTTCCAATATCCTTGAGTATGACATTGAGATAAAACCCACCAAGCTGATAAAGGGACAATGTTTAGCCAAACTGATGTTCGAAACCAATTTTCAAGCCTTAGACATTAATCAACTTGACAATGAACAATACCTGGCGACTCCACAGATCAGTCAAGCTTTTTTGCAATCCCCATGGTATGCTGATATATGTTTTATATTGTTAAACCTGTTTGCTCCTCAAGGGTTGTCTAGAACCAAAAAGAGATTTTTAAAGATGAAAGCATCAAAGTTTTGTGTCTTATATAGTGCCCTGTTTTGGAAAAATCATGAAGGAATATTGCTGAATTGTCTAAATATGAATGAAACTGATAGTGTCATGAAAGAATTTCATGTAGGGGACTGTGGAGGGTACTTATATTGGATGTCCACTGTTAATAAGATACTAAGGGCTGGTCTCTATTGGCCCTCTTTATTTGCTGATGTGAGAAAGTTTGTTGTTTCATGCCATATGCCAAATCTTTGAAGGCAGAAGAAAGCTTCTGGCCTTACCCCTTTAGCCCATTTCAACCGAGAAGCCTTTACAACAATGGGGTCTTGACATCATTGGAGAAATCCATCCATCCTCTTCTGGCCAGCATAAGTGGATTCTAACAACCACAGATTACTTTACCAAGTGGATTGAAGCCATCCCATGTAGGCAAGCCAATGACTCCACTATCATCCAATTCCTTGAAACCAACATTTTGTCCAGATTTGGCTGTCCTGAGAAGATCATTACAGATAATGCTGCTGCCTTCAAATCCAAGAAAATGATCAGTTTTTGCCACAAATTCCACATTACCTTAGGTCACTCCATAGCCTATTAGCCTCAAGGGAATGGCTTGGCCGAATCATCCAACAAGAGTCTGATTAACGTCATTAAGAAAGTCTTGGAGGAGAACAAGAAGAACTCACACAAAAAGCTTGTAAATGCCCTATGGGCAGACAGATTTTGAACCAAGAGATCCATAGGGATGAGCCCATATGAGTTAGTTTATGGCATGCAGGCCAAGTTCCCCTCTTCTTTGGGAATCCCTTTTATCAAATTGCTGCAAGAGATTCAGGCAGAGCCAAATGATATCCAAAGAAGAATAAACCAAACCATCCATTTGCAGCAAACAAGAGAGCAAGTATACGACATAGCTCAGATTTTACAAGAGAAGCTCAAGAAAATGTTTGACAACAGAACCAAGGCTGAATATTTCTACATAGGCAACAAAGTCTTAAGATGGGATTCAAGAAGAGAGGACAAAGGAAAGCATGGCAAGTTTGATTTCCTGTGGAAATGCCCCTTTATTATTTCTTTTGTTCAAGGCAGCAACACATATTTTCTGAAGAGTTTGGATGGCAGCACAGCAGAAGAAGGCCCTATCAATGGCTGAATGCTAAAGCACTATCATGATCCCTTTTGTTGAGCACAACACAACTCTGTATACTATATGTGCATTATTATTTGTATTTTCAACACTTTTTCTTATAGCAGGCCAATAAGAGGGAACAACGCAGCAAATTTTGAAGGAAAGATCAAAGGAAGCTCTATTTCATATCTTTGTTTTTGAAATAATTCCAAAGAAGTGCTCAGGCAGATTTCAATATGTTTACAAGCACCCAAAAGGCAAGAAGCAGAGCTATAATTTTTTCTGCAATTCAGCTCAAAAGGATACTGCATATCAACTTATAACAATTCAGTCAAAGGCATTGACAAGAAGGAGAATTTCAGTGTACAGCAATAAGTGAAGATCAAGGCACTCTGACCTGCTATTCTTGGCTTTTCATCTTGAAAAGCCATCCCCAAGTGGAGCCACTATTAGCCTCCTATTGCAATAGGTTTCACATTTCATGATTGATTGTTTTACATGCCAAATATGTCATCTTTTCATGTTGCAAGGTTCCATATTTCCAAGAAGTTCCATTTTGAAGAATCATACCATTTTTGAAGAGTTTTACAGATAAGGGAAAGCCAAATAGCTTAATCTTGGCTTCCCTAGGTTTAAATTGCTCGTTTTAGAATATAGAGAATGAATATCTGTCCACATAGCTTAAGCTTGGCAGATCAGTAGCTAGGTAGAGAAATGAAGGAGCCCAACTGCTTAATCTGTGCCCTTGGAAGAAATAAGGGTTGATTTTAGATAGGAGGGAAGTTAAAAGAAAAGAAGACAAACAGGGTCTGCAAGTCTAAGTGGACCCATGCAAAAAGAAGAAAAAATGCTAGGTAAGTAGGCTGGGTAAGTAGTTTTGTGGCTGCAGAATCAAGCTATGTGATCCATTTCATGTTTTCAAGTGTTATATCTATTCAGATCACAATTATGAGGCAGTTGTTCATTTGGAGGAGATCAAGCGAGGCATTACTAACTCCCCCTTCTTCTTATTCCCCAAAATAATTCACTAACCTCCCCAAAGAGGTCAAGATCTACTTGATATCTCTTAAGTTTCATCATTTGTCATATCATTGGCCTAAGTAAAGGTTTTCTTTTCTTAGGAGTACTCTTATTCACTCTATAAGTCATTTTTCCCTTTTAAGTGGCCTAAGATATCTAAACTTAGCGCTTTCTTGTCATTTTCATATTAAATTCTAACATTATTATGTAAATCCCTATCTATTTCCCCTTCCCCTTACTAAAGAGCACTAAATAGATCCCCTATGCACATATTCCCATCCCCTGGCACTATAGCCCTATAACATCAGTTTGGGGGAAATGCTAAGTCCATTTGGGGCTTGGCATTAGCCTTTCCGCGTTCAAACCTAGAATTAATTTAGCATTTGGTTAAATTAATAACCCTCCCCTTCCCCTCTCTTACCCATAAACCTTAATGTTTTACCCTACGCGCTCACATTTTCGAGTTTTGTTTAATTATTTGATTAAAATATACCCCCGGCGCACAAACCAAATAAAACCCACATTACCCACAAACCCAAATTTTTGACCCCCCCTACCACATAAATAAATCAAATATATGGCGGGCCCCTGTACACTAACATGTCGTCAACTCTACGCTCCGCCGGCCCTCTGATCCGAACTCCCAGATCCGACGGCTCTCGGTGATTTCGGAGCCGGCCCGACGTCCGACAATTAGTGTCCAATGGTGCAGTGGTTTTTTTGTAATACAAAGGACGTGTGTCTGCCTTTTATTGCATCCGAAGGGCTCTGACACATACCGCCCTCATACAGAAGGCAGTCCGATGAAACCACAAACCACCTTTTGTCTCTCTGCCCCTGACGTCAGCACCACGTCGCTGCCATCGCATCTGCCTCTGTCCCTACCCCGCCACCGTGTTCTGTGCCACGTCACCCTGCTGTACTACCACGTCACCCTTCCATACCGGGACCTACGACTGATGTCATGCTGACATCATCGCAGAAATGGCAGAAAGGGCAAAAATCGCAGCAAAGGATGCCCGAAAATTATGCATCGCTAAGAAAAATTTCTCAAAATGGAGGGCTTAAAAACCAGCCTCATGCCAGCACAGTTCTCAGGTTGCAATTCCTTCGCCGTTATTTGACAGCATTTCTTCATGTATGTTCATATTCAATCGGCCAACGCCGATAGCATTCTAGAGGCCACGAAAAGCACTTGCAGCAGTTATTTTTTCCTTGAAAGGGCAAAAAAGGGGCGATTTGACAGTTTCAAGCATACCAAGGAAGAGAAAGTGGCCTGATTCAAGTGTTAAAGAGTATCAGAGGAAAGATAAAGCCCAGATTAAATTAAAGAGTATCAGATCGGAAATATCAAAGGACGTGAACATTGAAGGCCTCCATCCAAGTCAAAGAAGCAGTAAAGGCCATTCAAAGCTCATCAGATCGAGATTAGTGCACATTAAAGCCACCCAAAAGCAACAAAACCGCCTAAGAGGTACAAATAAAAGACAAGGTACAATTATTGCAGAAACACTGCATCGAGCCGCCAAGGACACCATATTAAATCATTTTGATACAGTTGCCTCCAGCGCAGCTCAAATAAATATCTTCTTGCATTTAATTTCCAAACAAGATTAGATTAAAGAACTCATTTCCCTCATATCTGTTTAAGATCTGTTGTAATATATATTTTTGGATATTTTCTCTATATAAACCACCCTATTTCATTGTTTAAAGGGTTGGTTGGTTAATAATCCTCATTCTAGACTTGCGCTGTACATTTTGAGAGCTCTATAATCAAAGACTGCTGGAATGCCTTGGATGAAGAACTCACTGTTGTGTTATTTAATGGCCAAAGAGTGGCTATGGAATTCCTGTGCTACTACATGGCTCAATAAGTGTTTTCCTACCTTTGTTTACAGTTTACATATGTTTATGCCACCATTGTGTTACCATCTAAATAGCAAGAAAAAAGAATAGCCTAGGTTTTGTTTGACTGCACCCTATGCTCAGTTCTTGTTATTTTTATATGTTTTCTTCAGAAAGGGTTATGAATATGCATACTTAAATGATCATGTTTACCCTGTTTCATTCACATATGACTGTTATTTAGGAATTCTTGACTGCTCCTAGACAAACTTTCATCCACCTTCCCTCTCTGTTAGCTAATGAAAGATTCTTAGTTGCCTTTCATCTCTGACCTTCATTACATCTTTATTCCGGCTTGATATTGTTCTATGTGTAGCTATCCTGCTCTGTATTCCTCTTATGATCAATAAAACGCAACTGCAAGCCCTAATCCATGACTCCATGCCCAATGGTTTGAACTTCTCACTCTATGCATCGCAAATCCACTTGAAAACATCATCCTTCCCACCAAAATCAAAACAAAACCCATGTACACCATAACTAGCCTAAAATCAACCCAAAACAAAGCTAAATTCTAAAGAGAGAGCCCTCTCTGATTGCAGGTAGGCTAGGACCTGCAACCCAAAGATTGGTTTGTGGTTACCTCGGCCGTATCCCTTTGGGAGCCAAGGGACAACCTGAGTGATAACAGAAGCTCGACTACCTCTAAGTGGAGAAGGGCCTGCATTCTCTATTCATCTAATCCATTCAGCTGAAGCAATCTTTACTATTGTGCATGGCTAAGATCTAGGTCCAGCTAAGCTACCAACCTCAATGTGTTATATTCAAATTCTATCGACAGAAAAGCCTTCTTCCCATAGACGAACTCATAGGGTGTGAAACCTATTGTAGTTTTCCAAGTAGTGTTATAGGCCCAAGTGGCCTCAACCAAGTGATCTACCCAACCTTTTCTATTGTTTCTCACTACCTTAGTCAAAATCCCTTCCAAAACCCTACTAGTAACTTCCACCTGTCCATTTGCTTGCGAAAGATAAGTGGTGGAAGTTCTGTGCTTAATCTTATGATGAGTGAGCAAGTCTTCAATCAAGTTAGAGGTAAACTGACATCCTTGATCTGTGACTAATTCTCTTGGGTAGCCAAACTTGTAGAAGATATTTCCCCCCAAAAACTCAGCTACTTTTTCTTTTGTTGTTGCCTTGAATGCCTTAGTTTCTGCCCACTTTGTCAGGTAATCCGTGCACACAATGATGTAGGACTTCTATTTTGAAGGAGGGTTGATAGGACCCACAAAGTCCATGCATCACTTCTCAAATGGCTCGAAAGTCACTTGAGGTTGCAAGGGCATCCCATCCTTTAGAGTAGGTTTCCCCATCCTTTGACATCTGTCACATTGGCTGATGTATCTCTTGACATCTTGATGAAGAGTGGGCCAATAGTACCCTGCCTGTAGAATTTTAAGGAGGTTCGCTTTGCTGCAAAGTGGGCCCCACAACGCCCATCATGACAGGTTAGGAGGATGTCAAAAACTTCCTCCTCCCTAATGCATCACCTCAAAATCTGATATGGGCCAAGTTTAAAAAGATTGCCCCCAATCCAAGTGAATGGGGCACTTTTCCTCATGATCTAAGTGCTCTTTTCTATTGAGGACAAGTATGGCAGAAACTATGCTAAAACCAAATAATTTGCTACATCAGCAAACCATGGAGAGAGTACTGAAATAGAAAACAGGCGTTCATCTGAAATTTTATCATCCACCATCCCTTCTTCACTTGCAGGCAAATCTAGTCTAGACAGAAAATCAACAACAACATTTTCCTTACCTGGCTTATCAACAATGGTTAAATAAAATTGCTGCAATAAAAGTAACCATCTGATGATACGAGCATTTACATCAGGCTTATTCATCAAATACCTAATTGCAGCATGATCAGTATGCATGAATGTTTGATAGCCAATGATGTAGTGTCTGAACTTGTTTAGGGAATGGACTATAGTCAGGAGCTCTTTCTTGGTTATAGTATACTTTAACTCTGCCTTGGACACGTTTTTACCGACAAAATATATGGCATATGGTAGCTTCTCTTCAACTTGTCCTAAGGCTACTCCTATGGCTTTGTTCAAGGCATCTGTGTGAATGTGGAAAGGTAGGGCCCAATTTGGACCTCTCAAGATTGTGGCAGTTATCAGCTTACCTTTCAAAACATCCAAAGCCTCTTGACAGTTGTCAGTGCATATGAACTCAGCATCTTTTCCCAAAAGACCAAACAATGGAGAGGCTAGCTTACTGAAATCTTTAATGAATCTTCTATAATATCCTGCTAAGCCTAGAAAACTCTGAACATTCTACTTTTTGAGGAGGCGGGACCCTCTGGATGATAGTAATCTTGTTGGAATCCACCTGTAAACCTTGCTAAGAAATTGTATGACCTAGCATGGTCCCTTCAGTCATTAGGAATTCACATTTATCAGGACTGAGTGACAGGTTCATTTAAATACACTTGGCTAAAACATTCCTCAGGTTAGTCAGAGCTTCTTAGAAGTTAGAACCATAAGGGGTAAAGTCCTTCATATAGATTTGCACTGAATCATGAACCAACTCAGCGAATATGCTCAGTACTGCTCTCTGGAAAGTGGCAAGAATGATGCATAACCCAAAGGGAAGGACTCCATAGGCAAAGGTACCCCATGGACAAGTGAAAGTGGTCTTATCTTGGTCTTCCGGGCTGATTTGGATCTGATTGTACCTCCTAAACACATCTAGGAAGGAAAATAACTTCTTCCCTGCCAGGCCATCCAACACTTGAGCTATGAAAGGGAAAGGAAAATGGTCCCTCTTGGTGGGTTTGTTAAGTTATCGATAATCTACATAGATTCTCCACTTCCCGTTTTTCTTGGGCACAAGCACTAAAGGAGAAACCCAATCACCGTGAGAGATGGGGTAGATGAATCCTGCATCCAAAAACTTTTGCAGTTCGTCTTTGACAATGTCCTTAAGGGCAGGATTTGTCCTCCTTTGTGGCTGCCTGACTGGTTTACAATCCTCTTTGATGTAAATGTGATGGGTATAGACTGAATGGTGGACTCCTTTCATCTCCTTATAGCTCCAAGCAAAAGCATCCAAATGGATGTTCAATAAGCTACACAACTCTTTCTCCTGTGAGGGGGATAGGGATGATTTGATCTTAAAGTTTCTTTCAGGGCCAAATTCCACATTCTTAACTCGGAGAGAGGTCGGATCAACCACACAGAGATCAACTAAAGCACTGGCTTGGGTTTCTTCCACCAACTCTTCTAATGGCAGCACACTGGGGGGTGGATTTTGAATCAAATTCTCAATAAGATCATCCTTGGTTTGAGGACCTCCCCTGGTGGCTTCCACTGTGCACAATGGTGCAGAGTAGACTTCATCCTCATCTTCCTCCTCCAACCAGAGAGGTAAGTCATGTTCTAGCAGAGGTTGGGCAGGAGGATATAGGACTAGTTGTTTGGACATATGCCCATTCTTGATGGTCATGCTCCCAGACAACTGATGTAAGCATCTGCAATAGCTAAACAAGGCCTTCCCAAGATGAGGGGATACCTAGTGAGTTTTGCCTTTGGCTGAAGGACCAAGAAGTCAGTAGTGTACTCCCAAGAATCAATGGAGACCATGACATCTTCAACAATCCTCTCAGGAGTCACAGTGGAGCGGTCTGCCAATTGTAGTATGGTTGAGGTATTTCTTAGGGAACTCTGAAGGTTGAGTTTGAGCATAATGTCCCTAGTCATTATGTTAATGGTAGCCCCTAGATCAATCAAGGTGTGGGGGATTATGGTACCATTGATGTGGACATCAGCTACAGGACTCCCAGGTTCCAGATATTTTTGACAGATTACTTGTCCCAACATCAGGTCAGACAGTTGTCCTATGACATTGATAGTTGGGGCATATCTCTTAAGCCCGCCTAGGTGCCTAAAACACTTCTCTTTGATCAACTTATTGTAGATTGGTGCATCTTTTATGGCTTGGAGAAGTGGTATTTTCACACATAACTGTTTAAGTTCTCCTAGAAGTTCAGTTTCTTCTAGGTTTGGTTGCATGGTTCCAGTTAGTCTCTCAGGAAAGGGTGTAATGGCTTTGGGTTCGCTTTCCTATTTCTCTTCCTCATTCTCCTTAGGAGGAGGTTGGCTTGTTTGTTATTGGGGTTCGGGTTCGGTTGAGTAGGTATCTAGGGTTGTCTTGGAGGAGCAAGTGGTGGAGGAAAAAGAGCGGGAGGAGAGTTGTGTTGGGGCCTCCACCCCTGATGAGGTGCATTCCAATGAGGTTGTGGCTGAGCGTGAGAATTAAACGAGTGAGCAACTGATTGAGTATGGTATTGAGGAGGATACGACCAAGGAGGGGGTGTGTACCAAGAAGGATGAGTAGGGGGTCCCAAGAAGGCATGGAAGTGGCTTGATTGGGGTTGTAATAAGTCTGGCATGTCCCTTGCATTCCCTGATGGTAAGGTCTAGGTCCATGTGGCCTCCTTTGGTTCATGATGTAGAGTGGTTCGGTGGCTCCTTCAACCCCTTGGTACATAGCTTTAAATCCAGAAAAGGAAGGGCACCGATTTGTAGGATGGTCTTCTTCACAGACAAAACACACTTCTACAAAGTTCAATGGAAATTCATTCCTAGGATGATTTCTGGTGCACCTGGGACAAAATATGGCTAAAGCCTTCTCAGCTTCCTCTTGCTTCTTTTGGATTCACAAGGTATCCATTTGCATGGCAATGGTCTGTCTCATATCACTTTTAAAATCTTCCATCTGATTTGCAAACTCATTTTTAAGGAATGAACTAGATAAGGGGGTACTGGTTAAGAGTTGACTTCCCCTACCTCTCTTTCTGGCTACCCTAGAATGGTTTCTAAACATAGTCTTTATGTCATCATAGGGTAGCTGGTAGATGTGTCCCACGACCAGCAAATGGAGGGTATCTAGAAGGTCTTCAGAGACTCCTCTGAGCAAAACCAACTTCAAATATTTGGGGTCAAGTGTGCACCTGGCCCTTTTATAACTGAGTTGACACCTCTCTTTGTAGTCTTCTAAAGATTCATCACTCCCCATGGTCATTCGAAAGATTTCTTCTTTTGTATCCTTTGACCTACAATAGTCGTGATATTTGTTGTTAAAGGCTTGCTACATTTGAGCCCAAGTTGTGATACTATTTCTAGGTAACCCCATGAACCAGCAGACTGCTGCATCCTTGAGGATAGAAGGAAAGAGTTTCAACTTTTTCTCGTCTTCTGCATAGTCATAAGTTCGACAAAGGACAACAAAATCAAACAAGAAGGTATCAGGGTCTTCAGTAGTCAACCCATGGAAGTGTGGTAAGGTTGAGGGAGTTATGTTTTTCATTTTTGTGTCCCCATTGGTCTCTCGGATGGGAAGCGCACCTTCTACTCTCTCCCCATTTCCTCTACCGTTTTTGTTTTTAGCCATGGTCTCAGGAGGAATGGTTTCTTGCTCTTCTTCTATTATAGGATCTTCAAATATCTCTGGAGGTTCACTTATAGGTTCTTTTGGATCACTACCACCAAAGAAGAGAGAAGGGCGACTTAGCGATGTGGTGGGGGTGTTGGGTAGGAATTTTCCTGAATTTTCTCTGTTCCTACGAGGCATGAAAGGAAATCTCTTTTTTGGGTGATTTTTGTTTCTTTTTTTTTTTTGCTTGTACCTACAAAACTGAAATTGATTAAACAACAAATTGCAACTAACTGAAATCTATCTTACTGAAATGAAAATGCAAAGTTGAAATGAAAGTAGGAAAGGACTAATCTATTTTGCTGAAATGAAATTGCAGAATTGAAATGAAAGCAGGAAATGCTAATGTACGCTTGCTGAAATGAAATTGTGGAATTGAAATGAAAGCAGGAAATGCTAATCTACGCTTGCTGAAATGAAATTGTGGAATTGAAATGAAAGGAGGAAATGGTCTAATCTACTTTTGCAGAATTGAAATGAAACAACTACTCTACTCTTACTGAAATAAATAGCTTAGCAGAAGGTTGCAGTAGAAAATAGAAGAAAAGGAGTAATCGCAAAATACTCTGATGCTTCTCCAGTAACGGTGAGAAAAATATGGTGAGCTCCAGTATTGCAGCAATGATGTTACAACTCTTGGGACTCCCTACTTTACTTTTATGAACCCAGTAGTTTGTAAGAAACTTGGAAGCAACGGTGCTATATTCACAAGTACTAGCTCTTATTGTAGGTTGTCACTTGATCAACTGGCACAAGTTCGCTAGGAGCTTAAGCCAACTTCTATGAGTTCATAGAAGAATCTTTTAAGTGCGATGGATGAAAGCTAACTCAGAAGAGGCTATTCTACTTGCAGAAAGAAAATGAAAGCTGAAAGGAAATGCAAACCTTATCAAACCTTAGTTTTACCGACTAACCCTACATGTGCAAGAAAAGAGATGTAAATTACTGAAATAGATGCCATTGACTCTTGAATAGGTAAAATTCATGTGTTTAAGCTACTTTTGAAGGAAAATATGGAAAAATCATCTTTTTGTATTTTTGAGCAATTTTATGCAGAATTATTATGCATGTGTTTTAACTATTTTGACTGTGCAAAGGTTTATTGGTGAAAGGAAATGGCGTGGGAATTTACACGAGGTTTGGAAGGTGTGGAGAGGACCTAAGGGGTCCCTAGCACCCTTCTGGATATTTCCACCGTGCTCAGATCTCAAAGAATCGCCTGCGTGAACTTCTATAGGAAATTCTACATGAAGTTCTATAGGAACAAGCCAAAAGTGGTTTTTAGAGGGTTGATGGTGGAAAAATGGTGGGAAAGTGGAAATGAAGGATGGATAGGGATGTTGAGGGTTCTAGGACCTGGTAAATGAAGGTCAGGAGTGATGAGGATGGTTTTATTTGTTCAAGGATGAAGAAAGCAATGTTGCACAAAAATGTAGAAATTAGGGTAAGTTGGGAAAGTGTGGTGAATGAGTGAAGAATATCTTGAGCGAAGGACTAGAGAAGGTTGTATGATGGAGGAAGGATAGGTTGGAGTGCCTTACAGGTGTTCTACACACTACTTTCCAAAACTGATCCAAGCAAAGACTAAAAAATACAGATATTTATCTATTGACCTGATTCTGACCTAGAAAACAGAAACATGATGAACATAAGTTTATAGATAGGAAATCATGCAAGAAAGCTATGGAAACTAAGCAAGAATACATCTAACTATGAAAACACAAATGATATCAACTTTTCCAACTCAAAATCTAACACTAGAAATTGCATTGGAAGCCAAGAACAATGTTTTTGTGGCAAGAAGTGTTCCTTGGTCTCAATTCATGGTCCCAGGGAGGGAGAAAGGAGATCAAGGACTGCTCGGTAGCCTTTTTGTGGATATTTTTTGTTATAAAACTATCAAATCAACCTGAAGCGTGAACAACTATCTTAATCATCAAAAACAACCTAAGTAACAAAGCAAGATTTTAACCTGAATAACAGAAATTATTCTATGAATGCAAGAAAATCACATAAAAGTACACAAAGGAGGTACTGGGAACTTGGGTTGAGCCCAAACCCAAGAGCTACAAGCTCCTGAGAAAGATCAGAGCTAGTGCAAAGTTGGATTTATCTTCATTGATCAAAAAATAATAGTTACATCACAAAAATTGTCTGCAAGAAGAAGCTTGAATATGTGCTAATACAAGGCTGCTATAAAGTATGAAAATAGACTATCAAATGGCTAACCTACTAAGGCTTGAAGCCTTCCTACTTATGCAAATGAGAACTCCCAACAATCCTCCTTCACTTTAGGAGATTGGCTGTCCAAAACTGCAATTAACAGCCACTTTACTAGACCTGCTCGACTGCCCCTTGAAATCATCCTTGGTGGGTTGTTGAACTCCGAGCTGATGGTGGAGAACTCTAGGAAGGGGTCATTTAGTGCAGGGGACACCCCTCCTATAAATCCTCAACCTTGTTTCTTCGAATTTGGCTGCCAATCTACTCATAAATGCTTGATCTTGGTCCAAAAATGTCCAAAAATCCATAATAAGCACGTATTAGACTTTGTGGCCATGTGACTATTCCCATTCACTCAATTAACATAAATATATTCAAAAGCATACATGAAACTATGGATAATGGTGGATTAAATGAGAACAATAAGCAAAATGAGCCCATATAGTTACCCATTTCTGGGGCTCATCATTTTGTTAGAGGATGGGATATTCCCATGTACACATAGTATGGAATAGGAGGTATACCAAACCCTCATCATTGCTTATGATATCTTAATAAAATATCTAATTAAGCTTTTCATTCCTTCAAGAATTTATGGATCCTAAAATTCTTTGGGTAGAGAGAAAAGTCTCACCCAAATTGGGCTGCTAAGAATTGCTCTCACTGGATTATAACATTCCTCCCAAATCTCATGAATAGGAAAAAATTATTTAAAAAAACATGAGGACTATTTTTGAAAACTTGGGCCTTATCTTCTAGGCTGGAAATGATTACCTTAAAAGTCCTTTGTCACACATTTCCAAACCAATTTGTCCTTTGGGTTGCTATTTTGTGTAGATCCATTTCACAAGATGCTTCTCAGATGGCCATATCCTAACAAACATAAAAATGAGGGCATTATATTTCATATATTATCCGTACACTTCCAATTTGTTGAGTCGAACCACGTATTCAGGGTTTATTGCTAATTTAGGCAACCATCTATTCTTGAAACAAGATTTGCATAGTGATTCAAGAATTAGATTGTATTGGGTACATTTTTCACCATTTGTTGCTGTAGATTTACCTGCATTGTGTTGGTGTTCACGAGTCACTACTTTTTTGTAGGAAGGGCTCATGCCTTCCACCCCCAGTGACCCCCCATTATTTCAATTTCCTTGTTGGAGGATGTTAGCTGTCACTAGTAGATGGTGTATTTTGAAAATTGTGCATAGACAAACCCTAACCATAGTAGACCACTAAGGTGGGCATGACTATCATATTAATAATAATTTAAAATAAATTTTTAATTTAGTTAATTTTTATGGTTTATATATATGAATCATCAATTGATGATTATGAAAGTTTACCATCGATTTATTTAGGTGGATTGATATATTTATTTTGGAATGTATTCAGAATAATTTAATTTAACTATCAATAATTATTAGGTAGTAGGTAGAAAATTAACCCCCACGAAACATTAGAATATTCATAACAATATAGACAAATAAAAGTTGACATTTCTCTCAAAAGTAGTGATGTCCTTTTTGTGATTTTAATTAAATTGATTATTTAAAAAAATATCATTTGAAAATTGTCATATGAAGTGAGTTATTGTTTTTTGGGCACGTAGTATTGATAGTTCATGGTATTGGTCCAGAATATTATAACAAAAAGGTGGTTAGAGATTGAAAATCTAGAGTAAATATTTTTGATTCTTAAAAATAGATTAATATTTACAGATATGTACCATCCGCTTAATTTATATAATTAGCACCATATTTAATTTTTTTAAACATCATAAATCGAAATAAATGCAAATAAACTTGAAATTATGACAACATTATTAAAGAAAAACAATTCAAATAGATTTATACTGAAATATGAAAAGTTTTTTTTATCTCTTTTCAATCGATAAATAATCAAGTCAAGCTATAAAGAATTCAAACTAAAAAAGAAAAAAAAAAGTATTCTCCTACCAAATCTATCAAACACTCAAATTTCATGCAACCAAATGTCTTTACAGAGAACTTAAATCGAATAGAGACTTAGGGAAACACTACTACTAAAGCTAAATTCAGAGAAAACATAAGGGAATTAAAAATTTATGAGAATCATCATAGGTAGCATAGCTACACTAGAGAGATGCATTACACTTAACGCACAATAAAACTACAATGCATTACACATAATACATAGAAAAATTGCAATGAATCCAACCATCACACTTAATACACAAGAAAATTGCAATGCATCTGTACTCAATCACATTTCCTGAGAAGAAAAATTTAATGGGGCTAATTTTGCTTAAAACATTCAAATTAAACTCTAACAAAACTCAAAATCAAACTTTATTAAGTCCAATAACTATGTGAATATTACAAGTAGAGTTGATTTTGTACGTTGTGAAAGGACAAGAAAATAAAACCATTGAATAACATGTTGTTCCCTAGTATGGTCGCCAACTTGTTTAATGACATAAGAAATCTCCCTATACATAGTGGTTTAATATAGAAAAAACAAAGGAAAAATTGCAATGATTTCCTAAGAGATGTTTGAAATATGGAAGGAATACCTACTTTTAATCCAATGTTAGCTTGCTCTTTCTCCTATTTTTTTAGCTCCATCTCCAACTTCATTTTCTATCAGTGGAACCTACAAGTCATCCAAAAAAAGAAAGAGAAAAAAACCGTACAAATATCATATACAAACAACTCTAAACAAGAAGTCAATGACTCATATTATACATATGTATAAATAATACAAATTTTTTGGAGAAACAATGTTTTTTTGTATTAATAAAAGTAGGTAAGTATTACAACCATTGTAGGTCTTGGCCTTTTGGATCTCTCCCATCTATCTTGTCCTTCCTTTTTCCACAATAGCAATCCTTAAATCAGACCTCAAGCATGTGGATGGATTATGGACCTCTAGACGCAAATGAGTAGCATAGGGGCATAATTCAAATTCTGGAAAAAGCAACTCACGCTCTAAGGGAGGCAGTGAATTCATATTCTACATGAGGTGGTTTTGGATTTACCATTATAGGGATTGGATCCACATTAGAGGGAGGTAAGTTCTAGGAGATAAAAGATAAGACCTCAATATTAGGACTTCAAGATCTCATCCAACAGTAAACGGTTAAAACCATTTATGAGCCTTCTAGAGAGGGAAAATCTGAAATATTTTTTTTTATTTTTTACTCATTTCCCACAATCATCACACTTTTTGAGATATAAATCAGTGCTGGGGAGCACAGTTTCGATGTGTGCAACCTGTGTCAACTTAGTCTGTCTTAAAGTTAAGTGTGCTGATCCAGAAAAATTTGGTTTTAGTGAATATAATCTGGGATTCATGGAAATTATAGAAAGGGTATGTTTTTCTCTTTGTAGGGGATGATTGCAAAGTGTGAATGGATGATTATTGATATATATTCAATATCATTTGGTTGAATGTGACAAAATGACTTGTAGCAAACCTCTTGATTCCTCCCTTTTTTTCTCGAAATATTTAATCAGGTTAAAATATCCAATGATGATCTAAATTTCATCGTGATTAAGGGATCAAATTGATTCAAATCAGGATACAAATCATACCTTTTGTATAGGAAAATGAGATATATACATGATTATCAAGCAAGTTAACTCCTTGTTACTCATATAATGAAAACTAAAAGAGAGTATGTGTGGGAAGGAACTCAACTCCTATAAGGTCACTTCAAGGGGGTTCTAAAGGATAGTCAGACCCTTGATACTCCCTTTAGCATCCAAAACCATTGTTTCATATCCCTTCTAACATTGATCAACAATCTCCTCAATCTCGTTACTTGATTTTTTTTTCTTCTCTGTAGGATTAAAACTGAAGGATTTTCCTTGTTTATTTGATCTTTAAGATACCTTTACTTACCTTTGTTGTTGAGGCCGTATATATTCTAAGAGACAATATTCATTTGGTAGAGTGCTTGGTGGATGTAAAAACCTCTGATAGTGCAATCACCTGGACAATATTCCATAGATGCTTTGCAATAGTGTGGTTTGAATCTTTACTAGTTCTTCTATGTATTTCTTTTTATTTCCTTAATCATTTGTCCCTTAGCTTTTCCTTTCTTCATTTTAACACCAAACAACATGGTCGTAGATCAAAGCTCATGTTCTCCTACCATTCCTTGGCTCCTCAACTTGAGATAACCTGGTAACATTGTACTTTATGGTTCTCTCAAACGGTGCTCAAGTCATTATTTTCCCACTATTTGAGTATATGTGCTAGAAGTTCTTCACCTCCACTTAGGGCCTTAGTTTTCTTCTCAAATGTCCATTCCAACCTCCTCATTCATGGATAGATTCTCCAAATCTAGGTTTACAATTGAAGCTTCTAGAGTATTTCTTTTTGTAGAAGATTTTTCCTATGGAATCTCCACATTTGATCCAACTTCATCATATATTCAAGAAACTCGATGTTTTCATCCATATTTGAGAGTGAAAATAATTATTTTCAACTAGATCATTGGCCTCTCATCAAACAAATTAATTTTTAGGGTTTCACCTTTTGTTTACTACTTTTTGAAACCATTAATAATAACATTTTTTGTGTTTCCTCCAACTATATACCTTACTAGATTGAGAATTCTCAGAATATGTGGTTGTACTTGTGACAGCATTGGCAGTAGAATAGAACATGCTCATAATCCAATGGTTGGCATGAGACATCATCATGGTAAATTTCAATGGAATTTGGGGGAGGATGGGATATACTTATGTACACATAGTATGGAATAGGAGGTATACCAAACCCTCATCATTACTTCTGATATCTTAATAAAATATTTAGTTAAGTTTTTTATTCCTTCGAGAATTTATGGATCCTAAAATTCTTTGGATAGAGAGAAATGTCTCACCCAAACTGGGGCTGTTAAGGATTGCTCTCACTCGATTATAACATTCCTCCCAAAATCTCATGAAGAGGCCAAAATTATTTTAAAAAGCATGAGGACCATTTTCAAAAAGTCGGGCCTTGTCTTCTAGGCTGGAAATGATTACCTTAAAAATCCTTTGTCACACATTTCCAAATCAATTTGTCCTTTGGGTTGCTATTTTGTGTAGATCCATTTCACAAGATGCTTGTCAGATGGCCATATCCTAACAAACATAAAAATGAGGGCATTATCTTTCATATATTATCCGTACACTTCCAATTTGTTGGGTCGAACCACGTATTCAGGGTTTATTGCTAATTTAGGCAACCATCTATTCTTGAAACGAGATTTGCCTAGTGATTCAACAATTAGATTGTATCAAGTACTTTTGTCACCATTTGTCACTCTAGATTCACCTACATTGTGTTGGTATTCACGAGTCACTACTTTTTTGTAGGAGGGGCTCATGCCTCCAACCCCCCTGGCCCCTCATTATATCAATTTCCTTGTTGGAGGATGTTAGTTGTCATTAGTAGATGGTGTATTAAGAAAATTGTGCATAGCCAAACCCTAACCATAGTAGACCATTAAGGGGCACATGACTATAATATTAATAATAATTTAAATAAAATTTTAATTTAGTGAATTTTTATGGTTTATATATATGAATCATCAATTGATGATTATGAAAGTTTACCATCCATTTATTGATGTATTTATTTTGGAATAGTATTTAGAATAATTTAATTTAATTATGAATAATTATTAGGTAGATGGTAGAGAATTAACCTCCAAGAAACATTTTAGAATATTAATAACAATATAGACGAATAAAAGTTGATATTTCTCTCAAAAGTAGCGATTTCCTTTTTTTCTATTTTAATTAAATTGATTAGTTAAAAAAATATCATCTGAAAATTGTCATATGAAGTGAGTTATGGTTTTTTTGGGCACATAGTATTGATAATTCATGGTTTTGGTCCAGAACATTATAACAAAAAAGTGGTTAGAGATTGAAAATCTAAAGTAAATATTTTCATTCTTAAAAATAGATTAATATTTATAGATACCATCCATTTAATTTATATAATTAGCAAAATATTTAAATTTTTTGAAACATCATAAATCTAACCCTATTTCTTGCCATTATCTTTATTTATTTATTTAAATATCACGAATAGAACCATTTTTCCGGCTAACAATCAATAATAATGGCTATCCTTGAAATTTCATGAAAAAGAATCTTCGCAACGTCACTGTAAATTGAAGATTAAATTATAAAAGAATCTTATTTTTACATGGAAAAATGTCATTTTGCGTCTTTGAATCTATTCTCTTAAATCTTTAAATCTAGTAAAAGAAATGCCTGTAAAAGAGTATTCGAAATTAAAATGAAAAGCTGCTCGTCAAAATATCATTCACGTTTGCACAATTATTCTGACGTCTTAAAGAAAACAAAAGATTAGCTACCACAAAGATTTTGTGTGGTAGAATTCTTTGCCTTCACGGTTCCTTCACCATAAAACGTCGCCCTTTGAGGGAGTCAAGTGCCAAACATTACTTCCTGTTATTCTTCGTTTCCCCATTCCAAACTGTTTTCTCCTCAATTTGAACTGTCATTATGAGTTGTGATAATGCCTATTTTTATATAAACGCAAGGACACGTCTATAATAGGAGGTTTTGAAGTTTCGTACGATTTCTAAATTTTCCATCAATCCTTTTCTGTTAGAGTGTTTCTGCAGCATTAGGGTAAATTGCTCAGATATCGTTTGCTGCTTAATCATAGTAAGGGTTAATTTCGTATTGGTTGGCTATGTATGTTATGGAGTAAAAATTAATATGTAAAATTTACTGCATAACTTCCAATTTATCAAGTGTTAAAATTTACTGCTCAACTTCCAATTTATCAAGTGTAAAAGTGTTAAAAGGGATTGACGGTATAGTATACTAGTGTTATTATTCAAAATGAAATGGATTGTATGGGAAATTTATCTACAATTTTGTAAACTTCCAATGTTTATTAACTTTCTTTATAACTAGCATGGAGAGAAGATAATTTTCTATTTATTACATTTAAAAATAATATTCACGTTACATAATAATAATAAGTTTCAATTTGATCATTACGACGGTATTTCACTATTTCAATGTTCAACTTTGTTTTTCATAAAATATATAAAATTTATATAAGATAGTAGAAAATAAAAAATATTATAATTTACTTGTAGTGATGTTTTTTTAGTCTTAGTTCATGGGAACTTTATAATTCTTTCATTGTTCTATATGAAGTTGATATATGCAATTTAATATAAAATTGATATGTGATCTGCAATTTATTTTTATTAACATATAGGATTTCTCTATCCCCGCACCCCCACCGACACACACGTGAGTTTCCATGTTGAGTAGCTAGTTTATGATGTAGGTATATGTACATATACATTTCGAGGGCCTGCTTGTCTATGTATTTATGTTTTATACTTTAAGGGCCAACATGTTCTCTGTTTTCATTAAGTGGCCAGAGGGCCAAGGTTTTAAATATGATCTAATTGTTGTACATATTTTATGATAACATAATATAAATCCCACTTCACAGTAAAGAGTATTGGAGGTTTTGAGACTCCATAGTGATATAAAACAAGGTGTTACTGATACAGAGAAGCCATGTTGTGACATAGAGTATATATCTTTTTAGAGAAATGATGGGTTATTATCATTCATCATTATTTCCATTCTAATTATTGGCTTGAGGAGGACAATGGATAGATGTTTGTTTTGATCTCCTAGTAGGTGAGCTTGGACTAGCTATGAGTTATTTTGATTTATGACGAAGAGGGTGCCTAAAACCCATGAAGCAACATGAGCTCTTGAAGCCCTATGTTGAGAAGTTTTGTGGCCGTAAGTTTCCCTAGAACGTATGCATCGTGGAGGGAGTAGCAGGTCCAAGAGAAGGGTGTACCACATGGGCACAAGTTCAGGGAGGCAAAGTGCCATGGCTGAAGTCATAGTCTTTGGGTTGGTACCTTGGCTGTGAATATGTTGTTTCTTCTAGTTTACCATTCCCTATGGATTTGTAGCCCTCACTCAAGGGTGTCCCATGGTTCAAATTCATTAACCACTTGGTCTGTGGTTGGGTGGGACATGGAGAGCCTTTATCGAGTTACCCTTTTTACTGAATATAAGTGTTCCCATCATTCTTTGTTGATTTATGGAATTATACTTGGAACTATAGATTTATGGGTCTTGTCTCAATTCTTGTATTTATTCATATATTCCATTGTGTATTGATTTGAAATACCTACTATTGTATGTTGTTTTTGGTGTATGCTTCTTCATTGTATACCCTATTCTTAGATTTATGCTAATATATAAAATTTTGTCAATTATTTTTCATTTACATTGTGAAATGTTGTAGTTACGGTTTATATGTGGAATTAATATTATAAGCATTATTTAATTACATTAATGTAACCAAATTACTTCTAGGCATAGAAATAGTCTTGTTAGGGTTAGTTGTAAGTAATGCATTTATAAGTGTTGTGGTTGAGGTAGCCTTACCTCGTAAGGGGTTAGGAATGAGAACAAGGTGGCAGCAGGGCCTATTTATAACATTGGACTTGATTAGGCCAGGATTAGATATGAAATGAAAAATAATAGTGTGTTCACTAATGGCTTGAGAAAAGTCGCACTTATGAGAATAAACAAAATCCATCTGAAAAGGTGGCTCGGGAGGAAGAAACACTTAGAAAGAATTAGATGAGTGTAATGAAAAAGAAAAGATGAAAAAAATTGGATAAATTATAACATTGAGAGATAGATTTATGAACATATAACATTTTTTCTATGTGTTGGGGAAAATTAGTTTTTTATAAATATATAAAATACATAACAATTCATGGGGGAACATTCTAGAATTGAACTTCTTCTTTTCTACTCCACTACATGTGAAGTATAAACATGTTCCGTAATTATATAGGATATAATATTTTATATTATGGGGGTAGGGTTATGAAGAATAATCCGTGCCAGTCTTAATGAATGCATTGTATAGCCAATTTTTATAAATATTTATGTGTGTAATTTTTTATATACAGGGGGTAGGGTTTTGGAGCTGAACACTTATCAACTCCATGGAGTGTGATTCGAAAAAAAGTGTTGCAGTTCTAAAGCGCTTCATCATATCATGATGGAGAGGTCTCTAAGTAGAGAGGTCTGGCCCAATGTAGCGAAACCATGACATAGTGGAGTAGGAAAAAGTTTAAATTTCATTGAGGGCACAAACACACTGTAGCCACACACTATGGTGACTGATCAAGAACACCATGTCAAAATTCTAGCTACAAGAGCCTCCAAGTTTGAATTTCATTGAGCGCACAAGCACACTAAAGCTGTACACTATGGTTACTGATTAAGAACACCACATTGAGATGCTAGCTATAAGAGACATAAGATTGATTGATAAAATTTAGAAGATCACTAGTGGAGGACCATGTTATAAGAAATGATATGGTTGGGTTAATGAGGGTTCAATAATTCGATGGGTGGGGCTGGCCCTCGTTACTAAGAATACATGGAAATTCCATATTGGATATCAGGCCTTAAGGAATTCCTTGAAAAGTACCCTATGTTTGGTTTGGTGGTTCCCATTGAATATAGGTTGGAACACTTGTTTACTTAATTGTTTTGACATCAGCCATATCGACATGTTATAATATCCTCACCATTCGTTCCCCTCTCTCCCCGCTATTGCTGGGCTCATGAACCTTCTGCTAAGATTTGATAAGGGAAATCTGTATTTCATTAATCAAATATGACATTAAATAAACAGATGAGTATTGTCTCAAGATAGGAAAACTATCTTGGACACACAATTTGTTTGTTGAGAGATTATTTCAACCACACATAAATCTAGGAAAAAAAATAGAACAGACTCCTCTAGATAGAAATAATCACAACTGAGACAAGTGGGAACTATACATTCCAACACACCACCTTAATGAGTAGTTGTCTCGATATCGATCTGCAAAGTCTAGTTGTGGTCAAACATAAAAGAATATGTTGATATCCATATAAATGAGAAACCATCCACCAAAACACATGGGTGCCAACCGTTGTGATGAGCCTCACAATTGGGTAACTATGTGGACCTTAATTCACCTCCTAGCTTAATGAAATCAGCTCTTCTCATAACTTATTACATGTTTTGACTATATTTTGTTTAATGAGATTAGTCAAAGTGAGATATTATGTCTAGTGGACTAAGGTGCATTTAATGTAGGTTTGTGAGAGAAAATAAGGGATTTGGGCAAGATTAAAGGTTGAAACGGGAATAGGATAAGGAAGAGAGATTCTAGGAGGTAAATCCTCCTCATTTAGTCCTCTATCATTTGAATATTCCTCCATCAGTCAAACCAGCTTAGAGTACAAGTAACCAAGTCATGGAGATAAAAAGGCAGCTGAGCAAGTGACAATGAAAGAGTTAGCTTATCCCATGTTTGGGAGCTGAGCCTCCCTGGATTTGAGGAAGTCATTGGAGACTTCAGCTCTATAAATAAAGAGGCCTAGAGCGTCATTAGGATTCAATTTTTTCTGTAAAAAAACACTAGTTATTTTGGAGCTCAAGACTAGTTGAAGACATTGCTATGTAATTTTATGTTTGGATAATGAGAATGAGATTTTTCTTGATCCAACACTAAGTTAACTCAAAGGGATAAAGCTCTTGGGTCAGGGCCCAACACTAGCAAAAAACACACATCTTCTTGTATCTCGAGTTTGGGAGCCGAGCCTCCCTAGATTTAAGGAAGTCATTGGAGACTTCAGTTCTATAAATAAAGAGGCCTAGAGCCTCATTAGGATTCAATTTTTTTCTATTAAAAAACACTAGTTATTTTGGAGCTCAAGACTGGTTGAAGACATTGCTATGTAATTTTATGTTTTGATAATGAGAATGAGATTTTTCTTGATCCAGCACTAAGTTAACTCAAAGGGCTGAAGCTCTTGGGTTAGGGCCCAACCCTTGAAGAAAACACACATCTTCTTGTATCTTTATTCTTAGATTGATTTCATAGATTCATAGTTAAATTGTCCTTAGAAGTATTTCATTGCAAGTGGTGTAGATTTGATTAGTTTGTTTATTAGTTTGCTTCCATTTGTGCTTCACTTATTAAGTAGTTTAAACGAGATAAAGGAACGTCAAAAAGCTGTCAATAGGTGTTTTGGCCTCACTTCTTCCTTTAGCGATCATGATTTGAGGAAAGGACTTCTATGTAGCCCAAAAAAGACAAAATTCTACTTTCTCATAGAATTTAGAGTTTTCTGTACTTAAGCCAGGATTTGATCAGTTTGCAAAAGTAGGATCTAGTTATCATTTCTTCCATATTTAGTCCTACAATATATTTCATCAATGGTTCCATCTTATTTTGCATGCTTTCCTCATACATGAAGTAGACAACTAGCTCATTAAACTCTCTTTTCCTAGCTTATTGAAATTCTCATTATTTACATGATTTTTGGGAAAATATCAATGTTTGATGCAATGTAGGAGTTTCAGAAGTAAAGAGAGATCTCATAGCCAACAACCCCCTTCAAACTTCATCCATCCATGATAATTCCTTTCTTTCACTAAGACTCTCACCAATTTCATCATTTTACAAGGAAACTTCTCCAAGCATGTTGAACAAATCCAACCATCGCCCAACCTTGGTTTTGAGTTCTAGTTTTTCTTGCTTCATTCCATCCACCATCCACCTTCCCTAAGAAAAGTTTTCTTCAAAATCTACCCCTTCTATTTTTGCATATCATTTGTAGATGAATCAAGCTTTTTTCCTTATTACTTGACCCTATTGATGAAATTGGTTCTTGAAAACCCATTTGGTTCCAATAACATTTTTCCCTCCTAGACTTGGAACATGATCCCATGTATCATTATTTTCAATCTCCTCAAGTTATTCATACATAGGTTTGCCCAGAACTTTTCTTCTTTTTCTTGACAAAGTTTATTGGGTTTTATATATGATAGTAGAGTCAGATTCACATAACTTGTACTGCCAAAAAGTTTCGTTCTAGTTTGGATGCCATGTCTTTGATTTACAAGAATCTGACTCTCATGATGTTCCTTATTTACATACTTGGATGGTGTCATTGTCTTCAAAGTTTTGCTTGCTTCCTCATCTTAACAATCTAAATCTGTTTCATTCAGATCGAAAGACCTCAAATCTATTTTTTCTTCATCATTTGAGTTCATATTTCTTTCAGGTTATTCTCGTTGTGAATGTACTTCATCTACTATTACGTTGATGCAATCTTTAATCTTCTTTTTCCTTTTGTTGTAACACATATCCTTTGCTTCAAATAGAGTACCTGAGCAATATCCCTTCACCAACGCATTAATCAAACTTCCTAGGGTTCGTTTCATTTCTTTTAATGAAGCACTTTCTTCCAAACACCTTAAGATGTCTAACTGATGTAGGACTTCCCTTCCGTAACTCATCGAGAGTTTTATCATTATTAGGCCTGAGTTGAGTTTTGTTTGACAAATACACTATTGCCTAAGCTACTTCTCCCTAGAAGTTGTGAGACACTCCTACTTCATGTAACATTTCTCCAACCATTTCCTGGATTGTTCTATTATTCCTCTGTATTAATCCATTTTCTAAAGTGTTCTAGCCATTGAGTACTGCCTCTTGACGTCGTGCTTTCACAAAATTCCTCAGATTATCTTGAGGCATACTCTTCCACTCTCTCTGAGAATTTTATATTTAAGTCTTTCTCAGTTTCTATTGAGCTTTAAACTTCTTGAAATGCTTGAATGCTTCCAATTTTTATTTTAAGAGGACAATCCAAGTGGCCCTAGTTAAATCATCAATCAGAAACATGAAAAACCTCTCTCCTTTCAATGTTCTTGCTCTGGTTGGGCTACAAATCTCTGTGTGAATGAGCTCCAGAGGCCTAGATGAGGAGAACTCTTTCAATTTTAAATGAGTCCTAGTCTTCTTTCCAAAAGGACATGACTTTCAAATTATGTTATTAGGCTTTGATAGTCTTGCTAATCCTCTCACTTCTCCAATCTGGCTTACTTTTATAAAATTGTCAAAATTCATATGCTCAAGCCTCTTGTGCCACAACCTTTCTTCACTTGTTTTACATAAACAATAATTAACCCTAGAATCGTCAAACACATATACATTATTGTGGGTTCTGATTGCTTTTCACACCGGTTTTCCACTTTCTATGTTGCTTATCTCATATTCTTTAGATCGAAAATTTTCATCATAACCATTATCACAAATTTGGCTAACACTAAGAAGATTGTGCTTGAGACATTCTACATACAACACATTTTGTTCTTCTGGTTTTTTATCAAAATTAAATACACCTTTACCCTTGATTCTCGTTGGAGCATTGTTTCCAAAAGTGACATTACTTCCTCTATCCTTTTCCTTAAGTGACATAAATTTTCTTTTGTTCCTAGTCATATGTTTGGAACAACCACTATCCACATATCATTTTTTTTTCTTGATTATGAGCTCATAAGGTGAGACCACACTGATTGTTATTTTGTTCTTTTAATTCCATCTCCCTTTATCCTTTTATATAGTTGTCTCTCTGAAATTTTAGGACTTAGAAAGGTATTCAAACCTACATCTGCACTCACTGGATTTTTGCCCAAAATTATTACGTTTTAAGCATTCTACCTCACTTAGTAAGGGAGAGAAGACATTCTGATTTTTGAGAGACAAATTTTGATATTTAGGAATACGATGCATATTATATCTAAGATTTTCATCTCTTTTAACTTTGGTACTTCTACAATATATATATTTATGTCCAAAGATATGAAACTTATAATAGCGACCATAGGACAAATAGGCATGCCTTTTATTGAAATCATTATGATATTATGCAGGAGAATAACTCGATCATCTGAATGGTTAGTTCATCCTCCACTGAAGATCTCCTCTCTTCCCTTCTTCTCTTTTGTATTCATTAATTCTTTCAAGAATATTCTTCCCATTTCTTTCTGATTCTTCAAATCCTACTGACCTCAATATTTTTTCCCCATAGAATATTCTCGTGTCTTAGATTAGCCCATATTGGTTTTGATTCTTGAGGGCCATTCACTATTTAGGATTTGATCTAGTCTCCTTGTCCCTTCAACAAATTTTCCATTTAAGCCTTTCTTAATCATTTTTTTCTCAAGATCAGTTCTCAGAGAGACAACCTCTACTTCAAGACTCTGATAGTTCTCCTCTCACAATCGGATCAGATCTTGAATAACCTTTTATTTTCATTTAGCCTCATACAGTTTAAATTTCAAAGACAGAATATCATCTTTTCATATCGTTTCTTCTCACAACAACACTTCCTCTATGCTCTGCCTTAATTGTCAAGAGCTCTTCACCGAATTTTGTTCAGCACTACCTTTGTAATTCTCCACATATCCCTCTCACTATTCTTGTAACTCTATTAGACAGAGTCCTCCGAGGTGCTTCAAACTCTTTTCCTCTATGCGCTTTTCTCACAACACAACCCACTCACACATTTTCTCAACTCCCCCATCTTCTTCATTGTCAGTGATGGTTTTTGTTTCGCTAAGACACTTTACGCAAGGAAGTATTTCATTTCTGTCCTTTAGCTACCCAACTATACTTAGTCATGGCTCTCCTTGTCTCTCTTGCATCTTCTAGTGATTTCTTGTCACAGTACCCAAAACAGAGATGGAACTTGTAGTTCTCCATAGTCTAACTCTGTAGAGATCCCATGTTGAGAAATTAATTCTTACATGACCTGCATAGTACTTTGAGAGTTACAATATTATTTATCTCTCCATAGATCTTTGACAGATCACACAGGTGACCACTCTTTTCTCATTTAATACAACCATTCATGAAAGAGAAATAGTCGATCTCTTCTTCCATTCTCTCGAATTTATATATGCTACGAATTTTGAGCTTGATTTCTTGTTATAGAGTCCTTTTTAGGTTTATCCCCTTTCAATGTACCAACTCCTCTATTCCTACTTTCAATTTTTCAGTTGCCAACCCATATGCATTTAACTCTCTGTACTGTATTATCGAATAAATTCCACATCGTTGTAATGCTCTGATACTCCTCAGCTCCAATATCTCTAGTTCCTCTGACATTGAGCTCCTTGAGCATTTCTCCTCCATGGGACCGAGCGTTGTGACCTGTTGCTTAGTGTTAAGGTGCTATACCTTCAGGATCCTATCAGGGGACTTTATTCCTTTGCAAACTTCTTTGTGCGCTTGGTTCTTTGAACTCTCGCGACCATGTTCCATCCCAATATTGGAAGCCCCCTTTATCAAAACTTTTACAAACTCCAACTTTAGTTTCGTCATCTTCAACCACCAAAATGTCGACCTTCAATATGACGTATCAGTCCACATGGAAACTCCTTAGAGGTGACACGTGTCAGACAGTTCTGTCCCATTAAACTACTGAGTAATGTTGAATATGCCTGCCGCATGTCCTATCGTGCTTCCACATCATGCTGACATCAAATTCCACTGTAGCTTATTGAAAGCAACCTCATGCTACCATGTGTCCTTTTACAAGAGATTGAAGAGGGCCCGCCAACCTTTGGTTTTGCGATGAAATCCTTAGCTAATATTTATCAACATTCCTCAAGTATTTTTAGTACTATCAACACATTATCGATATTACAAATTTTAAAGGCTCCTCACTTTAAGAAGTTTTGATACTATGATAACAAATATGATAATTTTTCAATGTGTCAATTCTCTGATGTGATGATGCTCCAATGTGCCAATCACTAGGGTTCTGATATCCTCCAACTTTCGATACAACCTTCTCTGGCGTATCGAATCTCTGATATTTCGATATCATGATGTTCTGATGCGTCGATATGTTGACCTTCAATATTTCGATGCGTTGATGTACCGAACCTCTGATATTTCTATATCTTGATGTGTTGATGTGCTGATATACTAACCTCTGATATTCCGATGTGTCGATATGATGACCTCTAGGGTTCCGGTATGTCGATATTTATTCCTTCCTAAGGCTTCACAACCCTGAACTTCTGCAAACCATATAGTTTGATCCAGGAATCCATTTATAAACTTTCGTATATCATTGGAAATTTTTTCTAGAGAACTTTCCAATAAAGAGGATCATATGTAAGCTTTGATTCCTTCTGCTTCTTGGAATATGACTTTAAATTTCTCTACTCATTGTCTCTTAGAACAACTAAAACCACACCCACCATGATGATCTTCCACATGAAATCTATAACTACCATGGAATTCCATCTAGTCCATCACTGTAATCATCATTTTATGGATTTTCCATTAAGACTGCTGCTATGATGACTCTCTACTTAAATCTTGCAGTTATCATAGGAATTGTTATAAGTCATGAATTTTCTCCAACATGCATTCATGCATGTCTGGTTGACGTCAATGCCAACATTGATGCACAATATTAGGACAACCACCATCAATTTTCCAACAATCTCATGAAACAATGGATAGTAATAATCAAGATTATTTGAATATCCAAGATGGTTCACCTACATTCTTATTTGGTCCACATGCTACTGAGATAAATGAATATGTGCCGACCATTTATGTAAGGTTTAATATCCATGATATGGTTCTCCATAATAACATGCTTGATTCAGGACCTTCACAAACTTTTATGCCTGATATTATTATGGATAATCTAGGGCTAGGTATTAGTAGACCCTAAAAGGACTTGTTTTCATTTGATTCTAGAAAAATACAGTGTCTAGGTTTGATTAAAGACTAGGTTTTGAACATGACTCAAATCCTAGCAAAGAGTATAGTAATGGATGTCATGGTAGATGATATACTACCAAGGTTTGTAATGCTACTTTCTCATTTTTGGGCAAATAAATTAGGTGGTACTTTGTAGATTGGCATGCCATATGACTCCATCCCTACTTTTGGAGAAAAAAGGAGGCTATATAGGGCGGTTCAAACAAAATATCTCATAACCAGTAAGGAAGAACAATAAAATAATCCAATTTATGTTGTAGACAATGATTTGTGGTCAACAATTTTATTTAATGATTTGAATTTGGAGGAAGAAAATCACTAGCAAGTGGTAGAGAAAATTTAGACAGAAAATGAGCAAGTGTCTGACATAGATGAGACATGGAGTATGCATTTTGATGGGTCTATTTACAAAGAGATATCAAGGGATATTATATGGATCATTTCTCTAGATGGAGTCATCCGAGTGTATTCTCTTAAGTTATATTTTGAGCATTCTAATAATTTCGTTGAATATGAGGCTTTAGTCATTGATTTGAACATACTTAAAAAGTAATTCAAATTTTTGTAGACTTAGAGATCATTATAAATCAGGTTAAATGGTTGTATCATACAAAGAATCCAAGGATTAGAGCCTACATAAATTAGGGTTGGGATTCATTTGATAATTTCTATGTTGAGCCCAAAATTTCAGTAGTTTCTAGACATGAAATTTGCATTGTTCATTCACTGGCTAGTACAACAAGTATGTTCAAAATTCATATTTACCCAAATAAGAAATATCATGTAGACATGGGATACTAACCCTCCATTCCAAACAACCTCAAGAACCTTCAGGTCTTCGAACATTATCAAAAAATAGAGAGATTTTTGGAAATGACTAGTGATATTTCCAACATTCCTATTAATGAAGACAAAGGTTCAAAAAATTAGGCTGATGTAGACAACTTTGTAATTTTATAAGAGATCAAAAAATAATCTAACTAAGAAATAATTTATTTCCCAATGAGGTAGTGCCTTTGGAAAATTTATTTGACATGAGTGATGTGGTTCTCAAACCAAAAATGAAGCCTCACAATAATAAATTAGAGGCCTGAAATTTAGGTACAAAAAGGGAACCAAAGGTTGGAAAAATTTCAAGTTATTTAAATGAGGAGAAAAAGGAGAAATATGTTTCTTTATTGAAAGAATTTTCTAGTTTCTTTGCATTAAATTATGAAGATTTAAGGGTCTAGACAAAAGTATAATTTAACATACTATAACCTTCAAGGAGAATGAAAAGCCTCTCAAGAAAAAACTGAGGAGAATAAATACTAAATTACTGTTAATAGAGAAAGAGGTGAAAATTTTGTTGGATGCTAATATTATAATTTCCTTGAGCTATTCGAAATGGGTTTCAAATATTATACTAGTAAGGAAAAATAATAGGGAGTTTTGACTATGTGTGGATTTCGACTATGTTTCATTGAAGGATAATTCCCCATCTCCTAAGATGGAGCACATTTTGAAAAGTGTTGTTGGATCATAAAATATTTCAATGCTAGATGGTTTCTCTAGGTATGATAAAATATTTTTGCATCCGGAAGATCAACAAAAGACAACCTTTACTACAACATGGGGAACATTCATCTATTCCAAAATGCCTTTTGGATTAATGAATGCAAGAGCTACATTTCAGAGGGACATGAACATATCTTTCGCGACGATGATAAACACATTTGTGGTAATATATTTGGATTATACCATATTATATTCATTATCTGATTTTGAGCATTTAAAACATCTTAGGAAAGTATTTTTGAAATGCAGAAAATTTGGTATTTGACTAAACCCCAAAAACACACACTTTCTATGAAATGGGGTAAGCTTTTGGGTCATATAGTATCTAAGAATGACATCCAAAGTGATCCAAAGAGAGTTGAAGCAATAGAGAAACTTGATTAACTGAAAAGTAAAAAGGAGATTTAGCCATTCTTAGGTAGAGTAAATTTTCTATGGAGATTCATTCCATTTTTTTTTTAAATATTAAGGGTAATTAACAACATGATGAAGAAGAACAATGATGTCAAGAGGACATAAGTGGTATGAAAGGAAAGATCCAGAGCATACTAGCATAGTGACTCAAGGGAGAGCCACATTTGTAGAAAAGAAATAGTTTGAAGAAATAAAATCAACAATAACTAAATCTCCTATTCTTATCAGCCCAGACTTATCAAAGTATTTCCTAGTATTTTCATTTGCTTCAGAACATACTATCTCAGGAGTTTTATTGTAGAAAAATCAAGAAAATCAAGAGTAGTCGATCTCATTTTTTAGCAGAATTTTGAGATATTCTTAGCTAAAATATGGTAATATGGAAAAACAAGCCTTTTCATTGGTGAAATCACTTATATATTCCATATTTTATGTTCTCCACTCTCATGTGATGACACTTGTTCCTAATGTTGTTGTAAAAGACATCCTTAGTCAACCTAACTTTGATGGTCGTAGAGGTAAGTGGATTGCAAGATTATTGGAGTATGGCCTAGATATTAAACCAAAAATGTTAATCAAAGCTCAAGGTCTAGCTAAAATGATGAATGAAACAAATTGTGACACTTTGGACATAATTGTTTTCTCAATTTTTCCAATGATTGAGAAGAAAAACTTGTTCTTAAAGTACCAAATGAACTTATAAATTCTCCCTAGTATAGTGACATAATCTATGTTCTACAAAATTTGGAAGCCCCGCCAGGGATGGGTAAAACTAGAGCACAATCTTTGAAACTAAAAAGTGCCAAGTACTATTGTATTGATGGTTCCTTCTTTTGGAAAGATCCAACAAAGATCCTTTTAAATTGCGTCATTGAATTTGAAACAAGAAAAGTGGTAAAAGAAAGTCATCAAGGAGTGTGTGGAGGAAATCACTACTGGAAAGACATAGATAATAAAATCCTTAGGCCATGATACTATTCACCAAATCTTTCTACATATGTACACAAAGGGGTAGCATCTTCTTTTAAGTGCTAAGTTTTGAAGGAAAAATAAAGTTATTGTTATTACCTCTGAAAGCAATCTCAGTTGAAGCCCCAATTCAACAATGGGGGTTAGCATTTATTGGAGAAATTCATCCACACTCTTCAGGTTATCATCAATGGATATTAACTGCCACATACTACTTTACAAAATGGATTGAAAATATACCTACAAGACAAGCTACTGATAATGTAGTGGTTCAGTCTTTAGAAAGTATCTTTTTAAGGTTTGGCTACCCTAGAAAAATAATAATAGATAATGCTCAGTCTTTTAAATCATAGAAGGTGGTCAAATGATGTGATAGTTATCATGTTACATTAGGTAATTCCATAGGCTATTGACCCCATTGTAATGGACTAGCTCTGACATCTAACAAAAGTTTTGTCATAATGATCAAGAAATTGTTAGAAGAGAACAAGGCTTGGAATACCAACTTGAAGTTTTAAATATGGGCAGTGTTGGGGAAATCATATTTTTTATAATTCCAAACTTAAATTATCAATCTGGGACTCAAAAGCTTCGAGGCACAAGGACATGTAATGTAGGATCAAAGAATCTAACCTAAATTAGAGTACAAAATCAATATTTTAATGTTATAAAATAACACCAATTAATGATATAAAAGAAATTATTAAAAGAACACACCATACACTTGTTCGAAAAGAACAACTATGATAACAATTCTAACTTGAAAGATACTATTGAAAGAAACTCATTGCAACTTAATCTATGAAAAACCTTCAATTCAAGACTCCTAATCTAAATGAAATAAATCATTTGAAAGGAAGCCCATACTTCATAATCAAGAAACTCATAATCGAAACTCAGAAGTAAATGAAAGCCAAATCAATCTGCATTAAACTGATATCTCTATTTGTGCAATTGAATTCACACTTGGACTTGATCTTACAAAGAAATGATTATGCTATTAAAAACAAGAAAGATTATAATTGAAAAGAGATCTAATTGCTAAGTTAAATCTCGGGTGATGAAACAAATCAAAAAACAAATGCTCAAAAGAAACTAAGTAATGAAAACCTAGCTACATGATACTAGCTAAGCCCTGTGCACTATACCTAGTTGCAGTTCCAAATTAAGACCCTAGCATAGAGAGGCACCATGCCATTCGAATATTATATAAATTTCATTGATCTCTATGATTAAAGTACATTAGATGATAGCTCTAAGATGTTTGAGTTCTACTTGCGTAACATGGCTTTGACAGATATGAATGTATGGGACTCTAATGAAAAGCTAGTGGATTTATAGTTGATGGCTTTGGAATCATTGATGAACCATGAGGAAGAAAGGGTTCTCGAAATGAAGAGGATATTGGCAAGGGAACAAACAGAGCCTCTTATTATTAGTGCTGACCTGTCCAATCCAATGGTTGTCATTAGCACACATAATTTAATTTCAAATGATCCTGAACTTGCACCCAGATATCTTGTTGCCTGAGAGCAAGCCATTACAAATTTTGAGGACATGTTCAGATTATTAGGGGATGATAGCATGCAAGATTTCCTAAGGATATGGAATGCTTTGCCATATAGTTTGAAGATTAGAGAGTACCACTGAACCCTAACACTCGAAGGATGAGAGAAGCATTGAACAAGACACCCATGTACAAGCAATCCTTCCAAAGGCTCAAACTCAATTGTGTTGGCTTGAGACTCAATCCACCACTCCTCTTGGGGATGCTAGAAGGAAGGAAGGAAGAAGAAGAAAGAAAGCAGTGGGATGAGGTAGAAAAGAAGGCAAGATTCTATACACAAGAAGAGGAAACCACAACAGAAGCATTGGATGTCAGGGAGGACACTAGAGCTATGAAAGACATGCATATTGATTAAGTTGCTCAGAGGATGAGAAACACTTTTAGTAGGGGATGACGATGAGCCTCATCATTGGGTAATTATATGGGCATTAATTCACCTCGTAGCTAGTTAAATCAACTATTATCACAATTTATTACATTTTTTGATTATATTTTGCTTATTGAGATGAGTTAAAGTTAGCTATTATGCCTAGTGGACTAATATGCATTGAATGCAGGTTTGTAAGAGCAAATCAAGGAATTTTGGCAAGACTAAGGTTTCAAACTCGAATGGAACAAGGGGGAGATATTGTAGGAGGTAAATGCTCCTCATAAACTGCTCCCTCATTCGAATATTCCTCCATTAATCACACCATCTCAGAGTGCAATCAACCAAGTCATGAAGATCAAAAGGCAGACAATCTAGTGATAGGCAAAGAGTTAGTTCATATTGAGTTTGGGAGATGAGCCTCCTTGGATTTAAGGAAGTCGTTGGGGACTTCAGTTGTATAAGTATAAATGCGTAGAGTGTTAATAGGATTAATTTTCTTTTTTTGTAAAAACACTACTTATTTTCAAGCTCCAGACTTGCGGAAGACATTGATGTAATCTTCTATTTCGATAATGAAAATGAGTTTCTTCTTAATCCAGCACTGAGTTAACTTATAGGTTTGAAGCTCTTGTGTTAGAGGCCAGCCCTAACAACAAATGTTCCTCTTCTTGTATCTATATGCTTGGCTTAGTTTCATAGGTTCATGGTTAAATTGTCTTTATAAGTATTTCATTCCAAGTAATGTAGATTTGATTAGTTGTTTATTAGTTTGCTTCCATTCGTGCTTTACTTTAGTAGCAGGTTAGTAAGGATAAAACAAGTACCCCAAATCTTTTTGTAGGTGTCTTGGCCTCACCTCTTCCCTCAGTGATCATGATTTGAGGAAATGGCCCTTATGCAGCCCCAAAAAGACAAATTTCCATTTTCTCATAATATTTAGAGTTTACTGTACTTGAACCAACATTTGATCAGTTTTTCTAGTGTAGGATTTAATTGCCATCTCTTCCATATTCAACCTTACACTATATCTCATCCATGATTCCATTTTATTAAGCAATTTTCCTCATGCATGAAGTAGACAACTAGCTCACTAAATTCTTCTTTTCTAGCTTGTTAGAATTATTCTTATTTACATGACTTTTTGGAAACTATAAATGTTTGATTCGGAGTAGGTTTTTTAGAAATATAAAGAGATATCATAGCAGGAAACCACCTTCCAACTTCATCCATACATAATCATTCCTTGATTTCGCCAAGATTTTCACCAATCTCATCATTTTACATAGGAATTCCTCCAAGCATGTTCAGCGAATCCAACCATCTGCTAACCTTGGTTTTGAGTTCTCAGTGATACTAGGCATTTTATCACTCCATTCCACTAATCCAATAGATTCCTTAAGCCTTCCATCACCTCCAACAACCATCACATTGCTCTCAACTATATCTAGTACCAAATGAACTTATAAATTCTCCCTAGTATAGTGACATAATCTATGTTCTACAAAATTTGGAAGCCCCGCCAGGGATGGGTAAAACTAGAGCACAATCTTTGAAGCTAAAAAGTGCCAAGTACTATTGTATTGATGGTTCCTTCTTTTGGAAAGATCCAACAAAGATCCTTTTAAATTGCGTCATTGAATTTGAAACAAGAAAAGTGGTAAAAGAAAGTCATCAAGGAGTGTGTGGATGAAATCACTACTGGAAAGACATAGATAATAAAATCCTTAGGCCATGATACTATTCACCAAATCTTTCTACATATGTACACAAAGGGGTAGCATCTTCTTTTAAGTGCTAAGTTTTGAAGGAAAAATAAAGTTATTGTTATTACCTCTGAAAGCAATCTCAGTTGAAGCCCCAATTCAACAATGGGGGTTAGCATTTATTGGAGAAATTCATCCACACTCTTCAGGTTATCATCAATGGATATTAACTGCCACATACTACTTTACAAAATGGATTGAAAATATACCTACAAGACAAGCTACTGATAATGTAGTGGTTCAGTCTTTAGATAGTATCTTTTTAAGGTTTGGCTACCCTAGAAAAATAATAATAGATAATGCTCAGTCTTTTAAATCATAGAAAGTGGTCAAATGATGTGATAGTTATCATGTTACATTAGGTAATTCCATAGGCTATTGACCCCATTGTAATGGACTAGCTCTGACATCTAACAAAAGTTTTGTCATAATGATCAAGAAATTGTTAGAAGAGAACAAGGCTTGGAATACCAACTTGAAGTTTTAAATATGGGCAGTGTTGGGGAAATCATATTTTTTATAATTCCAAACTTAAATTATCAATCTGGGACTCAAAAGCTTCGAGGCACAAGGACATGTAATGTAGGATCAAAGAATCTAACCTAAATTAGAGTACAAAATCAATATTTTAATGTTATAAAATAACACCAATTAATGATATAAAAGAAATTATTAAAAGAACACACCATACACTTGTTCGAAAAGAACAACTATGATAACAATTCTAACTTGAAAGATACTATTGAAAGAAACTCATTGCAACTTAATCTATGAAAAACCTTCAATTCAAGACTCCTAATCTAAATGAAATAAATCATTTGAAAGGAAGCCCATACTTCATAATCAAGAAACTCATAATCGAAACTCAAAAGTAAATGAAAGCCAAATCAATCTGCATTAAACTGATATCTCTATTTGTGCAATTGAATTCACACTTGGACTTGATCTTACAAAGAAATGATTATGCTATTAAAAACAAGAAAGATTATAATTGAAAAGAGATCTAATTGCTGAGTTAAATCTCGGGTGATGAAACAAATCAAAAAACAAATGCTCAAAAGAAACTAAGTAATGAAAACCTAGCTACATGATACTAGCTAAGCCTTGTGCACTATACCTAGTTGCAGTTCCAAATTAAGACCCTAGCATAGAGAGGCACCATGCCATTCGAATATTATATAAATTTCATTGATCTCTATGATTAAAGTACATTAGATGATAGCTCTAAGATGTTTGAGTTCTACTTGCGTAACATGGCTTTGACAGATATGAATGTATGGGACTCTAATGAAAAGCTAGTGGATTTATAGTTGATGGCTTTGGAATCATTGATGAACCATGAGGAAGAAAGGGTTCTCGAAATGAAGAGGATATTGGCAAGGGAACAAACAGAGCCTCTTATTATTAGTGCTGACCTGTCCAATCCAATGGTTGTCATTAGCACACATAATTTAATTTCAAATGATCCTGAACTTGCACCCAGATATCTTGTTGCCTGAGAGCAAGCCATTACAAATTTTGAGGACATGTTCAGATTATTAGGGGATGATAGCATGCAAGATTTCCTAAGGATATGGAATGCTTTGCCATATAGTTTGAAGATTAGAGAGTACCACTGAACCCTAACACTCAAAGGATGAGAGAAGCATTGAACAAGACACCCATGTACAAGCAATCCTTCCAAAGGCTCAAACTCAATTGTGTTGGCTTGAGACTCAATCCACCACTCCTCTTGGGGATGCTAGAAGGAAGGAAGGAAGAAGAAGAAAGAAAGCAGTGGGATGAGGTAGAAAAGAAGGCAAGATTCTATACACAAGAAGAGGAAACCACAACAGAAGCATTGGATGTCAGGGAGGACACTAGAGCTATGAAAGACATGCATATTGATTAAGTTGCTCAGAGGATGAGAAACACTTTTAGTAGGGGATGACGATGAGCCTCATCATTGGGTAATTATATGGGCATTAATTCACCTCGTAGCTAGTTAAATCAACTATTATCACAATTTATTACATGTTTTGATTATATTTTGCTTATTGAGATGAGTTAAAGTTAGCTATTATGCCTAGTGGACTAATATGCATTGAATGCAGGTTTGTAAGAGCAAATCAAGGAATGTTGGCAAGACTAAGGTTTCAAACTCGAATGGAACAAGGGGGAGATATTGTAGGAGGTAAATGCTCCTCATTAACTGCTCCCTCATTCGAATATTCCTCCATTAATCACACCATCTCAGAGTGCAATCAACCAAGTCATGAAGATCAAAAGGCAGACAATCTAGTGATAGGCAAAGAGTTAGTTCATATTGAGTTTGGGAGATGAGCCTCCTTGGATTTAAGGAAGTCGTTGGGGACTTCAGTTGTATAAGTATAAATGCGTAGAGTGTTAATAGGATTAATTTTCTTTTTTTGTAAAAACACTACTTATTTTCAATCTCCAGACTTGCGGAAGACATTGATGTAATCTTCTATTTCGATAATGAAAATGAGTTTCTTCTTAATCCAGCACTGAGTTAACTTATAGGTTTGAAGCTCTTGTGTTAGAGCCCAGCCCTAACAACAAATGTTCCTCTTCTTGTATCTATATGCTTGGCTTAGTTTCATAGGTTCATGGTTAAATTGTCTTTATAAGTATTTCATTCCAAGTAATGTAGATTTGATTAGTTGTTTATTAGTTTGCTTCCATTCGTGCTTTACTTTAGTAGCAGGTTAGTAAGGATAAAACAAGTACCCCAAATCTTTTTGTAGGTGTCTTGGCCTCACCTCTTCCCTCAGTGATCATGATTTGAGGAAATGGCCCTTATGCAGCCCCAAAAAGACAAATTTCCATTTTCTCATAATATTTAGAGTTTACTGTACTTGAACCAACATTTGATCAGTTTTTCTAGTGTAGGATTTAATTGCAATCTCTTCCATATTCAACCTTACACTATATCTCATCCATGATTCCATTTTATTCAGCAATTTTCCTCATGCATGAAGTAGACAACTAGCTCACTAAATTCTTCTTTTCTAGCTTGTTAGAATTATTCTTATTTACATGACTTTTTGGAAACTATAAATGTTTGATTTGGAGTAGGTTTTTTAGAAATATAAAGAGATATCATAGCAGGAAACCACCTTCCAACTTCATCCATACATAATCATTCCTTGATTTCACCAAGATTTTCACCAATCTCATCATTTTACATAGGAATTCCTCCAAGCATGTTCAGCGAATCCAACCATCTGCTAACCTTGGTTTTGAGTTCTCAGTGATCCTAGGCATTTTATCACTCCATTCCACTAATCCAATAGATTCCTTAAGCCTTCCATCACCTCCAACAACCATCACATTGTTCTCAACTATATCTAGTAGAAATACATGGAATCCTGTAGGTTTCTAGTACATCATGTAGGTTTTCCTGGATTGGTCTGTTCTCAGCATGAATTGACGGAAAACCTCTATGAAGCCACACCAGGTCATCCAAGGGCCTCCCAAACCTTCCAACCATCTCCTAAACCTCCCAACCATCCACTAGCATCACTAAGCCACCCGCCACATCACCAAAATAGATTCGGGTTTACACTTGATTTTCCATAAAAGGAATAAAAATAACAAAACTGATTTATTTCACTCCTTTACATGCATATCAATAATTTTTGATGTATTGAACTTCCATGCTTATGATAGTACTATTTCATACATGTTAGCTTGGCATTATTTTAAAGCATAGTTTCTTAGCAGTTAGTTAGGAAATGGTGCGTTTTAGCATTGAGTTTCGGTCTCTTTCATTATTGTAGTAGATAATATTTCTCATAGAGTATATTCCTCTTTCTTTCATTAGTTATTAATATTATTCTAAAAACCCTAGTGGTCTCTTGCCAACTAAAGAGCACCCATGCGATATTCTCAAACATGAGATATTCCCTTGAGAGCGAGCCTCAATTACATGCAGATGTGGAGATTTTAACTCCAGAGGAGGAACCTCAAGGTGATGTTGAACTGCCACATGTACAAGAGAAGAGAGTAGAAGCACCCACTCATGCAGAGACTTCCAGAGATGGAAGGAAGTGCACGGAGATGTTAACAAATTAATGCATGATGCTAGAGAGAATGTGGGAGCACCCACATCATAAATCATGAAGAGGAGGTCACGAAATCCATACACTAGCTACATGGCTCTGATGAGCAAGAGTGTAGAGGTTGAGGCATCCTCATTTGAGGAAGCAGTGCAACAACAAATATGGGTTGATGCCATGTGTTGGCATTATGATGCATGTGTTGTACTTGATGGCAAACAACTCATAGAAGATCAACTCACTTATATATATCTAGATGAATCTACGGAAGAGATATCAGATGACAATTCTCAGTATGACAAGTCCAAAGGGGAAGATTGTTGGCATTATGAGACAAGTGTTGTCCTTGATGGAAAATCACACAAATGATAAATTATAGTGCAACAAATTTATTTGATAAATTATAGTGCAACAAAGTTTCCTTCATATAGAGAAAAGTTCACGCACTTTTATGCAGAAAAAGTTTATTCCATGTAGAGAAAAGTTCACGCACTTTTATGCAGAGAAAAGTTTATTCCATGTAGAGAAAAGTTCATGCACATTTATGCAGAGAAACGTTTATTCCATGTAGAGAAAAGTTCACGCAATTTTATGCAGAGAAAAGTTTATTCCATGAAGAGAAAAGTTCACGCACTTTTATGCAGAGAAAAGTTTGTTCCATGTAGAGAAAAGTTCACGCACTTCTATGCAGAGAAAAGTTTATTTCATGTAGAGAAAAAGTTCACGCACTTTAATGCAAGGAAAAGCACGTATATGTTGGAGAACTTACCTTTGGTCCATGGTAGTTAGTCCTTGGTATTTGAACCTATGGTTTTGGACCATGGTACCTCGTCAGAAGTGTTGATCTCACGCACTTTCATGCAAGGAAAAGCGTGTATATGTTGGAGAACTTACCCTTGGTCCATCGTAGTTAGTTCTTGGTATTTGAACCTATGGTTTTGGACCATGGTACCTCATCAGAAGTGTTGATCTCACGCATGTTCATGGTTGGCTCATGGTATTAGTTCGATAGTTTTTGATCCTATGGTTTTGGCTTGTGGTATTGCATCCAAAAGTGTTGATCTCACGCACTTTCATGGTTGGTTCATGGTATTAGTCCAACAGTTTTTTGATCCTATGGTTTTGGACCGTGGTATTGTGAAAGGCCTAAGACTATAAAAGAGGAAGGAGATCATTTGGCAAGGCATCATCTGAATTATTGAATATCTAGATCTGGAATACTGTGATTGGGTTATGGTGCAGATCTGGATCTGAGCTAAAGAGCGATCTCACCGGTTGATGGAGAACAAGATCTAAGGATAGATTGGGATCAAATGGTTTGAAATGAACTATCTCTATATTATGTATACTGATGCTTGTAATGATATGAACTGGGTATAACTTAAGTTTGAAATCGCTGCAAGTCATGATTGAATATTTATAGATCTGTACGCGGGTTGGCTTTGGTGAAAGCACGTATGTACGCAGGTTTGGTTCATTGTAGTAGCATATACCATTTGAGCTATGATGTTTAATGTTACAGGTGGTTCAGGTTGTTGATGTGTTCTGATGACTGTTTAATGGTGTCAGTATTCTACATATTCAGTTTGATTGATTGTGTTGGACTAGATCGGGTTGCTAACACTCATATTATCCTTGTATATGTATTGATCTGGTGTTTGGGTGATTCAGAAGATTGATCGATTATGTCCCTCAATGATATTAATGGGTCCAGTATGAAAATTGGATGAAACATGGCCTTTCATATTATGATGTTGTGCTTTAGTGTATCCAGTCTGAAAATTGATGAAACGTGGTACCTGGAGGAAGAAAGAGAAGGTTGTAGCCTTCGGTAGGTCCGCACCTATGTACTAGTACATCAGCTAGTACAAGAGCCAAGGGGGTGGTAGCTCCCTTCTAGTAGCAGCTGGAAAACAAGTAAAGGTTGGAGCATCTCAGCAGGTAGCAGCCTGCACAAAGGGGGTTGTAGCTCCCTTCCAGGAGAGTCTGGAGAACAAGAGAAGGTTGTAGCCTTCTGCAAGTAGAAGCCTGTGTACTCGTATAAGTCTGCACCAGTACAAAACTATTGTAAAAGGTATTTATTATTAAAGAAGATTGAGACGACTTGCAGCAGGTGGTTTTCACCCACATTGGGTTTCCACCTTACATCATGGTGTTCATGTGTGCTTCTTGTGTGTGATGATCTGTTCTATTTTACTGCTCTGGTTTACTTCTCTTATGGTTAATAATGTTCTGATGCACTCATTAGAGATCAACTAACTGAATCATATGTTTAATGGATATATACTTGTTGCATCACATATGAATCTTAATATGGAAAGAGAAAAAGTTATATTGATATGATAATACTGATTCACCCCCCCCCCCCCCCCCCTCTCAGTATTATTTCCAACAATTGGTATCAGAGCAGGTCCTTTGGTAGAAGCTTGATCGCTTGAAGGAGATTGGTGGAACTATGGGAAAGAAGCTTAAGAAGAAAGCACCTAAGAAGAAGAAGACATCTCAGAAGAACTATGACAGTGGGAGAATCTTTTGGGGATTAGGTATAAGAAGCTCTTTAGATTCAAAATCATTTCAGAATAAAGATGAACTATCAGGTATGAATTTGCTATCCTCTGATGTTCCAGCTATCTATCCATTTGGAAAAGATGAAAGTGATAGTGAAGCAACTGAATTTGCTTTTATGGGTGAGCAAGAAAAGTATCAAATAGAGGAAGTATTTAGAAGGCTTACAGACAAAATTAAAGATCAACAAGATCTATTGAACAAAAGGGAATGTGCTTTCAAAGAAGAAGTTACCAAACTAAAAGCTCAATCAGAGGAAGGAAACAAGGTAAGAAATTTACTCAAGGACAAGGAAAATCAATGTCAAAAGTTGCAGGGTGAAGTGACATCATTAAGAGATGAAGTCAATGAAAGAAGCACAACCATCAAGAAACTCAGAGATAGATCCAGTTACTATGAAAGTCTTGAAGCCACGATCCGCTCGCTAAAGGAAGATCTTGAAGAATCAAAGAAGCAGAATAAAGATCTACTCCAAGCTATTGAAAAATAGGTAAACGAAGATATCAGCTTAACATCTCAACTGGAATGTGCCTTCAGAACTCGTCAAATGCAACAGGATCTGAATGAAGAACAAGAAAAGGAGATTCTCAAACTAAGGAATCAGTTGGAAGAAGGGAGGAAAGTTGAAGAAGACATGAAGAAGCAATGTCTAGAAAAGGAGGAACAACTTCAAGTTGAGGTAAATATCTTGAAAGGTAAATTAGAAGAAAAGGATAAACTGTTACGATTTCAAGATAGTACTAAAGCCTTGGATGATATTCTTAGTAGTCAAAGGTCTCCTGCTATCAAGACTGGTCTTGGTTTTCATGAATCTGTTGAAGATGAATCTATTTCACAAGGTGAGGCAAGGAACTCTAAAGAGAAATCTAAAATGATCAACAAGGAGATGAAAGGTCAACCCCATCAACAATCAAGGAAAGAGACTCCTCAAAGAAAACATCTTACTCCTAACTATGGTTGGCCATTTACGCAGATGAATAATATTGAATGTTATGAATGTCATAATCTTGGACATGTTGCAGCTAGATGCAGAAGAAGGATGGTTCAAGATTATCACACAGAAAGATCATCACATTCCAGGTACTTCAATGGATATTGTTTTTCTTGCAATTTGTTTGGTCACAAAGCTGCTGATTGCTACAGGAGGAATATGAAACATGTAAGATGTTATGCATGTAAAAAGCTTGGACATATAGCTAAGGAATGCAGGAACAAAGTATGGGCACCATACCTAAAGGAGAAAACGTCATCATCACACTTGAAGATGTGGAAGAAGAAAGAAGTACAGTCAGAAAGAGGCAGCACAGCACAACATACAGACATAACAGAATTAGAGGGAGCTGGAAGTGTAAAACTTTAGTTTCCTAAATCTCATACGCAAGTTTCTTAAAGAGAAGTCACGTATATACGCGAGTTGGTTATGGCATAGTCACGTATATGATTGTTTGAGGAAAGGTAGTAGGGACAGGTTCAGGAAAAGGATCAGTCATGGTTTGGTTTATTATTTGCGCTGTTTGATAATGGTTACAATTTACTGATGATGTGTGGAAATGACTTGATGGTTAGAAGTGTTTTGTTTCTAACTTGATAATGATGATGTATTGATACTTCTTGCTGATATGAATGATCAGATCTGACAGTAAACAAGATGGCACAGGTTTAGGGAGAGCATACGCTTTTAATGCATTGTTGGCATTATGGTTAATAGTCCTTGGTGATGATGCTTATATGGATAAATAATTCATCTTGCTATGATATGGTTATGAGTTGTTCAGATGATTCTTGGAGTTACATAGTTGATATTTAGATCAGATTTGTGGTTGATCCTCTAATGGTGCTTACATGGTGATCTTCATAAGGATAAGGAGAAGTACATAGCTTGAATTCACATCTTCTTTACTTGATGATGAGTCACTCATATGATGTTGTCGTCATATGCATAAAGATCATATTTTACAGTTATGATGCAGGATTCCTATTGCTCTTGGCACATATATGGATGAGGATTGTTGGCTGGATACATGGATGATTATTCAAAGTTGCATTGTTGGAGACCTGATGATGATGAGTTCTTACCTATATGATGATAGGTTGTTTCGTACATATGTTGATTGATATTCCCTATCGATGATACTTGGTCCATGCAGATCTGGATGGCTATGGTGTTTTACACATATGATATAATGTGAATGATTTTATGATGATGAGTTGATATCTATATGCAGACATACCCTATCATAGGACATTTATAGGTTGATGATCTGGAATTGGTTGTACGCGAGTTTCATAAGGAGTATCCACGTATACACGCTTGTTTCTGTGGATACAATCGCGTATATGTTAATATGGAGGAAATCAGTGGGCCAGAATCACGGTGAGAACAGTCTGATTTGGGTCTGACAGAGACCATCTGGCACAGGTTCAGGGGGAGCAGATAAACTTCTAATGATGCATTGTTGGCATTATCATAGAAGCTTTTGGTTCTAGTTCACAGTTGTTGTTGGTTTCAGGTGGAACATTTGCAGAGGGAGAACAGAAGGAAATCATGGTTGCTGATCTGAATGGTGATTGACAGATGCTGCTGCTATCAATTGTTGGTGACTTTCATAAGTCTTGATCTAGATATTTCGTCTATATGTCATGTATCTCTTTTATGGTGTCAAGGTCATGTAACGGCCTATTTTGGGTTCCCCACTATGCCTGGGATGAAGATGTAATGTATTTGGTTGTCATATGTAAATTTCTGATGTATCCCCACTTAGTTGGGTGGTTGATCCCCACTTGGTTGGGTGATGGATGTATGTATTGAGTCTTTTGGTGATAGGAAGGTCTTTTATGATGTATAAGTCTTGGTTCTTCTTAAAGAACACCTTTTTGCAGACCTTGCTTATAGACAGGGGGAGCATGAACAGTACAATTCAGTAAGAGCAGAGCTTTCAGCATGTAGCATGGACAGATTGGTACACCTTGGCATATACAAAGGGGGAGCTCATTCAGAGATTTCAGCAGGTTTTCAGGGGGAGTATGAACAACAGAATGCCTTTCTAGGAAAGAGAATATCTTGGTTCGCCCTTTGCCCTTGATGTCAAAGGGGGAGATTGATTTGGTATTATTTCCATCAAGTCCAAAGGGGGAGATTGTTGGCATTATGATGCATGTGTTGTACTTGATGGCAAACAACTCATAGAAGATCAACTCACTTATATATATCTAGATGAATCTACGGAAGAGATATCAGATGACAATTCTGTTGGCATTTTGGCACAGGTGTAGTGCTGGTGTTGTCCTTGATGGCAACTCTCTTTGATGACAGATCTCAGTCCAATCTACAAGTATGAAGAGAAATTTCATATACGCAGGTTCATTAAGCCAAAGTTGCGTATACACGCAGGGACGCTATAGACTAAGTCGCGGATACGCAGGTTCGATATATATAAAGTCGCGTATACACGCAGATTCATGAACAGAAAAGGGCGTACATGTCGAGAAGCTTCCCTTTGGTCCGTGGTAGTTAGTCCTCGGTACTTGAGCCTATGTCTTTGGACCAAAGTATCTCGACAGACGTGTTGATCTCTAGTTTTGAAGCTGATGGTATTGGATTTCTATGGTTTGGCCCTTGGTATTGAGCAAGGCCTAAGGCTATATAAGGAGAAGAAAATCATTAGGCAAAGACAATGAAAAAGTCTTGAATATCTGATAAAGAAAGAGATCTCGTATGCAGGTTCTGGATTGCTTGATCTAAGCTAAGGAGAGATCACATCGGTTGATGGAAGAATAGATCTAAGGATAGATCGGGATCTATTGGTTTGAAATGCTCTATTATGATATGGTTGATTATGCGTATTTCTAGATCTGCATACTGACGCAATGTTATGTTCTGGATCTAACTGATGTCTGGTACAGCTGCAAGTTGAGAGAATTTATTTTTAGATCTATACGCAGGCTGTCTTCATTAAAAGAGCGTGTATACGCGGGTTTCTCTCATTAAAGTAGCGTATATCTTTTGAAGCTTGACTTTTGGGTTTGCAGTTGGGTCTGACTGTTATTGCAGTGTTCTGTAGTCTGCTCTGTGTTCTGGTGACTGGGTTTGACAGGGTATCAGTGGTTCAGTGATTCAGAAATTGTTGATGCAAGTATTGGTTGCTTTGTAATCTGCTATGAAAGTTGAATGAATTGTGGTGTTTAGATTGTAATGTTGTGCTTCAGGAATATCCAGTCTGAAAATGTATGAAAAGTGGTACCTGAAGGAAAGAAGATTGTAGGCCTGCACCTACGTACTAGTATCTTAGCTAGTACAAGAGCAAAGGGGGTTGGAGCTCCCTTCCAAGGAAGTTTGGAGAACGAGAGAGGGTTGTAGCCCTCTGCAGGTTGTAGCCTGCGTACTGGTATAAGGCTGCACCAGTACAAAATATTGTAAACTGAAGTTCTTCTTAAAGAAAGATAGAGACAACTTGTAGCAGGTGGTTTTCACCCACATTGGGTTTCCACCTTATATCATGGTGTTCATGTCTGTGGCTTTTGTGTGATGATCTGTTATACTGCATCTGTTTACTTTTAATATGGTTAATAATGTCCTGATGCATTTACTGAAGATAAACTAACTGAATCATAAGTTTTCTGGTTATACGCTGGTTTCTTTAGACACAGTAGCGTGTACACGCTGGTTCACTTAATTGAAGTCGCGTATATGTTTCAGAGTATTTGAAAAGTTTTATTGATCTGATAATACTGATTCACCCCCCCTCTCAGTATTATTTCCAACAATTGGTATCAGAGCAGGTCCTTCAGAGAAGCTTGATCGCTTGAAGGTAGATCATTCATCATGAGAAACTACGAGAAAGAAGCATCAATCAGGCCACCGATTTTTTATGGGACAAACTTCAATTATTGGAAGGTAAGAGTTACTGCCTATCTTCAATCTCTTGGTACAGAAGTTTAGGACATCGTAGAGTCAGGTTACACTTTTCCTTCAGCTACTCCTATAGATCCAGCCGAGAAAAAGAAGTATGAAACAAATGCGAAAGCAGTCAGTACTCTATTAGGATGTATATCCCAATCAGAATTCATGAATGTAATGCACTATAAATCCGCAAAAGAAATATGGGACAAAATTTTCACGAGCTATGAAGGAGACGAACAGGTAAAGCGTGCTAAACTTCAAACTCTCAGGATTAAGTATGAGACTCTCAGAATGTATAATGATGAAAGTGTGGCTAACTATTTCCTTAGGGTAGCTGAGATTGTTAATTGCATGAAAAATCTGGGTGAAGAAATAAGAGAGGCGATTGTGGTTGAAAAGGTTCTAAGATCATTGTCCCCCAAATTTGAATCTAAAGTGTCTACAATAGAAGAAAAGGAAAATCTACGAATTCTTACTATGTCTCAGCTTCACGGAATTCTAACTGCTTATGAAATGAGAAAAGGAGGTCCATCAGACAAAAGAGAGGCTGCTTTCAAGGCTTCAGGCAAAGAAGATTATTATGAGACAAGTCACATGCCAGAAGATGAAGAAGAAGAATCAAATTTCGTCAGAAATCTTCAAAGGGGTTCTGGAAGGTTCAGAGGTAAGTTACCTTTTAAATGTTTTGCTTGTGGAAGAGTAGGTCATTATGCTGCCAAATGTCCTCACAAAGATAAGAATGACAAGGGAAAAGAACCTGCTAGATGGAACAAGAAACAAAGTGCAAATAAGAAAAGCTACTACACTCATGAAGATAGTGATGGTCTATCAAACAATGATGAAGATGAACGAGGTAATGAATATAAGTTTTTAATGGCATTTGAAGATGATGATTATATGGATGCTGTAGATGTGGATGACCTTTATGATGAAATTACTGGACTCAAGAGATGTATAGAAGAAAAGAATATGATTATTGATACTCTACGATTTCAAATTGATGAAAAGGAAAAACATCTTGAAAAATTGGAATGTGAGATTGTTTGTCTTAGAAAGGAGATTGAGAAAACAAAAGCGATTAATCTTAAATTTGTTAAAGGATCTAAAACCTTGGATGAGATTATCAATGTGCAGCGATCTCCTCTGATCAAGACAGGTCTTGGATATAATGGAGAAACATCTCAAGCATCTACCTCTAAAAGCTATCTTGATGCAGCAAGAAGAAGCGAGAAAAGGCCAAATAAAAGTCATCAGGAGAATCAGGGACAGTTTACCTCAAATAAAGACCATCAAGAAACTCGGGGACAAACTGCCTTAAGGACAAACAAAAGCTACAATCAGCCTCAGGTAAAATCTTCCCAATTTGCTCCAAGAATGAATGTGAATAGAAGCTACAATCGGTTGGATGATAGATCTGATTATCGCAGAAGTTTCTTCAATGGCCAATGCTTTTCTTGCCATAACTTCGGTCACAAAGCAGCTCAATGTGTTGCCTACAAGACAATCATGACTAGAGAAGCTCAAAAGCAAGGGAGAATGACTGGAATCATGAAAAGGACTTATAACAACTTTTCAGTTCTTGAAAATGAAGTTGAATGCTCTATTTGTAATAACTTTGGTCATGAAGACTCTGAATGCAGGAGCAGGTTCCGGAAGACAACTTAGAAGGAACAAACCTCAAATGTCAGAACTTGGAGAATAAAGGAACCGCAACCAGAAAGATGTGGGGTAGCCTTTTATGCAGAAGGTCAAGAAATTCTATGGTACATTGACAGCAGATGTTCGAAGCATATGACAGGGGACAAAGAAAAACTTGAGTCATATACCGCATTAGAAAAGGGGAAGAAAGTTTCTTTTGGAAATGACATCTCTGCAGCCATAAAAGGAAAAGGTGTTGCTCCATTAAAAGAGAAGGTCAAAGCTGGAAATGTTTTGTATGTTGATGGATTGAAGCATAATCTTCTGAGTGTCAGTCAGATGTGTGATCAAGGAATAGAGGTAATATTTAAATCAAATGGATGTTGTGTTCGTGACCTTGATACAGGTAAAACAGTGATCAAAGGAAGAAGGACTCCAAATAATCTATACATATTTGAAGAAGGACCACAACAATGCTATTTGAGCAAGGATGATGAACACTGGCTATGGCATCGGAGGTTGGGGCATCTAAGCTCTTCACAAATAAGGAAAGTATGCAAATATCAGGCAGTTCGTGGTCTTCTAGATATCAAAATTCCAGACAACACTATATGCAAATCTTGTCAGTTTGGAAAGCAAACCAGAACTAATTTTCCAGAGAAGGAAGGATCAGCTAGCATGCCTCTTGAGCTAGTACATACAGATACATGTGGTCCATTCAGAAAAAGAACACCTCGAGGAGAAGAATACTTGATATTATTCATTGATGATTTCTCCAGGTTTGTCTGGTTAGGGCTTATGAAGCACAAAGATGAATCATTCGAAAAATTCAAATCCTTCAAAGCTTTGGTTGAAAATCAATCAGGACACAAAATTAAGTGCCTCAGATCTGACAGAGGTGGGGAATTTACCTCAAACGAATTCTTCGATTTTTGGGAAGAACATGGGATAAGAAGAGAATTCTCTATAGCTAGAACTCCTCAGCAAAATGGGGTTGTGGAAAGAATGAACAGAACCATTCAACAAATGGCTCGTGCTATGCTTGATGAATCAGGTACTCCCGCAACTTTCTGGGGTGAGGTTGCACATGTTGCGGTTATTATTCTTAACAAAACAAATGTCCGGGTAAACAGCACTCAAACACCTCATGAGCTCTGGAGTGGTGAGACTCCTTCGGTGAAGCATTTCAAAATCTTTGGGAGCAAATGTTATATTAAGAATACTGATGAGCAACTTGGAAAACTTGAACCAAGAGCAGATGAAGGCATTATTCTTGGTTATTCTCCACATAGCAAAGCATACAAGTGCTACAACAAAAGACTTGGCAGAATTGTTGACAGCATTGATGTAGTGGTCGATGAGAAGGGATATATTCCTAGGCAAGTTCATCATGAAGACATTGAAGAAGATGAAGGCTACCCTCAAAGGCAGAATGATGAAGAAGAAGAACCTCAAGAAGAACCTCAAGAAGAAGAAGAGCCTCAAGAAGAACCAGAGGAGCAGACAAGAATAGAAGAGAAGACTCCATCCAGATATGTTCAAAAGAATCATCTAGAATCTCAGATTGTGGGGCAGAAAGAAGCAGGAATACAAACAAGAAGAAGAATTGCAGAAGCTTCAAGCTATTTGGCATTACTCTCTTCCACTGAACCACAAAATGTGAAAGAGGCATGCAAAGATGAATGTTGCGTCAAAGCAATGGATGAAGAACTTGAGCAGATTGAAAAGAACAATACTTGGGAATTGGTTCCTAGACCAAAAGATAAAAATGTCATAGGGACTAAATGGGTTTTCAAAAATAAATTGAATGAAAATGGAGAAGTAATTAGAAACAAGGCCATACTTGTTTGTAAAGGGTATGCGCAGCAAGAAGGAATAGATTTTGAAGAGACCTTTGCTCCCGTTGCAAGACTTGAGGCCATTTGAATGTTTCTTGCTCTCTCAAGCTTTCAAAACTTCAAGGTATTTCAAATGGACGTGAAATCAACCTTTCTGAATGGAGACTTAGAAGAAGAAGTATATATTGAGCAGCCAAATGGTTTCATTCGTGGGAATGATCCAAACCTTGTATGCAGATTGAAAAAGGCTCTCTATGGTCTCAAACAAGCTCCAAGGGCTTGGTACTATCGGTTGGACAAATATCTTCACCAACAAGGTTTTTCAAAAGGATCAGCAGATAGCAATCTCTATATGAAAGTTGAAAATAACAAATTGCTAATACTTGTTGTGTATGTAGATGATATTATCTTTGGCAGCAATGAAGAGGCTATGAGTCAAAACTTTGCCTCTGTTATGCAGAAAGAATTTGAAATGTCATTACTTGGAGAATTGACATACTTTCTTGGATTGCAAATCCAACAAAATGAAGGAGGTATTTTCTTGTCTCAAACCAAGTACCTCAAGCAGATCTTGAAGAAGTATGGCATGGAAGATTCAAAGCCAGTTTGTACCCCATGGTTATAGGATGCAGCCTCAGTGCAAATGATGAATCAGCAGCAGTTCACCAACCAACTTATAGATCCATGATTGGGAGTTTGCTTTATTTGACAGGTACCCGACCAGATATTATGCATGCAGTAGGAATTGTTGGAAGATTTCAAGCCAACCCAAAGGAAACTCATCTTCAGGCAGTCAAAAGAATCTTCAAGTATCTTCAAGGGACCCAAAACTATGGCTTATGGTATCCTAGAGATACAGATCTCACTCTTCATGCTTACACAGATGCAGATTGGGCCGGAAGTGTGGATGATAGGAAAAGCACAAGTGGTGGTGCTTTCTTCATGGGTTCTAGATTAGTATCTTGGTTCAGCAAGAAACAGAGTTCGATTGCCTTATCTACAGCTGAAGCAGAATATGTGGCTGCGGCATCTTGTTGCACACAACTTCTTTGGATGATGCAGACCTTGCAGGATTTTCAAATCATGTGCACTCCACCAGTCTCTATCTTATGTGATAATACAAGTGCAATCAGCATTTCAAAGAATCCAGTCATGCACTCAAAGACCAAGCACATACCAATCAAGTACCATTTTCTTCGGGAACAAGTGCTTGAGCAGAAGGTCAAGCTGGAGTATGTTCCTTCTAAGGAACAAGTTGCTGATATTCTCACAAAACCACTGCCCAGGGAAACTTTTGAATATCTCAGACAAAAGCTGGGAGTAGTTGATGCTTCATCCTACTGTTGAAGCTTGTCTGTTCTACAGAAAAGTTGGTGTACGCAAGTTACGTAAAGGATATCCGCGTATATACGCCGATTTATGCGGGGAAAGTCGCGTGTATGGTGTACGCGTTCTGCCGAAAGCATATCCGCGTGCATACGCTGTTTTATGCAGGAGAAGTTGCGTATATAGAGGTCTGAACAGCAAGGGCAGACCTCGGTTGAAGAAGGTCTGAGATGGGTATGCCAGCATTCTTCAGGCACAGTTTCAGAGGGTGCAGCAGGCACAGGTTCAGGGGGAGCAGCTTAAAGTATCATAAAGCATTTAGATGCTTTTGGTTCTAGTACACAACTGTTGTTGGTTTCAGGAGAAGGAGCTTAGAAGGACATCTTGGTTGCTGATCTAAAAGATGTGTATCAGATGCTGCTTGTGACCTTCATAAGTCTTGGTCTAGATTTGTTGTCTCTATGTCATGTATCTCTTCTGTGATATCTCTTTTATGGTGTCAAGGTCATGTAACGGCCTTTGTTGGTTTCCCCACTATGCCTGGGATGAATGATGTAATATAATTGGTTGGTTCTGATATATCCCCTCTTGGTTGGGAGTATGGATGTATGTATTGAGTCTTTTGGTGATAGGAAGGTCCCTTATGGTGTATAAGTCTTGGTTCTTTTGAAGAACATCTTTTGCAGATATTGCCTACAGTCAGGGGGAGCATGTTTCAGCACAATCAAGTAGAGATATCAGCATGTACTCAGGGGGAGCACAGCCCTTTGCCCTTAATGACAAAGGGGGAGAATGGTTCTAAGGATCTTGGGGTTGCCATCAAGTCCAAAGGGGGAGATTGTTGGCATTTTGGCACAGGTGTGGCGCTGGTGTTGTCCTTGATGGCAACTCTCTTTGATGACAGATCTCAGTCCAATCTACAAGTATGAAGAGAAATTTCATATACGCAGGTTCATTAAGCCAAAGTTGCGTATACACGCAGGGATGCTATAGACTAAGTCGCGGATACGCAGGTTCGATATATATAAAGTCGCGTATACACGCAGATTCATGAACAGAAAAGGGCGTACATGTCGAGAAGCTTCCCTTTAGTCCGTGGTAGTTAGTCCTCGGTACTTGAGCCTATGTCTTTCGACCAAAGTATCTCGACAGACGTGTTGATCTCTAGTTTTGAAGCTGATGGTATTGGATTTCTATGGTTTGGCCCTTGGTATTGAGCAAGGCCTAAGGCTATATAAGGAGAAGAAGATCATTAGGCAAAGACACTGAAAAAGTCTTGAATATCTGATAAAGAAAGAGATCTCGTATGCAGGTTCTGGGTTGCTTGATCTAAGCTAAGGAGAGATCACATCGGTTGATGGAAGACTAGATCTAAGGATATATCAGGATCTATTGGTTTGAAATGCTCTATTATGATATGTTTGATTATGCGTATTTCTAGATCTGCATACTGATGCAATGTTATGTTCTGGATCTAACTGATGTCTGGTACAGCTGCAAGTTGAGAGAATTTATTTTTAGATCTATACGCAGGTTGTCTTCGTTAAAAGAGCGTGTATACACGGGTTTCTCTCATTAAAGTAGCGTATATCTTTTGAAGCTTGACTTTTGGGTTTGCAGTTGGGTCTGACTGTTATTGCAGTGTTCTGTAGTCTGCTCTGCGTTCTGGTGACTGGGTTTGACAGGGTATCAGTGGTTTAGTGATTCAGAAATTGTTGATGCAAGTATTGGTTGCTTTGTAATCTGCTATGAAAGTTGAATGAATTGTGGTGTTCAGATTGTAATGTTGTGCTTCAGGAATATCCAGTCTGAAAATGTATGAAAAGTGGTACCTGAAGGAAAGAAGATTGTAGGCCTGCACCTACGTACTAGTATCTTAGCTAGTACAAGAGAAAAGGGGGTTGGAGCTCCCTTCCAAGGAAGTTTGGAGAGCGAGAGAGGGTTGTAGCCCTCTGCAGGTTGTAGCCTGCGTACTGGTATAAGGCTGCACCAGTACAAAATATTGTAAACTGAAGTTCTTCTTAAAGAAAGATAGAGACAACTTGCAGCAGGTGGTTTTCACCCACATTGGGTTTCCACCTTATATCATGGTGTTCATGTGTGTGGATTTCGTGTGATGATCTGTTATACTGCATCTGTTTACTTTTAATATGGTTAATAATGTCCTGATGCATTTACTGAAGATAAACTAACTGAATCATAAGTTTTCTGGTTATACGCTGGTTTCTTTAGACACAGTAGCGTGTACACGCTGGTTCACTTAACTGAAGTCGCGTATATGTTTCAGAGTATTTGAAAAGTTTTATTGATCTGATAATACTGATTCACCCCCCCTCTCAGTATTATTTCCAACAAATTCTCAGTATGACAAGTCCACAGGGGGAGATTGTTGGCATTATGAGACAAGTGTTTTCCTTGATGGAAAATCACACAAATGATAAATTATAGTGCAGCAAATTTATTTGATAAATTATAGTGCAACAAAGTTTCCTTCATATAGAGAAAAGTTCACGCACTTTTATGCAGAAAAAGTTTATTCCATGTAGAGAAAAGTTCACGCCTTTTATGCAGAGAAACGTTTATTCCATGTAGAGAAAAGTTCATGCACTTTTATGCAGAGAAAAGTTTATTCCATGTAGAGAAAAGTTCACGCACTTTTATGCAGAGAAAAGTTTATTCCATGAAGAGAAAAGTCACACACTTTTATGCAGAGAAAAATTTATTCCATGTAGAGAAAAGTTCAGGCACTTTTATGTAGAGAAAAGTTTATTTCATGTAGAGAAAAAGTTCACGCACTTTCATGCAAGGAAAAGCGCGTATATGTTGGAGAACTTACCTTTGGTCCATGGTAGTTAGTCCTTGGTATTTGAACCTATGGTTTTGGACCATGGTACCTCGTCAGAAGTGTTGATCTCACGCACTTTCATGCAAGGAAAAGCGTTTATATGTTGGAGAACTTACCTTTGGTCCATGGTAGTTAGTTCTTGGTATTTGAACCTATGGTTTTGGACCATGGTACCTCGTTAGAAGTGTTGATCTCACGCACTTTCATGGTTGGCTCATGCTATTAGTCCGACAGTTTTTGATCCTATGGTTTTGGCTCGTGGTATTGCATCCAAAAGTGTTGATCTCACGCACTTTCATGGTTGGTTCATGGTATTAGTCGAACATTTTTTTGATCCTATGGTTTTGGACCGTGGTATTGTGAAGGGCCTAAGACTATAAAAGAGGAAGGAGATCATTTGGCAAGGCATCATCTGAATTATTGAATATCTAGATCTGGAATAATGTGATTGGGTTATGGTGCAGATCTCGATCTGAGCTAAAGAGCGATCTCACCGGTTGCTAGAGAACAAGATCTAAGGATAGATCGGGATCAAATGGTTTGAAATGAACTATCTCTATATTATGTATACTGATGCTTGTAATAATCTGAACTGGGTATAACTTAAGTTTGAAATCGCTGCAAGTCGTGATTGAATATTTATAGATCTGTACGCGGGTTGGCTTTGGTGAAAGCACGTATGTACGCAGGTTTGGTTCATTGTAGTAGCATATACCATTTGAGCTATGATGTTTAATGTTACAGGTGGTTCAGGTTGTTGATGTGTTCTGATGACTGTTTAATGGTGTCAGTATTCTACATATTCAGTTTGATTGATTGTGTTGGACTAGATCGGGTTGCTAACACTCATATTATCCTTGTATATGTATTGATCTGGTGTTTGGGTGATTCAGAAGATTGATTGATTATGTCCCTCAATGATATTAATGGGTCCAGTATGAAAATTCGATGAAACGTGGCCTTTCAGATTATGATGTTGTGCTTTAGTGTATCCAGTCTGAAAATTGATGAAACATGGTACCTGGAGGAAGAAAGAGAAGGTTGTATCCTTCGGTAGGTCCACACTTACGTACTAGTACATCAGCCAGTACAAGAGCCAAGGGGGTGGTAGCTCCCTTCTAGTAGCAGCTGGAAAACAAGTAAAGGTTGGAGCATCTCAGCAGGTAGCAGCCTGCGCAAAGGGGGTTGTAGCTCCCTTCCAGGAGAGTCTAGAGAACGAAAGAAGGTTGTAGCCTTCTGCAGGTAGAAGCCTGTGTACTGGTATAAGTCTGCACCAGTACTGAACTATTGTAAAAGGTATTTCTTATTAAAAAAGATTGAGACGACTTGCAGCAGGTGGTTTTCACCCACATTGGGTTTCCACCTTACATCATGGTGTTCATGTGTGCTTCTTGTGTGTGATGATCTGTTCTATTTTACTGCTCTGGTTTACTGCTCATATGGTTAATAATGTTCTGATGCACTCATTAGAGATCAACTAACTGAATCATATGTTTAATGGATATATACTTGTTGCATCACATATGAATCTTAATATGGAAAGAGAAAAAGTTATATTGATCTGATAATACTGATTCACCCCCCCTCTCAGTATTATTTCCAACACCATGGTTAAGGAATATCAACCCATTATCAAAAATACTGTTTGAGAAGTTTTCCCAAAACCAGCATGCATGTTAGTGGTGAGTTTCATATGTCTTTACAAGGTAAAGCAAGCAACAGATGGGAGTGTGGAGAAACACAATGCCATATTATGGCTAGAGGATTCTCTTAGGTGGAGGGAATTGATTACGATGGTACCTTTTCTCTAGTAGCAAGGTACTCTTCAATCAGATCTATTATATTCACGTCAACACATATGGGATGGATGGTACATCAAATTGATATGAGGACAACATTCCTCAATTGTGTGGTTGAGGAAGATGTGTATATTGAGTAGCTAGAAGGATTTGAGACCTTTAATAGAGAGTTACATGTGTGCAGACTCAATTGAGTACTATACCGACTCAAAAAGGACCCCATGCTTAGTACACCATAATTGAAAACTATTTCATTGGGTTTAGCTTCACCAAAAGTGAAATTGAAGTGAACCTTTACCATATTGTTGTTAAAGTTAAATTGTTGGTTATACTATTATATGTCAATGACTTGATTCTGACAGGTGATGGTAAGATGATAAAATCTTGCAAAGAGGATCTTGCAAGAGAATTTGAGATGAAGTACCTAGGGCTCATGAATTAATTTCTTGGTATGGAAGTATGGAAAGGAGATGAGGAATTGTTTGTCTCTGAGGGAAAGTATGCCAATGAGATATTGAAGAAGTTCTAGATGGAGAGAAGCAAACCCATGGAGACTCCTCTCATAGGTAACTAGAGAGAGGAAGATGCTACCTCAGGTGAATTAGTGGAGGCTACTATTTATAGACAACTTACGGACTCATTTATGTATTTGGTGAACACAAGATCGAACATGTGTTTTGTTGTTAACTAGCTTAGTAAAGCCATGGTTAAGATAAAAAAACTTTATTGGAAGGAAGTTGAACATGTGTTGAGATACCTCAGAGGTACTACTCAGTTTGGTCTTTGGTACAAAAAAACAGAGGGAGTGAAGCTTCAAGGCTTCACAGATGCAGATTGGGAAGGGAGTCCATATTGGTACAATAAGAAGGAGAGATTATTTTCACGCAATTCAACAGAAGAAGAGTAGATGACTACTAGTCAAGCATATTGTGAGGCTATATGGATGAGGAACATCCTTGGTGGATTCTCTAGTCTGTAGATGGATCCTATAATGATTTACTGTGATAATCAAAGTTGCATCAAACTCTTTGAGAATCTAATTTTTAATGATCCGTCAAGCATATCAACATCTGGTATCACCATCTACAAGATTTTGTACAAAGGAGAATCATGTTTCTAGAATACATTCCTAGAGAGCAGCAGGATGTAGATATTCTGAAAAGGGCACTATCAAAATGAAAATTTGAGTTTCATAAAGGCAGGATGGGTGTAGCAGATAATATGTTTCTTGTTAAGAGGTAGTGTTGAAAAATGCAACAAGAAAATCCTAATTTAATTATTTCCTTGAATTAAATTGTAATTCCAATTCTCATGACAACTTGTAATAGTTAAATAAGTTAATTTTACTTAGTTGGCTTAGTTAATTTGAGTTGGAACTCTATCTAGAATCATGTAGAGTGGTTCCTAAATTTTAAGGGGCTAGGTTGCATTTTTTTGAGTTGTAATTATTTAATTCAGTTTAACCGAGTTAAATTTCGTTAAACTATTTCCAACTTATGGAGGAATTAGTCTGAGGTCTAGTTGTGGGCTATAAGCTGCAGTAGTGTGGTATAACCAGTACTCTTTAATGAGTAAACTAAATAGTAACTCATTATTAACTCAGACATGTTAGATAAGAGAAATACCCAGTTAAGATTGGAGTTCAGGGATAATGTACTAGCACTTGCATAATCATCCAAATTGTACATGTGAAGCATGCAATAAGAGGATGGCCTATGATGGATTGCGCAGTTATGGATGAGGAATTTCCCAATTAAATATGGGTTAATTCCCTCGCAAATCGCGGAAGGAAATAAGAGCTTGGCAAGAAGCATACTTGGCTAAGTATTGGGTAGAGCTTGTTTGTGAAGCAGTGAGATAGATTGAGATAATGCAGAGGTTGCTCGGTGTTGAGAAAAACATTGTAATCTTCTCATATTTTCTAATTAATGTAATATAGAGATTGAAGAGGGTTTTTAGCTGTGGCTTTCCCCAACAAATTATTGTGTTAGGTGTGATTAAATTCTTTCTCTTTTATGCTTAGTGATTTCATCGATTGTTTATTATTTTCGTTGATGAGTAGAGTAGATTCAAGTCAATTGTTTTAGCATATTACAATCTGCAGTTTGAATCCACAAGGAATTTCTACATTATTGATGCAGAGGAGGAGGTTGGGAAAGCTTCAAGGAGAAGAAAGATAGAGAGGAAAAAAAAGCATGTTGATAGAAAGAAGGAAAAAATGCTAAAGGCTTCCAAAATCACGCAAAAACCTACTAGAAGAGTGACAAGAAGTCAGAACAATCTACACCTCCTTGCTCAAGCTGTAGAAGCCATGGAGAAATGATTAGTTTACTTCACAGGGCGGAGAAATATACAAAACCTAGTTTTTTTGCGCAAACCCTAGTTTTGTTGCATAAACCCTAACGGTTCCTTGGCTTTTTAACCTACTGAGTTTATTCTTTTTGATAGTTTATTAGTTTTGATATGTTGTTGTAAGATTTCAGAGGCTTTTGTGGCTGAGGGAGTACGAGTCAACATGACGAAAAAAATCCTTGAAAGGAACAAGTAGTTACAAAGGCAGTTACACAATTGCAACATAATTGACAGGTTCATGCACCAATTTTCTATAAGGAGGGAAGACGAGTTTCAATTTAAGATATCAACCCTACAAACAAGTGAACAACTCGAGATCATATAATGAAGTAGTGACCTCATTTTTGTTCTACGATACTAGTAGGAAATACACAAAACGTTTTGACAAATCAGTTTTGACCAATGATGTATGGAGATGGAGATCTGACTAGCTAGGATGATAGGATTATTATTTATTTTTGTTAATTAAACTTTTAAATTATGTACATATCTTGTAATTATTGCTACCAAACTCTATGGAACTTATCTCTATTTTATTTTTCCTATATATTACATGACAAATATGGCAAAATTTTGGTTTCTGAAAAAGGAATAGCCATTGTTTGTGTGTTCAAATCTTTATCGAAGATCAACATATTTCTACACGATACAATGCTTCATGTGGTAGTATGTCTTAATATGTATTGTATTATTCGTATGTTTCAATGTTTCCTTATTTGTAATATCATTTGAATGTATGGTCTTATGAGGATTTGAATAAGAGTAATTGATTCAAAATTCATCCATGACTTTATGCCCTCTGTTAAGATATTCAAGTATTCCTATCTCTATCATCTAAAGCTACTTTGGGATTCATTTTATATGCTCTAATATAATGGAATTTCTGGTATTTTCTCCCTCGAAGTATAAGAATGAAAAAGATTTAAGATGTGCTATCTACCTTATCTTTATCAATCATCATCACACAACTAATATCTTGGTAAATTGACATAAACCCTAGCTGCTTAACTCTATTGCCAAATGGACTATCTCCCTAAGGCTCAAAGAAACCCTACATCTACACAACAGCTCAATAAAACCCACAACACAACTGAAGATCTAGTCACTTTGTCCGTGTAAAAGTACACTCCTACATCTACACAACACAACTGAAGATCTCAAAGATCTAGTCACTGTGTAAAAGTACACTCAAAATTTGTTCGCGCATAATTTCTTGAGAGAGCAACACCTTAGAAGCATGGTACGTCTAAACAAAATAAAAATAATACCAATGACAAGGAGGGGAAAGAAGAACCAATAAAGACGCCATCGCTCCATAATCACTTTTGTCCCGTTAAACGGCACCACCATTCCAGTTACGTAGCGTACAACCTTTGTCATGTGCTTCTACTGATGAATCTCTTTTTAGGCTTCACAAATTCTCTTCAATGTCTTGCTACCAATGAAGTCTCTGCGTCGCAAATTTTGTTGACGGCCTTCCTGCATATTCATTCCTCTCTATATTGTATATACAATAACTTAACCCTACCCATCCTTTATTCATATTCATTATACTATTTATAAATGCTTCCTTTATTCATTTTTCGAATTATCTCTATACGACATGTGTGTTTTTGTCAGCAATAACAATTCAACCAACGATCGCATGGCTTCCAGCAATAAAAATATATTTATGGTATAAGAAGACCCTACTGTTTATTCATCCACGTAACGCTAGTGAACACTTATGCGTTTTGGAATAGGCATGGAGACATGTTTTAGAATTCAAAGAGCCGGACGTTTAGAATTCCATTTATGTTTTTGAAATTTATTTTTAAAATTTTTCTAACTAATTATCATACTTGGTCATTAATAACAGGAACAATGAACTTTTAATTACAATTTAGTTAAAAAATATATTTTAAACATTGTTTAATCATTCTATTTAGATATTTGATTTAGATATAAGGAAGTTATCTTTATACATTTTATTAGTTTTTTTTCAATTTATATTATTTTGTTTAAAAAATTTAATTAATAAAATACATCTTTTAATTTACATCATCAAAAATTTTAGTCAACAAAAGATCAAAATACCCGATTCCAATAAAAAAACATCTACCTAAAATATCACACATTTTATTTTAAGTTAAAAATAATACTATCTCAAACATTTTATCTTATTTCTATACCAATATTAATATTACAAATATAATCTTATCTCAAAACTAAAAAAAAGTGAGAGTGATCAAATCATGTGTTACAAGGTTGTGGTAAACTTAGTTTCGTGGTCGTTCACTGCATGAAAAAAAAACATATTGAGAAGTGTGAAAATGATGCATTTAGAATCAGATGCTTCCATATATAATATATATTATATTATATTTTATATATATATATATATATATATATATATATATATATTATATATATATATATATATATCGATTTTATAACAGGGAATACATTGTCTTGGCGATATTTAATTTTCAATTACCGGATACATTTTTCAGAACGTGTAATTCAATAGGGAAAAGTCAGGAACAGAGTTGTCACTGTACGCAACCTCCATGCTGTGTTAAACATGCTCAGTTATAATGACGAGAGCATACCGTTTGGAATAGGCCGATAATTTCAAACTCCGAAAATCATCAGATGGGTGACGAGGCTCCTTTTGTCGTTCTCATTTTTTAGTAACTCTATCGAGTGATTGCTTTTGTTTAAGAAAGAAAACAATACGACATCTTACCAAATACAAATCGGATAAGATTAAAATTATACGAGAAGTGTTATATACGTAATGTCCAGGTCAACTGCCTCGCTGTATTCACCGAAGACTCCTCTACATTTACGATTTGTGCAACATCAAACTTAGCACTTCTGGCAAATTTATTACTCATCTGATTTGCTTAGAATTCTTTCAGTGAGAAAGAAAAGAGGACCAGTAGCGATTTCGACGAAACTACATCTTCTTTCACAGGAGACTGCAACGAATAGGATGTGTTATTTGCGTTCAGACATGATAGATGTATATATATAGAATATGAATTTAAGTAGATGTAAAAATAAAAGTGAAATTTAAAAGGTATTTCCGGATTGGAATATTATTTTTATTTATTTTATTTATGAGAAATTTAATTTTATTATTGATGATAATTATTAATTAGATGGTAATTGCTTTAGCATATTTTTATTAATACTCACATATCAAAACTTAAAATGTATTTTAGGAGTAGTTACAGTCTTTTTACATGGTTAATTAAATAGAAAAAGAAAATATAATAATTAACATATGAAATGAATTTTTATTTTTTAAAGTATGCGGTATTGATAAATATTGTTATTCTAATAGGTTATTGTGACAAAATTTATCTATATATTAAGAAACTTTATGATAATATGGTTTTCCGATCATTTAATTTATTTAATTTATATTGCTACCATAATAAATGTGATAAGGTGATACTGAATATATTTAATAAAAATATAAGATTTTTGTTGTATGGTTAATTTTCTTTTGACGTGTAGGATTAATTCTTAATGTAATATAAGATTTATTTAGGGAATATTGAAATAAATAATTTTCTGTGTTTTTGTAAATTTTATAATAAAAACTAAATGTTAAATATTATAATCAAATTATTTAAATAATAAATACCTTTAATTACTTATAATTGAATATTTTGAAATAGTTTAGAAAATTTTAATTTAAAAGGTGAATAGTAAAAATTTAACTTCCATTAAATATTTTTTTAATGCTTTTAAATATTTTTTAATGTTTTTAAAAATAATAAATATATTTGGAACATAATAATGTTTTTTGCCATTTTTAATTAAATAAATTATTTAAATAGTATTATATGAACCCGTGTATTTTTAAAAATTATGATATTTTTGACTTGTATTGTTAATAAAAATCTATCATATTTAACTATCATATTATAACAAATTCCATTTATTCAAATATTTCTAACTTTATATATAAATATATATATTTATAATTTATGGTGAATAGTGAATCTATTTCTGAATTGTTCACGGGACTATTATAAACAAAACCCAGGATCGAATCTATGATATACAAAACCGAGGATTGAATCTGTGATATAGGAGTAGATAAGGGAGGCTTATGTTGGGCACAAGTTATTCCTGAAGTTCTAAACGATAGAACTTCAGGAAGAAATTCAGTTATTCAAGGAGAATTCAGGAAGAAATTCAGTTATTCAACCAGTTGCCCAATTTTCGTATGTACTTAAACTAGTCTTTTCATTCTCCTCACCGAAGTTTATTGTACTATGCTCACGACGGCTTTAATATTAATATTTAGATGTACGTTATTATTTAATTCAATATCAAGATATCCCAGTCTAAAACCAAACGTTTACTTTTTTTTTTCAGAAGAAAAAGCAATATATGTTATATTGAGAAAATATAAAGATCAGAAATACATGAAGGCATGGGGCATCAACATAGCCGCATGGCCTGTTCAGGAACTACAAAAAGGCATAATGTGGCATGCTCAGGAATACATGGAGGCGTAAAGCCACAAACCGAAAAACCCAAAATAGCCATAGATGGAGGTGTGGCCAGAAAGAGGCCGCGGAAATGTCATGTACAGGAAATATAAAGAGGCAAAAAGTGACATGATCAGAAATGATTAGAGGCGGATAGCCGCAACCTGAAAACCAAGATAGCCGCGGATCAAGTAAGGAATACATGAAGGCAAGTTGCCAAGAGTGTCCAGAAGGGACAGCAGAAAAATCTGTGGCCGCTGGAGCGGCGAACCTGGAAGTACCATTCATTGAGAATGAGATAGATAGCCCACCAAGAAGAGCATAGAAAGATCAGTGGCCGCTGGAGCGGCGAACCTGGAAGAACCGTTCAATGAGAATCAGATGGATAGCCCACGAAGAGAGCATCACGTTGAAACAAAATGAGAGCCTGTAGAGGAACCCGCCTAGTCCTGTGAAGGCATGAGCACTGTTATTTGTGACAAAACAGATTTAAGAGGCAGAGAGCAGCCCTGAAAGATGTTTCGATTTCGCCATTTCCATAGATTCCAACATGTAAGAATGAGAAGAGCATGTCGGACAGGGCATTGTCCGCTCCACCATGCAAAAGCCTCCTGAACTGTGGCAAAGGATCGAAGAGGAAAACCATAAGAAAGAGAGAGTTCGTACCAGATAAAGGAGGAGGCGGAACAGTCAAAAAACATATGATGATTTGTTTCTGCCGCATTTGTGCAAAAACGACAAACACTTGGACCCTGCCATCTTTTTTTTTGGAGGACCTCCCAGGAGAGGTTCTTATTCGAAAAAAGGAGCCAAGAGAAGAGAATGGATTTAACAGGGCAGTGGGATTTCCAGAAACAGGAAGGGAAAGGAGGGGAGGGGAGCGGGGCAGGAGGGGAGAGAGCAGAGTAGAGGCTTTTAACCAGGATAGGGCAGATGGCATTGTCCAAGGACCAAGTCAAAGCATCTGATGTCCCAATTTGAGAGAAAGCAGAGAGAGAGAAACGGTTGGTGAAAGAGAGCCAGAAGGGGTGAAGGAACGGAGGTAAAGCTAGTTGGAGATCAGATTTCCAAATGGGCTCCTGTGAGGACCATGCATGAATAAGTTTGTCCCAGGTGATAAGACCTCTTGCATGGAAAAAGGAGAGCAGAGGTAAAGGAATCATAGATTCAAGGTTATGAAGGGTACGGTCGATACCAATGTAAACATTAGAACCAGAAGAAATAGTCCATTTCAAATGCATCAGGAAGAAAGGCTGTAGCTTTCTGAAGCAGATCCAAATAGGGGAGCCCGATCGAATGCTAAGAGATGATCTCCTGTACCAGTAAGTTAAGGGTTTGCCTTTGAGATATCTCTATTTGATGAGGGCGCTCCAAGGGCTGGAACCAAAGATGGCTCGAAGCAGAGATTTGCAGATAAGCGCCTGACCAAAGAATTTCATATTAAGAAGGCCCCAACCGCCAACTTTCATAGGCCGAGAGATGGAGTCCATAGAAGCTAGGTGATATTTCGATTGATGAGAATGGCCGCCCCACAGAAAATTAGCAGCTATGGATTTCAATTTCTTTGAGATGGAGGCCGGAAGGATAAAGAGATGACCCCAGTATACCGCAAGCTGGGAGAGGACAGATTGCACCAGTATAAATCTACCTGCAAGAGAAAGTAGACGGAATTCCCAGCCTGCGATTTTGCGGAAGAAGCGGTCTAGAAGCCAAAGCCAATCTTGACTGCGGTATCCCCTTGCTTTTAGTCGAAAACTTAGATAAGTAAAACCGTCCTTAATCAAAGCAAGGTTAATACCAAACCGGTTTGTAATCCACTGTGCCAGAGCAGGATTGGAGTCGTTGTGGTATAGCACAGTTTTACCCTTATTGATACAGAGACCCGTTGCGAAATGAAACTTATGGAGAATCACAGAGAGGGAGATCCAAGTAGACTTGCACAACATTGCAAAAATGAGAACATCATCCACGAAAAGGTTGTGAGATAGAGAGATGTTCCTGCAAATCTTTACCGGCTTGCATCGACCATCACTGACAGCAAGATTGATGTGGCTGCTGAGAGAATTCATAACCAGAATAAAGAGAATGGGGGATAGCGGGCAGCCCTGACGGAGCCCCCTCTCAGCTCGAAAGAAGGAAGATGGGATACCATTGATGATGACAGAGAAGGAAACGCTTTCAACACACGCCATAATCCAGTTGACGGCACGGGACCTTAAATCGATTTTGGCAAGGAGGATTCTGAGGAAGCCCCAATCCACACAGTCGAAAGCCTTTTTAAGATCGATCTTGAGAGCAGCTGCATCAATGTTTTTTGAGGAGATGGAGAAAAGGCATTCCTGGGCCATGGCAACTGCGTCCAGGATGAGCCTATCCTTGAGGAAAGCGTGTTGATCCTTTGTGATAAAGGAGCAGAGGACTTTCTTCAATCGCTCAGCTATAATTTTAGATATGATCTTGTAGAGAGAGTTGCATAAAGCAATCGGCCGGAAATCCCCCAGAGATAAAGACTTTGCCTTTTTTGGAATGAGCGCAATGAAGGTGGCCGATAAGGCGCTGTTGATGTTCTCAGAGATACGGGAGGAATCCGCCATGTCCAGCAAACCGTTTATGAAGAGATCATGAAAAAAGGAGAAAAATTCAACCGGCCAGCCATCAGGCCCCGGGCTTCTGTCCCTCTTGAAGCTCTTTAAAGTGTCTGTTATCTCCGCCTCCGAAATCGGCCTGAAAAAGTCATCGTTTGCAGCCTCGTCAAACATGACAGGGAGCTGATCCACAGCCCATAACATGTCGTCAAGGTCACAGAATTGCCTTTTGTATTGCTCCTTGAAGAAGCGGGTGGCTTCGGCAGAGATGTCCTCATGAGAGGAGAGAATGACGCCCTCCCCATTTTCGATTTGCCGAATGGAGTTGTAGGATCTGCGGGCATTAGCAAAATTGTGGAAGAAACGAGTGTTGCGGTCCCCCTCCCGGAGCCAGGTAGCTCAGCTTTTTAGCCGCCAGGTCGATTCCTCTTTTTGCAGGAGGTCGTTCTTTTTCTTTTCCAAGGATCTGAGAAGAGATTTATCATCCAGCGATAAACCACAGATGGGAAAAGTGGAGGAGACGCGGCAGATTTCACGATCAATCTCAAAGAGGTCCTGCTTGTCCTTTTTTTTTTGTTTTATCTGCCACGACTTTACATGAGCCTTTAACCGGTGTATTTTGTCCCTGAAGGTAAGAAGGAAGGCGTCCTCAGAATTGAGAATGTTTGACCAGCTTGTTTGAATGAAGTCGATGAAGGATTGATCTTGGAGGTGAACCGAGTTGAATTTGAAAGAGTAGCCCATCGTGGTGGCAGGAGGCGGCCAAGACAAAAATATAGGCATATGGTCGGAGGATAGAGCAACGCCGGTTGTAACAGTCGGCTTGCCCCATAATTCGATGATGCTGGATTTTAGGAGAAAACGGTCGATCCTCTTTGCGATATAAGCGGAGCCAGATCTGCCATTGGACCATGTTGGAACCATTATGTCGGGGGCGATATCAACCATATCCCTTCTGAGCATTTCCCGTCTCATTTTGTGGGCCATGCCGTCCACAGCATTTCCCTGCCCCCAGCATTCTTCAGGGCTGAGAGTCATGTTAAAGTCACCGGCAATTAACAATGATTTTAAGTCTAGAATATCATAGCAGGAAAGAGAGTTCCAGAAAGGGATTTTATTTCGATAGGGTGCGTAGACATTTAAGAGATTGAGCTTCTGAGAACGGCCCCTAATCGATGCATTGATAAGAATCCCAGCACAACACCGAAAAGCCTTTGCTTTGATTTTTTGAGGGTCCCATAAGACCGCCCGTCCCCCTGATAGGCCATCAGCATTGGTGGCGACCATGAACCAAGAAGGGAACATTCTTCTGAAGTAGAGCAAGGAGACCGAACTGGAATGCATAGTCTCCTGGATGAAAATGATGTGTGCGCGGGCAGAGGCTAGAGAATCCTTGAGTGCCAAGAATTTTGGGGAGGCACCCAGTCCCCTGATGTTATAGGAGGCTAGGAAGGTCATTTGGAGGATTGACCAGCCATACTTGCTCTAAGGGGTTGTGGATCTGCGGCTTCCAGAATAGGAACATCGATGAGAGGGAGGTCTAGAACGCCCAGGTCGGAAGCGATGGTCCGGCCACGGAAATGTCGGCTCCCACCCCTTTGTTTTTTCCTAACAGTGATGTTTTTTGCTGAATCAGGACTGATGGAAGGGAAGGACGGCCGATGAATAGTAATATTTTATGAATATTAAATATTAATATTTAGATGTATGGTACTATTTAATTCAATATCAAGATATCCAATTCTAAAACCAAAAGTTTACTATTCACTTCACTATCAATATATCTGCTACAATTTATTTTATTAGAGGATCTTCAGTACAAGATTGAATTATAATATCATAATTCCCTTGTCCTTAAAGCAGATGGGAAATATCAATTAGGCCAACTTGTTAAATTTTTTCCTACATATACTAACATGTTTTCTAATATAAAAAACCACCCACTAACCACAATTTGACTTACATTCTTTTGAAAAATTAAATATAAATATTTAATTAGTAAATGTAGCTACAAATTAATTAAATAATAAATGTAGCTAGAAATTAATTTAGGCTAAAAAAATAAACATTTATTTTATTATAAAATTAATATTGGTTAAAAAAAATTATAACTTTATTTTAAATTATTGTTATTAGCCATTATAAACTAATAATATATAAATAAAGATAGATATACATAAGAATATGAGACAAGATTATTAATAATCGAAAGTTTCCACCACTTTATCATGGAAATTCATAATTTGTAAAAGGTTTTGTTATAATATAGTCGAGAATACCATGGCTTATCAATAAGACAAGAACAAAAATCCCTAGCTCACTTCATGTGACACTTGTTTATACTATGTTATTTGTAATTAACGGATTTTATTGAAAGGAGAACAAGAGCATAACTACATTGGGCATAAATCTCAACCTTTAATTTGAGTGTATAATTATGAAAATTCAAAAATATTTTGTGGGTTAAATTCCCACTATCCACTTAATAATTAATGATAATTAAATTAAACTTACAAAAACCCTATTGCAAAATAGTCATGCCTATCACCATCATTATATATTAATTATTTTTTTTAATAATAATAATAATACGAGTTAAAGCTTTTGTGATTCTTAATGTTTTGATGTAATCGTAAAGAGCAATTTTTGCTAGGTTACATCAAAAATAAAAATAAAAATTAATGTCAATGAGCATATTTTTTTTTGAAAGAAACTTTCAGAGTTTTAATTTAATTATCAATAATTATTAGGTCAATGGTAGGTGTCAGATGGAACTTTAGATTGATGATGTATTATTAGGAAATTTCTTTCTCTAGGTCAGGGTTAAAATTTCATATTCCCTAGTGTCATCTAAAAGAAGTTATAATTTTATGAGATTAAGGTATTGATAAGTCATGAAATTTGCCACTAGCATTGTAACAAAGATCATGTACAAATTAACAATATTCATGATAAACAGGGTGACAAACTGTTACATGTATTCTTAAAATGTATATATATATATATATATATATATATATATATATTAATTTTTTTACGATTGATAATCATAATAATAATATCTAATTTATATTTTAGTTAATTTTAATGATATTTTTAATTTTAGCAATTTGCTATTTACATAAATAAGAGTTTTAATGCTTATTATGGATTGACATCTATTAATATTTACCAATCATTTAATTTATATAATAATAATATAATTAATTTTAATACATATTTTATGTATCATTGATTGATGTTGAAGTACATTTAGAGTCTATTTGATTTATATAAATAAAATAATATGTAATAGAGTAAAAAAACAAGTATGATATAAAATATGTCTATCCTTATTATTTTACTTTTTATTGATAAGTTATGATATTCACTTATGTTATTGTAACATTTTTTACTAATTAAAAAACTTTATCATAAACTAAAATGAATCTTAATATATTAATTTATACCAGTAAAAGTAAATCTATATAATAAAGAATATTTGCATCCTTATCATTTCACATCGTATTAATCGATATATTAAAGAATGTTCCAATGTCTATCATTCCACATCGCATCTTAATTTTTTGTTGCGGAACCGATACTGATGGCTATCACGGCAATCTTACTCTAATTTCACTCTAAATTCACATTCAAATTACGAAATAAAACTTTGCAACATCACTGTAAGTTCACGATTAAATTATAAAATAATTTTATCTTTAAATGGAAAATTATCTTTCAGCGTCTTTGAATCTTTCTTTAAAATCTTTTATTTCTAGTGAAACAATTGGTAAAAGAGTATTCGGAATCAAAATGAATTGCTACTCGTCAAAACATGATTCACAATTGCATTTCTCAATAAAAGAAACAATGATTCCGACGTCTTAAAGAATACAAGCTGACCTTTACGCCAGAGAATTCTTTGCCCTCACGGCTCTGTCGCTGGGAAACGTCGAACTTTGAAGCATGTGAAGTGCCCAGAATTGCTTCCTAATGTTCTTCGTTTTGCTCCCTCGGACTCTGCTCTGCAAAGATTAAATCGCAACCATCTGCGCAGATCGATTCCAGTTTGAATCAGACGTAATTGAATTCAATTTTTCTCAACCCTAAACTATCTGCCTTGATCAAAATCAATGGGAAACAAGATAGCTCAAGTAGTGTTTTTCAAAAAGTTCAGGAACAAGTTTCATAGGGTTTGCAATGCGCGTAGGGCATTCGGGAACACCTTCTTTCATCGAAAAATCACTATGTGTTATTTCACAGGGAATGGTAACGAAAGCGAAGATATCCATCACAGCCTTGCAAGAAATGTTCGCGAAGGATATTTTGCAGCGTATGTTGGAAGCGAGCGCATGTTGGAATATTAATTCCAATTGCTGTGCAGCAGTAGCGATGTGGTCCATTTCCGATGAGTGATCACCGATATCACATCAGCGAGCTTCAATAGAGGACTTACAAAAGAGTCGGCATATCTACGGTAGAACTATAGTGAACAGTGGAACAGCAGCAGCTATTTTATTCATTTGTCCTGATCCGGCGCCCCACATTTATTCCTGATCTTTTAAGCCACCGCCATTACCATCTTTTCACTCTTTAATTATTTTTGAGTTCTCGAAGGAGGAAAGATCAGATCCAGCGCTACACCATTACTTCTCAACAACTGTATTAATGAGCAGAACGGCTGAAACAGAAAAGAACCAGCCTCGAGCCGACACAACATTTATCGGTTATAGGTTTCCACATAACCGACTCAAGAAGCACAGCAGAATGTCAGAAAGATCAGATTTTATTCATTATGAGCAGCTGAGTACAGCAGAGACTTCATCAGCAAGTTAAGGCAGTGAAGACCCTTTCCCGCACTATAAAATGCAGACACAGCAGTGTAGAAAAACATAAATTGAAAGTCCCTTTGTAACACACAGCAGTGTAGAACAAGAGAGTTTTTTTTTGTATTGCACAGTAGTGATGAAATTGTAATTTTCTGAGATAGTTGTTTTTGGAACTGAAGCATTCCTGTTGTAATCCCTCTGTCAAGAGGAAGATGCTTTTCAGCATACACTGGTAAATCCCTCTATCAAGAGGAAGATGCTCTTCAACATAGATCGGTGAATCCCTCTGTTGAGAGGAAGATGCTCTTTAGCATAGATTGGTGAATCCCTCTGTTAAGAGGAAGATGTTTTGTAATAGAAGTTGTGGAAATCCCTCTATATGAGGAAGACGAATTTCTATCAGTTGGTTTACTATTTATGAACGCAAGTTATTTTTCTTGTTACTGTTTCACCGTAAGTCGAAAAATACTTGACGTCAAAAATCCCCGTTGCTGTTACACCGTAACTCAAAAAATACTCGACGTCAAAAAGTTACGTTGCTGCAACACCAAAAAGTTACGTTGCTGCAACACCGAAAAATTTACGTTGCTGCAACACCACGAACAGCAACTGAAAAAACAGCGTTGCTGCAACATAAGTTACAGCAACTGAAAAAAACTGTGTTGCTGCAACACCGTTTCCAGAGAACGAATTTTTCTGTTTTTCTGAATTAAAAACAGAGTATTTTTCTGTGTCAAAAACAGAGTATTATTTCAATCAGTTTTTGATCCTGAGGCAAAGTAGAGTATTATTTTATGCTCTGTTCTTGTGTTTTTGAATTATCAGAAAACAGAGTATTGCTCTCTGCTCATATTTTTGTTGTTTCGGAATTTATCAGAAAATTCTCAACAGTGAAAACAGAGGATTTTTCCACTGTATTTTGTTTGGAATAACCAGAAATTCCCGACATGGTATCAGAGCTTGTCCAGACTCTTTGAAGACATCAAAGAAGCTGAAGGAAAGATTTCTTGTAGCAGCAACTTCTCCAGAAGAGTGAAGATTCAGTCAAAAAATTCAAGATATTTCTCAGATTAATTTTCTATGTTGCTGTTGAAGAAACAGTCAGTTATTTTAAGATACTCAGTCAAATGGCAAGGTCAAAGAAGAAAGTCACCAATCCTGCTAAGAATGTGTCTCCATCTACTCCCAAAATAGAAGACAATCAACTTGAAAGCATTCTATTTGAGGCTTCAAGGTTTAATGGAAATTTTGATATGTGGGAAATAAAAATGAGGACTGTCTTACAGTCTCAAGGGATTGAAATTTGGGAATCAGTAATTGATGATAGCAAGATGGATAAAGAATCCAAGGAGTGCAATGCAAAAGCAGCAAAGACAATCTTGGATGGACTGCCTGATTCTTTAAAGAAGAATATAAGAAAATATTCATCAGCAAAGGACATATGGGATAGACTTCATGACCTTCATGCACAGGGAGCACTGACCATGACAATCAGTCAAGAAGGAAATTATGAACCCATCATAGAAGCTGAAAATGAGAAGGTTGACCTCATCAAGTTTCAAGTAAAAGAAAGGGATGAAGAGCTCGCCAAGCTTAGGAAGGAACTTGATCAATGCAAAAGGAAGCATCATGAAGAAGTCATATCCATGACAAATCAGTTGAATAAAGCAAGGAAGCAGGAAGATATCTTTTCAAATCAACTTGAACAAAGGCACAAGAGAGTGAACAAACTTGTAGAAGAGATTGGACAGTACAAGGTAGAGGTCTCTTCCCTTAAGGCTGAATTACAAGAAGCCAGGAAGCAGGCACAAGAAGCTGAGAAGATAATGGAGAGCAGTCAAGCAAAGAATGAAGAAATCTCAAAAATGAAGTTAGATATTATCTCTCTTAAAGTAGTAGCAGCTGAAGCTACTTGTAGCAAGGAAGAAACTGAAGAACAACTTACAAAGAAGAATGATGAGTGTGAAAGATTGGAAGAAGAGATTGTCCTTCTTAGAAAAAAGGTTGAAGGGATGAACAAAATCTTGAAGAGCTCTGAAGCCTTGGATGATATGCTCAGCTATCACAGATATCCATATGATAAATCAGGACTTGGGTATGTATGTGAACCCACAAACAAGAATGAAAATGCTTTAAGCAAAGGAGATGTGAAGAAGGCAGAAAGAAATTGTGATGCCCCTAGTTCCAGCAAAGGCAAGGAGAAAAATCAAGGCTACAATAGAAGAAATCCTACTCCAAGTAGAAAACTAGCTCCAAGAAGAAATGTTGATGACGACAAAGATGCGAGAGAGAATGGTTATCAGCAAAGAATTTCAAGGCAGAAAGGCTTCGAAAGTACATCAAGAAAACCTCAATATACCAGGTATCAAAGTTCATTTTTTGGTTATTGTTATTCTTGTTCAAACTTTGGTCATATGGCAAAAGACTGCAGAGCATTTCATAGAGATAGATGTTGTAGTCTCCGACAATCTCCAAGAAACAATTTTGCAAGAAGAAATCATGAATTTTTATTCATGAACAATGTTGAATGCTTCAAGTGTCATAACATTGGGCATATGGCACGTGACTGTAACTTGACATGGGCCTTTACACAAGCTAGACCCATGCAAAAGAAGAAAGTTACACAAGTATGGAGAAGGAAGGAAATACAGTCCGAAAGTCCCTTGAGCTCTCCAGCCAATCTAAGTTTCTTTTGAGAAGATTCCGCCGAAAGAAGATAATGCATACACTAAAGGGGAGCCTGTAATTTTTTTATCATTATTGCTGAACTGTATTAACAGTCAATTTTTGATGAAGATCTTCTTATAAGGAAGAGATATGGAATTAAATCTCCCATGACAACAGAGAAGGAGCAGGTTGCTGATATTCTGACCAAACCATTGGATCAGAAAAGTTTTGAGTTTTTTATGAAATGTCTGGGTATGATTGAATGCTCAGTAGTTGAAATTAAAAGGGGAGTGTTGGAATATTAATTCCAACTGCTGTGCAGCAGTAGCGATGCGGTCCATTTCCGATGAGTGATCACCGATATCACATCAGTGAGCCGCAATAGAGGACTTACAAAAGAGTCGGCGTATTTGCGGTAGAACTACAGTGAACAGTTGAACAACAGCAGCTATTTTATTCATTTGTCCTGATCCGGCGCCCCACATTTATTCCTGATCTTTTAAGCCACCACCATTACCATCTTTTCACTCTTTAATTATTTTTGTGTTCCCGAAGGAGGAAAGATCAGATCCAGCGCTACACCATTACTTCTCAACAACTGTATTAATGAGCAGAACGGCTGAAACAGAAAAGAACCAGCCTCGAGCCGACACAACATTTATCAGTTATGGGTTTCCACATAACCGACTCAAGAAGCACAGCAGAATGTCAGAAAGATCAGATTTTATTCATTATGAGCAGCTGAGTACAGCAGAGACTTCATCAGAAAGTTAAGGCGGTGAAGACCCTTTCCCGCACTATAAAATGCAGACACAGCAGTGTAGAAAAACATAAATTGAAAGTCCTTTTGTAACACACAGCAATGTAGAACAAGAGAGTTTTTTTTTGTATTGCACAGCAGTGCTGAAATTGTAATTTTCTGAGATAGTTGTTTTTGGAACTGAAGCATTCCTGTTGTAATCCCTCTGTCAAGAGGAAGATGCTTTTCAGCATACACTGGTAAATCCCTCTATCAAGAGGAAGATGCTCTTCAGCATAGATCGGTGAATCCCTCTGTTGAGAGGAAGATGCTCTTTAGCATAGATTGGTGAATCCCTCTGTTAAGAGGAAGATGTTTTGTAATAGAAGTTGTGGAAATCCCTCTATGTGAGGAAGACGAATTTGTATCAGTTGGTTTACTGTTTATGAACGCAAGTTATTTTTCCTGTTACTGTTTCACCGTAAGTCGAAAAATACTTGACGTCAAAAATCCCCGTTGCTGTTACACCGTAACTCAAAAAATACTTGACGTCAAAAAGTTACGTTGCTGCAACACCAAAAAGTTACGTTGCAGCAACACCGAAAAATTTACGTTGCTGCAACACCACGAACAGCAACTGAAAAAACAGCATTGCTGCAACACAAGTTACAGCGACTGAAAAAAATTGTGTTGCTGCAACACCGTTTCGAGAGAATGAATTTTTCTGTGTTAAAAACATAGTATTTTTCTGTGTCAAAAAAAGAGTATTATTTCAATCACTTTTTGATCCTGAGGCAAAGTAGAGTATTATTTTATGCTCTATTCTTGTGTTTTTGAATTATCAGAAAACAGAGTATTGCTCTCTCTTCATATTTTTGTTTTTTCGGAATTTATCAGAAAATTCTCAACAGTGAAAACATAGAATTTTTCCACTGTATTTTGTTTGGAATAACCAGAAATTCCCAACAGCGCAGCCGTTTCATAGTTCCTATTAGTTATTTCAATCATCCTCTATTCCAGGAGCTGCTGGAGAGAGCAAAGGAAGAGTATGGATACCATCATCACATGGGGCTCGCAATTCCATGTAACAGAGTTGATTTTGAATATGTAACGTCCGCTGTGGGAAAGGATTCAACAGTAGCAAATATGGAGGCGAAGACATATCAAGTTCAGATCAACAAGGACGGTACTGATTCTTGGCACCGCACTCTTAAACAGCAAGGGATTGTAAATATTGTTTTAGGAATAATAGAGCTTGATTTCTTTTGGCTATCTAAAACCCAGTCATTGATTTTGTATATTGATATTCTGAGAGCTGTGATCAACCCGTGAAAGTTCAAATTTATATCTTGCAGTAGAGTGAATGAATTTTTGTACCCTTGATGTTTCCCATATCCCAATCTGGGTTTTCTTCAAATCCATGTGTGAATATGAATTGTGATGGAGCAGTGAAACTTTGACCGTAGGTTTTGCAATATTTTATGTAGACGAGATACTCACAAAACATAGCGTTATATGTGGATAGTAATTCCTATTTGTTATAAAGATGGAAACATTATATCAATTACTTCTGTAGGATGTTATGAAGTTTCGTACGATTTTTGAACTGTCCATCCATCCTTCTCTGTTTGAGTGTTTTAGCATTTATGTTGCTCCTGCAAGAGGAGGGTAAATTGCTGAGGTTTGGTTTGCTCCCTGATCATGTTAGGAGATTCGTATCCTTATGGGTCCGCTTTGTTGCATAATCATATTAAGGATAAATTTCATATGGATTGGATATGTATGGACTAAAAGTTTACATGTAAAATTGAAAGTCTGACATCAAATTCATTGAGTGGTCTGAAAGCGAAGGAGGGTATTGTATATTATTTTTATTATTTAAAATGAGTTTGAATGTGTTATTTCATACATTTATGTGTAAATGTCTAATGTGTAAAATTGTAGTTTTCATCATATTTTTTTTCCATTTTTTGGAAAGTTATATTAAAATAATAATAACACTTATATTAACTAATTGAAAATTATTAATAATAGAAATAGATGTTAAAATATGTTAATTTTAGTTAAAAATCATATAGAAATAAAATAATAGGAAATCTTAGGGAAGGAGAGGATTTTGTGGTTGGAATGTCCAACTAGAAAAGTTGGAATGAAAATGATAATTATATGTATAAATATGGAAATATATGATTACTTCGATTTTTATTTTTTAGTAAGAAAGAAATGTTTTTTTAATAAAAGAAAGATGCATAATTTTTTTCTCTTTCAATATAAAATGGACATAGGTACTTATAGTAATATTGATATTATAATGAAATATAAAATAGTTGTGTAATCCGTTCCATAATTGTTATTGAATAGACATCTAACCCACTTAGATAAATAACCAGAATATATACATTTTAACATCCAATTTATGTAAGGAGGAGACAAATAAAAACTATGTATAAAGGTTTAAACATTTTTTCAAATTATATATAAAAAATCTTTTACATTGTGATTTTTAATTTTTGAAAAATTTCTTAAATAATTTTACATTAATTAAAACTCAACATTTTTTTAATTTTAATTTATAACTATTTAATATTTAAATTAAAAAAAATTGACATCTCAAATTTTATATTAAAAAAATATATTTATTATATTATTATTGTTTAATAACCTTTTAATATTTAAAATGAAATTTAAAAAAGAAATTGACATGAATTTTTAAAGGGAAAAATCTCAAATTTTATATTTAAAAAAAATACATATTATATTATTATTGCTTATTCCATTAATTAAAAACAATAAAATATCTAATACTAATATAAGAAGTCAAAGTCAATAACAAAGACACTTGTGAACTATTGCAGAGAGATATACCAGAACTTAAGCTATAACCATGTAAGTATACAATAAAATGAAGTCTTTGTTGTGTGGAGAGCCATCAAAGATAATAGCCTATATGAAGAAAAAATAATGCATCATGATGAGATGTAAATGGACTAATTTGTTAATAATTTAATAAAGCTAGTAGCTTATACGAAGAAAAAATAATGCATCACTATGAGATGTAAATGGACTAATTTGTTGGGAATTTGATAAAATATTTATTGAGTGTTTGTTGTGCTTGAGAAGAAATGATGTAATTGAGTAAAAGATGCATGATCTTTTGTACCTAATGCCTCAAAATTTTGATCCAAATTGTAAAAGTTCTTATTTTGTAAGGTGTTTTGTAAACCATGTTAGTTATGCATACATATATTAATATGATATTACATATAATCATGTAGCATTTATCCCTCTTATCTATACAGCGAATGTGACATCTTGTGTAATTAACTACTATGGTAGGTACAAGGCTCGTAAATATAATCATATGTTAGCTTCATGTGGAATCCTATAGATTAGTTCTTTGTTTAACGCAGGAATGTGATATGGACCAAGTTATGGCTTGGAGAGAGTTTAACATGTTAATGAGCCATGTAGGTGAAAATGATCAGAAAGAACTAGTTAGTACAATGGGTGACACCCATGTATCTTGGTAGATGGATATGGACATCAATAATTAGTTGTTTATAAGAAGAAACAAAATATTTGTGAGTGCAACCAAAAAAAATGAAAAATTCCCATAATAAAGAAAGCACAAATGAAAATGTGATTCCTATATAACATGAAAGAATAACTTATAATAATTTTTGAGAAAATAACATTAGTGAAAGTCAAAATAAATAATCTAAATTATTCGAAATAAAATTGAACTCATAAACATACTATAAAATGATCTACATATCATAGTTAGACAATTCTATGTGGTTTTATTTTGAAATAATATTCCCAAAAAAAATTGTTGTTGGTATATCTAAAAACTAGAAATGAAAATGGAAATGAAAATAAAACTTATTGTATTAATATTTTTGTAACATGAAATGAAAATGAAAATAGAAATAAATTTATTAAATCGATATCTTCTAAATGAAACTTATTGTATTGATATCTTTGTATCTTGTAAATGAAACTTATTGTATTGATATCTTCGTAACCTGAGAAAGAAATATAAAACTATCACATGCTTTCATCTTTGTGTAACTTTTATAAAATATATTATCAATATTCATTACTTTCATCTTTGTGTAACTTTTATAAAATATATTATCAATATTCATTTGATTCGATTTCGATATCTAATACTGTGACATAAATTTTATTGTAAAGTAAACAAGGTCTTATGTCAAACATTTTATCTTAAAACTCATATAAAGCAAGCTTGTGGTAAACCTAGTTCGTTGCTGGTTCACTATCATAAAATGAAAAATGGTTGAAAAGCGTGAAAATGATGCATTTTGATTCAGATGCTTTCATATATAGTATATTAAATACGTGGCTATTTTATAACAGCGAATGCGTCTCCTTGCCACTTGTAATTTCCCAAAACGTCGAAGCTTCTTGTATTCCTTGTTTGGTGGTTCGTGGTTGTTCATAATATTGAAGTATAAAAGTATTGAAAAGCTGTGAAACCGAAGCATTTAGGTTCGGATACTTCTTATATACTATTGTAAATTCGTATACACTATCTTCAAAACTTGTATTTTTCTAAAACTGCATAATATGGAAAAGTCAGGTACATAGTTTTCACCGTACTCAACCTCCATTATTTCAAATATATATTACGAAGAAGTCATTCTGCAATTTTGTATCAAAAGATTATCAGTTTTATTGAGGATAGAACATAGTTTTTAAGATTTGATGGGAATTTATTGAAATCACAAAATTGATGGGTAATTTTGTATAATGGAAAGATTTTCCACGGCACTGAATCCATATATATAGTAAAAAAAACTAGTTTAAATAACTCAAATTAAAATTTTACCTCAAATTTTTCCACACTTAAAAATAAAAAAAATCACACCAAAAAATTGTTGGGGATTTATCTGATAAAATCCCAAAAACACACAAAAACTTCACACACAGAGGCAATGCTCTGTTTCCTTCACTCCAAAATCTTTTGTGCACAGGGAAGCTTTTTAAAAAAATGACTGAGAACAGCGTATTGCACCACCATAAAAACATTTCTATTCATTAAAACAAAATGTCTGATACATATTCATCCTCTTTGCTGAGAGGGATTCACCAAGTTTAATTCATTCTACAAAACTCTGTTTTCACCTGAGAATTTACTAAGCTGGGTTTACTGCTGTAAAACCCTTTTTACATTACTGCTGTAAAACAAATTTTTACATACACAATAAAAATTTCATTACATTCACCAAAAAATACTCACACCATACCCTCTTTACTTCATACACTGGTCACATTAAAACCTTACTGAAAACTTATGCGCTCCTCCTTCTGTCTTTATGCACTGCTGTGCAAAACTTCAGTTTCATTTCATTACTTCAAAGAAAAATTATCCACGGCCCCTGTTCTTCTTTTTCTACACACTGTTGTGTGTTTCATTGCTAATACAATGAACAACTGCACAAGCATATGTGTTTGGCTCGTTCTATCTAAAATGAACACACATTGGTAAGTACGCATTAATTTTTTTTTACATATTGTACATATGCCATACCAAAAATTACATAACGTGCATATGTGCCCATACCTCCGATATATAAAAAAAACATTAAACTTTAAATTTTCACCAACCTATCTACGAACATAATTAATTCATTGAATTTCTTTTCCGGCGGTCAACCCAAAATTTTAATCCACGCAAAGCTTTTAATGTTGGTTCGTATGCAGGTTTAAACAATCGATGGCGGAGAATGAAGAAGTAAATCAGACGGTGGACGGAGATATCGGGAGCAACTTTAATGTTGAACTTTACCTCCCGAAATGTTACATATGATGACGTAGAGGGAGGAACACGTGCCCAAATTTGATTGCATCGGGCTCGAGAGTACGGAAACAACTTTCTGCTGGAAGGCGGTCTGAAATTGTGTTAGGGTGGTTTCTGGTTTCGCTGCTGTGGTGTTGGGCCCACTACATACGTGGTTTCATGCGCAGTTGGAATTACAACTTCAACACTCCCCTTTAATTTCAACTGTTGGGCATTCAACCATACCCAGACACTTCCTCAAAAATTCAAAGCTTTTATGATCCAGTGGCTTTGTCAAGATGTCTGCAACCTGTTCCTGAGTCCTGCAATGTTCTAAGACAATTTTTCCATTGTTCACCAATTCTCTGATGTAGTGAAACCTTGTATCAATGTGTTTCGTTCTCTTATGAAACACTGAATTCTTTGACAATGCAATAGCAGAGCTATTGTCACAAAAAATCACCGTCGCTTTTGCCTGCTCTTGGCCTAAACTCCTCAACGTTCTTCTCATCCACACTGCTTGACATGCTGCTGCTGTAGCTGCCACATATTCAGCCTCTGCTGTAGACAATGCTACAATGGACTGCTTCTTAGAAGCCCATGAAATGGCTCCTGAACCCATATGAAAAAAATAACTGGAAGTGCTTTTCCGATCATCTACACTTCCAGCCCAATCACTATCAGTGTATTCAACCAAATCTGAATGTTCTGAGACATTATATAAAATTCCAAACATTTTGGTACCTTTGACATACCTTAAAATACTTTTTGCTGCCTGTCAATGTGCCTCCTTTGGCCTCTCCATGAATCTGGAAATTAAACTAACAACAAACATAATGTCAGGCCTAGTTGTTGTTAAATACATAAGGCTGCCAACAATACTCTTGTACAAACTAGGATCAAAATCGTTGCTGCTGTCCTCTCTGCTGAGTTTTAATCCCATTACTGTGGGAGTGATCGCTGCCTTACACTCTTGCATGTTAAATCTGCCCAATACTTTATTTACATATCTTGCTTGTGAGATAAAAATTCCTTTTTCATTTTGATCTACTTCTATGCCTAAGAAGTATCTCAAGAAACCCATGTCAGTCATTTCAAATTCCTCTTTCATGACTGATTTAAAATTCTTAATAAGTTGATCATCATTACCTGTGAAAATAACATCATCAACATATAAGAAAACAATTAAAATTCTACCATCTTTTTCTTTGATGTAGATGGTGGGTTCTCCTTCACACTTGTCAAATTCATTATCCAATAGATAAGAATCTATCCTGCTGTACCATGCTCTTGGCGCTTGCTTCAGCCCATAAAGAGCTTTCTTCAATTTGCACACTTTGTGCTCTTCACCTTTTTTCTCATAGCCTAGAGGTTGTTCAATGTAAACCTCTTCCTTTAACAGTCCATTTAGGAATGCTGACTTCACGTCCATTTGTTAGACTTTCCATTTGTTTTGAGCTGCTATGGACAGCACTGCTCTCACGGTTTCCATTCTTGCAACCGATGCAAAAGTCCCCTCATAATCTCTCCCATACTGCTGCTTGTACCCTTTGACAACCAGCCTTGCCTTGTGCCTTTCTATCTTACCTTCAACATTGCTCTTGGTCTTGTAGACCGATTTGACTCCAATGACTTCTTTGCCTTTTGGTAGCTCAACCAAATCCCATGTTTTGTTTCTCTCTATGGCATTCATCTCCTCATCCATAGCTTCTATCCATTTCTTATCTTTAATTGCATCTTCGAAATGAATAGGATCATCAACATGACAATACAAGGCAAATAAGGAATTCATTCCTTCATCATAAATGTCACTCACATTTCTAAACTTCTTACCTCTTTCATTTGGTGTGCAAGTGCTTGAAGATACACTTGAATTTCCTCCTTGTGGTGTGCTTGGAGAAGCACTCTCATTTATCCTCAATGGTGTCCCTTGCTGTCCTTGTGTTGGCGCTGCTGTTTGGGGATGCATTTTAGCCATCTCCTCATCATCTTCATCATGAGACAAATAGTTTTTAACATTAACTGTCTTCTCTATGCTTCCATCCCAAGCTTCCTCTTCAATGAATTGAACATCTCTGCTGACGGAAAAATTCTTGGTAGATGGGATATACAACCTGTAAGCTTTGGATTCCTCACTGTATCCAATGAAAATGCATTTCTCCGCTTTGCTATCCAACTTCCTCCTTAGCTGATCTGGAATGTGTGCATAGGCCACACATCCAAAAACTCTCATGTGGGTGACTCCTTGCTTTCTCCCACTCCATGCTTCTTTCGGCACTTTGTTCAACACTGCTTTTGTAGGACACCTATTCAAAATGTAAACTGCACAATGTACAGCTTCAGCCCAATAATCAGTTGGCAAATGCTTTTCCTTCAACATGCTCCTCGCCATATCCATGATGGTCCTGTTCTTCCTTTCAGAAACTCCATTTTGCTACGGAGTGTACCTTGCTGTAAACTATTTATGAATTCCATTTTCTCTACAAAAACGTAGAAACTCCTTGGAGATATACTCACCTCCTCTATCAGTTGTCAAAACTTTAATATGCAGCCCGCTTTGGTTTTCCACAAGTGCTTTGAAATTTCTAAATTTTTCAAACACTTCACTTTTGTTTTTAAGGAAATATACCCAAGTTTTTCTTGTAAAGTCATCAATGAATGTTAGGAAATATTGGCTGCCTGCTAATGATGGAGCTTGCATTGGTCCACATAAATCTGAGTGGATGATTTCTAAGGGTGCCTTTGCCCTTATGCTCTTCCCTGATGGAAAACTTTCTCTATGTTTTTTCCCCAAAATGCAACCTTCACAAAGGTTGTCTGGTTTCTCTATCAATGGTAGTCCTCTTACCATTCCTTTCCTACTCAACAAATTTAGACCTCCAAAATTGAGATGTCCAAATCTCAAGTGCCACAACCAATTTTCATCCTTTGGCACGCTTTGGAAAGCCTCTTGGGTAACTGCTGCAATTACATTCTTGTTTTTTAAATCTGCCCTGATCCGGAGAGGGAACATCCTGTTCCTTGTCATCTTTACTTCAGCAATGCATCGTTTGCTGGGTCCTATATCCATGATGGTGCACATATCATTCACAAAGAAAACATTGTACCCCTTTTGAACAAGCTGTCCAATACTCAAGAGGTTACATCTCATTCCAGGGACATAGTAGACATCTGCTATGGTTTTCCTTTCTCCTTGCTTTGTGAATATTTTTACCTCCCATTTTCCCATAACAGAGATTTTACTATCAGTTCCTAGTGTAACTTCTGATTTCATATTCTGATCTAGAGCAAAAAAGAGGGCTATGTTTCCTGTCATATGGTTGCTGCAACCTGAGTCTAAAAACCATATGTCTTCACTGTTTGTTTCAGCCATGTTACAAGCTAACAACACATTATCTTGACTGTTGTTTTCTCTAGTGACATTTGCATTTGATCTATTGTTCATATCATGCTGCTTCTTCCTACATTCACTGGCATAATGCCCATATTTTTTACAATAATAGCATTGGACATTGGATTTTTCATACCTTTGTCCTTGAGCATGATGTTGTCCTCTTTGTTGGCTGCTGCCTTGGCCTTGGTTCTGATTTGGATTGCTGCCTCTTCCTTGAGAATTTGCCGGGTTGTTCCTTCCACCTCTATTCTGGCTTCTGCCTCTTCCTCTCTTGTTTCCTCTGCCTTGACCTCTTCCTCTTCCAAAGGACATCTGGGTCTTGAAGGCTTGCTCTAGAGATGAGTTTTCATTTCTACTCAACCTCTGCTCATGTGTTATCAGTGATGCATGAAGCTTATCAACTGAAAAGTTTGAGAGATCCTTTGTCTCCACTATGGTGGTGACAATCGCATCAAACTTTGAGGGTAAAACCCTCAATATTTTCTCCACAATCCTCCTTTCTTCAATGGTTTCTCTATGAGTCCTCATCTATGTGACCAAACCAATCACATGTGTGAAGAATGAGTCAATATTATCTGACTCCTTCATGCTCAGATTCTCAAAATCTTTTCTCAGCAATTGTAGTTTTGCTGTCTTCACTCTCTCCATGCCTTGATAGGCTGTCTTGAGGGTTTGCCATGCTTCATTTGCTGTCTTAGCTACTGCTAACCTTGGAAACACACTCTGGTCTACTGCTAGATACAACAACACACGAGCTTTTGAATCCTTCTTCCTATTGCTCTTCAGCAGATCTCTCTCTCCCTGAGTTAATGCATTGAACTCATTTTCATCTACTGGTTCTTCAAAACCATCTTCAACTATTTCCCATAAATCTTGAGAGACAAACAGGGCTCTCATAGTTATTGCCCAATAGTCATAGTTTTTCCAATTGAACTATGGGAGCTGGGTATTAAACATACCCATGCTAGTGCTTGTGCTAGCCATTCCTTTACTGTGTATTTAAAACACTGACTGTTTCTTCAGCAGTAACAAAAAGAAAACTTTGAGGAATACCTGAACCTTTTGTTGACTGTGTCTTCACTCTGTTGGAGAAGATTTACTGCTACAACAAAAGACTCCTCCTTTCAGCTTCTTGAACACTTTCAAAGAGCCTAAGCCAGCTCTGATACCACTGTTGGGGATTTTTCTAATAAAATCCCAAAAACACATAAAAACTTTACACACAAAGGCAATTCTCTGTTTCCTTCACTCCAGGATGTTTTGTGCACAGGGAAGCTTTTTAAAAAAATGAGTGAGAACAAAGTATTGCACCACCATAAAAACATTTCTATTCATTAAAAAAAAATGTCTGATACATATTCATCCTCTTTGCTGAGAGGGATTCACCAAATTTAATTCATTCTACAAAACTCTGTTTTCACCTGAGAATTTACTGAGTTGGGTTTACCGCTGTAAAACCCTTTTTACATTACTGCTGTAAAAGAAATTTTTACATACACAGTAAAAATTTCATTACATTCACCAAAAAATACTCACACCATACGCTCTTTACTTCATACACTGGTCACATTAAAACCTTACTAAAAACTTATGCGCTCCTCTTTCTGTCTTTATGCACTGCTGTGCAAAACTTCAGTTTCATTACATTACTTCAAAGAAAAATTACCCACGGCCCCTGTTCTTCTTTTTCTACACACTGCTGTGTGTTTCATTGCTAATACAATGAACAACTGCACAAGCATATGTGTTTGGCTCGTTCTATCTAAAATGAACACACACTGGTCAATACGCATTAAAAAAAACTTACATATTGTACATATGCCATACCAAAAATTACATAACGTGCATATGTGCCCATACTTCCGATATATAAAAAAAAAACATTAAACTTTAAATTTTCACCAACCTATCTACGAACATAATTAATTCATTGAATTTCTTTTCCGGCGGTCAACCCAAAATTTTAATCCACGCAAAGCTTTTAATGTTGGTTCGTATGCAGGTTTAAACAATCGATGGCGGAGAATGAAGAAGTAAATCGGACGGTGGACGGAGATATCGGGAGCCACTTTAATGTCGAACTTTACCTCCCTAAATGTTACGTATGATGACATAGAGGGAGGAACACGTGCCCAAATTTGATTGCATCGGGCTCGAGAGTACGAAAATAACTTTCTGCTGGAAGGCGGTCCGAAATTGTGTTAGGGTGGTTTCTGGTTTCACTGCTGTGGTGTTGGGCCCACTACATACGTGGTTTCATGCGCAGTTGGAATTACAACTTCAACAAAAAACTCTATTTGAAACAATTTTAAACTCTAAAATTGTTAATTTTTTAATCAACGACTCAACAACGTCAATCAAACGAGGGGGATTGCATGTGTTCAGAGGTTAAATTTGACGCCTTTTACCAGTTTTCTGCCCTTATAGAAGTCAAATACTTTTGATTTCAAAATATACACTTTGATTTCAAAATATACACTTATTTTTTACAGCCCAATAATTTTTTGAAATGTAGTATTGATGGGCATGTAAAAAATTTACTTTTGATTTCGAAATATACACTTTGATTTCAAAATATACACTTATTTTTCACAGCCCAATAATTTTTTGAAATATAGTATTGATGGGCATGTAAAAATTTGACAAGTTTGAATCTTAAGATACATATATAGTTCATGTCCAGCGTTACCTTTGAATTTTGGAAGCGGACGCCTTCCAGCCACGCAGACCGCAAGAGGTTGTTTGCATAGAGTGACACACTGCTGGAGGGTTCTTTCCTATTTTATTGATGGATATTTTATTTTTGCTTAAATTTGTGAAACACTAGCTTATAATCTTTAATGCAAACCAAAATAATAAAGAAAAAACTTTTTAAACGTGTGTATGTAAATTGAAGTTCAACCGTACGAAATTAGCTGTGGCGCGTGTTAGAAAAGGCCGCTTCTAACGAGGCGAAGTAATTGCCCGGACGGTTAAAAGTGGTCTTAATCTGGGCACAAAATTTTCAAAAAATTTCATAGAGAGAGTGCTTGGCTCGTGTTTTTGATGATGGAAATGTATTCAGCACCATCAAAAACGTCTAAGACACCTAAAATTTTGAAGTTTAACGAGTATAACTTAGATTTACAAAAATCCTTGCCAGATTTTCTCTAAATATAACTAGAATTTTGATAACTTTCCAGGAAATTCCTCTGCCTCGTTAGACTACCTGATTAGGAAAAATAAAATAGAAAAAATAAATTTTACGCGGAAAGGTAGAGGGTAGAGGTTATGGCAAAAACACATAATTCACCTACAACAAAAGACACAAAGTAAGTAAGCTTAGAGCAATGCAATAAAATTCAGGTTTAAATTTTAATTTATAAAATTACATTCATATGAGACTCATTTACCAAGTAAAAGATAAAGGTTTATAGTGATTTACACTTCACCAGGGATCTCGTAACACACACTAAAACATAGGTGCTTTCATGTGCTCACCAAAATTTTCTCCACGATATTCTATTTCCTAACTCCCTTTGATACAAAAATGACTTATCCTCCCTACCTCAGAAACTCTCTCTGATAAAAAAATGACTTTTACATTCATGTCTATCTCAACATACAATTTGGCATTAATACATGGCATACCAAAATAATTGTTGTTGTTGAGTGAGGACAATAATCGCCCACGTGTCTGTGGAGTATGTATTTACTAAAATTCATTAAATTTATTAGCTTTTGTGATGTGATGTGTTGTCGAATGGTTCACGCCATATTTATGTTCTGGCTTCAGTCCTTCCTCTTCAAACAAAGATGCGACCTGCGAAAATACCTCTGACAAGTATAGCTACTACCAGGTTGTTTAACGCGGTGGTTGGGATTAATATTTACAACAGTCCCCCTTAATCACAGTTTTCCGCCATTGACAATTTCCAAATAGTTTCTAAGATAAACAAAAGTTTCACGTGAAAATGACTTTGTGAAGATATAAACTAATTGTTCCTGTGACCTGCAGTGTTGCAACACAATTTCATCATTGTTAATCAAGTTTTTAATAAAATGATATTTAGCATCAATATGTCTAGTCCTCTTGTGAAAAATAGAATTCTTTGATAATGCAATTGGTGAGGTGTTGTCATAGAAAATAGTTGTCATTCACTCTTGGTCATGATGAAGATTCCTCAACATTATTCTAATCCAAACTCTCTAACATGCTCCTGCTATTTCTGAAACATATTCAGCTTCTGTCGTTGACAGTAACACTATTGGTTGCTTTTTTCATGCCCATGAAATGGCTCCGGAACGCAAATGAAAAATATTTCTGACATCAACACTTCGTGTCCAATCATTGTCAGTGTAACCAACCAACCTGAAATCAGTGGTTGTTGTGTAGAAAACGCCATACTGTATTGTCCCATTGACATACCTTAGAATCATTTTCGTTGCTTGCCAATGCGTCTCATTGGGTGTATCCATGACCTCGACACCAAACTTATTGAATACATTATATCTACCCTAGTGACGGTCAAATACATCAAGCTCTGTATCATGCTTTTGTATAATGTCGGATTGACATTTCTGCTGCAATCTTTTTTGCTCAAATTCAACACCATGACAGTTGGAGTTGGTACAGGCTTGCCGTTTTGCATTTTAAACCTCTCCAAAATGTCTGCCACATACTTCACTTGAGAGATAAAAACGCCATTTTTTGTTTTCTTCACTTCTTTGCCCAAAACATATCTTAACATTCCCAAGTCAGTCATTTCAAATTCACTCTTCATGATTTGTTTGAAAGTAGCAATGATAAAATCATCACTTCCTGTAAAAATCAAATCATTTACATAGAAGACAATAATAAAAATCTTACTATTGCTCTCTTTGATGTAGAAAGTAGGCTCAACATCACATTTGTCGAAACCATTGTCCAAAAAATAGGCATCTATCCTCCTATACCATGCGCGCGATGCTTGATTAAGCCCATAAAGAGCTTTCATCAATCGATACACTATGTCTTCTTTCCCTTCTACCTCATAATCAGGTGGTTGTGCAACATACACTTCATCATTCAGCACTCCATTCAAGAATGTTTATTTTACATCCATTTGATACACTCTCCATTTATGTTGTGCGACAATCACCACAACTGCACACGCTGTCTCCATCCTTGCGACTGGCATGAACTTCTCCGCATAATATCTTCCATGTTGCTACTTGTATCCTTTGACAACTAGCCTTGCTTTGTGCATTTCAATCTTTCCCTTAATGTTGCTTTTGGACTTATAGACCCACATCATTCCAACAACATGTTTTCCTTTCTGAAGGTTCATTAACTCTCATGTGTCATTCCTTCTATTGCTTATATTTCTTCCTCCATTTCCACAAGCCATTTTTATTCTTTGATTACATCCTCAAACTGGATTGGGTTATCTACATGAGAAAATAAGGAAAATAAGGAATTTAGACTAGTACTACTATCAACCTCATCTTGCTCATAAATTTCATTTAAATTTTTGAATTTTTGTCTTCTTGTGCTTGCTGAAGATTGGCTTGACATGTCACTCGTTGTTGTGCTTTGCAACATGCTTGGAGAAGAAATTGCTTGGCTGCGTGACACTGATCTATTATTTGTTAATGGTGTTTCTTGCTGCCTACTTTGTTGTGCTTGAATATGAGTAAAGGGAGTCATTGTTGAGGAATTACTTGTTGATGTTAATTCCTCTTTGTCCTCATGTGGTATACATGCTTTGACATTGACTGTCTTCTCTAAACTTCCATCCCATGCTTCCTCTCCTATAAACTGCACACCTCTGTTGATTATGACCTTCTTGATTAATGGATTGTAGAGTTTGTATGCATTGGATTCATCAATGTATCCAACAAATATACATTTCTCCCCCTTGTTTTCCAACTTATTCCTCAACTCATCGGGGACGTGTGCATACGCCACACATCGAAAAACTCTCATGTGAGTTACACTATGCTTTCTTCCAGTCCATGCCTCTTCAGGAACTATGTTCTGGACACTTTTGGTTGCACATATATTCGAGATATATGCTGCACAAGAAATAGCTTTAGCCTAATAACCATTTGGCAAATACTTTGCCTTCATCATACTCCTTGACATTTCCATAATGGTCCTATTCTTCCTTTTTGCCACACCATTTTATTGAGGTGTATACCTTGTTATAAATTTGTTGTGAATTCCATGCTCCCTACAAAATCAAAAAAATTCATTTGAGATGCATTCTCGACCTTTGTTAGTCCTGAGGACTTTTATGTAGTGTCCATTTTATTCTCAACAAGCGATTTGTATTGGAAAAATCACTCAAACACTTCACTTTTCTATTTTAAGAAATAGACCCATGTCTTCCTTCTGTAGTCATCGATGAAGATCAATAAATAGTGGCTACCACTAATTGATGGTGTCTGCATTGGTCCACATAAATTTGAGTGGACAATCACCGAAGGTTCCTTTGCCTTACTGACTTTCCTGCTGGAAATGTATCACTATGTTGCTTTCTCAAGATACATCCTTCACATACATTGTCCGGTTTTTCTATGAGTGGTAGTCCCTTCACCATGCTTTTCCTATGTAGCAAATTCAAACCTCCAAAGTTGATATGTCCAAATCTCGAATGCCATAACCAATTTTCATCTTTGACCTCTGCTTGAAATTTTACTCGTATGACACCTGCATATTTTCTTACATCCTCTTGTGAGTTCATTGAGAGTTGTGCTTGTGCATATTCTCTCTGCAAATCCGATCTTATTTTTAGGGGAAACATTCTATTGTTTGTCATCTGAAGCTTTGCAATCAATTGTCTGCTTAGAGGTCTTTCTGAAATTGTGCACAGGTCATTTTTGAAAAAGACATTATAGCCCTTTTGTATGAGTTGTCCAATGCTCATGAGGTTATGCTTCAGATCAGGGAAAAAGTAAATATTTGAGAGGTACTTCTTCTCCCCCTTCTTTCTTAGGATATTAACTCTTCCTTTTCCCATGACAGAGACTTTTCTATGGGTCCCTAATGTAACCTCAGATTTCACACTTTCATCTAGATTGGAAAAAATTTATATGTTTCTTGACATGTGAGTGCTACACTTTGAATCTAGATAACATATATAACTTTTTTTTTATTGACCTACATTACAAGTTAAAAATATGTTATCATGGTTTCAACTTTCTTCTATAAAATTTACACTTGGTTTGTTACTAATGTCATATTGCTTCTTTCTACATTCATTTGCATAATGAGCATACTTCTTACAATAATGACATTGAACTTGATATTTATCATACCTCTGAACTTGTGCTTGATTTTGGCTTGGGCCTTGACTTGGATTTTGATTACTGCCTCTTCCATTCTAGCTTGAAGGGTTGCTTCTTCCACCTTTGTGTGGGCTTCTTCCTCTTCCTCTGGCACATGATCTTCCGCTGCCTCGATCTTGACCAAATGAAACTTGTGTCTTGAAAGCCTGCCAATGAGGAGCTTGCTTCTCTATTCAGTCTATGTTCATGAGAAATTAGTGATGTGTTAAGTTCATCCACTGAGAACTGTCAGAGATCCTTTGTCTCTTCTATGGCCACAACAATGGCATCAAACCTTGCTGGAAAACTTCTCAAAAAATTTTCAACTATTCTTATTTTCTCAAGTGTCTCACCTTGAGACCTGATTTGAGTAACCAAACCACTTGCTTGTGTAAAAAATGAGTCTACATTATCAGACTCTTTCATACAAAGTGTTTCAAAATCTCTTCTCAACATTTTGTAGTTTTGTTGTTTTGACCTTTTCCAAGCCTTGATACGCTGTCTGGAGGGTGTCCCATGCTTGCTTGGACTTCGTTGCTACTGCAACCCTTGGGAAAATACTTTCATGAACTGCTTGAAGAATGCAGAAGAGGGCTTTTGCATCCTTCTTCCTGTTGTCTCTTAACAAATCTCTTTCTTCTTGACACAAGACATTGTATGCTGCTACATCTATTGGTTCTTGATAAACCATTCTCTACCAAATCCCAAATGTCTTAAGAAAAAAATAGGGTCTTCATTGTAATATCCCAATAATCATAATTTTTTCGTTAAACTGAAGTAATTGAGGATTAGTCAACTTTGTGCTTGATGTTTTCATTTTAGAGTGTAAGAAAAAAACTTTCTACATGCTGGTAAATACACTAAAAACAATCTGCCCTCAAAGCAATTTTAATTGCTAGTAAAAACACTTGTCTTTACATTAACAAAGTTTAACCCACTCTGATACCATCTTAGAAAAAATAAAATTTATGCAGAGAGGCAAAGGCTAGAGGTTTCACGAAGCTAATTTCACACAGCTCGATTTCACGCATCTACACGAAGGCTTAAAAACAGGTGGCAGAAAACACAGAGTAAAACAGAGTAAGCTTGGAGCAACACAATAAAACTTAGGATCAAACACTAATTCATGGAAATACATTCATATGTGATCTGGATTTAAACAGGAACGCAACAAATTAAGAAAATAACCATAAACACATAGATGTAGTGGAAATAATAATTCATTTCATTAATGTAAAATACTGAAATACGCTTACAAACAATAATGGAAATAAACTAGCTAGGGTGATGCTAGCTTATCTCTTAAAAGAGATGTGACGGCTACATGCCTATGAACTGTGTTATAATGAAGCTCCAAGGCCTATTTATTGTTGAGAAACAATGGAAAACCCTTAACATCCAAAAACCTAACCCTAGAATATGAAACACCAAATTGTGTGCCCCGTTTGGGTAAATTGGTACATCAATTTCCCGGAGTCGTAACTTTGGCAGCTAATCTTTGTTTGACATGTACAATAGCTTGTTAGAGAGACCTATTCGAGAAATATTACTTTGGGAAGAGAAACATCGGTCCATGGACCCACGTTGCTCCCATATTTCCCAAAAAACGTTGTTCAGCGCCTAAAAATGGCTCCGGAAGTTCAGGACCCAAAAAACTGCTAAAAATAGTAAATTGTGCTATAATTACAGAAACTGAAAAACTGAAAGAGATAGCTATGGGGGTCCAACTGGGATAGGAGGGTGGCCACCAACATCCACCTGGATCATTCATCCCCCTAGAAAGCTATGGTCCCCATTGCGTTGAGTTCCTCCCTGAGATGAGGAAGCTTTTGCTGAGCTGGGTCTCTAGTGAGGTGTTCTGCAATCTTTGATGTGTCCAGTAATGGTGGGAAGCATCATCGATGATGGTCCACATTGAACACTTAGCGAAAGCGATGGAATGGAGGAATTTTTTGGTCCAAATAATTATTTCCCACAACCTTACTAATGGTGTAAGGACCATGTAGGCGTGGTCGGAGCTTCTGATGGGCTCTTGTAAGGTGTTCTTTCTGTAGATGCAACCAGACTTTGTTGGCCACCTGAAGCTTCTGTGGTATCCTTGTGGGTGAGGAGAAGTTGTTTTTGTGTTCTGTCATGACCGTATTCCTTTGCTACTGCTACTGCATGGAGGAACCCTTTGCGAGAGTCATGGATGTGGTGACGATCGTCCCCTTACTTTGTGAGCGAATCAGACAGAAAATGAATTTCCTAGTCTGGGAGATGAGCTTGCTATATTTTTTAGTAGAGATTAAAGAGGTGGCGGTAGGTGGGGCTACCTCCAGTATCCTGTATAATGAATTATCCAAATAAATAATGATTGTGCGAGGCCTTGACTCATACACAACATGTCGCCTCCACAAGTATGGCTGGCCTAATAATAAATCACAAACATCTAGAGGTGTAACATCACAAAATACCTCATCTGTGAAGGGCTTGATGCTATAGGGAAGGCGAAACTACTAGCGAACTTTCAGATCTCGTCCTTCATGAAGCCATCCGATACTGTATGACTATGGATGTGTTGTAGTCAATAGGCCCAACCGCTTCATGACCTCTGCTAAAATGAGGTTCTTTTGACTGCCAATGTCGACAACGAATTGCAGTGGGGAACCATTCACCCACATCAGTGAGTGGGAAAAATGTTTCCCCTCCTCCGGATCTTCGGGCTCATTCTTCTTGGTCTTGGCAGTGGCAACAATGAAGTTGGGCTCCACATCAATGATCTATTTCCCTTTGCCATTCCCCTTGTCGGGTTCTATCTCAAGGTCGAAGCATGCATCTGATTCTGAAGCCTTCAACTCGGCCACCAGTGCGTACTTGGTCTGACACTCACTTGTGTTATGAGTAGGACTCTTATGGAACTCACACCACTTTCCTGTGCCCTTCTTCGACTTTGTGGTGTTGTTCTTTTCTAGGGGCTTCAATGGGTTGTATTGGGTCACCCTGCCTTGGCTTTGTCCTTTGGTCTTCGGATTCGCAGATCCAAAGTCTTGCTTCTTCTATTTGAACTTTTGCTCGATTTTAATAGTGTATCGGTATGCCGTGCCGAGCGAGGAGATGTTCAGGAACTCCATCTCTTCCTGGATGTATCTGTGTAGGAAGCCGCAGTATTTGAGTACCAAATGTAGCTCAAAGTCCTTGATACCCAACTGTGTGCTAAGGGTATGAAAAATGTTTATGAACTCCGACACATCTTGGTCCCTTCCCTGCTGTAGTGTGGTACATTTGATGTATTTGTCCTCATAGCTTTTGACAGGGTAGTACAGCTCCTTGATGGCATCCAAGAATGAATCCCAAGTGGGTGTGGCTGAAAATAGTGAGCCCGTACTTTCATTCGTTTGCTCACAGTAGGTTTCCCACCAGTCCTTAACATGGGCAGCTGCTTTGAGAAGAGCAAAAATGATCTTTTCCCAACTCGAAAATTCATGAACAGAAAAATACCCTTCTAAGAAATTTAACCATTTATCTATGACATCTGTGTCTATGTGACCCTCGAATATGGGGATTTCAAAATTAACTGGTACCTTAAATGGCATGACTTTCTCAGAGTAGCTGTTAGAAGCCGATGCGTCACCTCTAGGTAGTCGATGAAGGATCTGGGCAAAGCTATCCATCATCGCGTTCCTTTGTCGCTCGAGGTCTTCTTCGAGCAAGATTTTGATAAGATCTCCTACCCCCTTGTCTTTCTTTTTGTCTGCCATGGGAGGGCATCGGGATTTGCGAGGTTGGTCCTGCAAAAATTCAACCAATTCAAGCCTTAACTCCTTATATCTTGAACTCGTTGGGGACATGCAAAGAAAAATAGAGAAAAAGCAGACTGCTCTGATACCACTAATTCGGATTTAAACAAGAACGAAACAAATTTCAGAGATAACCATAAACACAGAGATGCAGCAGAAAAAATACTTCATTTCATTAATGTAAAATACTGAAATATGCTTACAAACAACAATGGAAATAAACTAGCTAGGGCAATGGTAACTAATTTTTGAGAAGAGATGTGGTGGCTACATGCCTCTGAACTATGTTACAATGAGGCTCGAAGGTTTCTTTATTGTTGAGAAATAATGGAAAACCCTTAACACCCCAAAACCTAACCTTAAAAGATGAAACGCCAAATTGTGGGCCCTGTTTGGGTAAATTGGTACATTAATTTCCGGGGGTTGTAACTTTGGCACCCAACCTTCATTTGACATGTACAATAGCTCATTAGAAAGATCTATTCAAGAACTATAACTTTGGGAAGATAAACACCAGTCCATGGACCTATGTTGCTTCTAGATTTCCCAAAAAACATTGTTTAGGGCCTCAAAATAGCTCCAGAACTTTAGACGTGAGAAACTGCTAAAAATAGTAAATTGTGCTACAATTACGGAAACTAAAAAACTAAAAGAGATAGTTGTTGGGGTCCAAGCGGGATAGGTGGGTGGCCAGAAACATCCACCTGGATCAATATGAGACTATGAATCATTCACCATTTAAAAAAGAAATATTTACAATGATTTACACTTGACGAGGGGTTGCAGAGTAACACACAGTAAAACACAGTAAAAGAAAGTAATTGTTGTTTCACGTGCTACCAAAATTTGCTCCATGATTTTCTCCTCTCTATCTCACACACTCTCTCTGATACAAAAATGAATTTTACATTCCTATTTATCTCAACATATAATTTGACAGTAATGCATGACAGAGAAAAATAATTAATACGTTGTTGTTGTTGAGTGAGGACAGTAATCGCACAGGTGTCTATGGGGTATGGGCAATAATCACACAGTAAATTCTTGCCCACATTTACTAAACTTCATTAAATTCCACAACCTTTGTGATGTGCTACGGAATGGTTTGCGCGGTACTTCCGTTGTGGCTTAAGTCCTTCCATCTTCAAGCAAATATGCAACCTATAAAAATTCTTCTAACAAGTATGGCTACTCTCAGGGAGTTTAACATGGTGGTTGGGATTAATATTTCCAACATCATGAAAGACTTAATTCATTTGAATTATTTGTTACCATGGTTTTTGTGAAGTTTTTTTACCTCCGCAACAACTCAATTATCTTATTGCATAGCTCAAAATCTTCAACTTGCAAGTTATTGGACTGTGAATTCGCGTGCGAGACAAGGGGGCATAGGCAACACTGAGCAAGGATATAGAAGTTGGAAATCATGGAACGTGGAGATGATACACTCATAAGCTCACCCAAACAGAGAGGTATTGTGAACTTGTTAAATTTGTATGGTGAGGTATTTTGTCCTCACCATCTATTGTGTTCCAATACGCCCGGATGCCCGTGGGTGTGGCTATCTAATTCTCGGAATCAAATAGCCATTGCCCGGTTGCCCATAGGGTGGCTATCTGATTCTTGGAATCGGATAGCCATCGCTCAGCGACCCGTGGGTAAATTGGTACATCAATTTCCCGGGGTTGTAACTTTGGCACCTGACCTTCGTTTGACATGTACAATAGCTCATTAGAAAGATCTATCAGAGAACTATAAATTTCTGAAGTGAAACACTGGTCCATGGACCTAATTTGCTCCCAGATTTCCCAAAAATCGTCATTTAGGGCCTCAAAACAGGGCCGGAAGTTCAAACCCGAGAAACCGCTAAAAATAGTAAATTGTGCTACAATTACAAAAACTGAAAAACTGAAAGAGATAGTTGTTGGCATCCAAGTGGGATAGATTGGTGGCCACCAACATCCACTTGGATCAATATGAGACTATGGCTCATTCACCAAGTAAAAAAGAAAGGTTTACAGTGATTTACACTTGACTAGAGGTTGCAGAGTACCACACAGTAAAACAAAGTAATTGTTGTTCCACGTGCCACCAAAATTTTCTCCATAATTTTCTCCTCTATATCTCACACACTCTCTCTGATACAAAAATGAGTTTTACATTCATATTTATCTCAACATACAATTTGACATTAATGCATGAAAGAGCAAAATAATTAATACATTGTTGTTGTTGAGTGAGGACAGTAATCACGCAGGTGTCTATGGGGTATGGGCAATAATCGCGCAGTAAATTCTTGCGCATATTTACTAAACTTCATTAAATTCCACGGCCTTTGTGATGTGCTGCGAAATGGTTTGCGTGGTACTTCTGTTGTTGCTTAAGTCCTTCCATCTTCAAGGAAATATGCAACCTATAAAAATTCTTCTAACAAGTATGGCTGCTGTCAAGGAGTTCAACATGGTGGTTGGGATTGATATTTCCACGGGCATCCAGGGGTATTGGGACACAATAGATGTTGGTGGACTCCTCATCTAAGGGGTCAGGCTGTTCTGCTGGTTCTTCTATAGGGTTGTCAAGGACAACCTATTAGGCCCCTATACTACTATTGTGACCCCTTGTTGTTATTAGTACAACCCCCTTATTATATTATTGTACCAATGTAATCCCCATATTGTTATTATTGTGCCCTTACATTATTATTGTTATGTCAGCTCTGATTATATTATGACCTTTTAGACTCTTATATAAAGAAAGGAGGTCTTGTCATTTGTATCATCCAAAAATTGTTCATTTATATAGTGTAAAGGAGGTTTCCCCCTTGAAGAGGCTGAATTCTAAGGCACTGATCTATCATTTCTATCTTTTTGTTAGCTGGTTTCATAAAATTTTGTATTAGACCTTGGGATTCTAGGGTTTCACTACTCTAAATAGGTCATCGTGGCATTTTCGCTATAACATTTGTTTTGTGACGTTTCGGAAGCTAAAAAAAAAACACTTGATAAGAAATCGCACTAAACCTCTGGTCCAAATTTTAGATCTTGTCTCGCTATATTTTCAGATATATGATCTGAGGGATTTAGGGTTTCTTCAGGCTCACGAATTACATCCCAAACAGGTGACCTAGGGAAACTCGTCATAATTGTCTCTTTGAGCATCAGATTGAAATTTCGTAAAAAGTTATAGAACGAGGATGGATTGTAGTTTCTTGTGTATATTTTTCATATCCAAAGGTCAAAATAGTGAAACATGGTACTTCATACAAGTTCACTCTTTTGAAAAGGTATATAATCAAACAATGTAAACTTTGAAATGGGAACTATAAACTCAAAATGAGAACTTTGCCCAAAAACCCCAAAAAAAACATGAAAAATAGTGCTAACAATAAAAAATGTGTATACTAGAATGATGCTTTTTTTTAGGGTCAATTTTGAACATGTTTTAAAAATGGCTGAGAGAACGAATTTTTTGTGCAAAAATTGTGCAAAAAAAAGTCTAAAAATGGAAAGTGTTGATAATGGAATGATGGATTTTTTTTTTTTAGGGTTAATTTTCAACATTTTAAAAAAATGCTAGTAAAACCAAATTTTTATGTGCAAAAAATTGTGCAAAAAACACCCTCAAAACGAAAAGTGTTGATGCTCGAATAACACTTTTTTTTTGGGGGGGTGGGCGGGCGGGGGGGGGGGTTTAATTTTCAATATTTTGAAATAATGGTGTAAAATATTTTGTTATGACTCCGAAAAACATTAAAATTTCAAAAAAATAATGAAAACATAAAATTAAAAATAAAAACAAAAATAAAAACAATGAAAAAAACACAAGAAAAAAAGTTAAAAAAAATACAAAAATGTAGTTAAAAATATATATTAAAAACAAAACTTGAAAAAAAAAAAAAAAAAAAAAAAATCAATCATAAAACTGAAAAAAAAAAAAGCAATATTAACCTATAAAATATAAGAATAAAAAAATAAAATAAAAATTAAAGAAACAAATAATAAGAAAAACATATTTTCAAAAAAATAACATTTTTTTAAATGTGGTAAACTATAAAAAAATTTGGAAAAAATAAAATAAAATAAAATAAACTATAAGATTAAGTAAACGTAGGAAATTTAAAAAAAAACATTAAGAAAAACTAAAAAAATAAAATAAAATTAAAAACAAACTAAATTAAAAAAATAGAAAAATAACAAAAAAAAATTAAAAAACTACAAAAATTAAGATTAAAAACATTTTCAAAAAACCCTAAAAAACAAAAATATGTTGAAATTAAAAATAAAATAAAAACCCGAAAAACAATTAAAACTAAAAAAAACATATTTTCAAATTAAAAAATAAAATAAAAAAAACATTATATATATATATATATATATATATATATATATATATATATATATATGACTTAAAAAAAAAACCAAACCATTTCAAATGTTATATTAAAAAATTTAAAATTTAAAATTTAAAATTTGGATTTGACAACGATTTAAAATTTTGATTTAAAAAAATAAAAACAAAAAAATTTTAAAACTAAAAAAACCTAAATATATTTTTGATATTTTTTAAAATAACATTTAAAAAATTCCAAATATATATATTTCAAAAATATATATAAGATTCAAAAAAACATTTAAGATATATATATATATATAACTAAATTTATTTTTTATTTTAAAAAACTATTTTATCAGTCACTGCCCCCACAGGCAGTTGGGCGGTGGCTATTCGATTCCGAGAATCCAATAGCCACCTCTCGGCCAACCCCACGAGTGGTTGGGTGGTGGCTATCAGATTCTCGGTATCGGATAGCCACCATTCAGTTACCTGTGGGGGGTGGCCGAGTGGTGGTTATCTGATTCTCAAAATCGGATAGCCACCGCTCTACTACCCGTGGGGCCGGTTGAGCGGTGGCTATGTGATTCTGAGAATCGGATATCCACCTCAAGGGCGGTCAGGGGACAGTTATCTGATTCCGAGAATCAGATAGCCATCGCCTGACTACCATTGGGGGTGGTTATTGTAGAGCCTTGAACCTGTATCTTCCCATACACCTCTCAGCCTCCTTTTTCCACTCATTTCATCCATCAAACTGATTAAATCATTGTATTTTAGGGTCTTTTACATGATTTTCTAACTATGTTAAGTGACTGTTTTTTGGTTTAGAATTTTGGTTCAGAGTGTTGCGTTTCCGCAGCCCACACAGGTTTCTGCAGCTGATCCAGGTTTCCGCAGCTCGCACAGGATTCCGTAGCCGTTTTATTAAACGATATGTTGCAGGTGTCCTCTGAGAAGATGAGCCACATGGGCAAGTTCCAGGGGTTGAGGACATGGTACATGTCCCTCCAGATCACCCAGAACAGCCATAAAAGCCCGCAGTCAACGAGGAGGCAAATACCGGTCAACATAAGTGTCCAGTGGTGGCACGGCTCTGTGTTGCTCTGTTTTTGGGCACGTGAAGCTAGGTGGCATCATCCTCAGCCACAGAGACAATCTAGAAGCATGAATCCAACAGCCATATTCCCCGGATTGAATGAGCACGATGACAGTTACCTAGATCCGAGGACGCAGAGGATTCACGTGTTTTAAACAGCTGGTTGAATAGCATAGATTTCGTTCAAGTAGTTTGTTTTTTCTCCTTATAAATAAAGCGTCCTTGAACGTTGTAGAGTTAGTCATTGGATAATCATTTTGTATGTAATTTTGAGCTCCCCACTGTACTTTACATTTGTTGTTAATACATGAGAAGACTGTTTGGCATTTAAGCGTATAACTACTCTTTGAACCGGCTGAAGTAGGCAGAGGGCCCCTGTTTGTTGAAACCCTGTACAGTAACTTTTAATTTCCAGCATTTCTTTTTCTTGTTTCATGTATAATAGTTGTACAGATGTCTTTTAAAATTGCTGCATTTTTATTTCTTTTCAACATGTATATTAGCTGTACATAAACTTTGAATTCTGTTGATTTACATTTCTGCACTTTTATGTTCATGACTGATCAGTGTGTTATGCAGGTTTCTTAGGCAAGCCCGGGACAGTTTTCTTTCTTTTCTTTTCATAACTAGTGGCATGCGTGATCGTCTTGTCTATGTTGCTGACATTCATTGTTTTGCAGTTTTGATTTTCCTTACTGTCATCTCTTTAACTTGCACATTTACTTTCTGCTCTTAGATATCAAGTTGTTCATCTATTTATGGTTCCTTTTTCATAATCAAATAACTTTATTGGGAGCCAAAATATCACTTAGTATAACTTGATTTAGTTTACTTTAGAACTCACATTACTTGACTTATTCATAACTGTTTCTCACATGATAAATTCAGCTGAAAGGCAAAAGGTTAAGAGAAAGTTAAAGTGTTGTGACTAGTCTCTTTTATGTAGTTTCACTTAGATTTCACATTGCTTAACATTTCATGATGTCTTTTCATAGAGAAGATTAAGTTGAAGAGTTGAAATAGTGTGAGATAGTTGTTCTTACTTTTAGTAGGATTTAATATAGATTTCATTTTCATTTTCATTCAGCAACAGAGATACTGGGCCGATGTCATTAGTCCTTTATTTGATGTCTTTATTTTTCTTCAAGAGTTGATTTCATTGCAGTTGTTGTTCAAGCTTTCTTGTAGAATACTCTTTAATTTTTGAGAAATCATTTAGAGATCAACACAATCATCCACATTTCACTTTCTTTATTACTTCCACCATATCACAGTAGGAAAGATACAATTGAAAACAAACTTAAAAAGCTAAAACGACAAAAGACTAAGAAAACGGTTATCTAAGTACATATAGCACACCTCACTTCATCAGCTTACGAGCCCTGAGTTGACATTTAAAAGTTGCAATTTAGACATCACTAAATTGACCAAACATTTTGGCGCCGTTGCCGGGGAAGTGAAATTAGGTAGCCAAATTCTTAAAAAAAAAAAACAAGAAAATTTCAAGGAAGGAAATTTATAACATCTCAAAGTATGCTCTCCTCTTGCACTTAATGTGATCTGGAGGATCAGAAAATAGAAAGTTATTGGTTTAATAATTTCTTGAGTATGCTCTCTTCTTGCACCTAGAGTGACCTGGAAGATCAGAAAGAGAATTATTAGCCCGACTTGAAGAAAAATAAAAAATGACATGCATAGAGCAAGAGATTCTAGGGGAAGGTTTTTAGCTAGAGCCAAAAGTTCGATTTTTACAACTCCATCTACTTCAAGGAATAGACAAGAGACACCTCCATCATCTCCAACTTACACTCCTAGCCCTAGGATTCCTGGAATTCAAGAGGCAGGAGTCGACTCTCCCATACCTTCCATTGAATCTGAATTAGAAAGAGATCATTTCCTTCCTTCTATAGAGAGACAAATTGTAATTGAAGAAGTAGAATCACCTGAAGAAGAGGGAGAAATTCCTTCTCGTACACCCTTAGTAGAAGAACCAGAAGAATCTGAAGTCTCCAGGGAAACTATCATGACAGAGGAAAGAGCAACTGGATTTGGTAGAGGTAGAGGTAGAGGAGGAGGAGGAAACAATGGGGGAGGTACAGGTAACATTGGAGGAAATAGGGATGGGGATAACTCATTCGGGTTTCCTATAGTTGATGAGGACTCCCGAGCCACAATGAAAAACATCTCACCATCTGTCCTCCCAAACTTCCATGGGTTTAGGAATGAGGACCCTGAAACATTTCTATTTGAGTTTGAGGTAGTGTGTCGAACTTATGATTATCTGGATGACTCTCAAAAACTCAAACTGTTTCCTTCAACATTGAAAGGAGCAGCCTTGAAATGGTTCATGGGATTACTCACTCAATCCATTAGGTCTTGGAATGATATGAAACAGGCATTTTTGGATAGGTACCTGGACTATTGTATGCCCACCAATCACAAGGATGAGGTACTCAAAATGATGCAAAAAGAAGATGAAAACTTGGAGGAGTTACTTGAAAGATTTCAATATAATCTGAAAAGAGCAAAAATGAGTAACTTGGATGAGGAGACCTTGAAAGCCGTTTTACTAAAAGCCATTAGAGATGAATGGATAGATCTTTTGAATATGATGGGAAAAGGAGATGTATATCAACTTCCACTTTCTGATATAGCAGAATTATGTGTCGATCTCTCAAGGGGGAAATCAAAAACTCACAAAGGGCCTAGAGATCCTTCTCTCATCAGAGCAAATAAATCTGCATCTGAATCGGTAAGTAGGGCTGAGATTGGCAACATGCTTGATGAATTCAAAACTGATATCTTAGGGAGTCTTAGTGAGCAACTAGACACCCTTAAGATTCACAATAAGCAGAAAGCAGAAGCTGAGGCTTTGGCCATCTTTTGCCCAAAGTGTAGGAAGAAACATGCTCTAAGGGAATGTCCCTTGGATGCAAAAGTTGCAGAAACATGTGTAATTTGTTCAGAGAACCATGAGACCAAGGATTGTCCTTCAATTCCTTGGCTCAAAGCTGTCTTTCAAGAAGATCCAAATACAATCGAATCTCTCTGTTTTGTTGCAAGGAGACCTTGGAAAGGGCAACAAAATCAAGGGTTTAGAAACTCTATGAATTTTAAACCCCCACCAAATTGGAATCCTTGGAAACAACCTTGGTCCCAACCTCAAAATCCTTTTCAATCATGGGGACAAGGTATGCAAAATCCTTATGGGAGTTTTGCTCAATTTTACCAATATCCTCCATCTTTCAAAACCAACAAGCTCCACAACTTCCAAATCAAAATCCACAACTATCATTGCCATTTCCACAACAACAACCTTCTCAACAGAATCCAAATTCTCAACTCTTGCTTCCATTCCAACAGAATTCAAATCAACTTCCTTCTCAGCCATTGCCAAACCCCAAAAATAGAAACCCTCAAAATGCCTACATGATGGAAGGTCAACAATTTCTTACCTATATGATTGTTCCTCTCAATGAAGTACAACTCAGATCAGGTAGAGTCTTAGATAAACCTTCTATAAATGCTCAAAAGCAAAGCATTTTTGAGGAAGAGTCTCTTGAAGCCAATAAGGGTTTTGAAGCATCTCTTCAAAACCCAAACACTCAAAAAGAAAAAGAAAAATAATTAACCCCCACAACTCCCATAGTTGAGCAACCTGAATCCTTATCCACACCTCCTTTTCCTGAAAGATTACAAATTGATAAAGGAGTGGAAAAACAAATTTGGTTGCCTGACTATAATTTTCTAGATGAATTGAAGAATGTTTGTATCAATATTCCCTTGTTACAAGCCATTAAAGAGATTCCTATTCTAGCAAAAACAATAAAGGAGTTGAGTCTTAAAAGACCAGGAAGGAAACCAAGAGATACCAGAAGGATCCACCTGGTAGGGAAAATTGCAGATATCATCATGGGAAAAATTACTATGTAGAAATATGTAGATCCCGGTAGTCCAATTGTCAAAACACATATCAATGGGGTAGAAATACCAAATACCTTGATTGATTTAGGGGCTGCTATCAACATCATGAGTAGACAGACTATGGAACAACTAAAACTTCCTAATCTTCTTTTTACACCTACTTTATTGCAACTTGCAGATCGATCAATTATTAAACCAGATGGTGTATTAGAAGACATTCCAGCCTCCCTAGACTCTTGGGAATATCGAGTGGATTTCATGATTTTAACTCCCAAGAGTAATCTAGGAGGACATGCTCTTATTTTAGGAAGACCTTGGCTAGCCACAGCTGATGCTTTCATAAGTTGTAGGTCTGGGGATATGTATATTTCTGATGGTAATTCGAAAAAGAAGTTCAATCTGTATCCTCCAGCAAAAGAAATTACAGAAATAGGGGATAATGAGTGGGTTGATGATGAAGATACTATACAACCCGTCTTTACCATTTCTGAGATTAGTGAAGATAGTCAAATTCTGAACACATTAGAAAATTTTGAACCATCTTCAGAATATGACCACACACAATTTCAGTTGGATTCTGACATTCAATATATATCATCTAGTCAAATGTCTCTTTTCTCTATGTAAGAGTTTGGTAGTTCTGCCATTGAGATTTTTCCAGGAAAAACATTGAATATCAACAAAAGCTTGGGAAAATCACAATAGGAAGGGCTAACCAAAGTCTTGCAAAAACATTCCACTACATTTGCATGGGAGTATACTGATATGAAAGGTATTGACCCGAAGACTTGCATTCATCACATCTACATTGAGGAAAACAGTAGACCAATCAGACAACCTCAAAGAAGGATGAATCCAAACCTTAGGGAAATAGTGAAAGAAGAGCTCCAAAAGTTACTTAATATAAACTTCATTTACCCCATTTCAGATAGCCGGTGGGTTTCTCCTCTGGTTATAGTACCTAAAAAGAATGGTAAATGGAGGGTTTGCATTGATTATAGGGAATTGAACAAAGCAACTTTGAAGGATCACTTTCCTTTACCCTTTATTGATCAAGTATTAGATACTTTAGTAGGCAAAAATTATTTCTCATTTCTGGATGGTTTTAGTGGTTACAATCAGATTCAGGTAGCACCTGAAGATCAGGACAAGACCACATTTACGTGTCCATGGGGAACTTTTGCTTACCGAGTACTTCCTTTTGGATTATGTAATGCACCCGCAACATTTCAAAGGGCAGTATTAGGAATCTTTTCTGATCTAATTCATGATTGTGTAGAAGTCTATATGGATGATTTTACAGTTTATGGTAATTCATTTGAAGAGGCATTAGAAAATTTGGAAAAAGTCCTTATAAGGTGTAAAGAAACAAATCTTTCATTAAGTCATGAAAAATGCTTTATGATGTTTACTAAAGGGATTGTTTTAGGACATCATATTTCAGGAGATGGAATTAAAGTTGATAGATCAAAAGTTGAAGTCATCTCCAAGTTACCTATTCCAAATTGTCAAAAAGATGTTAGAAGTTTTCTTGGATTTACTGGATATTATAGAAGATTTATTGAAAACTTCACTAAGATAGCATCTCTGCTTTTCAAATTACTTACAAAAGACTATGAATTCAATTGGGATCCTGACTGTCAATCTGCATTTGAAACTTTAAAAACAAGAATACCGATTTTGAGAGGGCCAAATTGGAAACTTCCTTTCCATATTTCTACAGATGCTTCAGATACAGCTCTAGGAGCTGTGTTGGGTCAAAAGGATTTAATTACTTATGCCATTTACTACACCAGTAAAAATTTGACTCCCACTAAGTTAAATTATACTGTGACTGAAAAAGATTTCTTAGTTGTTGTTCATGCAATCAACAAGTTTAGACATTATATAACCGGCTATGAAACTTTTGTTCATATTGATCATTCTGCAATTAGATATCTCATGAACAAACCTGTTATTAATGGTAGAGTTACAAGATGGCTTTTACTTTTACAAGAATTCAATATTACTGTGTTAGATAGACTAGGGAAACAAAATACAGTAGCTGATTTCTTGTCTAGAATCCAAAATACTAATGAAGATTCTCCTGTAGAGGATAAGTTTCCAGATGAATATTTGTTTGCATTAACTACTAAAACTCCTTGGTATGCAGACATGGCTAACTATTTGGTTACAGGGAAGCTACCTCCACACTTATTTCCTAATGAGAAAAGGAAAATCATTCAGGAAAGTTCAAAGTATTCATGGATTTCTAATGAATTGTTCAAAACAGGGCTAGATTGTGTGATCAGAAGATGTGTTCAGGAAGATGAAATGCCTGACATCCTTAAGGCATGTCATGATGAACAGTGCGGTGGACACTTTGCTGACAAGAGTACTGCCTATAAAATCCTTTCTTTAGGATATTATTGGCCTTCTCTCTTCAAAGATGCAAAACAATATGTTAGAAGGTGTGACAGTTGCCAAAGAGTTGGGAGACCAACTCTTTCAAATGAAATGCCATTACAGCCACAGGTACTCATCGAACCCTTTGAGAAATGGGCTTTAGATTTCATTGGACCTATTAATCCGCCATCTAAACAAAAGAAGTATATATTGGTTTGCACTGATTATGTTACTAAATGGGTAGAAGCCAAGGCATTGACTTCTGCCACTGAAAATTTAGTTGTTCAATTTCTTTTTGAGGATATTTTTACTCGTTTTGGTGTCCCAAGAGAAATTGTGACAGATCAGGGAAGTCAATTTACATCTAACTTGATGGAGAAGCTGATGGAAGAATACAAAATCAAGCACAAAAAATCTACTCCATACCATTCGCAAGCAAATGGTCAAGTGGAATCTACGAATAAAGTTCTTGAGAGCATCATCACCAAAACTGTTCATCTCCATAGAAGAGATTGGGCAGAAAGGCTTCCTGAAGCCTTATGGGCCTATAGAACTACATGGAGGAACACAACACGACATTCTCCCTATGAACTTGTTTATGGGAAAGAAGTCTTGCTCCCCATTGAGTTTCAAATCAAGACCTTCAAGATGGCAGTTCAGTTGGGGATGAATCATTCGGAAGCCCAAAAGCATAGAATGGAGCAGCTGAATGAGCTAGATGAAATAAGACAAGATGCAATTTTAAGGACTGATCTAGTTCAGAACCAAAGAACTAAGTGGCATGACAGATATATCAAGGAGAGAAAGTTTCAAAAAGGAGATTGGGCGTTACTGTTTGACTCCAAGTTTAAAGACTTCAAAGGAAAATTTCAAACTCATTGGCTTGGACCATATGAGATTGATGAAGTCTTTAGCAATGGAGCAGTTCGAGTCAAGACTATTGATGAGTTTCAAACTCCTCTCATTGTGAATGGCCACCGATTGAAAATTTATCATAATCCACTCTCAAAAGAGGACTTTGTCAAAATATTCCAAGAAAATTCTGCGATGAGGCTGGTGGAGAAGAATTCTTCTCCTCCATCAGCCTAGTCTTTGTTTCTTTCAGTTGAAAAAAAGAAAAAAAAAAAAAGAGAAAAGAAAAGAAAAAAAGAAAAAAAATCTTTTGTATAAGCCTGAAAACCAATCATAGATTGGTAGTCTTATACAGAAAATGTAGAGTGAAAATCAGGGACACCTGACACTCTATATTTTCCAAAAAAAAAAAAAAAATCTCTCTTCCTCTCCATCTTCACTCCACTTGTCATTTCCATCTTCACCTCCATCTCATCTTCATCTCCATTCCACTTCACTCCACTACACTTCCATCTCATTCCACTCATTTCATTCCATTCCATCAATAAAAGTCCCTCTCAGGACTATTTCATTCAGTTAGTTCTTTTTCTAACTATTTTGTGCAGTTAAAGGGGTGTTGTCTCAGTTTCCGCAGCTGGGAACCGTTTCCGCAGCTAACACCAGTTTCCGCAGCTCGAAACGATTTCCGCAGCCAGCATCACTCTGTCTCTACAGCCAGCAACACTCTGTTTTCAAAAAAATTACAGTCAAAGGTTAGCATCATCATCACCAAAGGCAGCAAAGATATGAGTCATCTGCAAGATCAAAAAGCAATAATGGGTCAGAAGCCTTAATCAACAAGTGGCAAACTTCCAAAGGTATGATCAAAATCTCTACCAAATAACAATTTAATGTCATTGTATGCATAGTTATTAGATCATGGAAATTCCACTAAATACAATGATTTGATACGACAAGATTCATATCACTCCTCTCCCACGATGATAATCCATCCACCTCATTCCTTTCTAACGGTCCCATAATCACTCTTAATTCAAACTCAAAATGGGGTTGCTCTTTCATTTATTAGCCGTACGTAGAGGAAGTGACCTACTGTACTACGGCTCTCCTCCACCATGATTTCTGCAGCCAACATTGAGACGTGGCATAAACCAACCAATTCGAAAGGACTCAGCCGTTATACTACCCAGTTATCACTTCACTCCCGCATGCATTTGATACCAAACCCATGACTGTTGTTTACCTCGTGCTCATACCATTCTCTGCTCTCTCCATTTCCGCTGCAACCTCCATAGCTCTGCTCTAAACCCTGATTACAGTCACTGCATACGCTTTGTATTTCGATTACGGCCACTCCATTTCCCTTAAGCATCCCGTAATCAGCTCATTTTCCCTTTAACGTCCACACACAGTAAAATTCTCAGCCGGGGGTTGAAAGCCGATAATGGGAAAGTTACTCAGAGCTGAACCTGAGGGCCCGAAATATCTAGAGGGGTATCCGCAGACAAAGGAGTCATTGAAGAAGGCGAAGTGGCTGAAATTTATCCAAAAATTCAGAGGTTATAATAATGAAGTCACTAAAGCTTTTGCTCGGTCCTTTAATGGACACATAGTGGAGGTAGGGGATTTGAAATTTACAATAACAGAAGCCACAATAGCAACAGCAACTAGTTTACCACAGCAGGGAGACAGATGGTTTAAAAACAGAGGTCTGGATGATCAAGGATGGAAAGACATGCTCAAGAACCCAGGTATGGATACTTCCATATTTACCAAAGGAATTCCTTTGAATATAATCAAAGAAGAATGGTCTACGCTGTTATTACTTGTTCAGAAGTTTTTTACATGCGAGGGTAGGTTTGGCACTATGTACATGTATCATGCAAGGATTATGATGAATTTTATGGAAGGCCATGCCCTTAATTTACCTTACTTTCTGTTAGCAAGCCTCAAGAAAATGAGCTCTATTGTTCAGAAACATGTAGGCCATATTGAATCCCACCTTTACCATCACGGGCTCATTAGAATTCTCATTGAAGATCAATTGAAAAATAATAATGATACTTGGGAAAAGTTTTTAATCAGAAATCACTTCCAAGAAGTGACTGAAGCCTCTGCCAGTAGTTCCCCAAAAATCCCAAAAAGAAGTAGGAGGAAAGAAAGAAATGTTACAACTCAGGACTCCCCTACAAAAGACACTCAGGAAACTGTTCAGGAGGAAGAAGAGGAGGGAGCTAGAAATAAGAAGCAGAAAAAGGACAAAGGTAAAATAACTGTCCAAGAGACATATCCATCCCTTGAACCATCTGTAGAGGAAGAGTTTCAAACCCTAGCGGAGAGGTTAGCACACCTTCAAGCTGCTGCCTCAGCAAAGAAACAAAAAGAAAAACAGAGTGTCCAGAAAGTAAGCACTAGTCCATATGTGAGAAGAAGCAGTAGGCTCAAAGGAAAGAAGAAAGTGACCCAAGAAAAACAATCACATTTCATTGAATTAGGTGAAGGAACAGCTGAAAAAGGTCCAGCTCAGCAAGACATAGAGGCAAGTCCTCCACGTGAGGAAAGTCCTTTTCAGCAGGAAAGAGAAAAAAGTCCTCCTTTACCAGAATTTGAGTTCAAGCCGAGAAAAACACCTGAGCTAGATTCCACCTAGCAAGAAGCCTATAACTACTTAGAGTCCTTGGAACAATCAGCTGCAGGACCAAGCACTACCTTGCCACTTGATGCACAGGTGCAATCTTTAAAACATGAAGTGTTTGAGCTAGAAGTCCTAAACAGGCACATTAAACAAGAAAATGAAGCACTAAAAGAGCAAAGTAAAGTGGACAAGATTGTCCATGACAATACCATGCTTCACTTAGGACTGTGGCAGAAGAAGAATAGAAAGTTGAAGAAAAAGTGTAAGAAGCTGAGCAGGGCATTGATTAATTTGAAGTTCAGGTGTCTAGTTAAGAAACCAAGGACAATTTTGGCATCAAGGAGAAAGAGAAGAAGGCTGGATGTTCTTGCAGAAGCATCAGAGCACATGGATTGAGGAAAAGAACTAAGTTTTGGTTGCATGAGGACATGCAACACCTTCACAGTGGGGGTATGTAGAGCCTTGAACCTGTATCTTCCCATACACCTCTCAGCCTCCTTTTCCCACTCATTTCATCCATCAAACTGATTAAATCATTGTATTTTAGGGTCTTTTACATGATTTTCTAACTATGTTAAGTGACTGTTGTTTGGTTTAGAATTTTGGTTCAGAGTGCTGCGTTTCCGCAGCCCACACAGGTTTCCGCAGCTGATCCAGGTTTCTGCAGCTCGCACAGGATTCTGTAGCTGTTTTATTAAACGATATGTTGCAGGTGTCCTCTAAGAAGATGAGCCACATGGGCAAGTTCCAGGGGTCGAGGACATGGTACGTGTCCCTCCAGATCCCCCAGAATAGCCATAAAAGCCAGCGGTCAACGAGGAGGAAAATACCGGTCAACAGAAGTGTCCAGCGGTGGCACGGCTCTGCGTTGCTCTATTTTTGGGCACGTGAAGCTAGGTGGCATCGTCCTCAGCCACGGAGAAAATCTAGAAGCACGAATCCAATAGCCATATCCCCCGGATTGAATGAGAACAATGACAGTTACCTAGATCCGAGGACGCAGAGGATTCACGTGTTTTAAACAGCTGGTTGAATAGCATAGATTTCGTTCAAGTAGTTTGTTTTTTCTCCTTATAAATAAAGCGTCCTTGAACGCTGTAGAGTTAGTCATTGGATAATCATTTTGTATGTAATTTTGAGCTCCCCACTGTACTTTACATTTGTTGTTAATACATGAGAAGATTGTTTGGCATTTAAGCGTATAACTGCTCTTTGAACCGGCTGAAGTAGGCAGAGGGCCCCTGTTTGCTGAAGCCCTGTACAGTAACTTTTAATTTCCAACATTTCTTTTTCTTGTTTCATGTATAATAACTGTACAGATGTCTTTTAAAATTGCTGCATTTTTATTTCTTTTCAACATGTATATTAGCTGTACATAAACTTTGAATTTTGTTGATTTACATTTCTGCACTTTTATGTTCATGACTGATCAGTGTGTTATGCAGGTTTCTTAGGCAAGCCCGGGACAGTTTTCTTTCTTTTCTTTTCACAACTAGTGGCATGCGTGATCGTCTTATCTATGTTGCTGACATTCATTGTTTTGCAGTTTTGATTTTCCTTACTGTCATCTCTTTAACTTGCACATTTACTTTCTGCTCTTAGATATCAAGTTGTTCATCTATTTATGGTTCTGTTAACACCCAGGTTGTTCCCTTTGACTCCCAAGGGAATACGGTCGGGGTAACCACTAACCAAGCTTTGGATTATAGGTCCTAGCCTACCTATAATCAGAGAGGGTTCTCTCTTTAAGTTTTAGCTTTGTTTTGTAAAGATTTTGGGCTAGTTATGGGTTTAGTTTTTTGTTTAAAGTTTTGGTTGCGAACTGTTGTTGTGGGAAGGGCATGAAATGTTTGGGAGATGTTAGTCCATTAGGCATATGGAGTCACAGATTTGGGACAGTCCTGGTGCCTGTAATGGAGAAAGTTTTACTGCAAGGCTAGATGACTATTCTTAATATAAATTCTGATTAGTGAGTGAAACAGTGGGAGATGGAATTACAGACAGTGCGATAACAAATTGAACAACAATTTCTACTTAGTAGCATATATGAATTACTAAATAGAAACTGTGAAAGATTCAGGGTTTATTGGAGAAGTTAAGAATTCCAATTAAACAACTGAGCCTATAGAAAACATTTATAGCAAAGATAGGTTGAAATCAGGGTGTCTCCATGGATAAATCCTGAGCTATTCTTTTTCTTTCCTCCTAAGTTTAGATTAACATGTGAAAGATATGAGTTAAACTGATAATAAACATGAAAAGAGATAGAGAAAAATTATTATATCAAGACAGAGCACTAGAATCCTGCAGCATTCAGTAGTTCCAAGACAGCAAGCATCAGTAAGACCAACTTTTGCAAACCCCAAAGCCTTTCTGTATTATTTCTCCAGAGATTACAGCCGAGTTCTCTTTCTTGAACAACAGAAGTAAACAACAACCCCCAAATGAGCAACGCGGGGGTGAATATATACAAAAATATCATGTAAAATATCTAGAATGATAGTTATTGAGCAATAACTATCTCTACCAACTTTGTACAGTGAAGTTATTTACAAAATTTAAAGCCTGTAGTAAAGGTACATAACAGCTGTTTGATGTTTGTCAGTTGATGATGACTTTTGGGCCCAAGGGCCGGCTGCGTTAATTCTTGGACGGCTCCTGCTGACGATAGCTGCTGTAGATGACACGTTGCGGCTCTGATGCCTTTGGGATGCTGACCTGTAATCTTTGACCTGTGGTTGCTGATCTGTGACTTCTTTATTGATTCTCTGCTTGCTGTAAAATGCATTTGATTAAATTATTTTATCAAATCACAGCAAAGTCCTTATCATATCTGTCCACCATTGATCAGTGGGCATCTGATGCCTTTGCATCTTGTGTAATGTTTCATCAGCATCTGTATATTTGTAGTAATTAGGGGGGACTGCAAACAGATGATTGATTTCATGTTCTATATAAAACAGATTTTCTAGTTTATCATACAGCTCTTGTCCTGTGGGCGGCCCAGTTCCTTCCGAAGTGCTAGATGAGGTAGTCAACTGATCAGTGATGTAGTTGTTGACTCTTTTTGCATATTTCTCATGAGAAGATAGCCTTCCTGCGCTGTTTAGTAAAATGGGGAGTCCCCTGTCATATAATGTTGTGATCTTGGCACCAAAAGTATTTACCTCTGCTTGAATATCCTGACATTTTCTTTCTAGTGCCTATACATAGTTTCTGAGGGTGAGTACCCTTTTGATCAGCAAAATTGTATCAGTTCTATCTCTGATACCCATGTTTGCTAACTGTATGCCAGTTCTGTTGTTCAACACATTGATCATTCTAGTAGCTACATCTGGCATACTTCCTAGAGAAGCTCTGGCTTTTTTACTTTCTGGATAAGCCCTGCCCAGCAAATCCATTTGCTCATGGATGGTCTCTATATATTGCCATTGGTCTGTGATTGATTGACCAATCTTTAACCATATAATTTTCTTGAGCTCCGTTATTGCTTTGCCCATGGCCATCTCTTTCTCTAGCTCTTTGATTTTTCTTTCCAAGGTCCTTACTTCCCTTGTCTTTTCTGCCACCTGTTGCTTAGATTTATCATGTTTCTCATTAAGTGTGGCCAATTTCTCCTTGGCTTCATTCAGCTCTGCCATCTCGGCTTCTAGGACTTGAATCTCCTTCATCATCTTTTGCATGTCTAGGCTTGGAGCTTGTTCTGGTGCCGTTGTTGGTGCTGATGTTGATGGAGCTGTTTGAGTTGTCTGCCCTGTGGGAGGAGCAGTAGTTTGAGGGGACTCCTCAAGGTTTATGACTTGCTGAGGGGGTTGAGATGGTTGGCCTCCCTCTTTCTGCTTTAGTGCCTCCTGCAATGCAGCCTCTGTTTCTACCAATTTACCTTCTGTTTGGACCAGTTGCTAATGTAGTGTTATCAGCATGGCTGTTGTATCCTGGTCTTTCCTCTGCTGAGCAACCTCTTCTGTTTGGGGGTGAAGGGTTGTTGGGATCTTCACCATCTTTCTCAAAGTTGCAATATCTGCATCTCTTTCTTTTAGCAGTACCTTCACAGCTTTGGGTTCCTTTGGGTCATGCCCAAGCTCTATAATTATTTCCTCCAGAGACCTGATCCTGTTGTCTTTAGCCTGGGAGGATGCCTTTTCTAACTCCAATTGTGCAGTGGTATTATTCAAAGAATTCTGCAATCTATAATTTATCGATGTTTTATCTGCAAGAGTGGCATACACCATCTCACCCGTTTGCTTGTGCAATTCAATTTGATCCATTGGGTGGATGTCCTTGGACAAGATTTCCAAGTTTGTTCTTATATAATCAGCTGCAGACTGTGGCTGCAGCGCAGTGGGCATGAAATGGCTCATTATCATTTTGCCCTCTTGCACATCATATGCAGACATCAACCTTTGCTAGTTTGTAGGAGCCATTTTCAACAAGTGATTGTACAGCTGTAACCTCACTGGCTCATTTCTGGCCTTGATGTCTATGAATTGTTTCTTTATGCTAGACTCGCCCTTTCTTTGTTGCCCTGGGGAGCTGACCTATCCTTCAAGTATTCTTTGCTGCTCTTGTTGTAATGAGCTAGCTGATACCTCTGTGCTGGGGGGACCCATCTGTGTTTGACCAAAAGGCATCTCCTCCTCTGAAAAAGGATTGAGCCTTTGTCTCTTTTCCCCTTGTTGTGATGTTGCGGTACTAAGGGGAGTCTGTTCCTCTCTATCTCTCTTCTTACCCCTCTCTTCATTGATAGGGGTTTGGAGCACCGAAGTCTCCACTGTAACATTCTGTACTGGGGCCTCCTTTTCTTGCATTTGCTCATCATTAGGACCAGGAGCCTCTGCCATTTCTTCCTGCTGTTCAGGATGATTTTCAGGCTGTTCTTCTTGGTCTTCTGGCTCTTCTTCTTGGGCTGATTGCTGCTCTTCAGGGGCCTCTTGCTGTTCTGTTTCCTTGCCTTTATCCTTGGCTGAAGTCTCTGCTGTAATTGGGGCTTGGACTGCCTTTTGTGGAGCTGTGGATGATGAGGCAGCTGCTCCCACTTGAGTGCCTAGAAGAGAAGATACCTGTGAACAAAGCTCTAAGTCAGCCAACTTTTGGAGATTTCTTATTCCTCTTTGAGCTAATTCTTCTTGTGTAGTAGCCTCTTCTAAGGTACCTTCCCTCCATTCTAGTTGATTTGCATATTTTTCTATGTGAGGCAACCTTAAGTGATCATAACTGGCCAGCCTATATCTGACCCTTCTTAAGCTTATGAAATGAGTGGGGTCGTATGGTGCCCAAAGGAAGCTGGTCTGTAAGCCAAGGCCATTTAGCATTCTATCTGCCTCTTGCCAAGCTTCCTCCCTTTTATTGTAGATGAAGGGGCCTAATTGGTTTCTGACTTTAAGCTGTGCTTTCTTGCCCTTGCTTGAAAAATGGAGTACATCAGCATTCCAAAATTGCCTGAAATATTCAAGGGCAAACAATCTCATAGGCGCATATCTGGGCAATCTGTATGGGGCCAACTCACACCCATATATTCTGATAACTGTGTGGTTTTGGTAAAAATACCAATCCCCAATGCTGTATACCTTGGACAACTGAAGAATTCTCTGCATCTCATCAGTTAGTCTTGGAGGAGGTGAGCTCAGAAGCAGAGACATGGCTGGGTGGATGAAGAGGTCTATAAACTCACAATAAGTGTAAGGGGAACAAGACCTACGGTGGAAAATAGAGGACCAATAGACCACTGACCTTGGATTGCCTTGTGCATCCATTCTTTTCACAGGAAAAGGAAATTTCTCATGCTGATAGTATAGGATTAAATGATAGATATAGGAGGTGTATCTGAACACCCTTTCTCTTTCCAAGTCTATCAATTGCTCATGTATTTTATTGGAGATGTAAGTGGCATAGTCATAACAGATTGGGGGCTTACCAGGGGAAAACATGGCCATTATCACCAGCACAGTTTCATCAACAATTTCTATTGAATTATAGCCCAATATGGGACTAATCATGTCTGCAAGGTCTGTGCCCAATTGATTTAGGTATACATAGTGGATGGGAGGGTACTTCATGGTCTCAGAGGTTGAATTAATGAACAATTGATTTATCTTGGTGATTTGAGCATCTGTCAGTTTAACTCCTTGTTTTATCAGATCCATCATTGATAAAGGAACTAATTTCTTAGCAGTTTTGAAGTTTAGCATCTCTCTAATGGCTGCAGGGGTGACATAAAAAACAACTGAGCCTGAAGGGTCAAGCACAGCCCTCTGAGTGGGGTCGTAGCGGGCAGCACTGACCTGAGGGAGCTTGAAGATGGGGAGGAAAGAATCCCAAATGCCCAATATATCAATTCCACTATTATGCTTAATTTTCAATTCATTTAGCAAGTGAATGTGATACTTGCTATTCATTAGCATTTCCTCTGATATTTGGTAATATTTATCTGCTAATGGTTTCCACTCCAACTCTCTCTGAGGGGCATTCAATGGAGCAATATTCAGGGCAACAGGTGCTACTGGTGTATCCATGTTTTACAAGCGAATTTGGGTTAAATTTCGACTATTTTTGGGAGAAATACCATCCTGCGCGGTAGGTTAAGTAATTTGCTGAATTACAGCCTATTTCAGAGCAACAAGGGTGTAATTGGGCACAATTGGCCGGTTAAAAACTGATGGAATTGGTTTTAGGGTGTAGCAGGCCTATTTCTCCAGGGAAAATGGTCAATTTTAATGGGTTTTTAACAATGAAGGACGACACAAAGCGCGCAGTTGGGGAATTGACAAATACCCGGTTTAATGGCGGTATTTGAGCTTGGTTGCAGTCGAATTCTGGGCGGCAGCAGCTCTGAATGGTCTTGGCAAGGTCCCGCAACAAATGACGTGAAAATACATGCAGGAGGCAGAGCAGAAAAACACAGAAAATGCGCAAAAATGGCAAAATTCGGCGAAATATTGACTTTTTGTCATTGGCGCGAAAATTTGGATGGCATCAACATGACGTCATCAGGTGGGGTCAGGGTCGGGTGACGTCAGAATGAAGTCATCGGGTGACGTGGCGGCCTGTGAGTGGTCCACGGGGACTGCATAGGTGGCGTGACAGCTCGAAGCGATGGCGGGCGGGGGCGCTGATGCGGCGGTGAGGTGGCGTGACGTTGGCATGACCGGTCAGCGGAAAACCAGGAGTGGTAAGTTGTTTCATATCGCACCGCTATTCATATGAAAGCGGGATTGTCAAAGGCTGGCTCGATCTAGTAATATGTCGATGCATGCCCCCATGTGTACGTCAGCGGACGTCATTTTTCGGAAGCTAACGGTAGTACATCGGGGCCGCGACAAAATTGATAAGGGCCGTCGGATGGGAAAGCCCAGATCCGACGACTGGCGGGAGGCAGAGTTGGCCGGACAATATGGAAGGGCGGGGATAATAAATAATATTATTTTCTGAAATATGTGCCCGGCGGAACATTATAAAAAGTGGGTTTTTATGGTTTTTACAGAGTTACGTGTTAAAAAGGGATTTTGCACATGTTTCTTTACAAAGAGGGTTTAGGTTATTAATCCAAGCAGATCTCGGATTAATCCCAAGATTAATTTTTCAGTGCTCTTTGGGTCGCGCTCAATGTTTTAGCACTTGAAAACATTTTTAAAGCCAATCATAGAGCTATAATGCTCGGGGAAGGGAATATGTAGATTTTTTGGGTTTTTTGCATAATTTACATAGTAATAGGGGGAATAGGGGGTATAGGGAGTTAAATAGTGATAGATTAGTAGTTAGTATGAGTGGAAAAGGTGGATGAGGGGGGTAAAACACTAAGCTTCAGATGAAATTAATTTAGTTCAGAGAGTAGATCAAAATGAAAAGATTTTTGCACAAGAAATGTGGAAATGGCATATATACAAGTAAACATAGGATGTTAGCAAGATTTTCAGATAGGGAAACTTGGGAAGTTAGACATGCTCCATGGTGATGCTGCAAAAATGATAGAGAAGAGGAGCTTCTCTATCCAATGAAGTTTTCTTGCTTTAGACCAACAAAATTGAAAAGAGTTGACACTTCTGCAACCCCATCTACCTACCCATCTACTTGCCTAGCATTTTTTGTTTCTTCATAGAGGGTGCACTTGGACTAGCAAACCCTCAATTGTTCTTTTCTTTTCTTTTTGCTTTTTTCTTTGCTTTTCTATCTACAACTAACCTTATTACCTCCAAGGCCCCAGATTAAACAGTTGGGAACCTTAATTCTCTACCTAACTACTGGCCTGCCAAGATTAAGCAGTTTGGACAGGCTTCTTTCTCTATTCTTATGACAAGAAATTGAAACATGGCATGATCCAGATTAGGCTGTTGGACCATCCATCCAAAATTCAGTCAACATCAAGCTATGTACACATATTGCATTCTCTTGGAAATATGGGATCTTTGCATCACCAAAGCAGAGCATATTTGGAACTTTCTTTGGCAATCATGAAATATGAAACCTATTGGTATAGGTACTTAACAGTGGCTCCACATGGGGATGGTTTTTCCATTTGAAAGACCAAGAACAGCAGGTCAGAATGCCTTGGCCCTTGACTTCTTTTACCAAAACTTGGAGTTTTCCTCCTTGAAATCTCAAAATTGTGCCCTTCCCATCTTGGTAGATCTCTGAACTTATTTGCCTTTTGCCGATAACTTACAAAACTTGGGAAGCTACATTTTATACATGTTAACAGAAAGTAATATATACACCCTATAATGTACAAGGGAGAGTCAAACTATATGCATGGGAAGTAGTCAAAATAGTGCTTCAACATCCTGCCATTCACAGGACCTTCATCCAAGTCAGTTTCATCCAGATTTTTTAGGAAGTAAGTGTTGTTTCCTTGCACTGCTTGGATAACAAATGGTCCTCTCCAAAGAGAATCAAATTTTCCATGTTTTCCTTTATCATCCCTTCTTGAATCCCACTTGAGGACTTTGTCACCAATGTTGAAATCTTCAGCCTTAGTCATTCTATCAAAAGCTTTCTTTAACTTTTCATGTAAAACTTGAACTCTGCTATAAACTTGGTCTCTAGTTTGCTGCAAACATATTATTTGATTGATCCTTCTTTGCATGTCATTGGGCTTAGCTTGACTTTCTTGAAGTAGTTTCATAACAGGAACCCCTAGTGATGAAGGAAATTTGGCTTCTAATCCATAGACTAACTCATATGGGCTGACCCCAATGGATCTCTTGGTTGTTAGTCTATCTGCCCATAAGGCATTCACAAGCTTCTTATGCCAATTCTTCTTATTTTCTTCCAACACCTTCTTTATGATGTTTACAAGGCTTTTATTTGATGATTCAGCTAGGCCATTTCCTTGAGGGTAGTATGTAGTGGAATGGCCCAAAGTAATATGAAATTTGTGGCAGAAGTTCACCATATTCTTGTATCTAAAAGCAGCAGCATTGTCTGTTATTATCTTGTTGGGGCAACCAAATCTAGAAAATATGTTATTCTCCAAAAACTGAATGATAGATGAATCATTTGCCTGTCTACATGGGATGGCCTCGATCCATTTGGTGAAGTAGTCTGTGGCTGTGAGGATCCATCTATGTTGGCCTGAAGATGAGGGATGAATTTCCCCAATGAAATCCAAGCCCCATTGTTGAAAAGGTCTCTCTGTTGCAATAGGCCTCAAAGGAAGTGGCAGTAAATTTCTCTTTCCCTCAAACATTTGACACTTATGGCACGAGGTAGTGAAATTTTTAACATCAAAGAACAAAGTGGGCCAATAGTAACCAGCCCTCAGTATCTTATCCACAGTGGACTTCCAATACAAGTGTCCACCACAATCACCTGCATGAAATTCTTTCATGACATTGTTAGTCTCATTCTCAATTAAGAAGTTTAACAATATACCCTCATGGTTTTTCCAAAGCAAATTGCCATCCATAACACAAAATCTTGAAGCTTTCATTTTTAGGAACCTACATTTAGTTCTGGACAATCGTGGGGAAGCACACAGGTTTTGCAACACATAAAATATATCAGAATACCAAGAGGATTGTTCAAAGGCTACATTGATCTTTGGAGTCGCCAGATCCGGTTCATTGTGCATTTGATTTATGTCTAGGGCTTGGAAATTTGTTTCAGACATTAGTTTGGCCAAACCTTGGCCCTTTATTAGTTTTGTAGGTCTTATCTCAATGTCAAATTCTAAGATGTTTGCAATCCATTTTCCTCTTCTACCCTCTAAATTTTCTTGAGTCAAAATATCCTTGACAATAGCATTTGGTACATAGGCAATGACATGAGAGTATAGGATGTAAATTCTGAAATCTTTGATGGCTTTTACTAAAGCATAAGCTTGTTTTTCCATGATCTGGTATTTGAGAGGTGCATCTCTTAGTGCTCTGCTAAAGAAAGCAATAGGTTTTTCATTCCCCTGATCATCTTTTTGTAACAAGACAACACCAATTGTGTGTTGGGAAGCAAAGGAAAATATAATGAAGTCTCTATCAAATTGAGGGTTTCTCAGGACTGGGGTTTGGGTGAGGGCTAGTTTGATTCCTTCAAATGCCTGATTTGCATCCACAGTCCACTTTACCTTAGAGTCCTTTTTAAGCATGTTATTAAGTAATCTGATCAATTCTGCCAAGTTTGGGATAAATCTCCTTAGGAAGTTGATCTTACCCAAGAAGGCTTGCAATTATTTTACATTTCTTGGATGAGGCATTTGTAGGATGGCCTGTATTTTGTCTGGATGAATTCTAATACCATGCTTTGAAATAATATGACCCAATAACTTGCCTTCTTCCAAACCAAACAGGGATTTCTTTGGATTTAAGGAAATTCCATATTTCCTACAAGTTATGAATATTTGCCTTAGATGTTTCAAATGTTCAGAGTCAGATTTTGAAAATGGTGTAAGGTCATCTAGGTAAACCATAAGGAAATCATGAATCTCTTTGGCAAAAGCAATATCCATTGCTCTTTGAAAGGTAGCTCCTGCATTTTTCAACCCAAAAGGAATTTTGACATATTTGAAGGTTCCCCATGGGGTTGTGAATGTTGTTTTGTCCTGATCATCAGGGTGAACTAGGATCTGGTTGAAACTTGAGAATCCATCAAGTAAAGAAATTCTTGAGGCCCCCACTACTCTTTGCAAGATGTGATCCATCTTGGGTAAGGGGTAATTATCTTTTAGGGACACTTGATTCAAGTTCCTTAGATCAACACAAAGCCTTATTTCACCAGTTTTCTTTCTTGTAGGGACCAAATTTGAAATCCAATCAGAAAACCTGATTGGTGCTATGATGCCAGCTTTAAACATTTTTTGTACCTCTTGCTCCATTGATGGGAGAAGCATAGGATTGATTCTCCTCAATTTTGTTTAAAGGGTTTTTGATTTGGCTTGAGGGGGATAGTATGTTGAATGACAGAGGTGTCATATGATTTCAAATCCTCATAGCTCCATGCAAAGACATCTTGGAATTCTTTGTAAAGGTCAACATATTTGGGCTTTTGGTCAGGAGGTAAGGAAGTAGACAATTTTATTATTTTGGGTTGTTCAGCAGTTCCAATGTTACATTCTTCTATGGCAGAATTGAGGGGCTGCATTTTTGGCTTCCTAAGAATATCATTTGAGTCAAAAATGTCTTCCAAAGGAGTGAGGCCTGTTGGAAGAAAATTGTCTTTCAATTGTATAACTTCAGCTTCAGCATCAGCTATTTCCTCACAACTGATTTGTTTAATTTCTTGTATGTTTTCTTTGTTAAAAATTGTTGGATGTAGCATTTGGTTTGCTGTTTTGGGTGAAATATTTGTTTGGTGCTGTTCACCTAGTGTTTGTGAATCACTTGCAGCCTCTGTATCAATGTTTAGTCTTGAAAATTCTCGCTGCAAAGTCAAGAAATTATTTATTTGTGTATCATCCTCAAACACTTGCCAATCCTTGACATTGTTTGGGACAGAAGGTCTGTGTTTTATCTCAGCTGTAAAGCAATGCTTGGGTTCAAAAGGTAGTTTACAAGTGCTTGCAAATGTGGCCAAACTATGAGCATGAAGATTATGGGTTCTAGAAATTTTGGTAATTTGAAATTTAGTGAAGGAATTTAGTATTTCAGCAGCAGCAGACCTATAAGATCTCAGTCTTTTGCCATTGGTGACAAAATTCCCCTTTACTTGTTGGATAATTAGGTCTGAGTCTCCTAGGATTGAAACTTTTGTGGCTTGTAAGGATTTTACTAGTTCGAGGCCTAGTAAAAGAGCTTCATATTCTGCCATATTGTTGGTGCACCTGAAGTTCAACCTATAGGCTCAGCCCTCTGCATGACTGTTTTGTTTGTTATGTATCCAAACCCCTGCTCCTGCCCCTACTTTGTTGACTAACCCATCAAATTCAAGAAACCAGAGTACTTCTCAGATAAGGGAAGAATTGTCAACTATTATGGGACTTGGCATCAACAACTTGAGATCTTGGCTTACACTTGGTTTTTATTCTTGAACAATTTTGTTTATTGATTACTCAACCATTATTTCTAGAGCAGCAGTTTGTTCATTTATATGCTGATCTTGTTTGAGTGTCTTGGTCTCATCATCATTTGTAGGAACTGTATTATCATTGAAGAGAATATAGGAGTCTATGTCAGAATGGACAGCATATATGGGAAAGTTTTGAGGTTTTTCTTCACTGCTGACCATGTATTTCATGAGTGTTTCTCTGTATAGTCTCTTTGGTTGCCCAAAGACAGAGATGGTGGCATAGGACATGTCTAATTGAAGGGAGCCTTGAAGTTTAGCACCCCATGATCTTGATAATAACATTCCATATTTTGGTGGGATATCAGCAACCACCACATCCATTAAAATTGTTTTATTTGGATATTGAACCAAGGAAACACATAAATCCTTTATCAAACCTAAACACTTAACTTGGCTGGAGTCAAATGAGAATAGGTCCTTGTATGGCCTTATTATGTCTAAATTCAGTCTCTCCATCACAGATTTGGGCATAAGGTTATGGGATGCTCCAGAATCAAAACATGGCATTGTGTAGTATCTTGTCATGGATATGCAGGCTGACATAAAAAGGTAAAATTCCATTACCTATTGTTTTTCCATCAACCTCAGGGCCAAAAAGTAATTATGGGGTATCATCCAACACATTAACATCATCTTTATTGTTTGTCAATTGAAGGGACTTTTTAATTTGTTGTTTGTAAATGTCATGTTTGGCTAATTCAGCAAGGGGTATGGCTATTTTCAATTTACCAATTTCAGACTCAAAGTCAAAAGGTTTTTCAGTTTGAATTTTAGCATTCTGGTTGATCATTTTTTCTTTGTCATTTGACCTTTTAGAGGGTTCCTCTTGGTTCTGTGTCTGATTTTGGGGTTTGTCCTTTTTACCCATCTTTTGCGGAGGGTTGTTTGAATTGGTATGTAAAGGAAGTGCAACTGATGGCTGTTGATTTGAGGCATATGTTTCAGTGATATCCTCCACTGTGACTTCATTAGTGATAGGATCAGATTTGTCTTTGGATTCTGAAATGGTAGCTTTCTTAGATTGCTGGTCATCTTTTACTTTTTTAGGCTGTGACACATTTATGGTTCTACTTCTTAGTTTGTACTGTTTATGAACTTCAAAAACAGCTGTATCATATCCTTGCTTAAAGTCAAAAGACTCACCTGATTTTGTTTGAAATTGCTTTACTTCATCTTCTTCCTGATCTTCTTGAGTCAGGAAAACTTGTTGTTCATTGTTCAAACCCATCAAATTGATGTGGGTGTCATATATTTGCTCATTAGAAGTAGATGTCTCAGCATAATTTTCTTGGAAAGGAGGTCTGACCTCATTTTCAGGGCTTGCCTTTCCAGCATGTTGATTTTGGTTTCTCCTAAAATTTGGATTTCTGACAGGATTGTTTTGTGGGACTTCCCATGATGATTTTCTCTCAACTGACTCCACTCTCTCACCTAATCTTTGCATACCATTAATTATTGCATCCAGTTTCTGATCCCATCCTGAAGGCTCTTCTTTAAAGGTAGTCTTTCTCTCAGTTCTTGTTCTATTTCTCTTCGCTATCAGGTTGGCTTCTACACTAACTGCTATGTCCTGCATTTCAGCTAAAGTTCGGGGAGTCCTTTCTCTTAATTGGTATGCCATATCTGAATCAAATCCATCAGGGAGGGTATATAGGGCCAGATCCGGTGGGGGTCTAAGATTTTGTGGAATAGCATTGTAGACATTGTTAAACCGAGCACAGTAGTCCAAAATAGTTTCTTGTGGACCTCTTTTGATTGTATTGTATTCAACTAAAATATGACGTGGGTCCTTTTTCTTCTCCCATCTGTTGATAAATGTTTGATACAGGGCTTCAGGGTCAACTATAGAGTTTATTGGAAGTGACCTAAACCATGTTCTTACATCTCCTGTTAGGCTTTGCACAAAAATTTTCATTCTAACCCCATCATCATCTATTTCGTAGTTTTCAAAGTAGTCCTGCATTTTCTTAGTATGTTGAAGGGCTGGATAAGAGCCAGTACCATCAAAGTATGAGATCTTGCTTTGGTACTCTTGAGGCATAGGAGCTGGATTGGCCGGTAACTACAATGGAGCATTTCTATTAGCCATGTTTGGAGGGACAATATGAATAATAGGGATGAATGGGACAAGTGGAGGAAAGGGGATAACAGGGATATGTGTAACTAATGGAGGAGTTGAGGAGGCACTATGTGGGGTGGAAGAAGAACTAGGAGATTGTTGAACTGTGGTATGAGGATGGCGAGAAACCTTAGCAGGGGTTGGAATCTCAGTGTGAACACCTGTTTCAGAACCTGAATCTGAAAATGTTTCTTCTATCCTTTGTTTTTTATGTATTCTTGAAATCAGATTTGGGTTTTGGAACTCAGGTGATGGATTTGGATCAGGATTAGATCTTGTATGCCGGGTTTTCTTTTTAGGAGCCATCCTTCTAAGATCTTCTTATGGAAAGTTTTCTAAGATGTATGAATGCTTAAAGGGACTGACCAGGTATAAACTAACTGTATGAGACTTAAGACTGAATAAATATTGACTGAGGAAGCTTTTATATACTCCTGCAAATGCAAACGAGAGGCAGTTTCCAAGGCTTTCTGGCTTTCCTTCAGACTTTATCTACAACGTTAAATACCAAACATAGGTTTATGAAATTGATGTCCCCAGTGGAGTCGCCATTTATGTTAACACCCAGGTTGTTCCCTTTGACTCCCAAGGGAATACGGCTGGGGTAACCACTAACCAAGCTTTGGATTATAGGTCCTAGCCTACCTGTAATCAGAGAGGGCTCTCTCTTTAAGTTTTAGCTTTGTTTTGTAAAGATTTTGGGCTAGTTATGGGTTTAGTTTTTTGTTTAAAGTTTTGGTTGTGAACTGTTGTTGTGAGAAGGGCATGAAATGTTTGGGAGATGTTAGTCCATTGGGCATATGGAGTCAGAGATTTGGGACAGTCCTGGTGCCTGTAATGGAGAAAGTTTTACTGCAAGGCTAGATGACTATTCTTAATATAAATTCTAATTAGTGAGTGAAACAGTGGGAGATGGAATTACAGACAGTGTGATAACAAATTGAACAGCAATTTCTACTTAGTAGCATACATGAATTACTAAATAGAAACTGTGAAAGATTCAGGGTTTATTGGAGCAGTTAAGAATTCCAATTAAACAATTGAGCCTATAGAAAACATTTATAGCAAAGACAGATTGAAATCAGGGTGTCTCCATGGACAAATCTTGAGCTATTCTTTTTCTTTCCTCCTAAGTTTAGATTAACATGTGAAAGATATGAGTTAAACTGATAATAAAAATGAAAAGAGATAGAGAAAACTTATTATATCAAGACAGAGCACTAGAATCCTGCAGCATTCAGTAGTTCCAAGACAGCAAGCATCAGTAAGACCAACTTCTGCAAACCCCAAAGCCTTTCTGTATTATTTCTCCAGAGATTACAGCCGATTTCTCTTTCTTGAACAATAGAAGTAAACAACAACCCCCAAATGAGCAGCGCGGGGGTGAATATATACAAAAATATCATGTAAAATATCTAGAATGATAGTTATTGACCAATAACTATCTCTACCAACTTTGTACAGTGAAGTTATTTACAAAATTTAAGGCCTGTAGTAAAGGTACATAACAACTGTTTGTTGTTTGTCAGTTGATGATGACTTTTGGGCCCAAGGGCCGGTTGCGTTATTTCTTGGATGACTCCTACTGACGACGACTGCTGTAGATGACACGTTGCGGCTCTGATGCCTTTGGGATGCTAACCTGTAATCTTTGACCTGTGGTTGCTGATTTGTGACTTCTTTATTGATTCTCTGCTTGCTGTAAAATGCATTTGATTAAATTATTTTATCAAATCACAGCAAAGTCCTTATCATATCTGTCCACCATTGATCAGTGGGCATCTGATGCCTTTGCATCTTGTGTAATGTTTCATCAGCATCTGTATATTTTTAGTAATTAGGGGGGACTGCAAACAGATGATTGATTTCATGTTCTATATAAAACAGATTTTCTAGTTTATCATACAGCTCTTGTCCTTTGGGCGGCCCAATTCCTTCCGAAGTGCTAGATGAGGTAGTCAACTGATCAGTGATGTAGTTGTTGACTCTTTTTGCATATTTCTCATGAGAAGATAGCCTTCCTGCGCTGTTTAGTAAAATGGGGAGTCCCCTGTCATATAATGCTGTGATCTTGGCACCAAAAGTATTTACCTCTGCTTGAATATCCTGACATTTTCTTTCTAGTGCCTGTACATAGTTTCTGAGGGTGAGTACCCTTTTGATCAGCAAAATTGTATCAGTTCTATCTCTGATACCCATGTTTGCTAACTGTATGCCAGTTCTGTTGTTCAACACATTGATCATTCTAGTAGCTACATCTGGGATACTTCCTAGAGAAGCGTTGGCTTTTTGACTTTCTGCATAAGCCCTGCCCAGCAAATTCATTTGCTCATGGATGGTCTCTATATATTGCCATTGGTCTTTGATTGATTGACCAATCTTTAACCATATAATTTTCTTGAGCTCCGTTATTGCTTTGCCCATGACCATCTCTTTCTCTAGCTCTTTGATTTTTCTTTCCAAGGTCCTTACTTCCCTTGTCTTTTCTGCCACCTGTTGCTTAGATTTATCATGTTTCTCATTAAGTGTGGCCAATTTCTCCTTGGCTTCATTCAGCTCTGCCATCTGGGCTTCTAGGACTTGAATCTCCTTCATCATCTTTTGCATGTCTAGGCTTGGAGCCTGTTCTGGTGCCGTTGCTGGTGCTGATGTTGATGGAGCTGTTTGAGCTATCTGCCCTGTGGGAGGAGTAGTAGTTTGAGGGGACTCCTCAAGGTTTATGACTTGCTGAGGGGGTTGAGATGGCTGGCCTCCCTCTTTCTGCTTTAGTGCCTCCTGCAGTGCAGCCTCTGTTTCTACCAATTTACCTTCTGTTTGGACCAGTTGCTGATGTAGTGTTATCAGCATGGCTACTGTATCCTGGTCTTTCCTCTACTGAGCAACCTCTTCTGTTTGGGGGTGAAGGGTTGATGGGATCTTCACCATCTTTCTCAAAGCTGCAATATCTGCATCTCTTTCTTTTAGCAGTGCCTGCACAGCTTTGGGATCCTTTGGGTCATGCCCGAGCTCTATAATTATTTCCTACAGAGACCTGATCCTGTTGTCTTTAGCCTGGGAGGATGCCTTTTCTAACTCCAATTGTGCAGTGGTATTATTCAAAGAATTCTGCAATCTATAATTTATCAATGTTTTATCTGCAAGAGTGGCATACACCATCTCACCCGTTTGCTTGTGCAATTCAATTTGATCCATTGGGTGGATGTCCTTGGACAAGATTTCCAAGTTTGTTCTTATATAATCAGCTACAAACTGTGGCTGCAATGCTGTGGGCATGAAATGGCTCATTATCATTTTGCCCTCTTGCACATCATATGCAGACATCAACCTCTGCTGGTTTGTAGGAGCCATTTTCAACAAGTGATTGTACAGCTGTAACCTCACTGGCTCATTTCTGGCCTTGATGTCTATGAATTGTTTCTTTATGCTAGACTCGCCTTTTCTTTGTTGCCCTGAGGAGCTGACCTCTCCTTCAAGTATTCTTTGGTGCTCTTGCTGTAATGAGCTAGCTGACACCTCTGTGCTGGGGGGACCCATCTGTGTTTGACCAGAAGGCATCTCCTCCTCTCAAAAAGGATTGAGCCTTTGTCTCTTTTCCCCTTGCTATGATGTTGCGGTACTAAGGGGAGTTTGTTCCTCTCTATCTCTCTTCTTACCCCTCTCTTCATTGATAAGGGTTTGGAGCACCGAAGTCTCCACTGTAACATTCTGTACTGGGGCCTCCTTTTCTTGCATTTGCTCATCATTAGGACCAGGAGCCTCTACCATTTCTTCCTGCTGTTCAGGATGATTTTCAGGTTGTTCTTCTTAGTCTTCTGGCTCTTCTTCTTGGGCTGATTGCTGCTCTTCAGGGGCCTCTTGCTGTTCTGGTTCCTTGCCTTTATCCTTGGCTGAAGTCTCTGTTGTAATTGGGGCTTGGACCGCCTTTTGTGGAGCTGTGGATGATGAGGCAGCTGCTCCCACTTGAGTGCCTAGAAGAGAAGATACCTGTGAACAAAGCTCTAAGTCAACCAACTTTTGGAGATTTCTTATTCCTCTTTGAGCTAACTCTTCTTGTGTAGTAGCCTCTTCTAAGGTGCCTTCCCTCCATTCTAGTTGATTTGCATATTTTTCTATGTGAGGCAACCTTAAGTGATCATAACTGGCCAGCCTATATCTGACCCTTCTTAAGCTTATGAAATGAGTGGGGTTGTATGGTGCCCAAAGGAAGCTGGTCTGTAAGCCAAGGCCATTTAGCATTCTATCTGCCTCTTGCCAAGCTTCCTCCCTTTTATTGTAGATGAAGGGGCCTAATTGGTTTCTGACTTTAAGCTGTGCTTTCTTGCCCTTGCTTGAAAAATGGAGTACATCAGCATTCCCAAATTGCCTGAAATATTCAAGGGCAAACAATCTCATAGGCACATATCTGGGCAATCTGTATGGGGCCAACTCACACCCATATATTCTGATAACTGTGTGGTTTTGGTAAAAATACCAATCCCCAATGTTGTATACCTTGGACAACTGAAGAATTCTCTGCATCTCATCAGTTAGTCTTGGAGGAGGTGAGCTCAGAAGCAGAGACATGGCTGGGTGGATGAAGAGGTCTATAAACTCACAATAAGTGTAAGGGGAACAAGACCTACGGTGGAAAATAGAGGACCAATAGACCACTGACCTTGGATTGCCTTGTGCATCCATTCTTTTCACAGGAAAAGCAAAATTTCTCATGCTGATAGTATAGGATTAAATGATAGATATAGGAGGTGTCTCTGAACACCCTTTCTCTTTCCAAGTCTATCAATTGCTCATGTATTTTATTGGAGATGTAAGTGGCATAGTCATAACAGATTGGGGGCTTACCAGGGGAAAACATGGCCATTATCACCAGTACAGTTTCATCAACAATTTCTATTGAATTATAGCCCAATATGGGACTAATCATGTCTGCAAGGTTTGTGCCCAATTGATTTAGGTATACATAATGGATGGGAGGGTACTTCATGGTCTCAGAGGTTGAATTAATGAACAATTGATTTATCTTGGTGATTTAAGCATCTGTCAGTTTAACTCCTTGTTTTATCAGATCCATCATTGATAAATGAACTAATTTCTTAGCAGTTTTGATGATTAGCATCTCTCTAATGGCTGCAGGGGTGACATAAAAAACAACTGAGCCTGAAGGGTCAAGCAAAGCCCTCTGAGTGGGGTCGTAGCAGGCAGCACACCGATGGATTAGGTCAGGAAACACATTGACCTGAGGGAGCTTGAAGATGTGGAGGAAAGAATCCCAAATGCCCAATATATCAATTCCACTATTATGCTTAATTTTCAATTCATTTAGCAAGTGAATGTGATACTTGCTATTCATTAGCATTTCCTCTGATATTTGGTAATCTTTATCTGCTAATGGTTTCCACTCCAACTCTCTCTGAGGGGCATTCAATGGAGCAATATTCAGGGCAACAGGTGCTACTGGTGTATCCATGTTTTACAAGCGAATTTGGGTTAAATTTCGACTATTTTTGGGAGAAATACCGTCCTGCGCGGTAGGTTAAGTAATTTGCTGAATTACAGCCTGTTTCAGAGCAACAGGGGTGTAATTGGGCACAATTGGCCGGTTAAAAACTGATGGAATTGGTTTTAAGGCGTACCAGGCCTATTTCTCTAGGGAAATGGTCAATTTTAATGGTTTTTTAACAATGCAGGATGAAACAGAGCGCGCAGTTGGGGAATTGACAAATACCTGGTTTAATGGTGGTATTTGAGCTTGGTTGCAGTCGAATTCTGGGCAGCAGAAGCTCTGAATGGTCTTGGCAAGGTGCGGCAGCAAAGGACGTGAAAGTACATGCAGGAGGCAAAGCAGAAAAACACAGAAAAATGTGCAAAAATGGCAAAATTCGGCCAAATATGGACTTTTTGGCATTGGCGCGAAAATTTGGATGGCGTCAGCATGACGTCATCAGGTGGGGTCAGGGTCGGGTGACGTCAGCATGACGTCATCGGGTGACGTGGCGGCCTGTGAGTGGTCCACGGGGACTGCATAGGTGGCGTGACAGCTCGGAGCGATGGCGGGCGGGGGCGCTGATGCGACGGTGAGGTGGCATGACATTGGCATGACCGGTCAGCGGAAAACCAGGAGTGCTAAGCAGTTTCATATCGCACCGCTATTCATACGGAAGCGGGATTGTCAGAGGCTGGCCCAATCTAGTAATATGGCGACGCGTGCCCCCGTGTGTACGTCAGCAGATGTCATTTTTCGGAAGCTAACGGTAGTAAATCGGGGCCGCGCCGAAATTGATAAGGGCCGTCGGATGGGAAAGCCCAGATCCGACGGCTGGTAGGAGGCAGAGTTGGCCGGACAATATGGAAGGGCGGGGATAATAAATAATATTATTTTCTGAAATATGTGCCCGATGGAACATTATAAAAAGTGGGTTTTTATGGTTTTTACAGAGTTACGTGTTAAAAAGGGATTTTGCACAGGTTTATTTACAAAGAGGGTTTGGGTTATTAATCCAAGCAGATCTCAGATTAATCCCAAGATTAATTTTTCAGCGCTCTTTGGGTCACGCTCAATGTTTTAGTGCTTGAAAACATTTTTAAAGCCAATCATAGAGCTATAATGCTCGGGGAAGGGAATATGTAGATTTTTTGGGTTTTTTGCATAATTTACATAGTAATAGGGGGAATAGGGGGTACAGGGAGTTAAATAGTGATAGATTAGTAGTTAGTATGAGTGGAAAAGGTGGATGAAGGGGGTAAAACACTAAGCTTCAGATGAAATTAATTTAGTTCAGAGAGTAGATCAAAATGAAAAGATTTTTGCACAAGAAATGTGGAAATGGCATATATACAAGTAAACATAGGATGTTAGCAAGATTTTCAGATAGGGAAACTTGGGAAGTCAGACATGCTCCATGGTGATGCTGCAAAAATGATAGAGAAGAGGAGCTTCTCTATCCAATGAAGTTTTCTTGGTTTAGACCAACAAAATTGAAAAGAGTTGACACTTCTGCAACCCCATCTACTTACCCATCTACTTGCCTAGCATTTTTTGTTTCTTCATAGAGGGTGCACTTGGACTAGCAAACCCTCAATTGTTCTTTTCTTTTCTTTTTCCTTTTTTCTTTGCTTTTCTATCTACAACTAACCTTATTACCTCAAAGGCCCCAGATTAAACAATTGGGAACCTTAATTCTCTACCTAACTATTGGCCTGCCAAGATTAAACAGTTTGGACAAGCTTCTTTCTCTATTCTTATGACAAGAAATTGAAACATGGCATGATCCAGATTAGGCTGTTGGACCATCCATCCAAAATTCAGTCAACATCAAGCTATGTACACATATTGCATTCTCTTGGAAATATGGGATCTTTGCATCACCAAAGCAGAGCATATTTGGAACTTTCTTTGGCAATCATGAAATATGAAACCTATTGGTATAGGTACCTAACAGGTTCCTTTTTCATAATCAAATAACTTTATTGGGAGCCAAAATATCACTTAGTATAACTTGATTTAGTTTACTTTAGAACTCACATTACTTGACTTATTCATAACTATTTCTCACATGATAAATTCAGCTGAAAGGCAAAAGGTTAAGAGAAGGTTAAAGTGTTGTGACTAGTCTCTTTTGTGTAGTTTCACTTAGATTTCACATTGCTTAACATTTCATGATGTCTTTTCATAGAGAAGATTAAGTTGAAGAGTTGAAATAGTGTGAGATAGTTGTTCTTACTTTTAGTAGGATTTAATATAGATTTCATTTTCATTTTCATTCAGCAACAGAGATACTGGGCCGATGTCATTAGTCCTTTATTTGATGTCTTTATTTTTCTTCAAGAGTTGATTTCATTGCAGTTGTTGTTCAAGCTTTCTTGTAGAATACTCTTTAAGTTTTGAGAAATCATTTAGAGATCACCACAATCATCCACATTTCACTTGCTTTATTACTTCCACCATATCACAGTAGGAAAGATACAATTGAAAACAAACTTAAAAATGCTAAAACGACAAAAGACTAAGAAAACGGTTATCTAAGTACATATAGTACACCTCACTTCATCAGCTTACGAGCCTCGGGTTGACATTTAAAAGTTGCAATTTAGACATCACTAAATTGACCAAACAGTTATTTGATTCTCGGAATCGAATAGCCATCGCCCGACCACCCGTGGGGGTGGCTATCCGATTCTCGGAATCGAATAGCCATCGCCCGGATGCCCGTGGGTGTGGCTATCTAATTCTCGGAATCGAATAGCTATTTCCTGATTTCCCGTAGGGTGGCTATCCGATTCTTGGAATCGTATAGCCACCACCCAGCCACCCGTGGGTAAATTGGTACACCAATTTCCCGAGGTCGTAACTTTGGCACCTGAAATTCATTTGACATGTACAATAGCTCATTAGAAAGATCTATCTGAGAACTATATCTTTGAGAAGAGAAACACTGGTCCATGGACCTATGTTGCTCCCATATTTCCCAAAAAACGTCATTTAGGGCCTCAAAATAGCTCCGAAAGTTCAAACCCGAGAAACTGCTAAAAATAGTAAATTGTGCTACAATTACGAAAACTGAAAAACTGAAAGAAATAGTCATTGGCGTCCAAGTGGTATAGGTGGGTGGCCACCAACGTCCACTTGGATCAATATGAGACTACAACTCATTCACCAAGTAAAAAAGAAATGTTTACAATGATTTACACTTCACGAGGGGTTGTAGAGTAACACACAGTAAAACAAAGTAATTGTTGTTTCACGTGGCACCAAAATGTGCTCCATGATTTTCTCCTCTCTATTTCACACAATCTCTCTCATACAAAAATTACTTTTACATTCATATTTATCTCAACATACAATTTGACATTAATACATGACAGAGCAAAATAATTAATACGTTGTTGTGTTGAGTGAGGACAGTAATCATGCAGGTGTCTATGGGGTATGGGCAATAATGGCGTAGTAAATTCTTGCCCGTATTTACTAAAATTCTTTAAATTCCACAGCCTTTGTGATGTGCTGCAGAATGGATCGCGTGGTACTTCTATTGTGGCTTAAGTCCTTCCATCTTCAAACAAATATGGAACCTATAAAAATGCTTCTGACAAATATGGCTGCTGTCGGGGAGTTTAACATGGTGGTTGGGATTAATATTTCCAACATCGTGAGAGACTTAATTCATTTCAATATTTTGTTACCATGGGTTTTGTGAAGTTTTTTACCTCCGAAACAACTCAATTATGTTATTGCATAGCTCAAAATCCGCAACTTACAAGTTATTGGACTGTGAATTCACGTGCGAGAGAAGGGGGCATAGGTAGCACTGAGCAAGGATATAGAATTTGGAAATCATGGAACGTGGAGATAATACACTCATAAGCTCACCCAAAGAGAGAGGTATTGTGAACTTGTTAAATTTGTATGGTGAGGTATTTTGTCCTCACCATCTGCATGTTCCATATTTGCGATAAGTACCCGCTGGGGTTTGCTAATTATGGTGTGGACCGGGGGTATTGGAACACAATAGATGTTGGTGGACTCCTCGTCTAAGGGGTCAGACTGTTCTACTGGTTCTTCTACAGGGTTGTCAAAGACAACCTGTTAGGCCCCTATACTACTAGTGTAACCCCTTGTTGTTATTAGTACAACCCCCTTATTATATTGTTGTACCCATGTAGTCCCCATATTGTTATTATTGTGCCCCATAGAAGCCCACTATTGTTATTATTGTGCCCTTACATTATTATTGTTATGTCGGCTCTGATTATATTATGACCCCTTAGACTCTTATATATAGAAAGGAGGTTTTGTCATTTGTATCATCCAAGAATTGTTCATTTGTGTAATGTAAAGGAGGTTGCCCCCTCAAAGAGGCTGAATTCTAAGGCGTTGATCTATCATTTCTATCTTTTTGTTAGCTGGTTTCATAACATTTTGTATTAGAGCTTTGGATGCTAGGGTTTTGCTATTCCAAACAGGTCATTATAGCATTTTCGCTATAACATTTGTTTTGTGATGTTTCAAAAGCTAAAAAAAAACCACCTGATAAGAAATCGCACTGAACCTCTAGTTAGAATTTTAGATCTTGTCTCGCTATATTTTCAGATATATGATCTGAGGAATTTAGGGTTTCTGCAAGCTCACGAATTACATCCCAAACAGGTGACCTAGGGAAAATCGTCATAACTGTCTCTCTAAGCATTAGATTGAAATTTCGTAAGAAGTTATAGAACGAGGACGAACTATAGTTTCTTGTGTTTATTTTTCATATTCGAAGGTCAAAATAGTGAAACGTGGTACTTCATACAATTTCACTCTTCTGAAAAGGTATATAATCAAACAATGTAAACTTTGAAATGGGAACTATAATCTCAACATGAGAACTTTGCCCAAAAAACCCCGAAAAAAACATGAAAAACAGTGCTAAAAACGAAAAGTGTGTATACTAGAATGATGTTTCTTTTTAGGGTCAATTTTGAACATGTTTTAAAAATGGAAGTGAGGATGAATTATTTGTGCAAAAATTGTGTAAAAAACAACCTAAAAATGAAAAGTGCTAATAATGGAATGATGGATTTTTTTTTGGAGTTAATTTTCAACATTTTAAAAAAATTCTAGTAAAACCAAATCTTTATGTGCAAAAATTGCACAAAAAACACCCTCAAAACAAAAAGTGTTGATGCTCGAATAGCATTTTTTTTTTTTTTTTTGGGGGGGGGGGGGGGGGGGGGGGGGGGTGAATTTTCAACATTTTGAAATAATGGTGTAAAAGATTTTGTTACGACTTCAAAATACATTAAAATTTCAAAAAATAAATTAAAACACAAAATTAAAAATAGAAACAAAAATAAAAACAATGCAAAAAAGGCAAAAAAAAAGTTAAAAAAAACACCAAATGTAAATAAAAATATATATTAAAAACAAAACAAAAAAAAAAAAAAAAAATCAATCAAAAAAAAAAAAAAAAATGTAAAAAAATAAATAACCTATAAAATATAAGAATTAAAAAATAAAATTTTTTAAAGAAACAAATAATAAGAAAAACATATTTTCAAAAAAATAACATTTTTTTAAATGTGGTAAACCATAAAAATATTTGGAAAAAATAAAATAAAATAAAATAATTATAAAATTAAGTAAAAGTAGGAAATAAAAAAAAAAACATTAAGAAAAACTAAAAAAATAAAATAAAATTAAACACAAACTAGATTAAAGAAATAGAAAAATAACCAAAAAACGAAAAAAAAAATAAAAGAAATACAAAAATTAAGATTAAAAACAATTTCAAAAAACCCTAAAAAACAAAAATACGCTGGAATTAAAAATAAAAGAAAAACCTGAAAAACAATTAAAATTAAAAAAAAAATTACATATTTTCAAATTAAAAAATAAAATAAAAAACATTTATATATATATATATATATAGATATATGATTTAAAAATAAAAAATAAAAAAATTCAAATTTTGTATTAAAAAATTTAGAATTTGGATTAAAAGAAAATAAAAACAAAAAAAAAAAAAAAATTAAAAAAACCTAAACATATTTTTGATTTTTTTAAAATAACATTTAAAATATTCTAAATTTATATATTTTACAAATATATATATATATATAAAATTAAAAAAAAACATTTAGCATATATCTATCTATATATATATATATATATATATATATATATATATATATATAACAAAATTTATTTTTTATTTGAAAAAGCAATTTTATCGGCCACCGCCCCCATGGGCGACCGGGCGGTGGCTATTCGATTCCAAGAATCGAATAGCTACTTCTCGGCCAACCCCACGCGTGGTTGTGCGGTGGCTATTAGATTCTCGGTGTCGGATAGCCACCACTCAGCTGCCTGTGGGGATGGCCGAGTGGTGGTTATCTGATTCTCAGAATCGGATAGCCACCGCTCGGTTGCCCGCAGGGGCCGCTGAGCGGTGGCTATCGGATTTTGAGAATCAGATATCCACCTCAAGGGCGGTCAGGGGATGGTTATCTGATTCTGAGAATCAGATAGGCATCACCTGACTGCCATTGGTGGTGATTATTTGATTCTAGGAATCGAATAGCCATTGCCCGGTTGGTCATAGGGTGGCTATCCGATTCTTTGAATCGGATAGCCACCACCTCGCCACCCGTGGGGGTGGCCGGGTGATGGCTATCTGATTCTCAGAATTAGAAGGCCACCACTCGATCGCCCACGGGGATGGCCGGGCAATGGCTATTTGATTCCGAGAATCGAATAGCCACCCCCATGGCCAGTCAAGCGATGGTTATTCAATTCTGATTACAAGAACTGATATTGTTATGCATTCAATATTTGTAATATGTGATTTTGGCATTAATTTTTAAGTTAATCATTATTTTTTGAAAAAAAAATGATTATTATTATTTTTTTGACATAAAATTCATAAAAAAACTATTATTTAACCATTTTTAGTTAAAAATTTTGTATAAAAATTATGTTTCTAACATGTCAATTCTAGCAAAAAATTATCAAAACGTGTAGTTTTTTAGTTATATTTATGTTTAAAATGGTTATTTTTATGTTCATTGTTAAAAAATATTGTTTTTTAGAAACAATTATTTCATGTGGATTGAAAAATTAATTAAGGATGTATAAATATGTGGAATATCGAAAATTCAAAATATCGATCTTCTAATTTAAAAATGCAAAAAAATAAAAACCTCACTACAAAAAAATTAAAATTAAAATAAAAATAAAAAAATATAAAGAAAACGACCACTTCAAAAATTATTAAATTTACAAAATAATTATTTACATTTCATACATTAGAAAATTTAAAGTTAAAAAATAGGTCTTTTAAAAAAAGGGTTTGATGTTGAAATAAAGAGAAAATGATTGGTTGATGAACTTGTGGTTGTTTTTCTCTGAGAGGCAAAGTTCGAACGAGGGTTGCAAGTTCGAAGATTTGTTCTCCATGGAGGGACAGACAAGAGGGAGCTCCACTCCCTCCTACAAACAAGCAGTAACCAGTAGAGGTAAAAAACTGACAAAAGAAATTAGAGGTCCTTTAGATGCAAGGCAATGAAACAGACAAGAGGAGTAGAATAACTCCAAAACGAGGGAGAACAATAACAGTATTGAAAACAAGGAAGAGGACATGGAACAAGGGACAAAAGACAAAGCAAAGAAGTGACCATGCAAGCCCAAAACTACATCATGCCTAGAGTGGTTTTGTCTAATCCAGCTCTGTAGGTGCATAGGGAACACATGCAGACTTATGAAATCATTTGTAAATTCATGGGCCTATGGCTCACTGAAAAAGCTTTCCAAATGTGCATTAAACACCACTAAAACCACTACATCTGGGGTCAAAAGGATTCTTTACAATAGTTTTTTCTAATATTGAGGATAAGGACAGAGTGTTTGAAGGAGGGCCCTACTTCTATGCAGTAGCAGGCCAGTACATGAGACCATAGGTTATGAATTTTGTTCCAGAACGAGAGACTTTTACCTCGGTACCAGTGTGAGTTAGACTCTACTCTCTAACTCTAGATTACTAAGAGTTGGAATCCCTATCTTCCATAGGAAACAAGCTAAGATACTTTGTTAAAGACCCTAAGGCGTAAGAAGAGGAAAATACACATCCTTTGCTAGAATATGTGTGGAAATGTATCTTTCTAGAGCATTTCGGGATGAGGTAATCTTGGAAGTGTATGATGAAGAATGGGTGCAAACAGTGGATTATGTGCATATCCCATTCAGATGTCATAAATTGCATGAGCATGGGCACCTATTCAGAGAATGGCCTCTCAGTGAAACGGAAAACAAGGGCAAAGTAAACACCATGAAAGATTCTGAAAGCATTCAAAAGGTGGTCCATAAAGGAAAGGGAATCAAAAAGTGATCGAAGCAATTTCAATCAGAAAAGCAATGAGCCAGTCAAAACAAGTTTCAAGCCATAGAAGAGGAGGATGTGATACCGGAAGTAGATCAGGGCAAGGGAGATAAACGAATGGAGGAGGGGAATGAAATACATGATGAGAAAAACCAAAATAGGAATAAGCAGAAAGTGGAAATAATAAGTGACACAGAACTGGAGCTGGACCAAGAAATGACCCAGAGTAAGTTGGAAACTGAGGACAATGAACTGCAGGAGATTCTTGAAAATGAAAACCTAGATCTAGAAGGATTCCTACAACAAGGAACCAGGGAGAGAGTGGATTCGTTGCTTCCAGAAGAGATCCATAGAATTCAACAGCTGTTTTTATGGAAAACACAGACCAAAGGGCTGGAAAAGTAGGGGAAAAATGTTAAATAGGGTAGCGAAGGGGTGAAAGCCATGAAGACCACACCAGGATTAGCACCTAGAATCCTAGGAAAGAAATGAGGTCGGAAAAAGAAAAATGAACTGTTGATGAATGTGGAAAGCTAATGATAGAATCAGTGAAGATGAAAGATATATCCAGTTACTCCTTCACAAATCTTTAATAATGAAGTTCACTTCTTGGAATATAAGAGGTCTAGGCAGTAGAAGAAAATAGCTATTACTTAGCAATAGGATGAAACAAGCAGCTCCAGATGTGATATTTATCCAGGAAACAAAATGTTCCATGCAAAAAATAAGAGATATTCAAAATAAATGGCTCAATAAATTTGAGTTTCTAGAGGTCAAAGTAGAGAATATAGCAGGAGGAATTCTCACTCTTTGGAACCCCCACAAAGTTGATCTCATAGATGCAGAGGCATCTAGAAACTATCTCTCGGTGGTCTTTCAACCTATGGGAGACAAAGAGGTATATCTTGTCACGAATGTGTACGGCCCCCAAAAATTGGATGGTAAACTCAAGCTTCTAGACTCCTTGCAGGAGCTTAGAGAAAGACATGCAAGGATCCCTTGGATCTCCAGGGGTGATTTCAACATGATTAAATTGTTGTCAGAGAAAGAAGGGGCTACCAAAACTTTTAACAAGGACTCTTCTGCTTTTTAATCCTTCATAAACAACATGATGCTAGTGGATACTATAATGAACAATGGTACCTATACTTGGAACAATAAAAGAGGAGGAGCTTCTCAGGTGGCATCCAAATTAGACATATTCATAATCTTAGAAGAGCTAATGACCTAGAATAAGGATATATTTGCAAGAGTTCTCCCCTCTGGAGGCTCTGATCATTGGTCAGTGCTTCTGGATATTCAGGGCATTGCTACATCCAAGAATCGACCTTTCAGATTTGAAAACATATGGCTCTCCCACCTAGATTTTTGCAACAACATCGCCACCTGGTGGGCTGAATATTTGAATATTCAGGGCGCAAAAATTTACCTTCTTCAAAAAAGACTCAAACATATCAAACTCCAACTCAAGGAGTGGAAAAAGATGGAATTTGGAAATATTTTTGAAGCAAAAAAAACGGTGGAAGAAAAAATGTAGGAGCTCAACCAAACCCTCATCTTGGAGTGTTTTGATAAAGATAGAAATGATCAAGAAACTCTTTATCATCTAGAATGGGAAAGCTTATGTAAAAAGGAGGAAATATTATGGCGGGAAAAATCTAGAGTTCAATGGCTAAAAGAAGGAGAACATAATACTAAATTCTTCGACATATCCACTATGGCAAACAGAGCTCACATCAGAATTTCTTAGATTAAGGAAAAGGAAGGAAACCTAGTCAACTGTCATGAAGAAATAGAAGAAGTATTGGTCCAACACTTCCGGGGTATTGTACAAGAAACCGGCTCAGATAGAGAACAATACATCAGGATTATTTCAAAACATATACCAAAGTTGGATTCCAGAGAGGAAAATTTCAACCTCAATAGACTAGTATCGGATGAGGAGTTCGGTGAGGTCCTTAAAGAAATGAAAAATGGTAAAGCACAAGGCCTGGATGGATTTAATGTGGATTTCTTCAAAGCTTTCTAGGAGACAGTTAAGCAGGACATTTTGGATGTAGTGGAAGACTCCAGGAGGGATAAAACTATTTTGAAGGCTCTTAATACCACTTTCATATCCCTCATCCCTAAATAGGATGTGGCTCAAACTCTTGATATATTTAGACACATTGCTTTATGTAATGTGGTCTACAAGATTATTTCCAAGGTGGTGGCTCAAACCCCTCCTTCCCACCCTGGTGTTGGTGGAACAATCTGGATATGTGGAAGGAAGACAAATCCTTGATAACATCATTCAACCTCATGAGGTGGTTCACTCATTGACAGTCAACAGGAAAGTAGGAATGATCATGCAATTAGACATAGCAAAATCTTATGATAAGCTGAATTGGTACTATATGAGAAAAGTTCTAACAACTTTTGGGTTTGATCATAATCGGATCAGATGGGTAATAGCTCTTGTTACTTCTACCAGTTTTTCTATCCTTGTCAATGGTTCTCACTCGGAGACTTTTACTCCTTCCAGAGGCCTCCGGTAGGGAGATCCACTCTCTCCCTTCCTCTTCATACTCATGAGGGAAAATTTTAAGAACCCCCCTAAATTTACATGTATAATAAATGGGCGAATCTCCATGGTATATAGGAAAAATGGAAGGCAATTTTATCAAAAATATGATATGTATATATAATTTTTTGGCGAATCTCTCACCAAGCATGGCGAATATTTTACTCAGTTATAAAATCTTGTGTTTATTGAATACACAATTGAAATCAATGCATTTCTTTAAAATATCTTTTGAAATCAAAATTACCGAAATTACATATCGATAACCTAGTGGGTGTAGGATAAAATTCACCCGTGCCATTCACAGAAATCATGAGAAAAAACCTAATACTATATATAAAACCAAGAAAAATTCAAATTCATCACTTCTAGGGACCTCGTAACCACCCTGCCAATACACCAGTATGTTCCTGTTTGCAATTAGAAAAATTACCCAAATTACAATCTGTTTAGTCCAGCATATGTTGGAAAGTTATAGAAGGATGACTAGTGCAATCAATCCATTCCTTTTAGCCCTGGATTTGTTTCAGTTTAAAACAGAAGTATACAAATATACTTGTCCAATGTCTATGCTTTAACCATTCATCTTATGATGTTTTTACAATATAATTTCCTAAGTCTATTTAATATCTTCATTATCATAAAAACCAACCTATATCCATCTTAACTCCACATCTACCACTCTTAGGGGGATGAAATCTATTTATCCCTCTAAGCACTTGGTAGACCGAGAATTAAGATGGATCTAAGATGATAGAATTTCCCCTTTAAATAGTCTATGCTCACATGAATACCATGGTATTACCGTGGGTCAATACCATGGGTTATCATAAACCTGGAGCTTAGAAATTACTACTAGTAATTTATAAAAATTAATAAAATTAATAGTTGATTTTTATTTTATTTTTTATTTTAACAAAGCTAAAATGTTTAACATACATTAAATTACAACATCCATTTTTACTCTTCATCGGATCAAATATTTTTCACTCTATGCTAGTTTTCATATCACGATATTTGATACCTCTCGGGGGTTAGTAGATCCAAAGTAAAGAAGATCTATGCTGGTTTAATTCCCCCATTTAAATAGGCTACATTCTAGGTGAATACCATGGGTCAACACCATGTGCCATTTTGGTGAATACCATGGGTCAATACCATGTGCCATTTTTATTTTTATTAATACTAATATTAGGGTTAATAATGTTTTTTTGCATGGTATTAATAACAATCTAGTCCACGGTATTTGTCCCATAGTATTTTGCCCATAGGTTTCACCTAAATATAACGCATTTTTTGAGTGTTTGTAATTGTAAGGTGACTTATGGAGTAAATATAAAAAAAATGTTTTATTTGTTTACCATACCTCTCGTTTATTTATATTTTTATTAAGTTACCATACCTCTTTCACAAAATTGGTATTTTGCCCATAGGATTCACTTAAATAAAACCTCTTTCTTGAGCCTTCATAAATAGAACGAGGGTTATGGACTAAATATAAAAAGAGGTTTTATTTATTTACCATGCGTCTAGTTTATTTATATTTTTATTTATTTACCATATCTTTTGAGTAGGTATAAAAAGATGCTTTATTTATTTACCATACCTCCACTTTACTTATATTTTTATTTCTTTACAGCCTTGCATGTATATAAGGTGACTTATGGAGTAAATATAAAAAATGTTTTATTTATTTACCATACCTCTCATTTATTTATATTTTTATTAATTTACAATACCTATTTTATAAATATGGTATTCGGGCCTTTGGTCCATAGGATTCACTTAAATAAAACCTATTCTTGAAAATGGATGAATGGATTCACTTAAATAAAACCTATTCTTGAAAATGGGTGAATGGAAGGTTGTAACTCCTAATTTCAAGGGCTAAATTTACCTTTTTTACCCTCTCCCTTAAAATATGGTGGGCTATTTGAGGTGATTTGTAAAAAAGTAGTATGATACAAAATATTCACCCACTTAAAATTTAAAACCCCTTAATTCCCCCAAAGGGCGAACATTTGCCCCTAAAATTTTCTATGATACTCATGATGGAAGGATTGGGTCGAGCAATCAAGCATGCTAAATTAGTTGGAGAGGTCAAAGGTATCCAACTTTCTGAAGATGGCTAGGCCTTAACTCATCAATTGTTTGTTGATGATACTATGGTACAGGGCATCCCCACGGTCAAGGAGGCTCTAGCTTATAGGAAAATCCTGGGAGACTTTGCTATGGCTTCAGGTATGGAAGTCAGTCTCTCCAAATCTAAGATTTTTTTCTTTAATACTCACATTACTATTCAAAGAAACATCTCCAGACTTTTTGGATTTCAATGGGAGTCCCTCCCTTTAAAATATTTGGGTGTTCCTCTCACAGCCAAGCCTTTACATAATAGCATAATGGAGCCACTAATTAATAAAATTCAAGACAAAATCAGGAAATGGACTATCAGATCATTAAATTTGGCTAGTAGGCTAGTGTTAACCAAGGCTGTCCTTCAATCAATCCCAATATTCATGCTATCTACTCCCCCAGCTCCACAAGGAGTCCTGCAGCAACTCAAAACCATTCAAAGAGATTTTATTTGGGGAAAGGGAGAAAATCATAAGAAATGGGCCTTGGTCACTTGGGAAAAATTTTGCACACCTAAAATCTACAGTGGGCTTGGATTAGATGATCCTGAGATTCTTAGCAAGGTTGCAGGAGCTAAATTATGGTAGCGATGGGTTAAAGATCCAGAGGCTCAGTGGGCACAGATCTGGGAAGAAAAATATGCCAGCACTTGGCTAAACAAAGATCTCATAAGGATGTCAGGACATAGAAAGGGATCATACCTTTGGAATAAGGCATGGGATAACAGGGACTCAGTCCAAGGAAACAGCTTCCGAGAGATCAGAGATTGTAATTTTGCCCTTTTCTGGGAGGATAGATGGCAACAAGAACCTGTCTTGTTTAGAAATGACTACAGATATCTCATGGTGGAAATAAAAACCAGAGGGGTAACTAAAGTAAAATACTTTTGGGATCAAACCAACAATAATGGAAAATTGAGAAATTTGGGAAACTTGGATTTTAGGGAGGACAACCCCCTAAAAGCTAAAGCAGAGACTCTTCTAAAAATGCTAGATCAAAGAAAGATCCTTAAGTCAGAGGGGCAAGATTAGTTAAGATGGGGCTACAGGAATGAGAGGGTCTTTAATCTCAATGAAGCAAAGCTCATTCTCCTTGACCTGAACATGCAAGCCCTGGACAAGATTTGGTTGGAACTATGGAGACATCAAGGCTTGATGAAAATCAAACCTTTCATGTGGCTAGTTTAGCATAGGAAAATTATAACCTGGAATAACATTCAGAAGAGGGGTATGCAGGGGCCCTCCATATGTCAGCTCTGTGAAGGTCAGGAGGAAACGATCCAAAACCTTCTCAACAACTGCATTTTCAGCCCCAGTTTGTGGGACTCTTTTGCCACCATGTTCCACCAGACCGACAGAGACAAAGGAAATATCATCAACACCCTAAACAATTGGAGAAAAAACTTTTTAGAGAACGAAGTTCTTGGCTTAGTTCAGGCCATCTTTCCAAGTTTCATCATCTCGAATGTTTGGAAAGAAAGGAATAATAGAGTCTTCAAGAATGAAAAAAGGCCACCACAACACATTTTCAAGCTGATCTTAATACAACTCAAAGAACCAGTTGGAACCATTGTGAGAAATCTTCATCAGAACTTTCCCTCTGCAGTTGATTTGAGAATGCTCTGTGTTTTAGGTTTGAAGGATTTTACTCCTTAGGGATTGGTAAGGAAAGACCTCTCCTCGGTGTTTGAGGAAGATTTTTGGCATCTTGCCCCCAAGGGATTTCTGAAATTCAACATCGGTGGGGCCTCAAAAGGAAACCCAAGCACCGCTAGTTATGGAGGTGTGTTAAGGGATAAGCAAGGAAACATCCTCTGCATCTTACATGGTTATTTAGGGAAAGCAACCAATAACATGGCAGAATTGATGGCGATGGAACAATGTATTGATCTCCCAAAGCAGGAAAAACGACAAAATGTGATATTTGAGGCTGATTCTAAGATTATAATCGACTTGGTCAAAAGGATCAGTTGGGGTTCCAAACCAAAAAAGGTATCTAAGAATTGGAGGTTGATCCAAGGCCTGCAATGGATTCAGATTCACCTCCAAAGTCTTCACACAGTTAGTTTTAAACATCTTCGAAGATCAGCGAATAAAATGGTCGATCTTCTTGCAATCAAGGGGTTACCAACACACAAAACAGGACTGTGCTGAACTAGCAATAGCTGCCTTCGAGTAGGATAAAAATGATCTGCCATGAGCAAGTAGAAGAAGATAGAGCAACGTTTGAAAGAAGAGCCTAGGATATGGATCCCAGATGAGTTGGACTTTCCATCTTGCAGATAATCAGTTGGCTCTAATTATGAGGGGTGGGGCAGTTTCGGTGGAGACTCTTCTTCCCATACTTTTGGAAGAAATATCACAATGGAGGACAACCACGGTGGCTGTAACACCATAAGTTTTCCTTCAGGGTTCGGAATACTGGGTGGGGGTTGGTTTTCCCGTGATTGTGAGCCTTGCTGGTAGAATATGGTTTTTCTTTTTTCGAAGTGAGTACATCTAGTGCACAACACATGGCAGGGGGGTCAGTTTAAAAACCGTCCTGATCGGGAGCTATTGTTCGGCTACTTTTGTTGGCGCAATATGATTGTCGGCCATTGGATCCCCCACAACAGATCAACAACTGGGAAAGAATGTGTTAGTTGGTGGACGAGATGGGTAACAGTCACGCTTCCCGACGTCGTGGATTATTCCTCCACTATTTGATTGGGTATGTTGGTTCAACAGTGTAGATCATTGGTTCGGGTTCCCTGGTTGGCAGAAAAATCAGTGACAACTCATCCTTTTCTATTGACTTCAGTTTGGTTCTCATTTTTGGTTCCGCTCCCGATCTCCCTTTTGTTCAGTCATGTTTAGCTTTTTTGTTTTTTAGAAGGTGGGACTTTAGCCAGCCTTTGGGTGGATTGTTGTAATTATTGTATATTGTTAATGAAATAGAAGGTCCTACTCCTTCTTAGCAAAAAAAAGAGGTTCTGATGTAGAATTACCACTTTTTTAAATTAGCATGAAAATCACTACCATTCTAAAAAGCAATGTACATAAAAAAAATTGAAGTGCCAAAAAATATGCTCTAAAAAAAACATGTGTGTTCTGCATCACCACTTTTCAAAATCATATCACTCTTTTGCTATCTCTATGAAATGGGTAACAGTATCAGTTCTCGTTTCAAAGTTTACATTGTTATCAGGTGATCTTGGGCGAATGTGCATAACTCTTCTTGAAGAATCCAATTTTGATCAGACTGGTGGCATTGGAATGAGGATGTAGAGGGCTACAGTAGGTCATGATTTTAGATCTAGAAGATCCTAAATTACAGAGTTACAATCATTTCCAATTCGAGATCCCAAAATCAAGAAAAAGCGATATGAGGAAGTTTGATGGCAAGGATCCAGTAAATTGGATACTACACATGGAGTAATATTTTGATCTACATGAGGTGCAATTGATACAAAAGGTACGTATTGTATCTTCATATTTAGAACCAGATCAATTTTTATGGTATAGAGGGCTTTTTTCTCGTAAACAACTTGTTACGTGGTCAATTTTCATAGAGTAAATGATATCACATTATGAAGATACAAAGAGAAACACATTCTTTAACCAATTGATAAATCTCAAACAAAAGTGTTCAATGGCAAAGCACATAGAGGAATTTCCAAAATTGAATATAAAGGTAAAATATATTCCAAAGAAGGAAAGGATTGATGTCTTCATAGGTACTTTAAAGGATAAAATTCAACATGAGGTTCATCTTTGGGAACCTGATTCATTGGAGAAGGCATTAAAGTGGGAAAGAAAAATTGAAAACAAAATTATGGATACAAGCAATCACAGCACTCACGACTATAATTGTGGAAGTGTTTTTTCTCTTAGCCTTCCACAACCTACAAGGTTTACACCACAACAATTGGAAGAAAAAAGAGAAAAAGGGCTTTGTTACAATTGTGATAGAAAATGAGCTAAAGGTCATAAGTGTGATGATAAGAAATTATTTTACATAGATTATGAAGAGGAGGAAGAAAAGGATCAAAAAACTTCAAAAGAAGAGGATATACACCAGGAATCAACCCCAGAGAAAGAAGAAATGAATCTAGCCATATCCTGTAAAGAATTGACAAGAATTACCACTCATCAAACTCTCAGTATTGAAGGACATATCAAGAAGAAAAAGGTTCAAGAAGTTAAAGATCACATCGAGAAAGAAGAAATGAGTCCAACCATATCTTTTAATGGATTTGCGAGAATTACCACTCCTCAAACTATTAAGGTAGAAGGACATATCAAGAAGAAAAATGTTGAAGAAGTGAAAGATCGCATCGAGCATCAAGAAATGAATCTGACCATATTTTTTAAAGCATTGGGAGAAATTACCACTCCTCAAAATCTCAAGATAGAAGGAGATATCAAGAAGAAAAAAGGTTCAAGCAGTGAAATATCACATTGAATATCAACAAGCTCTCCAAATTTTAAAGGATAATGCCACATTGGTGCAGAATTGAATGAAACAAATGGTAGATCAACATCACAGTGAATTTTTTTTTGAAATAGGTGATAGGATATTTTTACGGTTACATCTCAAGCAAGCTATTTATGAGAAGGAAACGTTGGCAATACTACATACACTTAGGAAATGGCAACCTTACCCAATGGGAAGACACTTCAAGGTAAAAATGGATCATGATAGTCTTAAATACTTTTTAGGACAAATATTACCTTTAGAAGAATAGAAAAATGGCTGCAAAATATGTTGGGTTATGAATTTGACATCATCTACAGAAAAGGGAAGCAAAATTTTGTTGCAGATGCACTGTCAAGAAAGGATGAGGATGTGGAAGCATTTTTTTGTGCTATTTCTATTATCCAAATAGATTGGGTAAATGGAGCAAGGTGTGAAAGGAAGAAGGATGAAGAAGTGGGGCCGCTCATTCAAAAGTTGCAAAACATCCCAATTCAAACAATATTGTGAGAACTTGAAGAGGAAGGAAAAATCATCTTGGAACCCAGAGCAGTCGTAGAAACAAGAACCCAAAAACTATGAAATCAATCAATTTCAGAGTATCTCGTCATGTGGAATAACTTACCCGCTGATAATTCCACATGAGAGGACAATAATTTTATACAAAAGCATCAAGAACTACTCTAGCGTTGAGGACAACACATTTTGAAGAAGAGGGGCATGTTAGGCCCCTATACTACTAGTCTAACCCTTTATTGTTATTAGTACAACCCCCTTATTATATTGTTGTACCCATGTAGTCCCCATATTGTTATTATTGTGCCCCATAGAAGCCCACTATTGTCATTATTGTGCCCTTACATTATTATTGTTATGTTGGCTCTGATTATATTATGACCCCTTAGACTCCTTTATATAGAAAGGTGGTCTTGTCATTTGTATCATCCAAGAAATGTTCATTTGTGTAATGTAAAGGAGGTGGCCCCTTGAAGAGGCTGAAATCCAAAGGCGTTGATCTATCATTTCTATCTTTCTGTGAGCTGGTTTCATAACACAACCTATTGAATGATCCTTCCTTCTTGATCAAATAACTCCTGATCTCAAACCATGTTGGCATCAACAATTCCTCCGTCTTGTCTTAGACCTACATATCAATTAACAATGGTTAAAACAGGTGTATTGACTAATCCAAAAGTTGTAGGAAATTTAGAATTTGAAATAAATCTACCTTTACTATCGCTAGGTCTACCTATACTTCTACGCATAAAGATAAAGGAAAATATAATTCAAGGACAAGCAGTGATTAGTCAGAAATTAGAGCAACCCCAATAAAAGTGGATGCATGACTCTTCGCTCATGTCTTACCATACTCTCTCCGCCCTCTGACAGTCCTGCAAGATCTTGAAACTCTGATAATAATGTTTACCTGAATAAGAAATGACAACTTCCCCAGCAGCAGTTTCAAAATGTTGGGAGATTTAAATGGTTAGATTAAATCCCTTAATATTAATTGTCAACTCGGGGTTCGTAAGCAAGAATTTCCTTGCACTCTCTCAGTTCAGGGCTAGGCCAGAGTTTAATTATTTCCTTTTCACAATTTATGGAATAATAGCTATTCGTAAATCAAATAATCTAATTGTCAAGAGAAAACCCAACAATCAAATTTAATCTAAAACCTTCACAAATTGTAGTATTCAAATCTCTACTCAACTATGTATTTCTAGTGATGAAAATAGACTTTTATCCACACCAAATAGTATAATCAAATCTCTGAATGTTGGTACCAAACCTTCTAAAAACCATTCCATCATTCCTGAACAAGAATCCTATGATGATGGAAATTCTTACTTGAAATAATCAAACAACTTGTACTAATAACTACCCAACTTATTAAATTCTTGATGTAAATAATAATTCATTCCTAAAGCAATTTATAACCATCCAACTTGTAAGAAAATTAGTAATCTATCCCATTAGCACCTCGATCAAACAATCGTTCTGTACTTAATGTTCCCTTATCAAGACTCGAGAGTTAAGTGCTAATTTGGAGGATTTACTCTCTCTTACTCTATCACTTACTTACTTATTGTTCCATCTTCAAATCAACTACTTACAGGATTTGATTAATGAAAGCAATCTTAACACTAATTCTTCTTAACACCCAGCTATGTAATCACATAAATTCAAGGAATTGTACTTAAATATTTTTGGGATTACACCAATCCTGACTTATGAATATCCTTACTCGCAACTAATATGTTGTTAGAAATTTAAGCAATGATTTAACTACGGAGTGGATAACCAGAATCTTATGAACCAAGAGAAAGACCAATCATTCAAATGAGACTAATTATTTCAGAAAAATAGGTTAGAGCAATCGTCTCAGTCGACTAATGAAATTAGCAATCACATGAACAGGGGAGGAAAGCTAAAGAATTGGCCTTCGGTAGCTAATCACACACCAATCGTCCCTACAACCCACAACGCATTAATCCAACGGTTTGTGGAATGAAATGAAGAGAAATGAAATCCAATCAATCATCTCTATAAATAATGCATCTTCACGCCTTGGTCACTAATCTAATTCATTCCAGCCAAATATGTTATAACATCTGAACAGTCAATGCAACGTTCACCTATTTTGGGTTGCCTACTCAGTGTTATAGTTTAGTCAAGGGATATATTCGAGTCAGTCCTCTAAGAGAAACAAAGGTAGACTTGGCAAATAAGTTGAGCTTGTTTTTAATCAGTTAAGATCCTGTTAAAGAGTTTAAAGACTTATTCTGACATTGTCCACAGGCATTAATTCAATCTATCTGAGATGAGAGTAAGTCTAGGTAACGACATAGCTTTGGTTTGGAAGGCACACAAAGTTCACAATGAAATCTAATTGCCACTATGTCAATAACAAGAACCTAGCAATCATTCACACACTTGTATGCACTAACCGATCAAACGAAACAACGTAATTAAACTGACTGTACTAGTTTCACAGTGACACTATCAATGGAAATATAGAGCAAACCCAGATGGGTGTGCCTTGCCACACCTGGGTGCTTTTGAACATACAGTAACGAAATGGTGGGGATCACAATTAAAACATGAGCATCAACATCCCATTCAACATATTCAACTAGAATTCAGAGCAAGAGCATCATAACATTCTTCTACTAAAACTTAAGTCACACTTACACAACAAAATACTTGAAAGGCTTAGCATGCTACCTCACATATTACATCCCTGCCTTTTATAGGCATTTGATTACAGTTAGACTCTAAACTTAAAATCAGAAATTTATAACAGTTGAACAACATTATTCCTTCAAAACAAGTTAGTTTCAATTGCTGACTCAAATTGATGAACAACCTCGTAACCAAACCCCAACTTAGTGTATGCTGTATCTAAAGGAAGGAGAGCAAATATCTTGGGATCAGATGCATTCTTCTCATGGTTGGCTCGATCTCCTCATCTAGAAGCATGTGATTCCTTGCCCGTTGCGTTGTTTGAGTGCCAATCTGCATGTAGACTTTGAGTACTAAAATAGAGAGACATGGCTCCTCCACTCCTGCTTCTGGTATAGTCATACACATTTTGCAGAGAAGTCTACACTCAATTACAAGAATGAGTAATTTTAAGAATACGCTACCTATATTCACTTAAATCTACCAACAAACAACCAAATGCAATCAAAAGAAAATTTTACCTTGAATGGGGATTGGGACTAGATTAGGCCAGTAAACTTAGCAAAGAGGTAGGTTCCATAGTTCCAAAATGAAGTCAAAATTGTGATTGAATTGATAGTAATGGGGACAAAATAGGGCATCAACAAAAGTGTTTCAAAATATTTTCTCAACATTTGTAGCTTTGTTGTCTTGAATTTTTCCATGCCTTGGTATGCTGTTTGGAGGGTGTCCGATGCTTTCTTGGAATTCGTTGTTGTTCCAACCCTTCGGAAAACACTTTCATGAACTGCTTGAAAAATGTAGAAGAGATATTTTTCATCCTTCTTCCTATTGTCTCTTAGCAAATCTATTTCTGCTTAAGACAAGATATTGTATGTTGCTCCACCAAATCCCAAATGTCTTGAGAAGAAAACAGGGCCTTCATTGTAATATCTCAATAATCATAATTATTTTCGTTGTGCTTGATGTTGCCATTTTAGAGTGTAAGAAAAAAACTTTCCACCTCTTGGTAAATATACTAAAAATAATCTACCGTCAAAACAAATTGTTTTCACATTAACAGTGTTTAACCCACTCTAATACCACGTTAGAAAAAACAAAATTTATGTGGAGAGGCAGAGGCAGAGTAAAGGTTTCGTGAAGTTTATTTCACGTAGCTAGATTTCGTGCAACTATATAAAGGATTAAAAACACAGAATTCACTTACGACAAAAAACACAATGTAAAATATATTAATATAGGAGCAACACAACAAAACTTAGGATTAAATTCTAATTCATGAAAATACATTCATATGAGAGTGTGACTGATTCACCAAGTGAAAAACAAAGGTTTACAGTGATTTACACTTCACTATGGGTTGTGGAGTAACACACAGTAAAACACACAGTAACCGTTGTTTTCACGTGCTCACCAAAATTTTCCCCACGATTTTCTCCTCCCTACCTCACAGACTCTCTCTGATACAAAAATGACTTTTACATTCATATTTATCTCAACATACAATCTCACATTAATACACGACAAAGCAAAATAATTAATACGTTGTCGTTGTTAAGTGAGGACAACAATCATGCAGGTGTTTGTGGAATATGGGTAATAGTCGCACAGTAAGTGCTTACTCGTATTTACTAAACTGCATTAAATTCCTTAGCTTTTGTGATGTGCTATGGAATGGTTCACGCGGTACTTCTGTCTCGCTTCAGTCCTTCCATCTTCAAACAAAGATACAACCTGCAAAAATACTTCTGACAAGTCGTGGTTGGGATTAATATTTCCAACATCGCGGCAGACTTAATTCATTTCAATTACTTGTTACCATGTGTTTATTGAAGTTCTTTATCTTTGCAACAACTCAATTATCTTATTACGTGGCTAGAAATCTGCAGCTTGCAAGTTATTGGAATGTGAATTCGCATGGGGGAGAAGGGGGTGTAGGCAGCACTGAGCATGCATATAAATGTTGGAAATCATGGAACGTCGAGATCATACACTCATAAGCTCACCCAAACAGAGAGGTATGGTGAACTTGTTAAATTTGTAAATTTGTTCTTGTAATCAATAAAGACAATCTTTTATGTTTGGTTTTTTTATTGGTTTCAACTTTCAACTCTTTCTGAAATAGTGAACAAACACATCCAATTTTGGAAATAATATTTAGGTGAAAGAAAATTCCTAGCTTGGTTGCAACCATCATTAATGTCAAAACTCAGTATATGAATCATTGAAAAAGGCATAGTGTTGTACATGCTACTCACCTGACACTGTCAAGCTTAGAGATTAGCTTTTCACAGAAATATATTGTCATATTGTTTGTAGCCATTCCACCGGTATAATTTCAGAGTTAAATAAGTTACAATAGGGGATGATATTAGATATGAAAAGTTCACTCTACTGGCCAACCTTAGGGAAAGCAATGTCGTCATTTAATTGGATATAGACTTAAAATCTTATTTAGATTATTTTTTCTCGTATCCTAGGGATTCTCCTTTCTTCATTGTGATTATCCAAGGGGAAAGTGTAAATGAGTAAATTTACTCGTACCCATATTGAGGTAGAACCAGTGTAAAGATGCTCTCTTTTAGATTTTTTTTCCTCGTATCCTCAGGATTCTCCTTTCTTCATTGTGATTATCCAAGACCAAATTGTAAATCAGTAAATTTACTCGTACCCATTTTGAGATAGAAGTAGTGTAAAGATCTTCCATGGATTTCATGAAAATAGAGAACCAAAAAAGCCAAGGCTGAATAATATATTATATTGTTCACCCTATGTATACCTATCATCTGCATAAACTTCCAACGATAAAATTATAATGATAAACTTCCAACGATACACCCCTTGCTAGGTTCACAGATAAAAAAACCACTATCTGCTACGCGCTAAGTTACAACTTTGCATTCACCTTAAAAATATTTTCATGCCTCTAGGCTCAAAGACTTTAGGTACCTTTGTGTGGTTTACATATTTTGAGAGGGAAACATAGTTGGTGGGTGAGCGATTTATCTAAACCCAATGACAGTTGATAATCCCTGTGTATATACACAATATAACTATATTTTCTATGTATATACATAGAATATAGCATATGAGGCTCTTTGTAATGCATTTGTGTAACAAATGACTAGGAAAAATAGCCCGTGATGGAAATTAGTCACACAAGTTACATGGGTTGTGAAAATGCCACTTAAAGAGGTTTGAAAGTGAGACCATACTTTTTAAAGTTATTGGCCATTTCACTATTACCTAATACCAACTTAGAAGTCTCTTGAAAACAAGTATGGGACAAATCCTTCTGTTAAAGGTGGACAGTGGACGGTTCAAAGGGTTAAATAATGTTCATTGGTAGGCAACTACGGAAAATGAAACTGAAATAAGGTTAAGTGATAAAAATAAGAAAAGAAGTGTATCTCTCACATGTTTTCTAATATAAAAAACCAACCACTAACCACAATTTGACTTACATTCTTTTAAAAATTTAAATTTAAATAATTAATTAGTAAATATAAATAAAAATCAACCAATGCTCAGAAACCAAACATTTATTTCATTATAAAATTGATATTGGTTAAGAAAAGTTATAATTTTATTTTAAATTATGGTTATTAATCCTTATAAAATAATAATATATAAATAAAAACACATATATTTCAGAATATAAGACAAGATTATTAATAGTGGAGAGTTTCCACCACTTCATCATGGAAATTCATAATTTGTAAAAGGGTTTTGTTACAATATGGTGGGATAATACCAGGCCTTATTAATAAAACAAGCACAAAAAATGCTAACTCACTTCATACGACACATCTTTATACTATTTTATTTGCAATTAATCGATTTTATTGAAAGGAGAACAAGAGCATAACTACATTGGACATAAATCTCAACTTTTAATTTGAGTATATTACTATGAATATTCAAAAATATTTTATGAATTAAATTCCTACCATCCACTTCATAATTATTGATAATTAAATTAAACTTACAAAAGCCCTATTGAAAAATGCTTATGCCTATCACCATCATTATATATTAATTATTGTTAATAGTAATAATAATATGAGTTCAAGCTTTTTTGATTCATAATGTTTTGATGTAATTGTAAGGAGCAATTTTTTAAGAGTTACATCAAAAATAAAAATAAAAAAATAATGTCAATGAGTATATTTGTTTTGGAAAGCGTCTTTCAAAATTTTAATTTAATTATCAATAATTATTAGGTCAATGGTAGGTGCCGATGAAACTTTAGATCGACGATGTATTATTAAGGAACTGCTTTCTTTAGGTCAGGGTTAAAATTTCATATTCCCTGGTGTCATCTAAAAAAAGTTATGATTTGATGAGATTGCAGTAATGATATGTCATGAAATTTGCGACTAGTATTGTAACAAAGATCATGTACAAATTAAGAATATTCACGATAAAGAGGGGTGATAAACTTGTTATATGTATTTTTAAAAGGTATGTATATTTAACTTATATATTAATTCCTTTTACGATTAATAATCATAATAATAATATTTAATTTATATTTTAGTTATTTTTAATGATATTTTTAATTTTAGAAATTTGCTATGTACATAAATAAGAGTTTTAATGCTTATTATGGATTGATGTTTATTCATATTTACCAATAATTTAATTTATATAATAATAATAATATAATTAATTTTAATATAGGTACTATGTATTATTGATTGATGTTGAGGTACATTTACAGTCTATTTGATTTATATAAATAAAGTAATATGTAATGGAGTTAAAAAACAAGCATAATATAGAATATGTCTATCCTTATCCTTTTAATTTTTATTGATAAATTATGATATTTACTCATGTTATTGTAACAATTTTTTGACAAATTAAAAAACTTTATCATAAACTAAAATAAATTTTAATAGTTGAAACAATATTTTTTTTATATATTAATTTTTTTTTTTTATGATAAACTAAAATGAATCTTAATACTTGAGAATTTTGGTTGATATATATATATATATATATATATATGAATGATAATAATACTAATTACTTTAAATAAAATTAGAATTTTTTTTTTTTTTTTTTTTTTTTTTAAACCTTAACCATTTATTTTATGATGATGATGATGATGGTGGTTAACGTCCGCTAAGATCAAACATTGGTCTATCAGACCTAAAGAAACAAATTATTTATTTTGATTTAAGATTTTATTCCTATGCTCAAAAAGCTTAGAGAGAATCCTCCCGAGCTCACTATAATTTTGACATTGTAAAAGGCTAAGAAGGTCAGTATTGTAACAAAGATTGTGAAACTGAGAACTAATGTGGTTTTACACGGGGCACTCTAAGAGGAAGTGGCTTTCATCCTCGATGTTCCTATTCTCACATATATGGCAGATCCTTTCCATGGCGTTTTTGGAACTACCCAATGACCTATTTCACTATGGAGCTCATGAGAATTCGTTCTAATCTTTGCTATATTAATTTTCTTCTTTGAGCTAGTTAAAATAGAGAGATACTTTTGATATTCTAGGGTGGGGTTGATGACCTTCTTATAATAACTTAATTTTCTTTTAGCCACTAAATCTTTCTCACGCCACATTTTTTCTTTGAACTTAGAAGTAACAATATCTTTAATGTTATATATGTTTTGCAATGCATCATTCTCGTTCTCCCAATAGTTTAACCAGGCCCTTGTGTCTTTATGCCACCCCCGATTGAGCCTTAGGTGGTTATAACTAGAATTTAAAGCTAGCTTAGGAAGTCTATGATCGTCTATGTTATTGAGTTCTTGCTTGTACATAAGAAACCTAATCATAGCTAGGCTCTCAATAGGGGAAATACCTGCTTCTATAAGGAGAATATAATAGGGTGTATTACTTTTAATTTTCAGGTTATAAGTTATAAAACGCTTCTGGATTTGCTCAATATTTCTCCATGATTCTCTGGAGGTGCTGCAACCCCAAACCTCACAGCCATATAAGATAACAGGAGTGACTAAAGTTTCAAAGAGGAACTTCTTTTTATCCCACATTAGAAGGTTTGTTGTTTTACAATTATTTTCAAGACCAAAATAAGCTTTCCACCCCCCATTAATCCTTTTCTCAATGCTATGGTTCTAATTTAGTTTGTGATGAATATCAATTCCTAGGTACTTGTAATAATACACTTCATCCAAGTTATTATTGTCGTACATAAAATTAGCGTAAGTGTCCTTCTTGGATTTGATAATCATAACTTTTGTTTTTTCAGTGTTAACAATCATACCCATGGTAGAGCAGAAATCCTTAATAAGCCTAAGTTGCTTATCAAGATCAGATGGGCACCTTGCCAAAAGAACAATATCGTTAGCATAGAGAAGAAGGATGAAGACTATACAAGCTAAGATCGTGACATCACATCCCGCTTCCTCTAAATAGCCTTCGAGCTTATCGATGTAAATGCCAAATAGGGTAGGGGAAAGCGGGCAACCTTGTTTAACTCCGATGTTACACTTAATTTCTTTCGACCGCCTCTCATTGCTCTTTAGCTTGGCAATTACATTCTCGTATAACCTTATAGCGGCAGCTCTCAACTCGAGAGGAACCTTTAGCTCTTCTAATCAATTCCAAAGGTTGTATCTACGAACCGCTCTCAACTCGAGAGGAACCTTTAGCTCTTCTAATCTATTCCAAAGGTTGTATCTAGGAACCGTATCGAAAGCCTTTCTAAAATCCACAAAGCAACAAAATAAATTGGATTTATCATTACACAGTCCTCCGCAATGATCTTAAGCTTAAAGAAATAAGAATTTTGAAAATATTTATTAATTATTTAATAATTTTTTAATATAATTTTTAATTATTGATTACTAGGTTTAATTTATACAAGTAAAAGTAAATCTATATAATAGTGAATATGTGCATCTTTATCATTTCACATCGTATCGTAAATCGACATATTAAAGAATGTTACAATGTCTATCATTTCACATGGCATGTTAATTTTTTGTTGGGGAACCAATACTGATCGCTATCACGGCAATCTTACTCTAATTTCACTATAAATTCACATTCAAATTACGAAAAAAAGCTTTGCAACATCACCGTAAATTCACAATTAAATTATAAAATACTTTTATCTTTAAACGTAAAATTATCTTTTAGCGTCTTTGAAACTCTCTAAAATCTTTTATTTCTAGTGAAACACTTAGTAAAATAGTACTCGTCAAAACATGATTCACGATTGCATTTTTCAATAAAAGAAACGATGATTCCGACGTCGTAAAGAATACAAGGTGAACTTTAAAAATAAACCACAAAGATTATATGCCGTATAATAGTTTACGCCAGACAATTCTTTGCCCTCACGTCTCCGTTGCTGGGAAACGTCGAACTTTGAAGCATGATAAGTGCCAAGAATTGCTTTCTAATGTTCTTCGTTTTGCTCCCTCGGACTCTGCTCTGCAGAGATTAAATCGCAACCATCTGCACAGCTCTATTTCAGTTTGAATCGTACGTAATTGAATTCAATTTTTCTCAACCCTTAATCATCTGCCTTGATCAAAATTGTTTCAATGGGAAACAAGATATCTCAAGTAGTGTTTTTGAAAAAGTTCACGAACAAGTTTCACAGGGTTTGCAATGTGCGTAGGGCATTCGGGAACACCTTCTTTCATCGAGAAAACACGATGTGTTATTTCACAGGGAATGGTAACGAAAGCGAGGATATCCATCCCAGCCTTGCAAGAAATGTTCGCAAAGGATATTTTGCAGTGTACGTTGGAAGCGAGCGCAGCCGTTTCATGGTTCCTATTAGTTATTTGAATCATCCTCTATTCCAGGAGCTGCTGGAGAGAGGAAAGGAAGAGTATGGATACTATCATCAGATGGGACTCGCAATTCCATGTAACAGAGTTGATTTTGAATATGTAACTTCTGTTGTGGGAAAGGATTCAACAGCAGCAAATATGGAGGCGAAGACATATCAAGTTCAGATCAACATGGACGGTACTGATTCCTGGCACCACACTCCTAAACTGCAACGGATTGTAAATATTGTTTTAGGAGTATAATAAAGCTTGATTTCTTTTGCTATCTAAAACCCAGTCATTGATTTTGTATATTGATATTTTGAGAGCTGTGATCAACCCGTGAAAGTTCAGATTTGTATCTTGCAGTAGAGTGAATGTTTTTTTGTATCCTTGATGTTTCCCATATCCCAAATTGTTTGTTCTTCAATTCCATCTGTGATTATGAATTGTGATCAACCAGTGAAACATCGACCGTAGGTTTTGCAATATTTTATGTACCCGAGATACTCACAAAACATAGCGTTATATGTGGATAGCAATCCCTATTTGTTGTAAAGAGCGCAATATTATATAAATTCCTTCTGCCTTACCACCAGGATACTAGTCTATAATAGGATGTTTTGAAGTTTCGTACGATTTTTGAATTGTCCATCCATCCTTCTCTGTTTGAGTGTTTTTGCATTTCTGGTTCTCCTGCAGGAGGAGGGTAAATTGCCGAGGTTTGGTTAGCTGCCTGATCATGTTAGGAGATTCGTATCCATATAGGTCCGGTTTGTTGCCTAATCATATTAGGGATAAATTTCATTTGGATTGGATATGTGCATGGACTAAAAGTTTATATGTAAAATTTAATGTCTAACATCAAATTCTTAGGGATAAATTTCATATGGATTGGATATGTGTATGGATTAAAGTTTATATGTAAAATTTAATGTCCGACATCAAATTCATCGATTGGTGTTAAAACGAAGGACTGTATTGTATATTATTTTTACTATTTAAAATGTGTTTGAATGTGTTATTTCATATACATGTCTAATGTGTAAAATTGTAGTTTTCATTATGTTTTTTTTTTTTCCTTAAATAAATGTATTCGATATGCTTTTTGGGAAGTTATATTAAAATAATAAAATAACACTTACATTAACTAACTAAAAGTTATTAATAATAGAAATATATATTAATAATAGAAATATATATTAAAGTAAGTTAATTTTAGTTAATCATCATATATAAATAAAATAAGAGAGGATTTTATGAATGGAAAGAAAAGTTGGAATAAAAGTGATAATTATATGTATAAATGGGGAAATCTAAGATTACTTAGATTTCTACTTTTTATCAAGAAAGAAATGTTCTTTTAGTAAAAAGAAGATGCATAATTTTTTTTTCTCTCAATATGAAATGGACATAGGTACTTATAATAGTATTGATATTCAGTTTTGTAATTCCTTCCATAATTGCTATTGAATAGACATCTAACGCACCTAAATAAATAACCAAACTAAATACATTTTAACTTCAAATATATTAAAGGAGGAGAATGATAAAAACTATGTATAGAGGTTTAATCATTTTTTCAAATTATATATCAAAAATATTTTACACCTATGTGATTTTTAATTTTAGAAAATTTCCTTAAATAATTTTACATTAATTCAAAGTCAACATTTATTAATTTTAATTTACAGCCATTTAATATTTAAATTAAAAAAATTGACATCTCAAATTTTATAATTAAAAATAAATACATATTATATTATTATTTCTTAATCCATTAAATTAAAAATAATAAAATATATAATACTAATATAACAAGTCAAAGTTGATAACAAAGACACTTACCTTGTAAATGATTGCAGTGAGATATATTAGAACTTAAGCTATAACCATATAAGTATATAATATAATGAAGTCTTTGTTGTGTGGAGAACCATCAAAGACAATAGTCTATATGAAGAAAATAAAATGCATCCTGATGAAATGTAAAAGGACTATTTTTTTGGGAATTTAATAAACTATTTATTGAGTGTTTGTCGTGATTGAGATGAAACGATGTAATGGAGTAAAGGATGCACTATCTTTGGTACCTAACGCCCCAAAATTTGGATCAAAATTGTAAATTTTTTTATTTTGTAAAGTGTTTTGTAAGCCATGTTCGTTATGCATATATATATTAATATGATATTATGTATAATCATGTAGCATTTATCCCTCTTATGTATAGAGTGAATGTGACATCTTGTCGACTTAGTTCTTTGTTTAAGGGAGGAATGTGATATGGACCATATTATGGCTTGGAGAGAGTTTAACATGTTAATGAGCCATGTAGGTGAAAATGATTACAAAGAACTAGCTAGTACAATGGGTGACACCCATGTATCTTGGTAAATGGATATGGACATCATAATTAGTTGTTTATGAGAAGAAACAAAAAGTTTGTGGGTACAACCACTAAAAAATATGAAAAATTCCCATAATAAAAATAGCACAAATAAAAATATGATTCCTATGTAACATGAAAAAATAACTTATAATAATGTTTGAGAAAATAACAGTAGTGAACGTCAAAATAAATAATGTAAATTATCTGAAATAAAATTCAAAATAAATAATGTAAATTATCTGAAATAAAATTAAACTCATAAATATATTATGAAGTAATTCACACATTATAATTATACAAATCTATCTATCAAATATTATTTTGAAATAATATAATAATATTCCTCAAAAATAATTTGTTCTTGGACACTAGAAACGAAAATGAAAATGGAAATAAAACTTATTGTATTGATATCTTTGTAACATGAGAAAGAAATATAAAAATATCACATACTTTCATCTTTGTGTAACTTTTATGAGATATATTATCAATATTCATTTGATTCGATTTCGATATCTAATACTGTGATATACATTTTATTGTAAAGTGAACAAGGTCTTATGTCGAGCATTTTATCTTAACACTCATATAACGCAAGCTTGTGGTAAACCTAGTTTGTTGATGGTTCACTATCATAAAATGAAAAAATGTTGAAAAGCGTGAAAATGATGCATTTTGATTCAGATGCTTTAATATATAGTATATTAAATACGTGGTTATTTTATAAGAGCCAATGCGTCTCCGTGCCACTTGTAATTTCCCAAAACGTCAAAGCTTCTTGTATTCCTTGTTTGGTGGTTCGTGGTTGTTCATAACATTGAATTATAAAATTATTGAAAAGCTGTGAAACCGATGCATTTTGATTCGGATACGTCGTATATAATATTGTAAATTCGTAGCGATCTTCAAAACTTGTATTTTTCTAAAACTGCATAATATGGAAAAGTCAGGTACATAGTTGTCACCGTACTCAACCTCCATTATTCCAAATACATATTACGAAGAAAGCCATTCTGCAATTTTGTATCAAAACATGAACAGTTTTATTGACCATAGCACATAGTTTGAAATAGGCCGACAATTCCAAACTCTCAAGTTGTTATTTTTTAGTCAACGACTCATCAACGTCAATCAAACCCAGGGTGATTGCATGTGTTCAGGGGTTAAATTTGACGCTGTTTACAGGTTTTCTGCCTTTTTAAGAAGTCTAATACTTTCGATTTCAAAATATACACTTATTTTTTACTGCCCAATAATTTTTTTAAATGTCATTTTTTTTAATCTCAATCTTATTATATATCTTATATATATAGAGTTCATGTCCAGTGTTACCTTCGAATTTTGTAAGCGGACGTCTTTCAGCCACGTAGACTCCAAGAGGTCGTGAAAGAGAAAGAACCGCGGTGCGGGCAACGCCTTGTTTGCATAGAGCGACACTGCCGGAGGGTTCTTTCCTCTTTTATTGCTGTATATTTTACTTTTGCTTAAATTTGGAAAACCCGAGTTCATAATCTTTAATGCGAACCAAAATAATAAAGAAAAAACCTTTTAAATGCGTGTATGTAAAATTGAAGTTCAACCGTACGAAATTAGATGTCACGCGGCAGACTTAATTTGTTTGAATTAATTGTTACCACGGGTTTAGAGAAGTTCTTTACCTCCGCAACAACTCAATTATCTTATTGCGTAGCTGCAAATCTGCAGCTTGCAAGTTATTGGACTGTGAATGGGGGTGGGGGAGGAGAGGGCATAGGCACCACTGAGCAGGCATATAGAAGTGGGAAATCATGGAACGTGGAGATCATACACACAGAAGCTCACCCAAAGAGAGACGTATTGTGAACTCGTTAAATTTGTAAATTTGTTCTTGTAATCAATAATGACAATATTTTATGTTTGGTTTTCTTTAGTGGTTTCAACTTTCAACTCTTTCTGAAATAGTGAACGAACACATCCAGTTTTGGAAATAAAATTTAGTTGAAAGCAAATTCCTAACTTGGTTGCAGCCGTCATCAACGTCAAAACTCAGTATATGAATTATTCAAAAAGGCATAGTGTTGTACATGCCACTCATCTGACTGTCAAGTTTAGAGATTAGCTTTTCACGGAAATATACTGGCATATCGTTTGTAGCCATTACAGCGGTATAATTTCAGAGTTAAATAAGTTACAATAGGGGATGGTATTAGATATTAGCAGTTCACCCTACTGGCCAAGCTTAGGTAAAGCAACGCTGTCATTTAATTGGATATAGATTTAAAACCTTATTTTGCGGGTTACAACATACCAGGCTCTCTTTTCGATTGTTTTTTCCTCGTATCGTCGGGATTCTGCTTTCTTCATTGTGATTATCCAAGACCAAATTGTAAATGAGTAAATTTACTCGTACCCAGTTTGAGATAAAACCAGTGTAAAGAGCTACCAGGCATTTCATGAAAATAGAGAGAACCAAAAAAGCCAAGGCGGAGTAATATATTATATTGTTCACCCTATGTACACCTATCATCCGCGTAAACTTCCAACATAAAATTATAATGATAAACTTCCAAGGATGCACCCCTTGCTAGGTTCACAGGTTAGAAAACCGCGATTCGCTACGTGCTAAGTTACAACTTTCCATTCATATTAAAAATATTTTCATGCCCCGAGCCTCGAACACTTTAGGTACCTTTCTGTAGTTTACACATTTTGAGAGGGAAACGTAGTTGGTGGGTGACTGATTTATCTAAACCCACTGATCGTTGACACTAACTGTGTGTATATACACAATATATTTATATTCTATGTCTATATACATAGAATATACCATCTGAGGCTTTCTGTAATACATTTCTGTAGCAAAGGACTAGCCAGCGATGGAAATCAGTCACACAAGTTACATGGGTTGTGAAAGTGTCGCTTAAAGAGGTTTGCAATTGACACTGTACTTTTTCATAGTTCTTGGTCATTTCACTATTACCTAATACCAGCTTAGACGTCTCTCGAAAACAAGTATACGACAAATCCTTATGTAAAAGGTTGAAAACAAGTATAGGACAAATCCTTATGTAAAAGGTCGACGGTTCTAAGGGTGAAATAAGGTTCATTGGTAGCCAATTTGGAAAATGAAACTGGAATAAGGTTCAGTGATACAAATGTGCAAAAGAATGTCTCTTTCACTATCCATTTTTTTTTGTATGTACGAGTTTGCTTTTGCTTAATTATTTAAAAAATTGGCTCTATATTAATTTATACATTTTAATTCAAATATAATATGATATGGTTTGGAAAGGAATAATGTTAACGACCTTGAAGAATTAAGTAGGAGTTGTGAATTCTATTGGGCACACTTGAGATGATGCTTTTAATGAATAGTCGGTACCACGTTGCGACTAATTAACTCGAGTCATGACAGTGAGTGAGAAATTGTGAACAATCAGCTTATTCAAATACCTATCTTAAACCATGAAAATATGTATTACTGATCACATCGGCCTGCATAATTCTTAAAAGATTAATGTTCTAACCGAATACAGGATTCTTCATGTGGCTATAAATCTTTATTCCTTTTATTAGAGTGTACCATTTATTCCTTTTATTAGAGTGTACCATACTCTAACGAAGTGTACACTTCCCTTCAGATTCATGGTGTCCGACCAAATGTACTACAAGAATGGTGTATCATGGTCTTTATTTTTTATTTTCCTCAAGTTGTTTTTGTTTCTATCCATTCTGCTTTTAAATGGTGGAGTCGTCAAAAAGGGCCCAGCGTTCTCTCATAGTCATTATGTTATGGTGTGCTTGGAAGTAGCGGAATCACAAAATCTTGCAAGACTCTAAAGCCCCCTATAAATCCATTCTGCATAGCATCATTGCTATCTTCGACTCATCTTCAAATCAGCTAGCCAATTAGTTCGGGTCTACCTCTTGGATATGGTTTTTGCTTTTGGAATTAATGGTGAATGTGGTTCATGGCTGGTTTGGTATATGTTCATACTGGTTTTTCTTCTATCATGCATATTTCCATATCTCCGATCCTGCTGTAAATGTGTTTGTATATGTTGGTATATGTTCCTGCCCATTCTTAATATATGTATCTATCTTTCTGTATTTGGGAATTGCATGGACATCTGATTCCTGCTGTTTTCTCTAAGGTCCTGGATCTTAGTTTCCCTACCACTTATTTGTACCCTATGACGACTTTTATATTACCTCAATATAATACATACTACTTTTTTTTCTCTGAAGAATTGTGTGTCACAGATAGCGTGTCCCTACTTTATTAAGTGCCTTCCACCCTTTGAAGGTCTGGAAATAACAATCGACTTTTACCATTTAAAAGGTTGGACTATTGAATCGTTATAGAGATGGGATCCATGGTTAAATTTAACGAGATTTGCCGTGTATATTGGCAATCTGCACTTCTTTTCTTTAAAAGTGGAATCTGCGTAACGTATTTTTAGTTTTGGAAAATATATTAATTATATTTAATTAATTCTATTGAAGGATATAAGGCCAATGCCAGGGATCAATGTGGAATTTAGTTTAAAAAAATTTGTGTGGAGGTCTACAAAGTGATACCCAACCCGTTGAATTAAATCACAATCACATAGATGTGATACACATAATTAGTTTCTCTTACAATTTGGGTGGCCAAATTTTAGAATCCATAAGACATGGATGACATGCGACTTTTTATATAAAAACCTAATAAAAATAAGGAATCTAGTTATACAGGATAAGAGGTTTATTCTTATTAATTTGCATTTCGATTTAGGTATCCTAGATCTTTGTTATTATATGCCATAATTTATTGGCACACACATCTACAAAGTCATTTTAAAAGCAGCATTAAATTTTTTTGTAAAACTAAATACTAAGAGTCATGTGATAGGAAATTTACAAATAAAACCTTTGCAAATAATTTATTGGCACACACATCTACAAAGTCATTTTAAAAGCAGCATTAAATTTTTTTGTAAAACTAAATACTAAGAGTCATGTGATAGGAAATTTACAAATAAAACCTTTGCAAAAAAATTCTGATAGGTGGAGTCACCCGTCAAATTTAACCCTGCATCTGTTTAAGAAAGAAAACAATCTGGTACCTTACCTCATGCAAATTGGATAAGATAAAAATTATACGAGAAACATTATATACGTGAAGTCCACGTCAACCGCTATGCTGTATTCCTCAGAGAATCCTCTACATTTACCACTTCTGCAACATGAAACGTCGTAATTTGATTCCAAACATTGCATCAGTGAGAAGCAAAATAGCCCCAGGTAGTGATTCTGTGCATGATATAGGCCAAAATCCATACGAGGCATTATCATACACCTGTTGCCCTTCAGAAAGCAAGATACGTTATTTCGCAAGAGATTATGCACTTTAGAAAACACGAGATGTTATTTCTCCGGAGACTGCAATAGGAAGTGTAAATTAAAAAAAAAAATTAAAACATATAGAGATAAAATGGTTTATTTTGAAATAAAATTTAAATTTAATTATGAATAATTATTAAGTGAATGGTAGTTTTTTTTTGTTTTGTTTTTTTTTTTTTTTTTCAAAAGGTGGAAAAATCTATCAAACTCAGTTTGTCAAACCAACAGTGAGGACAGCCATCTCAGGCTGCTATCCCCGAATGTCAGTTGACACATCACTGTTATCAAGGAAAACCACGCCACCTGAAATAACCCGCTGGTGGTCCGTAAGGGAGCAGGCTTTCACTCCTGCCAGATGCCTCTGGGTCTTGGGCCGTTAACCTGTTTCCTTACGTCCGAGGAAGACGAGCTCTTAGCCAAGCAGAAGCAGTTTTAGAAATTGAAATTTATGTCTAGTTTTTTTTGTATTGTTCGAATTAAATTGGTTAATTAGAGAAAGTGTGATATGAAAATTGTTTTTGTTATTTTAGTCACATGGAATCGATAAGTCATGGTAATTATGCATGGTAATGTAACAAAAGGTATTTAGGGATTAAAAATCTAAAGTTAATAATATTTATGTTTTTTTTTCCTTTAAATTAACTTGATTAATTAAAAAAATATCGTATGAAATAAGTCATGCTTTTTTGGGCATGTGTTGATAAGCTTTGGTATTGGTCCATAGTATTCTAATAAATTATATTTACATATTAAGAATCTCCATAGTATAGTAAAATGAATCTCCATGTTTAAGAATCTTGTTTTATATCTTTTTAAATTAAACATATTTAAATTATAAATCAATCCTTTATGTAACTAATAATAATATTAATAATAATATTTTTTTATAATTTTTGTGAATTTAATATGTTATTCTCTCAAAATTTCAAAATACATCTACCATTTAGACATTGTTTTTCTCTAGTTCACAATAAGTGGCCTCAATCTGCCACAATGGAAACCGGTGATCGCTTAGGGAGGAGTAAGTTTGACCAAAATTCTGTCGGGTGTTGGTTACAAACAAGCATACCATCTACTAAACTACATATTAAAGAAATAAATCTACTGCAAGATGAAACATAAGATGTTGAGTTCGAGGAAGTCACTAAACCTAGGTCATAGGCACCAATCCCTTGTGGAGTTGAAAGCTTAAGTTCATACTGGAGTTGGCTCTGCACGTGGGCTAGCCATCCATCTAGGATCGCCAATCATGAATGTTCATAACACTAAACTCGCACGATTTCATTTAAGGATGAGATTATGTCATTTTGGTTCTCATTATTTTGTTTTTGAACCCATCCCAAAAGGGTTTTTATCTACCAACGAAGGGTGATGGAGTTCAAGTTTTCGATTCATCTCCCCTTGGTGTGGCTATGGTTGAGAACCCAATGGGCTATCTTTTGCAAGATTTCATAGTTTGAGAAAGATTGAAAATTATGTGCAGTCAGTGTCTCAAGAGGGAAAATCTCTTCATGAATTTGCAAAGGGGTAGTTGAATGGAAGACAGTTTCAACCTCCTATTCCTAGGCTTGGGATTGTGGTATTCCCTTTGGGCGAGGACCATGATATTGCAAGGTCAATTCACATGCATTTCTAATGAATAATGCATTGGTAAGGGTAGAAATAATCACAAAAACTAATGATCAACACTCCAGGAGAGAAGGTACATAGACTGAAAGTGCCAAAATGAGGACTAAGTGAGAGCTCTTAAGTGGCTAGGTCAGACTTAGATGGACAAAGATGATAGTATAGAAAAACATGGCTACAAATAAATAACTTTAGTAGGATCACACCTCAACTAGTAGCCAACACAAAGCAGGATGTAATGCCAACCACCAAAAGACATTGTGAAAGAAACTAAATTACACCAGATAAATGTTGAACCTAGAAATATGGATGAAGGCAAGAGTAATAGATAGTACCCGCATGGTAGTAGCTCACATTGTCCAAGTTGTCATTGGAAATTGCACTAATGGGGTTGTGATTGCTATAAAAATAACCACCATATTTAGAGAATGACAAGTAATAAAATGTGTAATTCCTTCAACAAAGTAGCAGACAACTGCTAAACTTCCATTCAACTTCCATTGTGTACACGGGGTTGTTTTAAATACATGAATTAGTTTGAGGCACATGTAGACCAAAATTACCTCATCTCAACTATTTGGGAAAGAAAACGCTACTTAAGAAAGTGGAAATGGTGTAGCCCATGTGTTTACAAATAATTCACCATACATAGATCCATAATTTTTAGAAGAACAAAGAAGAAGTCCCATATCTAGTAGGGAAGGCATCGTAGCATACCATAAGGACTAAAGAGGAGAGTATCTATATACTGATCCAAATGGATCCTAGAATACTCTCTAAGTCTTTAAATCCTCTTAAAATCGTTTAAAAAACAAAAACAATCGCATGAGAGGAACCTTAAAAAATAGCGAAAAAGACTTTTGGCAGCCAAGTATAGTAGCTATTAGATCTGGCCGATCAATGTTCCAGATCTGATCAGCAAATCACAAATCGGAGGTGATAGGCGGGGGAAATCATAGCGCGCCATATAAAATATGCGATGGCGATCGAAAGAGTCATTGAGGACAGTCGATCAAGCGTGCAGATCGATGGCCCACATTGCATTACAGAATCGCTATCAGAGATTACAAGAGTGCTTACAACGGCCCAGGGTTATCGCGACATGCGATTGCAATCAATTGCGTCACAATATCGCAATTAGAGAAAAGGTATGGACTGGGGATTATACACATGTATATGTGTGATGCGATTAGCTGGACCCGATGGCTATATAAACATTATTTCATAAGATTTGAGATCCGCCGAAAGACATTTTTTAATGTATTTTCAAATGTTTCATTATTTAACGAAATACAAAGAAAAAGCATCAATGTGATAAAACCCAGACCCAAAGGGGTTTTGGAATGAAATTACATAATATTTGAAATCCATCAGAAGCCATTTTTGTGGTATTTTCAAAGTTTTACCGTATTTTTAATACAAAGGGAAATCACAATATAAGCAGGATTTTAGGCGGGCCCAAGGCGGTAAGTGGTTTGTGTTGGGCTCTGCCCGACCCCATACAATGGCTGCCATGTGTCGAGGATGGGGAGAGAGAAAACCACCCCCATCGGGTAGTTAACCCTTGTTTGAAAGAGCTGCTCGAAATGAACCACAACCGTTGGATCTAGATCTCTAAAATCAACGGCAGAGATACTATATCGATATACAAGCAGATTCGATAAGAGTTATAAGGAGAATTTAGAAAGTTTGAAATCCGATAAATAGTGTTTGGCGGACCTTTCCTGTGTTTGAACACATTTCTCTATGTAAACAGATAATGGCCATTTCAGGGATTTCAAAGGCCCGATGCACTCACCCATTGTAGATTAGGTGGTTAGCTCCCCTTAATGCATTATGCAATGATTGTTTAACGCTACAAGAGGGATTCGAATGGACAGAGGCTGGGAGACAAAACGCTGAGAAGTAGAAATGAACAGGAAAAGCAGATTGGCTTTAAAGCCATAGACAAAGAGCAAACAGAAGCAAGCAATATTGAAGGCAGTGCCAAGATATAGAGCAAAGACAGAGACAGAGAATGATTGAGAGAGTCTGTGTACTTAGAGAGGCTTGAGAGGTTCAAGAAAACGCTTGTTGTTGTATCTATTATGTGTTGAGTCTCAAATTGAGCTCATACTATTGTAAAACTCTGTTTGAAGACATGATAGAGAGGTCACCACTAAAGGTTGGACTAGGAGATGTAGCCCAGGAGTATTGGGTAAACTCCTTATTAAATTTGTTGTGTTTATCTGTGTTGTCTATTATGCTTCTTTACTACTTCATTTTCTGTGTATTTCGCAATCTTATCGATCCATTGCATAAAATAACATAGGAAAATCCATGCATATGAGTCTATAATACCTTATTAATTGAAAAGATCTAATTTTCAGATCAAGTGGTATGAGAGCTTTAGGTTCCTAAGGTTAGATAAGCTTTTCTTGGATTGTTGAATGCTAACTAGGTCAAAGCTCAAATTAGGAGAAGGAGAATTGGTTGAGGCTAACCCAAAAATTGGTAGAGTCTATCGTAGTAGGAAAATGACAGAAGAAATTCCCTTGGAATCAGACTCTCAGTTCATGGACAGTTTCATGACCATGAGAGCCATGGTAGAAGAGATGTAAAGATAATTTAAGAAAGGTCGAAGTGAATATTCTTCAACCTCAAAACAAGACAAAGGAACTGAGGAACCTATTCTAGATGGCCATTCTAAGGGCAAAGCGAAAGGAAAAGAGCCTCCTCTAACAACACCTCCTGATAGTCCTGAAAATAAAAAGAAGAAAACATCTTGAAGCGAGGGAACTGTTAGTAAAGGCAGAACAGGAGGAAGCAACGCCCTGGTGCAATAAAGTGTGGGACAACTTATTTTGGCCGAAAATTAAGACCTTCTTATGGTTACTAATGTGGAACAAAACCCTGACATGGGACAATCTGCGAAGGAAAGGGTTTGAATGGCCTTCCAGATGCCCGATGTGTTCAGGTGAAGAAGAAACTATAAACCACCTATTTAATTCGTGTGATTGGGCACACCATCTATGGAACTGGATGGAGGGAATTCTGCGGAAATCAGACCGAGACCGAGAGTCCATCCAAAACACGATTTTAAATTGGAAAAACAATTTCTCCAAAAACCAGAGAGTCAATAACATCTGGAAAGCCATGCCAGGCTTTGTACTGTGGAAAATATGGAAAGAGCGCAACAGGAGAATATTTTAGGATGAACACATGAATATTGAGCATTCAAAAGTAACTATTCTTACAAATATTAAACAATTGATTTAGACAAAGTGCAAGACAGATCCCAACGAAAAGCCTTCGGCTCGAGACTTACATATCTTGAAGTGCTTTCAACTGGAAATCAACCATAGCACCGTGACACCGAGACACCAGCAACAACCAAACTCGGAGGCTGATAGATGGAATTGTCCGCCAGCGGGAGGTTTGAAGCTGAATTTTGATGGTGCCTCCAGAGGCAACCCCAGGATAGCTAGCATTGGAGGTGTTATCAGAGACCAGGAAGGAGAAATTGTGCATATTTACTGCAGAGAGTTGGGGGAAGGCACGAACAATGAGATGGAGTTCGCGGCGTTAGAACAAGGATTGAAAATTCTAAGGAATCTACCGACAGGCAATGCAGTGGTAGAAGGCGACTCGTCCCTAGTTATTTCGGTCGCAAAGAGAATTCATGGAGGCACTCAGGCATGCAAAGCCACGAGACACTAGAGGCTAGCCAAGGTGACGGAGAACATTGAACAATTAATCGGCGAAATGAAAGGTTTAGTCTTTCAATCGGTCAGGCGTAAGGTAAATGGGCTAGCTGATTACTTGGCAAACTACAACATTGACAACCAAGACAGGGGATGGGACAGCTGTTGGCAGCAAGTGGACTATCCTCACCTTAAGGAGAGATGCTTACAGCTGGCAAGAGAGGACGTGGGTAATTTAAAACCAGCTTAACCGGAAAACGACAGACTATATCGGTCCCTCATGATGAAATACTTGAGAGACGATATGAGTGGCGAAGGTTGGCACAGGTCGAAAGGACAAGCTAGGTGTATGCATTTATGGAAACAGAGGGTGCACAGAGATCACATCTTCAAGTTGATTTTTCGAAGGGACTACTACAGCTGCCCCCTCAGCAGGATCGACATTTGGCATGAATACATTCATCAAGGCATGAGAAACATTTATTTGTATATCAGGAGACATCACGCAGCATTCACGGCCACCCACAGGAACGATGATAGCAGTACTCCCATGATGTTTCGGGAGGTGAGGCTTAGCGTGGGAAACCTCAAAGCGAAGAGCTATTTAACTAACTGTTGGAGCAACATTTTATTCACTCCTTCTAAGGGCATTACTTTGGATTACAATTGTTCTGGAGTCCGAGCTACTATTCAAGCGACGGGTAACAGGGACAATATGGATACTGGGAATTGTCGGAGCATCAATGCAAACTAGGAGCTCCGGGCTACAATGAGCGTGTATGAAACTCAAACGACTACAAGAAACAAACGAAGAATTGCTGAGATGGAGGCTGCGGTAAAGGAGGAGGAACAACCGCGCAATGAGGAGGACATCGTAAGGGAGGTAGATTGGTTGATGGACCCAGGCACTGCATCCAGGCGCGCTACTCAATTTGTGCGCACACAAGTAGAAAGCTGGCGGATCAAGACCCTTTTGGCAAAAGCTCTGGATTCCAAGGATGATGGGAACCAGAACTCTCAAGGGGAAAACCATATCTCTGAAGCCCAACTAAAAAGTCTGATTGAGATTTGCGGAGCATTGGACAATAAAATTTCAGCTGTGCATGATGTGGCAGAAACTGTCAATAAGAAATTAACACTGATCATTAGACTTCTCCGGCAGACGTTGAGTTCGGATTCCTCGAGCTCTGATAGCAAGAAGCAGGCACCGCCGAGGGAAATTCACAACTACCGATCCTTGCAGGAAAGAGTGGACAAGCACATCCTGGAACAGGGTTTGGACATTGCAAGTAGGTTCGGGATGCCCCCGCAGTGAATCGGGAATGTATGTGCCATCTCTTTGGCTTTGTCTATTGTCTGTTTCTGTGGACCACTTTGGTTTTTGCCTGGTGTCTGTCTAGTGTCTTGAAATGTAATTTCGTCTTATCCTGATAGTGTGCTAGTTACAGTGATGCAGTTCAATAATTGTCTATGTTGTAGATATGCATAGGAGATAAATGGCTAAGGCCACCCTGCGTGGTGTGCGGTTAGCATTTTGAACTATCATAGTTTCTTGTTGTCTCAGGGCTGGTGTCTTATGTCTTATGACCTGTCTTCATTAGGTCTCGATCTGCCATTGCAGATTTTTTGTACTATATTTTGTTTCTTAATATATCTATCTGACTTACACAAAAAAAGTTAGATGTTAAATTTGATTTCCCAATATATGATGGAGAATTAAATGCAGAGAAGCTAGATAACTGGATTAGACAGATTAATGTGTATTGTAGGGTGCAGAATATTGATTGAGGCAGGAGTAAAATTCAGCTACCTAGCCTACACCTTGGAGGAACTGCCTTGGTATGGTGGGAAGGTAGGACACAAGCTGACTTGAAGAAGCATGGTAAAATTCTTTCTGTCTGGAGTGAATTTGTTTATGCCATTAAAAAACAATTCTATCCACTAGCTTATATGTAGCAAGCTATGATGAGTTGGCAAACTGTTTGCCAATTAAAAGGGCAAAGTGTACAAAGCTATACCTAGGAATTTAGAAAAAGAGCTTTAAATCTAGGCATTTCTTTAGACTCACATAGATGAGGTATCTATTCAGGATACACATCTAGAGGATAGAGGCAAGAATGTGATCCCAGAGATTGGGGGATCATCAAAACCCACTGTAAGCAAGAACAAGGAAAAGAGGAAGAAGAAATGGAAAGAGAGGAAGGCAAATGTTGTACAGAAGGCCAAACCTTCATGAACTCACTACAAGAAGGATGGACATGATGATGAACATTGTTGGTCTTTGCATCTAAAGCTGAAACCCAAGAAGTTCAATGGCAAGGAGAAGAAGGTTTTTGCTGCTATACAAAAGGATTTGGGGTTAGACTCAGGTGATGAAACAACAATCGCAACTACAGGTATAAAAGCTAAAAATTTGAAGTATCTACTAGTAATTTTGCACAAACTAGTGATAGTGAACTAAATGAGAGGAAAAGGCATGAGCTTTTTCATATCAGAGTTATTTCCAAGCATCAAAAGATTGATACCTTATTTGATTGTGGCTCACAAGTAAACTTAATTTCTGAAGCAATTGTAAAGAAGTTGGGATTACTAACCACACCTCACAAGAAGCCATATCCATTAGGTTGGGTATGTGATAAAGCAAAGCTACAAGTGAATAGACAATGTAAACTTAGATTTTCCATTGGTTCTTCATTTGTAGATGAGTTTGAGTTAGATGTAATTCCATTGGATATATGTGGTATTGTTTTAGGAAGTCCTTAGTTGTATGATAGAAAAGTCATTTTCTATAGAGCTGAAAATAAGTATCAACTCGTTAAATATGGAATAGAATATATTGTAAGAGCTCATAAACACAAGAATAATTACACTCTCATAAAATCAGGGCAGATGTAAAGAATTGTAAATTCATGCAAGGAATTTTTAGTGATGGTTGTAAAGGAAAAAAAACCTGATAAAACAAATATATTTGAGGGCTGTGATGATAAACAGAAAGCTGATTTAGAAAAATTTGTTTCAGAATATGATATCCTATTTCAAGAACCTAAAGATCTGCCACCGAAAAGGGAAATTGTACATGACGTTCATTTGCAGCAAGATGCTCCATTTCTTAACATCATAATGTATAGGTTATCCACTTTAGAGAATGCAAAGATTAAGAAGCAAGTACAAGAGTTGCTTGAGAAAGGGTTCATAAGACCAAGCACATCACCATATAGATCTTTAATCGTGTTGGTGAGGAAGAAAGATGGTTCGTGGAGGATGTGCATTGATTACAGAGCACTTAATAAAATAATGATCAAGAATCGTTATCCCCTTCCTTGCATTGATGATCTATTGGATCAGCTAAAAGAAGCTATTTACTTTTCCAAGTTGGACTTACATAGTGGTTACCATCAGGTCAGAGTAGCAGAGCAAGATGCATGGAAGAATTCTTTCAAAACAAAGCAAGGGCTGTATGAATGGCTAGTTATGCCTTTTGGCTTAACTAATGCTCCTGCCATTTTCATGAGAGTTATGAATAATGTACTCAAGCCTTTTATTGATGATTTTGTAATTGTATATCTAGATGACATTCTTGTTTTCACCAAAACATGGGAAGAACATTTGAAGCATGTAAAGAAGACTCTAGATGTTTTGCATAAAGAAATCTCTATGTTAAGTTATCAAAGTGTGAATATGGAAAAACATCTTTAAATTATTTGGGTCATATTGTAGGGTGTGGTGAATTGAAGATAGATCCCTCTAAGGTTGAAGTCATTTTAAACTAGCCTAAACCCAAATCTACTACAGAAGTCAGAAGCTTCCTAGGCGCAGCACAACATTAGAGAAAGTTTATTGTTGACTTTTCCTTAATTATAGCTCCCTTACATGCTTTAACGGGATTGAACAAGGTGTTTCAGTGGGGAGGCAAACAACAGAAAGCCTTCGACACCTTGGAAAAAAAATTAGTACAACACCAGTACTGGCATTGCCAGATCATCAAAGACCATTTTTGATTGAAACAGATGCCAGTGACTTTGCCATGGGAGCAGTGTTGATGCGACATGGTAAACCCATATGTTATCATTCTGAGACATTTAATTCTGCAGTAGTTAATTATCCCACACATGATAAATAATTGTATGCATTAGTGCAAAATCTGAAAAAGTAGAAACATTACCTATTGGGCAAAGAAACAATTGTACATATTGACCATCAACAACTTCAATATTTACACTCACAAACTAAATTGCAGCAATCAAGACAGTATAGGTGAACGGATTTTCTACAGCAGTTTCATCTAGCCATCAGGTATAAGAAACGCATACACAATAAAGTTTCAGATATGTTATCCAGACCAATTATAAATGCATCTACTATACTTAAGCATACCTCAATGTTGCATGAAAGCTACATTGAACAATATGCTCAAGATATATATTTTAAAGATGTATATGCAACTTTAAGTCATGGAAAACAAGTAGAAGAATTGGATTATGATGCTAAGGACCAACTCTTGTATCATTTGGGAAAGCTATGCAATCCACAGACTGAAAGAATTAACATAATTCGGGAAGCACATACTTCTCTTATATCAGGTCATTTTGGTGTAAGTAAAATAGTTGCACAACTACAGAGATTCTTCTATTGGACAAAAATGCATGAAACAGTTTCAATATATATTAAAGGATGTACCATGTGTGTTAAAATCAAGCCCAGCAATAGAAAACTAGGCTTGTACACGCCACTTCCAGTTCCTTCTCATCCTTGGGAGAGTGTTTCCATGGACTTTGTTGGGGGATTTCCAAAATATAGCAAAGGTCATGACTATTTATATGTTATTGTGGACAGGCTCAGCGAAATGTGTATTTTAATACCTTGTAACAAATAGATTACAGCTGAACAAACAACAAAATTGTTCTTTCAGCATGTCTGGGTGCATTTTGGGTTACCCACTTCCATAATATTTGATCGAGATTCCAGATTTGTTGGGAAGCTTTGGTCAAGTATGTGGGAATTGATGGATACCAGACTGAAGAAGAGCAGAGCATTTCATCCACAAATAAATGGCCAAACAGAGGTGGTCCACAGGATAGTGATCTAGTTGCTCAGGGGTTATTGCAGCAAGCATTCGAAGCTTTGGGATGATCATTTATGTTATGTGCAACATGATTACAACCATGTTAAAAATTCTTGTACATAAAGATCTCCTTTCGAGACATGTTTTGGTTTTATAACAAGGTCTCCCTTGGATTTTGTCTTTGAAAAAGACATAGTAGTTGATGGACACAACGATGTGGACAAAACAACCAGGTTCATTGAACAGATCCAAGAAATTCGCCAAGCAGTGCAGGAACAGCTGGAAAAGAGCCAAGCCAAGTACAAGGCAAGGCATGATAAGCATCGGATGGAGCATAGATTCCAAGTTGGTGATCAAATCTATCTATATATAAGCAAAGAAAAAATTCAAGGTGAAGGAAAGAAGTTGAAGCCAATAAGGTATGGGCCTTTCAAGATACTTAAGAAAATTGGTGAGAATGCTTTCTGCCTTGATTTGCCAGCTTACATGCACATCTATTCAGTGGTAAACGTAGAAAATTCAACACTATTTGAACCTTCATTAATTGAAGATCCTGAAGAGCAAATTCAATTTCCTTCTATTGATGATTTGTTGCCTGAATATCTCAATCAGTTGTAGGAGGATATAGTTCTAGACACGAAGGTGAGAATCACACACATAGGGGATGTCGAGTACCTAAGAATTGGACTCAAGGGTTCAAAAACCAGTAGTTCAAAATGGATAGAGATTGGACAAGTGAGGAAGTTGTATCCTCACTTGAGCGATGCTTGAAAACCAAATTTTGGTGGTCCAAAAACCTTTTTAGTGGGAAGTCATGATCAAAATGGATCCTCGAATACTATCTAAGTCTTGAAATATTCTTAAAATCGGCTAGAAAACCAAAAAAATTGCATGAGAAGAACCTTCAAAAATAGCGGAAAACATTATCGGTAGCCAAAATTATGAAGAAACAGTGAAAAAATGGGTTATTAACAACTTTGCATAGTAGTGGCAGATCTGATTGAAAAATCGTAAATCAGTGGTGACAGGAGGAGGAAATCAGAGTGTACCGCATAAAACTTGCAAGTGCACAGATCGACGACCCATGTTGCATCGCAGAATCGCTATTGGAGATTACAAGAGTGCATACAATGACCCAGGGTTATCGCGACATGCGATTGCGATCAATCGCATTGCGATATCGCAATCAGAGAAACAAAATGGAGTGGAGCTTATACACATGTATATGTGTGATGCGATTAGCTGGACCCGATGGCTATATAAACATTGTTGCATAAGATTTGAGATTCTTCGGAAGGTATTTTTTAATCTATTTTCGTATATTTTGTTATTTAAAGAAATACAAAGAGAGAGTGTCGATGAGATAAAACCTGGACCCGAAGGGGTTTGGGAATGAAATTACATAATATTTGAAATCCGTCATAAACCATTTTTGTGGTATTTTCACAGTTTTAATGTATTTTTAATACAAAGGGAAATCATGATATAAGCGGGACTTTGGGTGGGCCCAAGGCGGTAAGTCGTTTGGGTCGGGCTCCACCCGATCCCATACAATGGCTGCCACATGTCTAGGCTGGAGAGAGAGAAAACCACCCTCAAGCAGTTAACCCTCATATAAAAGAGCTGCCAGAAGTGAAGCATGACCGTTGGATCTAGATCTCTCAGATCAACAGTGGAGATACTATATTGATATACAGTTGGATTCGATAAGAGTTATAAGGCGAATTCAGAAAGTTTGAAGTCTGATAGACAATGTTTGGTGTAATTTTCTTGTGTTTGAACGCATTTCTCTGTGTAAAGAGAGAATGGCCATTGCAGGGATTTCAAAGACCCGATGCACTCACTCATTGCAGATTAGGTGGCCACCTCCCATTAATGCATTATGAAATGATTGTTTATTGCTAGAAGAGGGATTCGAGCAGACAGAGGTTGGGAGACAGAAAGCCGAGAAGAAGAAATGAACAGGAAGATCAGATTTGCTTTAAAGCCACAGACAGAGAGCAAATATAAGCAGGCAGTATTGAAGGCAATGCCAAGACAGAGAGAAAAGACAAAGATAAAGAGTGATTGAGAGAATCTGTTTACTCAAAGAGGCTTGAGAGGTTCAATCAAACTCTTTTTGTTGTATCTGTTGTGTGTTGAGTCTCAAATTAAGCTCATACTATTCGAAAACATTGTTTGAAGACATAATAGTGAGGTTACTACTGAAGGCTAGACCAGGAGATGTAGCCCAGGAGTATTGGTTGAACTCCTTATTAAATTTGTTTTGTTTATGTGTGTTGTCTATTATGCTTCTTTACTGCTTCATTGTCTATGTATTTCAGAATCTTATCGATCCATTGCATAAAATAACATAGACAAATCCATGCAAATCAGTCTATAATACCTTATTAATTGAAAAGATCTCATTTTCATATCACATACAGAGTTATGAAATGAATAGTGACATTCCATAGTATTGAATTTTTAAAGGATCTATTACATGAAATGCATGGAGTGGATTGGCCACATGACCCCTCGCTCTTAAATGCAGTGGATGGTTGTGTAGTGGGCTAGACACCTCATTCCTCCCTTTTAAATGTAGTATGAGACAGAGGGGTAGTAGGCTCGGTGATCCCCAACCTCATGCATATCGTCAACAACCATGATGATCAAGTGACTTCTATCCTCATCCAAAATGTATTGTAATGAATCGGCCAGGTCCACTTCCCCCCCTTTATGCCAAGTAACATAGAGATAGATGTCAATGTCATGACCAACCATGTTAGCAAGGAAATTGGTAGTTTGGTTACTTATTTAATGAGAATTTGAGGCAATAACATAATGGTTTGAATGGATCAGTTTCTGAATGTATAATATCAAATTCTCAAGTGTCCCACCCTTGGAATATTTTCTAATGAAACAAAGGTGAGGTGGTGGATTTATTTTGTTTAATACCGAGATCGTAGAGAAAAAAACCCTAAATCAAACATAAAATTTAAAAATTTTGCTGTAGGATATCTCCCATGACTTTGGTACCTAATTGGTATATATAATAACAAATTAAACCCGACTATGACCAAATTATTGCAAAACAATATATATTTTTTTGCTTTGGCCTAATCAATAGCTAGTCGGGGGTGAGGTTGAATACACTGGTCAACAAATATATCGAGGACCTCACCTCGTGGGTCCCACCTAAGGCAAAGGGTTGGGACTTCTCTAAATCTCGACTATGCTAACTGAGGTCAACCCCAACCGACTAACTTTGAATCTGGAGGTTAGTCCAATACCTAGTCATGTTTTAGAACTCGTCAGGGTTAGGGTTAAATACTCCACACCAAAAAGATGTCAAGCGCTAAAGTAAATTGAATAAGGTCATCCCTGTTTATTCTAACTTCGAATCTGCTCAATATCTTCTTTGTTTTATGGCTTTTCTAGGGCAACCTACATCCAACATCAACAATAATTTCTTTATATGCTAAGTAGGATTTTTACCTTTTTTGGATGTGTTCCTTTGGGGTTAGACACACCATCCTATAGTTGATGAATAAAATCATTTCATTGTAGTTTCCAAACCTCCAAATGAATATAGTCCCTATGACCTAGGCGAATTTCTTCAATACTTATGCTCAAATTCCTTCATTGATAATTATTCAAACTTCTTGGTCAATAATATTGACTAATTATCATTCCCAGGCCAAAGCTCCATACATAAATCTTACACCATGTAACATGCCATCGAAATATATTCCCCCCATTTGGGAATTAATATATTACACTAGAGAATTCATTGGCATCAATCTCATTCTTCAATAAAGACCTCAAGACTTGAAATATCTCCCCTAATCAATTATTCAAATGTTGTTGAGACCCCAGTTAATCAGGACATGACACCATACATTAATTATTGAATTCACCTCACCCAGAAAGTTTTAAAACTTCTTCACAAAACTCTCATCTCCTTACACTAGTTGAATCCTCTAGGAATTATAACACACACAACATAGAATATCATGGAAGAGGATTATTGAGGCATTTACACAAAATATTACTATAAATGTACAAATAGAAACATGAGGCAACTTAATTATTCTGACTTTGTGTTTAAAAAATGTACATAACATACATACTTTTTAGGAATACCCGTTTTCCTGCACAAGCTCTCTCCCAATCTCGGCTCAATTTTTTTTTGAAGCTACACACATAAATGCTAAAAACTGCCTAGAATATATCATAACATAATGAAAACTATTTTCACATATGTCTCAATTCTAAACTAACTAAGTACGTTTCCAAAGGCCTAATTTCCCAAAAAACATGAATTCATTCAACAAACCAAAATCTTACTAATAAGGGATTCCTCTGGAATCAACACCCTTGGCTCTACACTAAAATTTTACTAGTCATAATCTATACAAGTTTACAATTGGAGGGGAATTATTTCCCTTTTGAAAATTTTAGGATCCACTTTCAGGCTATTAATCAAAGTGGGATATCTAGGGATAAATCTCTTGCATCAAACTTTTGAGGTGGAAAAATAATATCACCTCTTGATCATATGCCTTATGTATCCCAAACTTTATATTGTTATTGAGTTCTTACTGTCATGTCTTGTTGCATGGATTTTGTCATCTACCACTCGCCAAGATCCCAATATTTACTATACGTTTCTCTCCCTTCCTTGTTTATGTAGCTTTTTCCATTTAGTTGTAGTCTACTACAAACTATCCTTCTCCCTCCAATATACGTCATTTGAGAAACTTTCATCTTCAACCTCCTTATTTCTCCAATCCTTATGTGTAGCTTGTCCATTGGTTTGTACATACTTGGTAATTTTTTATACTCCTTCATTGAGTTGTACTATTTTTGTTCCTTACGTGCTGTTTTTACCTCTCTCTTTGTTGAATCTCATACACATGAACCTCCGAGGGCTGATTTTTTGATGTCATCGCTCCCTTCATTCTCATATAGTCTTTTTGAATTAATTATGTTGTGGTCGGTTCTATTGTCTTGGTTTCCATGACTCGTCTTCTTTAGTTTTCAATTTATTCATTTGTTGTAATAATATGTTAATAATATAAACTTGCATCACCTTCAAACAATCAACGAGTTTAATAGAAATTTCTTCTCTTCCCTCGGTAAACACAGGCTTCCTTAACCGTCTGTCAATAATTTCTCTGTCCACTATTGTATGGCATTCATCTTGGCCTTCTTTTTGAAACAATGTTGGCTCATTCCCTATTAGAATGGAATTCTTATTTTTAGTTCCTTAAGGAAGCATTTCTTCTCCTCCATTCTTCTCCATCATAGTTGCAGATGATCGCCCTTCACCATATACAAGATAGTTGATAATCACACACGAAATGTCAGGTTCAAAACCATAATAATATTTGATCTCGTTTAATACCTTTTTCAACATCCCATTATGTTTATCTGAACTCTCCAAGGAGCTCATGGGACTTCTATAAAGTCCCTCATCCTCGTTATGAGACAAGCTTGTCTCATCCTCCTCCATTGTTGTTAATAGTTCCTTCCTTGATGAGTAGTCCTCATATTCTCCTCTTGTGAATCAAAATATTTAGAGGCTTCACTTACCCTAGTTACTTCCTAAATGTACCCTTTCTTAATTTTTTGGGTAACCAACCAATCCTATATATACTTCAAATCCTCTTCAAACTCTAATAACCTAGCGTCGACATGAATTCCTTCTTATTTTGTGGGATTTTATTCAATTCCCTTTATAATTTTCGTCTTATTCTCATTCTCTCTTGGAGAAATCTATTCATGCTCTTGGATTTTAAAAGGTGGTGCTTCCTCATTCATTTCCTTTGTAGTAGATTTTTGGCTTTCCTCTTCACTCACACTTATTATGAAAACTTAAAATAATTTCCCTCCTTCCTGATTTGTACATAAACAAGTTGATTAATTTTAAAAGAGTGATACTCTTGAGCCTTCATTGTTAGTTCTAGCACCATCTCCCAATTTGGAATTGTTTAACAATACATGAGACCTTTAGCTGGTCCCATATTTACTCCTTCATCATCGTCACTAGAAAAACATGAATCCACACACAACTTGTTAATTTAGAAAATGAAATTCTTTCTAGCCTCATGCTTTATCAGCTCCACCTTCTTTAGACCTTTCGGGAATCCCTTCCCCTTTATCTCTAAGGAGTGGTCCTTCTTTGGGTTCACAATAACTCCTCCTTCCCTAGGCTCAACTTCTCGAGGATCTTCTTCATCCATCCATGATTTTATAAAAGGCCTCATTCTTCTTTTCCCTATCTCTCTATTTTTTGGGGATTCCTTCTTAAAATCCTTGTGTCATATAGGTAATTTTGATTTTTTTATGATGTCACACATTTGTTTCAAGACCTCTTCTCTCTTTTGTAGCAATTGTATTATGATGTTGAGTCACTCATTTAACTCAAAAATCTGTATGTCATATTCCTGTTTATTCCTTTTTCCTTGATTTTATTTGATTCCTTCAATGTGTCTTTCACTTAAACCCTTAGCATGACAACATGACAACATGAAATTTTCCATGCTCAACATCAGATGCAACCTAGCCCTGTGACAAGCCTCACCTCACTTATTACCTGAAAACATCACCTCACCCTAGCTATTGGTGTTTTTTTCACTCCCTCCATTGGAGCGTCTTGAGTACAACTTGATATTTTAATTGTTTCCCCACTGTTCACCTCTTGATAAGTTTCTTGTTCTTTCCTCCTCTCCCTAGGGACTTCATTTGTTCTTAGAAAGAAACTTCAAGTGAACCCTCTCTATTCTAAGAATTCCTTTATGCAATAGTCCTTTACCGTTACATATGCAATGTTCAAATTCACGTAATATTTGGCAGCATGGGCCACTGCCTACAATTTTTCATTTCCTTATTAACTATGTTCAAGATTAAAGACTAAATTTACCTCACTAATTCTTCAATTATAAGATTTCAATCCCAGTCTACTTAGTATTACTTTTGATAATTCTTCTTTCATTATTTTGTTGTGTGTGATCTCCTCAATACTGGATTTCTCATTTTTATTTCAATCATGATTTCATAAAATGAATACACTATGAATTATAAGCTATAAATTTTATTACCTTTCTCTCAACTCCAAGAAATAAACTCAGCTCTGGTTCCTCTAGTGAGTGAATCTTGCACTATGACACAACTTGACGCTCCGAAGGTAAGGAATCATATTTATTTTGTTTAATACCAAACTCATAGAGACAACAAACCATATATCAGATTTAAAATCTGAAATACCTACAAATAGAGATTACCTTAGCACGTGTATACCTAATTTGTATATATAATAACAAATTAAACCCATCTATGACCAAATGTCTATAAAAAAAATTTGTTCCTTTGGTTTGCAAAATAGCTAGTTAGAGTTTGGTCTGAATACAACACTAACAAAACATGTCAAAGACCTGACCTCATGGGTTCCACCTAAGGTTAGGGGATGAGACTTCTTTATTTCTCCACCACATCAGTTGAGGTCAGCCCCAACTGACTAACTTTGAATTTGTTGGTTGGGTCCACACTTAGTCATGTTTTAGAACTGGTTGGGGTTAGGATTAGGTACTAACTACCAAAAAAATTTCAAGGGCACAACTACATTGACTAAGGTTAGCCTCGACTACCCTACTTTGAATCTACTCAAGTTATTCTCTCACATAGGGATTGTCTAGTGCAAACTTTAGCAAACCATAACAAGAATATCTCTATAGGTTAAGTAGGATTCTTACATTTACTGGATGAGTTCCTTTGAGGTTATATGCACCTTCGTACAGCTAATGAATCGAACCCTTTCAATGTAGCTTCCAAACCTCCAAACAAATTTGGTGCCTCTCAACTGGGTGCATTTCTTCAAGACTTGTGCTCAAATTCCTTCATTGATAATTACATGAACTTCTTGGTCAGTAATATATTGACCTATAATCATTCTAGGGAAATGGATCCATCTTGAACTCATACTCCTTGTAGTGTGCCATCAAACTCTATTTAGAATTGACCTTTAGAATTGAATTTGCTTCATTAAAAGATTATTCAAATAATTTTGATACCTCGGCTAATAGGGACATGCCACCATACATTGACCATAAAATACATTGTTCACCTCACCCATCTATCTTTAAAACTTCTTTAGAAGACTCTCATCTCATGTCAATAGTGAAATCCTCTAGTAATTATAACATGGATAATAAAACTATCACAGAAGAGGAGTATTGAGGCATTTACATAGAATATTACTTAAATGTATAAATGCAAACTTGAGGGAATTTAACTATTTTGAATTTGTGCTTATAAAATTTAAATAACTTGCATACTTTTCTATAATACTCCTTTTCCCTCAAAATCTCTCTCCCACTCTGGGCTCAAAATTGTTTCAAGCTACATGCATAAAAGCTAAAGATAATGTAGAATATTTGCTAACTGAATAAAATATAATTGGACATCTATCCCAATTATAAGATTATTGACTAAATTTGTAAAGGTCTAATTGGCCATAAGGAACTAACTCATTCAAAAAACTAATAACTTATTAGTCCTAGATTCCTCTCAAATAATTCACTTGGCTCCACACTAAATTTATGCCAATCCTAATTCATACAATTTTAGAATTATAGGGAAAGTTATTTCCCCTTCAGAAATTTTAGAATCCGCTTTGGGGGTCTTAAACAAAATGGGATACCTAGGGATGATGCTATTACTTCAATTTTTATAGGGGATCCATTGATGAGTTTTTGGGTAGTTGCAATGACTAGCTAGGAATCCCCATCTATTTGTAATTTAGAATACCCTTCATCAAGGGAACGCCTCATACGTTGTTCTAAATCAAGGAATTACACTACGTTGTTTCTTATGATACTATTGTTTGAAAGATACACCTTGAAAGTATTAATTTACCAGTCATGAAAAATCCAACCATAATTGGCTAGACTAAGGTTATTTTTGGAAGTTCCATCAAAATTAAGCTTTATAAAACCTAGTGTATGAGGATTTCAATAAGAAGGGGAAGGTTTTTTAGGAAGGGAAGAGTTAGGGAAAGGGGATAAGATCATAGAATGAGATATTTTTAATTTAATTAATATCTTAACCTCGTGATGATTTTTTTCCAATCATGCTAGAACTAAGTTTTTGAGGGTATAGTTTCATGAATATTTTTTTTGATAACTTGCCATACCATGTCTTCATTCTCCTTTTTCTGCTCAAAAATAATTTTTTTATGTTCCTTCCATAATTTCCACAAAACAAAATAGAAAACTAGTTTCTATGATCAATTCACCACTAGGTATTTAAACAAACTACGTTGTCATTACTCTCATGTTTCCACTAGCATGTTAAGGGTATGATCTGGATGGCTTAAGAGGAGTAAAATATGTTACCAAATAGACACAACAAAAGGGAAGATATTCAAGATATGGTCCATAGCCTCTTCTTGGTTCCAACATAGTTCACACAGAGAGGGCCCCTAAAATCATTATTTCCATAATTCTTCCAACATGAGTACCTTCCATATCTCTATCAATCATTTGAACCGGGAGACCTTACACAAAAAACCATTTCACTAAATTTTTAGCCTAAGAGAATCTATGGGAATATTTTATGACTAGATGGCAAAGAATAGGCCTCCTTAAGCACGAACATCCCTTTCATTATCTATGTCCTAAGGAATGGGGATTTTATAACTTTGCAACTCTTGAATTAATTAAGTGGTATAAGCAGTCAAGGTCGCTATGGTCAATCATGCTTTGTTTTCCATTCATGCCATGGTGTAGAATCCTTAGTGGATATCAAGAAATATTAGATATATGTGCTAGTGGTTCAAAGTGAATGATTCCATCTCTCCAATATCTATCAGGTTCCCAAGACATGGTAGTTGTTGCTAGGAATATTTCTAGAAGAAATTAGTTTTTCTATTCATAATCTTCGAGAAGGCATGATTGTTAATTATACTTTGGTTTTCCTGAGCTAATTTCCTAATAGAGGAACTAAATTGGTACATTGTAGCTTGTACCTAATATGAATGCAAGGAGGAATGGCTTCATTTATTATCCCATATCTATTTCCATCAATCCTATCCTCTCCAAGATACTTCCACCATAATTTTTCACCTAGGGTTTCATTTAAAATGTTTGGATACCTCAAGCCTAATCCCTCAACCAACATGGGAATACACAACTTCACCCAAGCCATAAGCGACCATATCTTGGATTTCTTTTCACCTTTCTAGAGAAAGTCTTGGTGAAGGGAAATGATAGTCTTGAAGCTAATTTTTGGGGTTGTTAGTGCTAATAATTAGTACACAAGATGATTTAAGAGAACTAGCTTGAGAAGGCTTGTTTGTCCTTCTAAGTTTAGAGATCAAAATGCCTAGATATTGAGCTTGTTAGCAATATTTCGTTTGATTCCTTACTGGTACGTTTCTTCCAAGGAAATGTGAACGAAAGGGTCTCCCAAGAATTTAGCACGAAGGCTACTTATTTGAAAATTCAAGAGTCGAACTGGATGTCCTTCAACTATTACATGTGTATTGAAGAAGAAGACATTATATTTTTCCTCATTTATCATTGTACTAGAGGTTGATATAAAGTATTTGAGGATGGATTTAAGGTGATAGTCTCCCACATTAACGATAGGAAGTAGAACATAATATCATTAGAAAATTGGTTATGTGTAATTGGAAAATCATTCCAAAATATACAAATACGGTTAATGATGCCCTAATGACTTACATCTCTGGGATATCTACCCATCCACTTAGATATCAAGATAAACAGAAAAGGAGATATAGGATTACCCTTACTAAGGCCACAAGATGGTTTGAAAGTCATGGTAGGATAAGTGTTCAAGGTAATGGAGTAAAACGGGATACAAATTAGTGACCTGTTCCAGAAAATCCATTGAGGTGAAAGACCAAAGGATAAAGTACTGGGAAAAGATAATCCAAAATTTAATCTATTATGAGTTTTAGAGGTTTGGGAATAATCACAATACCAACCCCTTTTATATATCGTTAAAGAGTGAATAACCTCATGGGCATAAAAAATCCCTTTGATGATTTTGCATCCTTCCACATAGCCTTCTTTCCTCAGAGAAATAATTATGTTTAATGAGTTAAGTTGATTCAAAATAATGGAGGATATAATTTACTAAACAACATTACAAAGGGTGATGGTGAATAATCCACTTGGTTTATAACCTTTACTGGTTATAGTAATTAAGTTAATTAAATTAGCATTATGTGCTAACCATACCTATTTAAAGCATCCATATTCTTCAACAATATCATGCACCTCAGGTCTAATAAATAACTAGCATGATTTGTAGAAGTTTGTTGTAAAGCCATCAATACGCGTGTTATGAAACCAGTTCAAGAAAAGATAGAAAAGATAGATCAACGCCTTAGAATTCAGCCTCTTCGAGGGGGAAACCTCCTTTAAAGTACATAAATGAACAATTCGTGGATGATACAAATGACAAAACCTCCTTTCTATATATAGGAGTCTAAGGAGTCACAATATAATCCAGTCGACCTAACAATAACAATATAAAGCCACAAAAATAACAATAGAGGGATTCTATGGGGCACAGAAATAACAACATGGGGGTAATAGGGGCACAACAATATAAATAAGGGGTATAACTACAATAGTAATGGGGTAATCACTAGTATTATAGGGACCCAACATGCCCCTCTCCTTCAAAAAAGTGTTTTCCTCAATCCTTGAGTAGTTCTGTATACTTCGGCATAAAATTCTCATCCTCCCATGTGGAATCTTTAGCGGATAAGTACTTCCACTTGGTAAGATACTCTGAAATTGACCGATTTCGTAGCTGTCGAGTTCTTGTTTCTGTGAATGCTTCCGGTTCCAATATAATTTTTCCTTCCTCATCAAGTTCACGCAACATTGTTTGCACTGGGAGCTTGTCGCCTACAACCTTCTTTAAACATGAAACATGGAAAACTAGGTGCAATCGAGAAGCTGCAAGAAGCTCTAATTTGTATGCCATAGTACCAATATTTTGCAACACCTTGTACGTACCATAATACTTTGGTGATAATTTATTATCCTTATTAGCTTGCTTTAGGGACATTTGCTTATATGGTTGTAGCCATAGGAATACCCAATCACCTACATCAAAACTTCTTTCACTGCGATGTTGATCTGCCTGTTGTTTCATTCTATTTTGTGCCAACACGAGGTTATCCTTTAAGAGTTGGAGGACTTTTTGTTGATGTTCGATGTGATGTTCCACTGCCTGAACCTTAGAATTTTCTATTAAATATGATGTGACGGATGGTGGTTGATACCCATAAAGTGCCATAAATGGGGTTATTTTTGTTGTTGTATGGAAGGAAGTGTTATACCACCATTCAGCTAAAGGCAACCATTTGACCCATTGTGTCCGTTTATCAGATACAAAGCAACGAAGATATTCTTCCAAACATTTGTTTACTATCTCAGTTTGCCCATCAGATTGAGGATGATAAGATGAGCTATGAGCTAACTGAGTACCAAGACAAGAAAATAATTCTGTCCAAAAATTTCCAGTGAAAATGGGATCTCTGTCACTTACAATAATCTTTGGGTTTCCATGTAGCTTCTGAATTGTTTCCATAAATGCAGTAAAAACTGTACTGGCTTTAAATGGATGTGATAATGCACAAAAATTTGCATACTTGGTAAGTCTATCAACTACCACCATGATGACACTCTTTCCCTCAGACTTGCGTAAACCTGTGATAAAATCCATTGAAACCTCCTCCCAATGTTGGCTTGGAATGGATAAAGGTTGTAATAGACCCGGTGTCTTAATTGTTTCAACTTTATTTTTTTGGCAAACCAAACATTCTGCCACAAACTTTTGAATATCTGATTTGAGGTCATCCCAAAAAAATTCCTTCTTAACCCTGTGGTAAGTTTTTAAAAATCCCGAGTGCCCTCCTAAGGGATAAGTGTGCAATTCCATAAGAATCTTTTGTTTTAGCTAGGAATTATTACGAAGGTATAAGGGATCTTTGTACCATAATGAATAATTTTGCCAGCTAAATGTATCAGACGTACTGGAATCTTGTTGTATCTTTCGAATAAGTGCCCACACTTCTTCATCATTCTTCCATTCCTCCCTTGCTTCGTTTATCCAATCTGGTTGGATAATAGAAATGGTGCACAACAATGCTTCCACATCCTCATCCTTTCTTGAGAGTGCATCTGCCACCACATTTTGCTTCCCTTTTTTGTAGATGATTTCAAATTCATAACCCAACATCTTTGTGACCCACTTTTGTTGCTCTTCAAAGGATAATCTTTGTTCTAAAAAGTATTTAAGGCTATCATGATCTGTTTTTACCTTGAAGTGTCTTCCCATTATGTAGGGTCGCCATTTCTTAAGTGCATGGAGTATTGCCAACATTTCTTTCTCATAAATAGCTTTGCTTAAAAACTTACCCTTGATTGGATGACTTTCAAAAGCAATGGGTCTTTCATCTTGCATTAGAACAGCACCAATTCCATTTCCTGAAGCATCACATTCCACAATAAAGGTTTTTGTGAAGTCTGGTGTAGCTAAGACCGGTGCTTGGCACATTGCCTCTTTAAGATGTTCAAAGGCCTTTGTTGCTTCCGGAGTCCGTGAAAATGCATCTTTCTTCAATAATGTTGTTAGAGGTGCTGCTATTCTCCCATAATTCTTAACAAACTTGCGATAATACCCTGTCAACCCAAGAAATCCCCGCAGATGCTTTATGGGTGTGGGGATTTTCCATTCCTTAATGGCTTTAATTTTGCTAGGGTCTACGTTAACTCCTTCATGAGATACAATATGACCCAAATATTCCACCTCCTGGACTCCAAAGAAACATTTGGATCTTTTTGCATATAGTTGTTTCTCCTCCAATAGTTGTAGCACCCTGTCAACATGTTGAGCATGATCCTTCCAAGTCTTGTTTTAGATTATTATATCATCAAAAAATACTAACACAAATTTTCTAAGAAATGGTTTGAAAATTGAAATCAAACCTTGAAATGTTGAAGGTGCATTAGTAAGGCCTAAAGGCATGACCAAAAATTCATAATGACCCTCATGAGTTCTAAATGCCATTTTCAGAATGTCTTCAATCTTCATTCTGATTTGATGATATCCCGAACGAAGATCAAACTTGGTGAAGTAAATTGATCCATGCAATTCATTCAGTAATTCATCAATGACAGGAATGGGGAACTTATCTTTAATAGTGAGCTTGTTGAGCTCCCTATAATCCAGACACATGCGCCATGATCCATCCTTCTTGTGCACCAATACTACTGGAGCAGAGAAAGAACTTTGACTTGGTTGAATTATACCAGCCTCTAGCATTTCTGCAACCATACGTTCAATTTCACGTTTTTGGACATAGTGATATCTGTACGGCCTGATGTTTGGAGGAACACTTCCTGGAATTAGATGAATAGCATGATCATGATCATGCATAGGTGGGAGACCTTTGGGAGTCTCAAATACCTTGGAATGATTGTCCAAGACTTTTTGGAGATCTGGAGAAATAGATGATTCCGATGTGGAAACATCTAGCAAACATAATTGTGCAATTACACCTCTTTTCTCCTTTTTTAGAAGCTTTGTCATACCATTAGAGCTGATTATCTTTCCTGGTTTCCCTACAATACCCCTTAATTCAACTTCCTTTCCTTCCGTAGAAAATTTGATGAAAATTTCTTGAAAATTAAAAGCTATTGTACCCAAGGATTGTAGCCATTGGACTCCTAGTACAACATCAGCCCCTCCCATTGGAATGGAAAGCATTGGGCTAGTCAATACATATTCTCCCATGGATAGCTTGATATTATGGCACCTTCCAGAGAAATTTATTGTTCCTCCATTTGCAATAATCACTTGACACTCTGGTGCTGGATATAGGAAGCAATTCAATTCTTTTGCTACCCTACAATGAATAGGATTGTGGGTGCTTCCTGAATCAATCAACATTATTACCTTTTTCTTCTTCATTTGTCCTTCTATCTTGATGGTTTGAGGAGTGGTAATTCCTGCCAATGCATTACAAGATATGGTTGGATTTATTTGTTCTTCATCTAGGCTTTGTTCCTGGAGTATATCTTCTTCTTTTGACCTTTCTTTCTCCTTTTCTTCTTCCTCTTCGCAATCTATGTAGAACAATTTCTTCTCAGCATACTTATGACTTTTAGTGTATTTGCTATCACAACTTTAACAAAGCCCTTTTGCTCTTTTTTCTTCCAATTTTTGTGGTGTCAACCTTATATGTTGTGGAAGACTAGCGGCAACAACACTTCCGTCTTTATAGTTGTGAGTGGTATGCTTCCTGGTTGCCATAATTTTGCTTTCCATTTTTCTTGCTAACCTGAATGCCTTCTCTAATGAATCAGGTTCCCAAAGGAAAACATCATGTTGGATATTATCCTTTAAAGACCCTATGAACACATCAATCCTATGCTCCTCTAGAATATCCTTTACCCTTATGTTCAATTTTTGGAACTCCTCAATGTGCTCCATTACTGAACCCTTTTGTTTGAGACTTATCAATTGGCTAAAAAAAGTGTTGCTTTTTGTATCTTCATAATGTGCTATCAACTCTTCCGTGAAAATTGCCCAAGTGATAAGTTTTTTACGAGAGAAAAGCCATTGATACCATACAAACTGATTTTGTTCCAAATATATAGTTTCCATACGTACCTTTTGTGTGTTTTGCACATTATTGAGATCGAAGAACTGCTCCATCTGTAATATCCATGTGGCGGGATCCTTGCCATCAAACTTCCTCATATCGATTTTTGGAATATGGTGGGTCTTCGATCCAACATTAGCGTCTATGGAATCATGATTAACACTAATTTTGTTCACATCATGAGTTTCCTTTACAACTTTTTCACCATTAGTAAGTATTTCTTGTAGAAAATTTGTCAAATTTGTCTTCAAATCTGCCATGTCTGTCTTCAAGTTTGTCCTCAAATCTGTCTTCAAATAATCCATCTTAGCTTCCATGCCCCTTATCTTAGATTCTACACCATTTATCTTAGATTCCACGCCATTTATCTTAGATTCCATGTCACTTATCTTAGATTCTATTAGCTTTTGTGAGTGTGACATTTGTTGCACTTGTTCTTGTAATTTTGATATATCATGTAGCATGTCTTCCTCTTCTTCATGAGTCATGCTAGAGCTTTCAGGTTCCTTACTAGGTGTTTGCATTTTCTTTCCTCGGGGCATCAGTTACCGATAATAATGCTTTACTATTCCCTTTTAATTCCATTAAACCAAGCTTACACAAAAATTAAAAAAAAACTACACACCTTTTTTCACTTTATAGAAGCCTGATATTGAATCCGATGTATCTCTGTAATTTTAGATCATCCAATTCTAAAATTTACGACTTGTAGTAGCCTTCTGCATCCTCTTTCCAATGCCACAAGTCTGACCCAAATTGGATTCTCCAAGGAAGAGTTATGTGAAATCTCCCACAGTGACTCGCTTTTAGACTAGTTAAGTAGAGCAAATTTGTACGACGTGCCACGATTCACTGTTTCAATATTTGAATCTGAAACACACATACAAGAAACTATAGTCCGTCCTATTTCTATAAATTCTTAAGCAATTTCAATCCAATCCCCAGAGAGAAAGTTATGACGATTTTTCCCAGGTCACCTGTTTTGACTGTAATTTAGGAGTCTGCAAAAATACCAACTTCTTCAGATCATATCTCCGCAAATATCGTGCGCAAAGATTTGAAATTCGGACCCAAGGTTCAGCGCAATTTCTTCTCAAATGGGTTTTTTTTTCAACTTCTGAAACATAACAGAAAAAAATTTATAGTGAAAATTCCACGATGACCTGTTTGGAGCAGCGAAACCCTATAATCCAAAGCTCTGATACCAAATGTTATGAAACCAGCTCAAGAAAAGATAGAAAAGATAGATCAACGCCTTAGAATTCAGCCTCTTCGAGGGGGAAACCTCCTTTACATTACATAAATGAACAATTCTTGGATGATACAAATGACAAAACCTCCTTTCTATGTATAGTAGTCTAAGGAGTCACAATATAATCCAGCCGACCTAACAATAATAATATAAAGCCACAAAAATAACAATAGAGCGATTCTATGGGGCACAGAAATAACAACATGGGGGTAATAGGGGCACAACAATATAAATAAGGGGTATAACTACAATAGTAATGGGGTAATCACTAGTATTATAGGGACCCAACAATGCAAGGTATTATTTTTAGGCATCTCAATAACCAACTCTTATACCACGTTAAAAGAGTTTTCCCATAGAATTTCCTCCCTCTAGTATAGACGAATGAGGTTAGGACTACATGCATTGATGTGATGAACAATTGCTTCATTGTTGGGAGTCATCTTTATAATCATGTTGTGATAATATGATAAAGTTTCTTATTCAAAATTCTCATGTTGTACTAATCATTATCCATCACGATAGGAGAGGGAGAAAATCCTATTATGATGACGATGCTTAATCATATATTTATGAAATTTTTTTGAGTTATGCTCTTATTCGTTCAACCATTGAACCCAATATTCTTTCTTCCAAGGAATATCTTACTATTTTCACCACAACTAAATTTTATTAATAAAGTTTCTTTCTTCCATGATTAAATCCTATAAGCACCCTTCCAATATCATTCGGTGTTGTATCTATTGCATGCATGTTTCCAGTGCCTATTTTTCTATGGCTATGTGGCTTAAATCCTTGCAATTCCACTCCTTAAGTTTAAATTTGAATTCCTTGAGTTTGATCTAGATAGTGTGCATAAATTCCAATCTTGGTCTTTTGTTTCCTTCCACCAATTACTTTCTTTACACATAAATTTAGGATATTGAATAGATAAACTCTCGAAATTGAAGGGGTGATTATGAAAGACAACTTTTAGGTCTAATTATAGATGCATTGGCCATTGATATGATCTTACGAATGTAAGTATGATAAACTATGCAAATAACTCATTAGCTAGAAGAGTCCCCAATATTATAAAGTAGTCTAATTGAATAGCCATTTAATGCGTCCTTCCCCTGTAGTTGTTCCTAGTGAAAATGCCATTTAAGGTTTTGAGATCAGCACCAAGAGGTCATGAAGAAGATAAAAAAATTATTGCCAATGGTTTTATAGGGTAAATAAGGTGGTTTTGGATTTACCCTTCTAGGGATTAGATCCATATTAAAGGGAGGTATGTTATAGGAGATAAGAGATAAGACCTCAATATTATGAGTTTGAGATATAATCTAGTACTAAATAGTTAAAACCACTTTCGAATCTTCTAGAGAGAGAAGCTTTAAAAAAAAAAAATTTATGTCTTACTCATTTCCAATTATAATCACACATTTTTAGAAACAAAAATACATTGGTAGTGCAATTCATGTTCAAACCGCGTCAGCACAATATATCTTAAAGGTAAGTGCGATGATCCACAATAATAGGGTTTTTAGCGAATGTAATCCAGGATTCTTGGAAATTCTTCAAACGGGATTCTTTTTTATTTTTGGGGGATGATTTAAAACTTGTGTGAATGGATGATGATTGATTTGTATTCAAGCTTGTTTTGTTGAATGTGAAAAAATGACCTATAAGGAATTTCTCCCTAAAATACAAAGTCAGAAACTTTGGGTCAAGACTGAAGGGCTTTACCATGTGAAAGTTTGGATCTAGAATCAACTAGTTAATATCACCAATTGAGTGTTTCAATACATTATCATCATGATATCACCGTTGAGGTAGCCATACCCATACTTGACATATATCACCGCTAAGGTTGGCATACCCATACTCAACATACAAGACATTTAAAATGTACAATCATCAAAGTCATGCCCATTGATTACATATAGTGGACATGTTCTCAGATGACTTTATATATGATCATAGCCATCATAATTTTTAGATATTGTATTCATCTTGAAATTGCAGGCCAGATAGATAAAACTAGATCTAAGGTCTTCTACCTCATCACTCGATAGTACAAATATAACAATGTGAATAGATGTGCACGATTCAAACATGGTAGACACCATATGTTTACCAATAATTGATGAAAGTTGTTAACATATGCATGTCGAACCACTAATAATGATAATGGATCTCAAGGTAGTACAACACAATATATTAGGTGTGAATAAATGAGTTTAAGTTGAACACCACATAAAATATATAAGTCGAAGGTCAATGATAAAAACCTTATGTCAAAAGTGAGGAGACTTGTCATTGAGGTATGCAATTTCTAAGGCACTAAAGGGAGTTTCTAGGTCAACTTCCGACATAATTTTCTTAGGTCAATAGGAAGAAACCCATCAAAAGAGGAACTTAATGTATCCCCTATCAATGACATGAAATGGGTGTCAAGATCTAAGACAGAATGTGATGAATCAGAGCTAGTTCACAGGCGAAAACACAAAATAAGCTTTAAGATATTGTAGCATATGCCAACTTAGGGTGGAATTTATCTTGAACATATGAGAGGCACTTTTATGGAGTTGACAACATTAACTCAAAATCCCGTCATGTAGGCTTTCAATAAGGTGTGATCAAAAGAGAGGAAAGTGGATTCCCCAACCTAAATTAATGAGAAAGGTGAAAGGATGTGATGCTTAAGAGTGAATGGCTGCGAAAACAGGTTTCATGTATTATTTCCCAAATTTTCCCACCATTTCTTATAAGTACATCTTTATTTTTTACAATCTTGATGAGGAAAACATATGCTTGATCTGTAAGTTCATCCTTTCGATAAATCCTTATGAGTATTTAAAAAAAAACGTAATAAGAAGTGGTTTGATTTCATCATGCTTGCCGATTCCTACACTGTTTATGTTTTTACGAGTTTAGAGAAGGTGTAGCTCGAATTCTTTTTCATATTTATAGAGCTTGAAAAAGAGGTGGTAAAAAACTCCAAGATATTCCTTTTCATAAATTTAGTCCCTTACGCTCTCCTTTTTCATAAATATTCCATACAGTCTGAAAAAAGGTTAAACTTATAATGGGAATATGTCCTTTCATTTACTTTAACAAGTTCGAAAGAGACAAGTGGTTGGAAATATTTTCATATTTTGGAAGTCTAAAATTACATTAAAGGAAACTCGTCATGAAGGAATGAGTGGTATAAAGGGTAAAAATTGGTTTGGTTCATGATGGAACTCATCAAGACATGTAGAGGTCAATAGGAAGGCTAATAAGACCACTCACCGTAACGATTCCTCGAGGAAAGGGTAAAACACCAAGTGAAAGTGAATAACTAGAATATCATATGGTGATGACGGAATGAGAAAACCAATGCTCATATTGTAGAAAAAGGTTGATAAATAGTGGCAATCACAAGGGATAAAGTGTGGAGTCCTTCCAGAGGGTTCATTTTTTGTAAGTTTTATCAAGCCTGAAAAATGACAAAAGTATACTTAGTAACGTATTCTCGTGTATTTACAAGCACAAGAAGGAAGAAAAAATAAGCTTGATAAAATATTTTCTTGTATTTACAAACATGATAAATAACAAATACTAAGTTTAGAATGGAATAGGTTTCATATTTTACCACAAAATTGAAACAAAGAAAAACTATTCTTGATATAAGTACATTTTACCCAACATAATGATGGAGACATGGCCCCCCCAACATCGTTTCAGCTACCAACTCTTCTCATAGACTCATGAAATGATAATTGCTGGTAGAGATATATTCACTAGGAAGGAATGAAGAGGATCATGTGATTGGATGAAACAAAGGTGATACAGAAACATAACTATTTTCATAGGCTTTTTTAATGTTTTTACAAGCTTGAAACATCGAAGGAACTATGTTCATGGTGACTTGTTTCATTTTTTAATTAGATTGAAAAAATAGAATAACTATTCTTTGGGGACCTATTTCATTTTTTAATGAGCTTGAAATAGTAAAAGAATAACGCTTAAAGCACCTTGTTTCATGTTATAATGATCTTGACACAAGAAAAGTAACTCTACTCATGTAACCTTGTTTCATTTTTTAACGAGATTGTCATAAGAGAAGGAACTATTCTTATGGAACCTTTACCATGGCCCACAAGAGGACATGTCTTCCAAGAGGATTACATTAGATGGAAGAACAATCCTCTCGAAGGAACCAAGAGATCTAATGGAAATATCACCAAAGGCCCTAGGAAATGATTCACCATTTCACCTATGGGATCCATATCAAAATAATCCAATCAAACAATGAAAGGATATTCTTGATCAATAGATGCATGCATGGGATATCTTACCACATAATTGACCTATGGTGGGGGAGATACTACTTTCATATTTGGAACGTTTATGGAAGTTGGATGATTGAAAGGCAAATCAAGACTAACGAAATAAATATGGTCAATAGCCACAATGTTTCCATCATTTGGGAAAGACATCACTCAAAACAGTGTGGAAATGACAACATTCATGGAATAAACATAATCTCTCCCCAAGAGAAAATTGAAATCTAAGGGGCGTAGGATTACCATAATGTCAACATATATAATTTTTCCTTCTAAGGTAATAAACAATTGAGGAAGGATCCCTAAAGTTTGACTAGTTATTTTGTTAAAAGATAAAAAATGTTGGGTAACTGACACAAGATTAGAGGAACCCAAAGAGTATGAAGAAATCAAGGATAAAATGATAACAAAATCACCCTCTTCAATGAGAATGCGATATATATTGTTATAACAAGACTTGAACATGAATTGTAAAGGCGTGTAAGAAGGGATACAAGGTTATGCCAATTGATTCAAATAAAAGGAAATGACTTGATTTCTTACAAGGGGTTTCATGCAAACGGGATAAATTCCCCCTTTTTTGACATGATCTAAAGTAACAAGAAGAGCTTGAGTGGTATGCATGTCACTCACTAAGGGTAGAGTGGGATCAACTGAACATGGAATCCATTCGACCTCCTTCTTATCCAATGGCTAGTTGGAAACAATGTCATGGGATTCACGTTTAGAGAGAGTGAGATTAACTGTAATCGGGTCAATCACTTCAACACCTAATGAGGGATTGTGGGAAAACTTATGGTATCTAGTTAGAAGTCGTTTTTGAAAAGAAGTAAGGTTTTACAACACTTTGGATGCTTCATCTATATGAGGGAAAAGGTGAATTGGATGATTCCCTTCACATAAACTGCAAGGAAACTTAACTTTACCCTTTTTCCCATCAACCGTATGATTACTAGTTGACGGATTTTCATAAGAATGATCTCTAAATATTGATGGAAAAGGTTGAATTGGGCCTATAGACCACACTTCTAATACATAAGGGATTCTAGGAGAATCTCTAAGAAGATGACAACCCTTACAATACATGCAGAGGGATTTAACTTTACGGTGCTTATTGGAAGGTTCCTTTACATTAGTTGCATTCATAGAAATAGTTGCTTGGTTTACCCCTTACTTATTTTCCTTCTTCTTCTTATCTTCTTGGTTATTAGAATTAATACTTTCACGAGGCAAGGAAGAAGAAACGGTGGAAGAGAAATTGGGAAAGGAAGGCAAAGGTCAACTTGGGGTTGATGTTGTTTAGGAGGAGTACTTATTTGTGAAGCAGCTTGAGCATTTGAAACAAAAGAGGTTGAAAACAACCAAATTGGTAAACTTATGGTAAATATGGGAAAGGACAATGTAGCCATATAAAGAGTACCAATATTTCCAAGAGAAGGAGAAGGACAAAGATTCCCATTAGGCGTGTTCCATTTACTAGCGTATTTTTGAACTATTGCCATTAGATTCATCCTAAGGTATACTAAGGATTAAAAAGTGAATTAACTACTTTATTTTGAAAATTAAAAGCACAAACAAAATAATCAGGGGTAACTAGGCATATAAGGATTATCAAGTCACTTTGAACTACAATATACAATTAAGTACCTATAGGCAATATACCTGAATGATATGTTCGGTGTATCACAGATGACAAGGTGGTCAACTCAATTACCTATGGTAGGTTTACATCCTAATCTGTACTTCAGAAATATACCTGAAGGTACGTGGAAACACAGTTTGTAGTAGTGTTGTCTAATGTGTATCCATATGATGGGGGCATTCTGATATACTCATTGTACATGGAGCACCATACTATATACCAAAATGTATGTGGAAGCACCCTTTCATGTAATCCGTTGTACGTGGAAAGCCAACCATCACTGGGATGTAACATCAAAAGTATGGAGAAATCCTACATTTAGAGACACCATAACACATCCTCTTTCCAAGACCACTAAATGTGTCATTAATGTTTATAATGCTCCTTAGGTTTATTATAAAATTTTAATGTTTATCTTAATTAAGGTTTCGGTTTCAAGAATAAAAATGAGTTCACTTGAACCCCTAAAACACAACTAGCATGAAAAGATTAACTATTTTCATTCAATGACGATCTAACTAAAGAAGGAGGGGAGTTTCAAACAATGATGGATAAAAAAAGAACTTCCAAACAAGATCTCCAAATTCATTGTTCCAATGCAAATATTCAAAACCCTAATGCATGAGAAATGACTTTTATTTTTCTTTATTTTTCAATTTTTAAATTCAAATAAACTTGAAATTATGACAAGATTATTGAAGCAAAAACAATTCAAACAGATTTATATTGAAATATGAAAAGTTTTTTTTCTCTTTTTTAGATTTATCAATAATCAAGTCAAACTATAAAGAATTCAAACTAAAAAAGAAAAAAAGTATTCTCCTACCAAAGCTATCAAACACTCAAATTTCACACAACCAAATGTCTTTACAGAGAACTTAAATAGATTAGAGACTTAGAGAAACACTGCTACTAAAGCTAAATTCAGTGAAAACATAAGGGAATTCAAAATTTACGGGAATCATCATAGGTCGCATAGCTACACTAGAGAGATGCATCGTACTTAACACACAAGCAAACTACAATACATTACACTTAATACATAGAAAAATTGCAAATGAATCCAATCATCACACTTAATACAAAAGAAAATTGTGATGCATCTGCACTCAATCGCATTTCCTGAGAAGAAAAATGAAATGGGGCTAATTTTGCTTAAAACAATCAAATTAAACTCTAACAAAACTCCAAATAAAGCTTTATTAAGTCCAATAAATGTCTGAATATGACAAATAGAGTCGATTTTGTACGTCGTAAAAGGACAAGAAAGGAAAACCACTAAATAACATGTTGCTCCCTAGTATAGTCGCTAACTTGTTTGATGACATAAGCAATCTCACTATACATAGTGTTTTAATATAGAAAAAATAAATACAAAATTGTGATGCATTCCTTAGAGATATTTGAAATATGGAAGGAATACCTACTTTTAATCCAATATGAGCTTACTCCTTCTCCTATATTTTAGCTCCATCTCCAACTCCATTTTCGATAAGAGGAACCTACAAGTCATCCAAAACAAGAAAGAGAAAAAACCATACAAATATCATATACCAACAACTCTAAACATGAAGTCAATGATTGATATTCTACATATGTATAAATAATACAATTTTTTTGGTGAAACAATGTTTTTTTGTATTAATAAAAGTAGGTAAGTATTACAACCCTTGTAGGGCTTGGCCTTTTGAATCTCTCCTAGCCATCTTGTCCTTCCTTTTCCACAATATAAATCCTTAAATTAGACCTCAAGCACGTGGATGGATTATGGACCTCTAGATAAAAATGAGTAGCATAAGGGCATAATTCAAATTCAAAAAAAAGCAATTCGCACTCTATGGGAGGTAGTGAATTCGTAGTGTACATGAGGTGGTTTTGGGATTTACCATTATACGGATTGGATCCACATTAGAGGGAGGTAAGTTCTATGAGATAAGAGATAAGACATCAATATTACTACTTTGAAATCTCATCCAACAGTAAGTGATTAAAACCACTTATGAGCCTTCTAGACAGAGAAAAATTGAAATAATTTTTTATTTTTTACTCATTTCCCACAATCATCACACCTTTTTGAGGTAGAAATCTGTGTTTCGATGTGTGCAACCTGCATCAACATAGTCTGTGTTAAAGTTAAGTGTGTTGATCCAGAAAAAAATGGTTTTAGTGAATATAATCCGGGATTGTTGGAACTTATGGAAAGGGTATGATTTTGACATTATATGGGATGAATGCAAAGTGTGAATGGATGATTATTGATATATATTCAATATCATTTGGTTGAATGTGACAAAACGGCCTGTAGAAAACCTCTTGATTCCTCCTTTTTTTTCTCAAAATGTTTAATCATGTTAAAATATCTGATGACGATCTAAAGTTCATCATGATTAAGGGATCAAATTGATTCAAATCACGACACAAATCCTACCTTTTGTATAGGAAAATGAGATATATACATGATTATCAAGCAAGCTAACTCCTTGTTACTTATATAATGAAAACTACCAGACAATATGTGTGGGAAGGAAATCAACTCCTATAAGGTAACTTCAAGGGAGTTCTAAAGGATAGTTAGACCCTCGATACTCCCTTTAGCATCCAAAACCAATGTTTCATATCCTTTCTAACATTGATCAACAATCTCCTCAATCTCTTTACTTTATTTTTTTTCTTCTCTGTAGGATTATAACCGAAGGGTTTTCCTTGTTTATTTGATCTTTAAGATACCTTTACATACCCTTGTTGTTGAGGCCATATATATTCTAAGAGATAATATTCATTTGGTAGAGTGCTTGGTTGATGAAAACACCTTTCGTAGTGCAATCACCTAGACAATATTCCCTAGATGCTTTGTAATAGTGTGGATTAAATCTTTACTAGTTCTTGCTTGTATTTCTTTTTATTTCCTTAATCATGTGTTCCTTAGCTTTCCCTTTTTGAGTTTTAACACCCAACACCATGGTCATAAATCCAAGCTCACGTTCTCCTACCATTCCTTGGCTTCTCAGCTTGAGGTAAATTGGTGACATTGTACTTTATGGTTCTCTCAAATGGTGCTCAAGTCCTAATTTTCCCACTATTTTAGTATATGTGGAAGAATTTCTTCACCTCCACTTAGGGCCCTAGTGTTCTTCTCGAATGTCCATTTCAACCCCCTCATTCATGGATGGCTTCTCCAAATCTAGGTTTACAACTGAAGCTTCTAGACTATTTCTTCTTGTACAAGATGTTTCCTATGGAATCTCCACATTTGATCCAAATTCATCATATCTTCAAGAAAATCGATGTTTTCATCCATTAATAATTACCTTTTTCGTGTTTCCTCCAACAATTTACCTTAATAGATTAGGAATTCTCAGAATAAGTGGTTGTACTCGTGAAAACATTGGCAGCATCATAGAACATGCTCACAATCCAAGGGTTGGCATGAGACATCATCATGGTAGGACATTTCAATGGACTTTGGTAGAGGATGGGATATGCTCATGTACACATAGTACGGAATAGGAGGTATACCAAACCCTCATCACTACTTCTGATATCTTAATAAAAGATTTAATTAAGGTTTTGATTCCTTGGAGAATTTATGGATCCTAAAATTCTTTGGGTGGAGAGAAAAGTCTCCCCAAACTGGGGCTGCTGAGAATTGCTCTCACTGGATTATAACATTCCTCCCAAAATCTCATGAAGAGGCCAAAATTATTAAAAAAAACATAAAGACCATTTTTGAAAACTCGAGCCTTTTCTTCTAGGTTGGAAATGATTACCTTAAAAGTCCTTTGTCACCCATTTCCAAATCAATTTGTCCTTTGGGTTGCTATTTTGTGTAGATCCATTTCACAAGATGCTTCTCAGATGGCCATAACCTAATAAGCATAGAAATTAGGGCATGATCTTTCATATATTATCTGTACACTTCCAATTTGTTGGGTCAAACCACGTATTCAGGGTTTATTTCTACTTTAGGCAACCATCTAAAATTGAAACGAGATTTGCATAGTGATTCAAGACTCAGATTGTATCGAATACTTTTGTCAACATTTATTGCTATAGATTCACCTACATTTTGTTGGTGTTCACGAGTCTACTTTTTTGTAGGAGGGGCTCATGCCTTCAACACACCGTGGCCCCTCATTATTTAAATTTCCTTATTGGAATGTTAGCTGTCAGTAGTAGATGGTGTATTAAGAAAATTGTGCATAGCCAAACCCTAACCATAGTGGACCACTAACGTGGACATGACTATAATATTAATAATAATTTAAAATAAATTTACGATTTAGTGAATTTTTATGGTTTATAGATATCAATCATCAATTGATGATTATGAAAGTTTACCATCCATTTACTTAGGTGGATTGATGTATTGATTTCGGAATAGTATTTAGAATAATTTAATTTAATTATGAATAATTATTAGGTAGATTGTAGAGAATTAACCTCCACGAAACATTTTAGAATATCCATAACAATATAGACAAATAAAGGTTGACATTTCTCTCAAAAGAAGTGATTTCCTTTTTTCCATTTTAATTAAATTGATTATTTAAAAAAAATAGCATGTGCAAATTGTCATATGAAGTGAGTTATGGTTTTTTTGGGCACATAGTATTGATAATTCATGGTTTTGGTCCATAATATTATAACAAAAAGGTGGTTAGAGATTGAAAATCTAAACTAAATATTTGGATTCTTAAAAATAGATTAATATTTATAAATATGTACCATCCATTTAATTTATATAATTAGCAACATATTTAAATTTTTTTAAACATCATAAATCTAACCCTATTTCTTACTATTATCTTTATTTATTTATTTAAATATCACCAATGGAACCATTTTTCGGCCAACAATCTATAATAATGGCTATCCTTGAAATGTTATTGTAACCTAACCGTAAATTTCATGAAAAAGAATCTTCGCAGCGTCACTGTAAATTGACGATTAAATTATAAAAGAATCTTATTCTTACATGGAAAAATGTCATTTTGCGTCTTTGAATCTATTCTTTTAAATCTTTAATTTTAGTAAAAGAAATGCCTGTAAAAGTGTATTTGAAATTAAAATGAAAAGCTGCCCGTCAAAATATCATTCACGGTTGCACTTGTCAAGAGAAGAAACAATTATTCTGACGTCTTAAAGAAAACAAAAAATTAGCTACCACAAAGATTTTGTGTGGTAGCTAATCTTCACCATAAAACGTCGCCCTTTGAGGGAGTCGACTGCCCAACATTACTTCCTATTATTCTTCATTTCCTATTATTCTTCATTTTCCTCAATTTCAACTGTAAACTTCCAATGTTTATTAACATTCTTTATAACTAGCATGGAGAGAACATAATTTTCTATTTATTAGATTTAAAAATAATATTCACGTTACATAATAATAACAAATTTCAATTCGATAACTACTATAGTATTTCACTATTTCGATGTTCAACGTTGTTTTTCATAAAATGTATAAAATTTATATAAGGCAATAGAAAATAAAAAATATTATAATTTACTTGTAGAGATGTTTTTTTAGTCATAGTTCAAGGGAACTTTATAATTCTTTCATTGTTCTCTATGAAGTTGATATATGCAGTTTAATATAAAATTGATATGCGATCTGTAATTTGTTTCTATTAACATATATAATTTCTCTATCCCCTGCATCCCCATCGACACATACATGTGAGTTTCCATGTCGAGTAGCTCGTTTATGATGTAGGTATATGTACATATACATTTCGAGGGCATGCTTGCCTATGTATTTATGTTTTATACTTTAAGCGCCAACATGCTCTCAGTTTTCATTAAGTGGCTAGAGGTCCAAGGTTGTAAATATGATCTAATTGTTGTACATATTTTATGATAATATAATATAAATCCCTCTTCACAGTAAAGAGTATTGGAGGTTTTGAGGCTCCATAGTGATATGAAACAAGGTGTTAGTGATAGAGAGAAGCCATGTTGTGACATAGAGTATATATTTTTTTAGAGAAATGATGGGTTATTATCATTCATCATTATTTCCATTCTAATTATTAGCTTGAGGAGGACAATGGATGGATGTTTGTTCTGATATACTAGCAGGTGAGCTTGGACTAGCTATGAGTTATTTTGATTTATGATGAAGAAAGTGCCTAAAATCCATGAAGCAACATGAGCTCTTGAAGCCCTATGTTGAGAAGTTTTGTGGCCGTAAGTTTCCCTAGAAAGTATGCATCGTGGAGGGAGTAGTAGGTCGAAGAGAAGGGTGTACCAGATGGGCACAAGTTCAAGGAAGCAAAGTGCCATGGCTGAAGTCATAGTCTTTGGGTTGGTACCTTGGCTGTGAATATGCTGTTTCTTCTAGTTTTCCATTCCCTATGGATTTGTAGCCCTCGCTCAAGGGTGTTCCATGGTTCAAATTCATGAACCACTTGGTCTGCGGTTCGGTGTGACATGGAGAGCCTTTATCGAGTTACCCTTTTTACTCAATATAAGTGTTCCCATCATTCTTTGTTGATATATGGAATTATACTTGGAACCATAGATTTATGGGTCTTGTCTCAATTCTTGTATTTATTCATATATTCCATTGTGTATTGATGTGAAATACCTACTATTGTATGTTGTTTTTGGTGTATGCTTCTTCATTGTAAACCCTATTCTTCGATTTATGCTAATGTATAAAATTTTGTCAATTGTTTTTCATTTACATTGTGAAATGTTGTAGTTATGGTTTATATGTGGAATTAATATTATAACCATTATTTAATTACATTAATGTAACCAAATTACTTCTAGGCATAGAAATAGTCTTGTTAAGGTTAGGTGTAAGTAATGCATTTATAAGTGTTGTGGTTCAGGTAGCCTTGCCTCGTAAGGGGTTGGGCATGAGAACAAGGTGGTAGTAGGGGTTAGTTATGACATTGGACTGGATTAGGCCAGGATTAGATATGAAATGAAAAATAATAGCGTGTTCACTAACCGCTTGAGAAAAGTCGCACTTATGAGAATAGACAAAATCCATCTCAAAAGGTGGCTCAGGGGGAAGAAACGCTTAGAAAGAAGTAGATGAGTGTAATGACAAAGAAGAGATGAAAAAAGTTGGATAAATTATATCATTGAGAGATAGATTTATGAACATATAACATTTTTTCTATTTGTTGGGGAAAATTAGTTATTTATAAATATATAAAACACATAATAATTCATGGGGAAACATTCTAGAATGGAACTTCTTCTTTTCTACTCCACTACATGTGAAATATAAACATGTTCCATACGTATATAGGATAATAATATTTTATATTATGGGGGTAGGGTTATGAAGCACAATCCATGCCAGTCTTAATGAATGCATTGTATAGTCAGCTTTTATAAATATGTGTGTGTGTAATTTTTTATATATTGTGGGTAGAGTTTTGGAGCAAAACACTTGTCAACTCCATGGAGTGTGATTTGAAAAAAAATGTTACAGTTGTAAAGCACTTCATCATATCATGATGGAGAGGTCTCTAAGTAGAGAGGTCTGGCCCAATGTAGTGAAACCATGACATAGTGGAGTAGGCTAAAGTTTAAATTTCATTGAGGGCACAAACACACTGTAGCCACACACTATGGTGACTGATCGAGAACACCATGTCGAGATGCTAGCTACAAGAGACATAAGATTGATCCATCAAATTTAGAAGATCATTAGTGGAGGACCATATTATAAGAAATGATATGGTTGGGTTAACAAGGGTCCAATAATTCGATGGGTGGGGCTGGCCCTCTTACGATGATGACATGGAAATCACATATTGGATATCAGGCCTTAAGGAATTCCTTGAAAGGTAACCTATGTTTGGTTTGGTGGTTCCCATTGAATATAGGCTACAACACTTGTTTACTTAATTGTTTTGACATCAGCAATATCGACATGTTATAATATCCTCACCATTGGTTCACCTCTCTCCCCACTATTGCTAAGCTCATGAACCTTCTGCTAAGATTTCATAAGGGAAATCTGTATTTCATTAATCAAATATGATATTAAATAAATAGATGAGTATTGTCTGAAGATAGGAAAACTATCTTGGACACACAATCTGTTTGTTGAGAGATTATTTCAACCACACATAAATCTAGTAAAAGAAATAGAAACAGACTCCTCCAGATAGAAATAATCACAAATGAGACAAGTGGGAACTACATATTCCAACACACCACCTTACTGACTACTTCTCTCGATATCAATCTGCAAAGTCTAGTTGTGGTCAAACATAAAAGAATATGTTGATTTCCATATAAAGGAGAAACCATCCACCAAAATGCATGGGTGCCAACCGTTGTGATGAGCCTCATCATTGGGTAAATATATGGACCTTAATTCACCTCCTAGCTTAATCAAATCAACTCTTCTCATAATTTATTACATGTTTTGACTATATTTTGTTTAATGAGATTAGTCAAAGTGAGATATTATGTCTAGTGGACTAATGTGAATTTAATGCAGGTTTTTGAGAGAAAATAAGGGATTTTGGCAAGATTAGAAGTTGAAACATGAATAGGATAAGGAAGAGAGATTCTAGGAGGTAAATCCTCCTCATTTAGTCCTCTGTCATTTGATTATTCCTCCATCAATCACACCAGCTCGGAGTACAAGTAACCAAGTCATGAAGATCAAAAGGCATCCGAGTAAGTGACAGTGAAAGAGTTAGTTTATCTCGTGTTTGAGAGCCGAGCCTCCCTAGATTTAAGGAAGTCATTGGAGACTTCAGTTCTCTAAATAAAGAGGCCTAGAGCCTCATTAGGATTCGATTTTTCCTATAAAAAAAACACTAGTTATTTTGGAGCTCAAGACTGGTTGAAGACATTTCTATGTAATTTTATGTTTTGATAATGAGAACGAGATTTTTTTTTATCCAACACTAAGTTAACTCAGAGGGCTGAAGCTCTTGGGTTAGGGTCCAACCCTAGAAGAAAACACACATCTTCTTGTATCTCGAGTTTGGGAGACGAGCCTCCCTAGATTTAAGGAGGTCATTGGAGACTTCAGTTCTATAAATAAAGAGGCCTAGAGCCTCATTAGGATTCGATTTTTCCTATAAAAAAACACTAGTTATTTTGGAGCTCAAGATTGGTTAAAGAAATTTCTATGTAATTTTATGTTTTGATAATGAGAATGAGATTTTTTTTGATCCAACACTAAGTTAACTCAAAGGGTTGAAGCTCTTGGGTTAGGGTCCAACCCTAGAAGAAAACACACATCTTCTTGTATCTCGAGTTTGGGAGATGAGCCTCCCTAGATTTAAGGAAGTCATTGGAGACTTCAGTTCTATAAATAAAGAGGCCTAGAGCATCATTAGAATTTGATTTTTTTCTATAAGAAAACACTAATTATTTTGGAGCTCAAGACTGGTTGAAGACATTGCTATGTAATTTTATGTTTTGATAATGAGAATGAGATTTTTCTTGATCCAACACTAATTTAACTCAGAGGGCTGAAGCTCTTGGGTTAAGGTCCAACCCTAGCAGAAAACACACATCTTCTTGTATCTTTATTCATAGATTGATTTTAGAGATTCATGGTTAAATTGTTCTTAGAAGTATTTTGTTGCAAGTGGTGTAGATTTGATTAGTTTGTTTATTAGTTTGCTTCCATTTTTGCTTCACTTCTGAAGTAGTTTGGAAGAGATAAAGGAACATCAAAAAGCTATCAATAGGTGTTTTTGCCTCACTTATTCCTTCAGGGATCATGATTTAAGGAAAGGACTTCTATGTAGCCCAAAAAAGACAAAATTCTACTTTCTCATAGAATTTAGAGTTTTCTGTACTTAAGCCAACATTTGATTAGTTTGAAAAAGTAGGATCTAGTTATCATTTCTTCCATATTTAGTCCTACAATATATTTCATCAATGATTCCATCTTATTCTGCATGTTTTCCTCATACATGAAGTAGACAACTAGCTCATTAAACTTTGTTTTCCTAGCCTATTGAAATTCTCATTATTTACATGCTTTTTGGGAAAATATCAATGTTTGATGCAATGTAGGAGTTTTATAAATAAAGAGAGATCTCATAGCCAACAACCCCCTTCAAACTTCATCTATGAATGATCATTACTTTCTTTCACTAAGACTCCCACCAATTTCATCATTTTAGAAGGAAACTTCTCCAAGCATGTTGAGCAAATCCAACCATCGCCCAAACTTGGCTTTGAGTTCTAGTTTTTCTTTCTTCATTCCATCCACCATCCACCTTCCCTAAGCAAATGTTTCTTCAAAATCTACCCCTTCTATTTTTGCATACCGTTTGTAGATGAATCGAGATTTTTTCCTTATTACTTGACCCTATTGATTAAATTGGTTCTTGAAAGCCCATTTGGTTCCAATAACATTTTTCCCTCCTAGACTTGGAACATGATACCATGTATCATTATTTTCAATCTCCTTAAGTTCTTCATACATAGCTTTCACCCAGAACTTTTCTTCTCTTTCTTGACAAAGTTTATTGGGTTGTATCTGTGATAGTAGAGTTAGATTTACATAACTTATACTGCCAACAAGTTTCCTTCTAGTTTGGATGCCATGTCCTTGATTTCCAAGAATCTGACACTCATGATGTTCCTTCTTTACATACCTGGAGGGTGTCATTGTCTTCAAAGTTGTGCTTTCTTACTCATCTTCACAATCTGAATCTATTTCATTTAGATCAACGGACCTCAAATCTAATTTTTCTTCATCATTTGAGTTCATATTTCTTTCAGGTTATTCTCATTGTGAACCTACTTCATCGACTATTACGTTGATGCAATCTTCAATCTTCTTTGTCCTCTTGTTGTAACACTTATATCCTTTGCTTCGAAGCACGTTAATCAAACTTCCTAGGATTTGTTTCATTTCTTTTAATGAAGCACTTTCTTTCAAACACCTTAAGATTTCTAACTGATGTAGGAATTCCCTTCCATAACTCATCGAGATTTTTATCATTAGTAGGCATGAGTTGAGTTTTGTTCGAGATTTATATTGTTGCCTCAACTACTTCTCCCCAGAAGTTGTGAGACACTCCTACTTCATCTAACATTTCTCCAACCATTTCTTGGATTATTCTATTATTCCTCTGCATTAATCCACTTTCTAAAGCGTTCTAGCCACTGAGTACTACCTCTTGATGTCATGCTCTCCATAGAATTCCTCAAATTATCTTGAGGCATACTCTCCCACTCTCTCTGATCTTAAGAATTTTATATTTAAGTCTTTCTTAGTTTCTATTGAGCTTTAAACTTCTTGAAATGCTTGAGTACTTCTGATTTTTCTTTTAAGAGGACAATCCAAGTGGCCCTAGTTAAATCATCAATCAAAAACATGAAAAACCTCTCTCCTTTTGAGGTTCTTGCTCTGGTTGGGCCACAAATCTCTGTGTGAATGAGCTCCAGAGGTCTGGATGAGGAGAAATCTTTCGATTTTAAATGATCCTAGTCTCCTTTCCAAACTGAAATGACTTTCAAATTATGTTATTAGGCTTTGATAGTCTTTCCAATCCTCTCACTTCTCCCATCTTACTTACTTTTATAAAATTTTCAAAATTCATATGCTCAAGCCTCTTGTGCCAAAACCTTTCTTCACTTGTTTTACATAAACCACAATTAACCCTAGAATCGTCAAACACATACATTATTGTGGGTTTTGATTTCTTTTCCCACCAGTTTTCCACTTTTTATGCTGCTTATCTCATATTCTTTAGATCAAAAATTTACATCATAGCCATTATCACAAATTTGGCTAACACTGAGAAGATTGTGCTTTAGACATTCTACATACAACACATTTTGTTCCTCTAGTTTTTGATCAAGACTAACTACACCTTTACCCTTGATTCTTGTTGTAGCATTGTTTCCAAAGTGACATTACTTCCTCTGTCCTTTTCCTTAAGTGACATAAATTTTCTTTTGTTTCTAGTCATATGTTTGGAACAACCACTATCCACATATCATTTTTTTTCTTGATTATGAGCTCATAAGGTGACACCACACTCATTGTTATTTTGGTGTTTTAATTCCAACTCCCTTTATCCTTTTATATAGTTGTTTCTCTAAAATTTTAGGACTTAGAAAGGTATTCAAACATAAATCTGCACTCACTGGATTTTTGCCCAAAATTATTACATTTGAAGCATTCTACTTCACTTAGTAAGGGAGAGAAGACATTCTGATTTCTGAGAGACAAATTTTGAGATTTAGGAATACGATGCATACTATATCTAAGATTTTCATCTCTTTTAGCATTGGTCCTTTTACAATATATAGATTTATGTCCAAAGATATGAGACTTATAGTTGTGACCATAGAACAAATAGGCATGCCTTTTATTTAAATCATTGTCATATTATGTAGGAGAATACCTTGATCATCTGAATGGTTGGTTCATCCTTCATTGAAGATCTCCTCTCTTCCCTTATTCTCTTTTGTATTCATTAATTCTTTCAAGAATATTCTTCCCATTTCTTTCTGATTCTTCAAATCCTACTGACCTCAAGTTTTTTTCCCCATATAAGATTCTTGTGTCTTAGATTAGCCCAAACTAGTTTTAATTGTTGAAGGCCTTTCACTATTTAGGATTTGATCTAGTCTCCTTGTCCCTTCAACAAATTTTCCATTTAAGCCTTTCTTAATCATTTTTTTCTCAAGATCAGTTCTCAGAGAGACAACCTTTGCTTCAAGACTCTGATAGTTCTCTTCCCACTCTCGGATGAGATCTTGAAGAACCTCTTATTTTCATTTAGCCTCATCCAATTTAAATTTGAAGGACAAAATATCATCTTTTCATATCATTGCTTCTCACAACAACACTTCCTCTATGCTCTGCCTTCATTGTCAAGAGCTCTTCACTGAATTCTATTAAGCACTACCTTTATAATTATCGACACATCCCTCTCACTGCTCTTGTTACTCTATTAAACAGAGTCCTCCGAGGTGCTTCAAACTCTTTTTCTCTGCGGTCTTTTCTTACAACACAACCCACTCACACATTTTCTCAACTCACCCATCTTCTTCATTGTCGGTGATGGATTTTGTTTTGCTAAGACAATTTACGCAAGAAAGTATTTCATTTCTGTCCTTTAGCTACCCAACTATACTTAGTCATGGATCTCCTTGTCTCTCTTGCATCTTCTGGTGATTTCTTATCACAGTACCCAAAATAGAGATGGACCTTGTAGTTCTCCATAGTCTAACTTTGTAGAGATTCTATGTTGAGAAATTAATTCTTACATGACCTACATAGTTCTTTGAGAGTCACAATCTTATTTATCTCTCCATAGATCTTTGACAAATCACATAGGTGACCACTCTGTTCTCATTTAAGACAACCATTCATGCAAGAGAAATAGTCGATCTCTTCTTTCATTCTCTAGAATTCATATATGCTATGAATTTTTTCTTTGATTTCATGTTATAGAGTCTTTTTCAGGTTTATCCCCTTTCAATCTACCAGCTCCTCTATTCTTGCTTTCAATTTTTCAGTTGCCAACCCATATGCATTTAACTCTTTGTATTGTATTATCGAATAAATTCCACATCGTTACAATGATCTGATACTCCTCAGCTCCAATATCTCTAGCTCCTCTAACATTGAGCTCCTTGAGAATTTCTCCTGCATGGGACCGAGCGTTGTGACCTGCTGCTTAGAGTTAAGGTGCTATGTCTTCACGATCCTAACAGGGGACTTTATTCCTTTGCTAACTTCTTTGTGCACTTGGTTCTTTGAACTCTCTTGATCATGTTCCATCCCAATATGAGAAGCCCCCTTTATCAAAACTTTTATAAACTCGAACTTTAGTTTCGACATCTTCAACCACCAAAATGTTGACCTCCAATATGACGTATCACTCCACGTGGAAACTCCTCAGAGGTGACACATGTCATACAATTATGGCCCATTAAACTACTGAGTAATGTTGAATATGCCTACCGCATGTCCTATCATGCTTCCACATGATGCTGACATCAAATTCCACTATAGCTTATTGAAACCAACATCATGGTACCATGTGTCCTCTTAGAAGAGAGAGAAGAGGGCCCACCAACCTTTGGTTTTGTGATGAAATCCTTAGCTAATATTTATCGACATTCCTCAAGTACTTTTAGTACTATCAACACTTAATCGATATCACAACTTTTAAAGGCTCCTCACTTCAAGGAGTTTTGATACTATGATAACAAATATGATAATGTTTCAATCTGTCGATTCTCTGATGTGATGATGCTCCAATGTGCCAATCTCTAGGGTTCTGATATTGTCCAACCTCCGATACAAACTTCTCTGGTGTATCGAATCTCCGATATTCCAATATCGTGATGTTCTGATGCACCGATCTATTGACCTTCGATATTTTGATGCATTGATGTACCGAACCTCTGATATTTTGATATCTTGATGTGTTGATGTGGTGATATACTAACCTGTGACATTCTGATGTGTCGATATCATGACCTCAAGGGTTCCTTCCTAAGGCTTCACAACCCTGAACTTCTTCAGACCATATAGTTTGATACAGGAATCCATTTCTGAACTTCCGTATATCATTGGAAATTTTTTCTAGAGAACTTTCCAATAGAGAGGGTCAGATGTAAGCTTTAATTCCTTCTATTTCTTGGAATATGACTTTAAATTTCTTTACTCATTGTCTCTTTGAACAACTAAAATCACACCCACCATGATGATCTTCCACATGAAGTCTGTAACTACCATGGACTTCCATCTGGTCCATCACTGTAATCATCATTTTATGGATTTTCCATTAAGTCTGCTGCTATGATGACTCTCTACTTAAATCTTGCAGTTATCATAGGAATCGTTATAAGCCATGAATTTGATCCAACATGCATTCATGCATGTCTGGTTCACATCAATGCCAACATTGATGCACAATATTAGGACAACCACCATCAATTTTCCAACAATCTCATCAAACAATGGATAGTAATAATCAAGATTATTTGAATATCCAATATGATTCACCTACATTCTTATTTGGTCCACATGCTACTGAGATAAATGAATATGTGCCCACCATTTATGTAAGGTTTAATATCCATGATATGGTTCTGCATAATAACATGCTTGATTCAGGAGCTTCACAAACTTATATGCCTAAAATTGTTATAGGTAATCTAGGGCTAGGTATTAGTAGACCCTGAAAGGACTTGTTTTCATTTGATTCTGGAAAAATACAGTGTCTAGGTTTGATTAAAGACTAGGTTTTTGAACATGACTCAAATACTAGAAAAGGGTATAGTAATGGATGTCATGGTAGATGATATACCACCAAGGTTTGTAATGCTACTTTCTCATGCTTGGGCAACTAAAGTAGGTGGTACTCTGCAGATTGGCATGTCATATGACTCCATCCCTACTTTTGGAGAAAAAAGGAGACCATATAGGGAGGTTCAAATGAAATATGTGGTAAGCAGTAAGGAAGAACAATAAAATAATCCAATTTATGTTGTAGACACTGATTTGTGGTCAACAATTTTATTTAATGATTTGAATTTGGAGGAAGAAAATAACTAGCAAGTGGAAGAGAAAATTTGGACATAAAATAACCAAGTGTTTGACATAGATGAGACATGGCGTATGCATTTTGATGGGTCTATTTGCCAAGAGATATCAAGACATAGTATATGGATCATTTCTCTATATGGAGTCATCCGAGTGTACTCTTTTAAGTTATATTTTGAGCGTTCTAATAATGTCACTGAATATGAGGCTTTAGTCATTGATTTGAACATACTTCAAAAGTAAAAATCTAAAAGGATTCAAATTTTTGGAGACTCAGAGATCATTATAAATCAGGTTAAATGGTTATATCAGACAAAGCATCCAAGGATTAGAGCTTACATAAATGAGGTTTTGGATTCATTTGATAATTTCTTTGTTGAACCAAAAATTTCAGTAGCTTCTACAAATCAAATTTTCATTGTTGATTCACTAGCTACTACAACAAGTATGTTCAAAATTCATATTTACCCAAATAAAAAATATCATGTAGACATGGGATACTAACCCTCCATTCCAAACAACCTAAAGAGCTTTCATATCTTTGAATATTATCAACAAATAGATAGATTTTTGGAAATGACTAGTGAGATTTCCAACCGTCCTATTAATGAAGACAAAGGTTCAAAAAAATAGGCTGATGCAGATGACTTTGTAAATGTTATAAGAGATCAAAAAATAATCTAACTAAGAAATAATTTATTTCCTAATGTGTTAGTGCCTTTGGAAAATTTATTTGACATGAGTGATGTGGTTCTCAAACCAAAAATGAAGCCTCACAATAATAAATTAGAGGGCTGAAATTTAGGTACAAAAAGGGAACCAAAGGTTGGAAAATTTTCAAGTTATTTAAATGAGGAGAAAAAGGAGAAATATGTTTCTTTATTGAAAGAATTTTCTGATTTATTTGCATTAAATTATGAAGATTTAAGGGTCTAGACAAAAGTATAATTCAACATACTATACCCTTAAAGGAGAATGAAAATATTTTCAAGAAAAAAACTGAGGAGAATTAATACTAAACTATTGTTAATAGAGAAAGAGGTGAAAATTTTGTTGGATTCTAATATTATAATTTCCTTGAGCTATTCGAAATGGGTTGCAAATATTATACTAGTAAGGAAAAATAATAGGGAGTTTCGACTATGTGTGGATTTCAACTATGTTTCATTGAAGGATAATTCCCCATTTCCTAAGATGGAGCACATTTTGAAAAGTGTTGTTGGATCATAAAATATTTCAATGATAGATGGTTTCTCAAGGTATGATAAAATATTTGTGCATCTAGAAGACCAACAAAAGACAACCTTTACTACACCATGGGGAATATTGATCTATTCCAAAATGCCTTTCCGATTAATGAATGCAAGAGCTACATTTCAGAGGGACATGAACACATCTTTTGCAATGAAGACAAAAACATTTGTGGTAATATATTTGGATTATACAATATTATATTCATTATTTGATTTTGAGCATTTAAAACATCTTAGGAAAGTATTTTTGAAATGCAGAAAATTTGGTATTTCACTAAACCCCAAAAACACACATTTTCTATGAAATGGGGTAAGATTTCGGGTCATATAGTATCTAAGAATGACATCCAAAGTGATCCAAAGAAAGTTGAAGAAATAGAGAAACTTGATTAACCGAAAAGTAAAAAGGAGATCTAGCAATTCTTAGGTAGAGTAAATTTTCTATGGAGATTCATTCCATTATTGTTGAAATATTAACGGTAATTAACAACATGATGAAGAAGAACAATGATGTCAAGAGGAAATAAGTGGTATGAAAGGAAAGATCCAGAGCATACTAGCATAGTGACTCAAGGGAGAGCCACATTTGTAGAAAATAAATAGTTTGAAGAAATAAAATCAACAATAACTAAATCTCCTATTCTTATCAGCCCAGACTTACCAAAGGATTCCCTAGTATTTTCATTTGCTTCAGAACATACTATCTCAAGAGTTTTATTGCAGAAAAATCAAGAAAATCAAGAGTAGTCGATCTCACTTTTCAGCAAAATTTTGAGATATTCTCAGCTAAAATATGGTAATATGGAAAAACAAGCCTTTTCATTGGTGAAATCACTTATATATTCCATACTTTATGTTCTCCACTCTCATGTGATGACACGCATTCCTAATGTTATTGTAAAAGACATCCTAAGTTAGCCTGACTTTGATGGTCGTATAGGTAAGTGGATTGCAAGATTATTGGAGTATGGCCTAGAGATTAAACCAAAAATGGACATAATTGTTTTCTCAATTTTTCCAATGATTGGGAAAAAATACTTCTTCTTAAAGTATCTAATGAACTTATAAATTCTCCATAGTATAGTGACATAATCTATGTTCTACAAAATTTGTAAGCCCCACCAGGGATGGGTAAAACTAGAGCACAATCTTCGAAGTTGAAAAGTGCCAAGTACTATTGTATTGATGGTTCCTTGTTTTGGAAAGATCCAACAAAGGTCCTTTTGAATTGCCTCATTGAAGTTGAAACAAGACAAGTCGTAAAAGAAAGTCATCAAGGAGTGTGTGGAGGAAATCACTACTGGAAACCATAGATAATAAAATCCTTAGGCCATGATACTATTCACCAAATCTTTCTACATATGTACACAAAGGGGTATCATCTTCTTTTAAGTGCCATGTTTTGAAGGAAAAATAAAGTTATTGTTATTACCTCTGAGAACAATCTCAGTTGAAACCCCATTTCAGCAATGGGGGTTAGCATTTATTGGAGAAATTCATCCACACTCTTCAGGTTATCATCAATGGATATTAACTACCACATACTACTTTACAAAATGGATTGAAAATATACCTACAAGACAAGCTACTGATAATGTAGTGGTTCAGTCTTTAGAAAGTATCTTTTCAAGGTTTGCCTACCTTAGAAAAATAATAATAGATAATGCTCATTATTTTAAATCGCAGAAAGTGGTCAAATGATGTGATAGTTATCATGTTACATTAGGTAATTCCATGGGCTATTAACCCCATGGTAATGGACTAGCTCTGACATCTAACAAAATTTTTCTCATAATTATCATGAAATTGTTAGAAGAGAACAAGGCTTGGAATACCAACTTGAAGTTTGCAATATGGGCAGTGTTGGGGAAATCATATTTGTTATAATTCCAAAATTAAATTATCAATCTGGGACTCGAAAGCTTTGAGGAACAAGCACAGGTAATGCAGGATCGAAGAATCTAATCTAAATTAGAGTACAAAATCAATTTATTATTTTAGTGTTATAAAACAACACCAATTAAAAGAACACACCATACACTTGTTCGAAAAGAACACCTATGATAACAATTCTAACTTGAAAGATACTATTGAAAGAAACTGATTGCAGCTTAATCTATGAAAAACCTTCAATTCAAGACTCCTAATCTAAATGAAATAAATCATTTGAAAGGAAGCCCACACTTCATAATCAAGAAACTCATAATCGAAATTGAAAAGTAAATGAAAGCCAAATCAATCTGCATTAAGCTGATATCTCTACTTGTGCAATTGAATTCACACTTGGACTTGATCTTACAAAGAAATGATTATGCTATGAAAAACAAGAAAGATTCTAATTGACAAGAGATCTGATTGCTAAGTTAAATCTCGGGTGATGAAACAAATCAAAAAAAAAAAATCTCAAAATAAACTAAGTAATGAAAACCTAGCTACAGGATATTAGCTAAGCCCTATGCATTATACCTAGTTGTAGTTCCAAATTAAGACCCTAGCATAGAGAGGCACCATGCCATTAGAAGATTATAGACATTTCATTGATCTCTGTGATCAAAGAACATTAGACGATAGGCCTAAGACGTCTGAGTTCTACTTGCATAACATGGCTTTGACAGATATGAATGTATGGGACTCTAATGAAAAGCTAGGGGATTTATAGTTGATGACTTTCGAATCATGGATGAACAAACATGAGGAAGCAAGGGTTGCAGAAATGAAAAGGATATTGGCAAGGGAACAAATAGAGCCTCTTATGATTAGTGCTGAGCATTCTAGTCCAATAGTTGTCATTAGCACACATAATTTAATATCAAATGATCCTGAACTTACACTCGGATATCTTGTTGCCCGAGAGCAATCCATTACACATTTTGAGGACATGTTCAAATTGTTAGGGGATGATAGCATGCAAGCTTTCCCAAGGAGATGGAATACTTTGCCATACAATTTGAAGATTAGAGAGTACCACTCTCCTCAAAGGATGAGATAAGCACTGAACAAGACACCCATGTACAAGAAATCCTTCCAAAGGATCAAACTCAATTGGGTTGGCTTGAGAGTCAATGCACCACTGCTCTTGGGGATGTTAGAAGGAAAGAAGGAAGAAGATGAAAGAAAGCAGTGGGAGGAGGTAGAAAAGAAGGAAGGATTCTATGCACAAGAAGAGGAAACCACAACAGAAGCATGGGATGTCAGGGAGGCCACTAGAGCTATGAAAGACATGGATATTGATTAAGTTTCTCAGAGGATGAGAGACACTTTCTTTAGGGGGTGATGATGAGCCTCATCATTGGTTAATTATATGGGCATTAATTTACCTTGTAGCTAGTTAAATCAACTATTCTCACAATTTGTTACATGTTTCTATTATATTTTGTTTATTGAGATGAGTTAAAGTGAACTATTATGCCTAGTGGACTAATATGCATTGAATGCAAGTTTGGAAGAGAAAATCAAGGAATTTTGGCAAGACTAAGGTTTCAAACTCGAATGGAACAAGGGGGAGATATTTACTCCTCCCCCATTCGAATATTCCTCCATTAATCACACCATCTCAGAGTGCAATCAACCAAGTCATGAAGATCAAAAGGTAACCAATCTAGTGGTAGACAAAGAGTTAGTTCATATTAAGTTTGGGAGCTGAGCCTTCCTATATTTAAGGAATTCATTGGGGACTTCAGTTGTATAAGTAGAAAGGCCTAGAGTGTCATTAGGATTCGATTTTTTTTTTGTAAAAACACTACTTATTTTCAGGCTCCAGACTTGTGGAAGACATTGATGTAATTTTCTATTTTGATAATGAAAATGAGTTTTTTCTTAATCCAGAACTGAGTTAACTCATAGGGTTGAAGCTCTTGGGTTAGGGCCCAACCCTAACAACAAAGGTTCCTCTTCTTGTATCTATATTCTTGGCTTAGTTTCATAGATTCTTGGTTAAATTATCTTTATAAGTATTTCGTTGCAAGTAATGTAGATTTGATTAGTTGTTTATCATTTTGCTTCCATTCGTTCTTTACTTTAGTAGCAGGTTAGTAAGGATAAAAGGAGTACCCAAAATCATTTAGTAGGTGTCTTTGCCTCACCTCTTCCCTGAGGGATCATGATTTGAGGAAATGGCCCTTATGCAGCCCCAAAAAGAAAGATTTCCATTTTCTCATAATATTTAGAGTTTACTGTACTTGAACTAACATTTGATCAGTTTTTCCAGTGTAGGATTTAATTACCATCTCTTCCATATTCAACCTTACACTATATCTCATCGATGATTCCATTTCGTTTAGCAATTTCCTCATGCATGAAGTAGACAACTAGTTCACAAAATTCTTCTTTTCTAGCTTGTTAGAATTATTTTTGTTTACATGACTTTTTGGAAACTAAAAATGTTTGATGCAGAGTAGGTGTTTCAGAAATATAAAGAGATATCGCAGTATGCAACCACCTTACAACTTCATCCATACATAATCATTCCTTGATTTCACCAAGATCTCCACCAATCTCATCATTTTACATAGAAATTCCTCCAAGCATGTTTAGCGAATCCAACCATATCCTAACCTTGGTTTTGAGTTCTCAGTGATCCTAGGAATTTTCTCACTCCATTCCACCAATCCAATAGCTTCCCTAAGCCTTCCATCACCTCCAACAACCATCACGTTTCTCTCGGCTATATCTAGTAGAAATACATGGAATCCTGTAGGTTTCTAGTACATCATGTAGGTTTTCCTAGAGTGGCGTGTTCTGAGGCTGAATTGAGGGAAAACCTCTAGGAAGCCACACCAAGTCAACAAAGGGCCTCCCAAACCTCCCAACCATTCACCAGCATCACTAAGCCACCTGCCACATCACCAAAAGAGATTAGGGTTTACACTCGATTTTCCATAAAAGGAATAAAAACAACGAAACTAATTTATTTCACTCCTTTGCATGCATATCAATAATGTTTGATGTATTGAACTTCCATGCTTATGATAGTAGCATTTCATACATGTTAGTTTGGAATTATTGTAAAGCATAGTTTCTTAGCAGTTAGTTAGGAAATGGTGTGTTTTAGCATTGAGTTTCGGTCTCTTTCATTATTGTAGTAGATAATATTTATCATAGAGTATATTCCTCTTTATTTCATTAGTTATCAAGATTCTTCTGAATCCATAGAATTCTGTCTTGAAAACCCTAGTGGTCTCTCACCAACTAAACAGTGACAAAAGGCATAACCATCACATTTACTTGTGTATACAGTATTGTCACCTCCAAGTTTGTACAAATCCCGAGTTGATAAAGTAAAGGTGGTAGCTCTAGGATTTTCAACATTCTTTTTGCAATACTCGTGCTCATCAACATGATCCTGCCATACTGTTGTACTTGTGGGCTGAAGTATGCAATACAATTGTTTACTTGGAGAACAAAAGCCCTCATCGAATTCTCAGGATGAGTACACTTGAAGAAGATTTTTCAGGTAATAAATGAGATGTGGCACACTTTAGTATATTCAGTTTATCAATCTACTTTCATGTTACCAAGCATTCATGGAGAAAGCTAGAGCCAAGAACTGAGTTGGGTATATCTGTGTGGTACATTCATACACCTCACAACTATAGGGTGTAAGTTCCATCCAATAAGATGATCGTGGTTTAGAGAGATTTGAAGTTTTATGAAGAGCAGCCATGCGATATTCTCGACTAGGAGATATTCCATTGAGAGGGAGCCTCAATTACATGCAGATGTGGAGATTTTAGCTCCAAAGGAGGAACCTCAGGGTGAAGTGGAACTGCCACATGTACGGGAGAAGAGAGTAGAAGCACCCACTCATGCAGAGACTTCCAGAGATGGAAGGAAGTGCACGAAGAAGCTAACATATTAATGCATGATGCTAGAGAGAATGTGGGAGCACCCACATCACAACTCAGGAAGAGGAGGTCACCAAATCAATACACTAGCTACATGGCTCTGATGAGCAAGAGTGTAGAGGTTGAGGCATCCTCATTCGACAAAGTAGTGCAACAAGAAATATGGGTTGATGCCATGGTTAAGGAATATGAATCCACTATCAAAAGCAGTGTTTGAGAAGTTGTCCCAAAACCAGCAGACATGTTAGTGGTGAGTTTCATATGTCTTTAGGAGGTAAAGCAAGCAGTAGATGGGAGTGGAGAAACACAATAACATATTATGGCTAGAGGATTCTCTTAGGTGGAGGGAATTGATTACGATGGTACCTTCTCTCTAGTAGCAAGGTACTCTTCAATCAGATCTATTATAGTCACGTCAACACATATGGGATGGATGATAGATTAAATGGATATGAGGACAACATTCCTCAATTGTGTGGTTGAGAAAGATGTGTATATTGAGTAGCTGGAAGGATTTGAGACCTTCAACAGAGAGTTAAATGTGTGCAGACTCAATTGGGTACTATACCGACTCAAAAAAGACCCCATGCTTGGTACACCATAATTGACAACTATTTCATTGGGTTCAACTTCAACAAAAGTGAAGTTGATGTGAATCTTTACCATATTGTTGTTAAAGTTAAATTGTTGGTTATAGTATTATATGTCGATGATTTGATTCTAATAGGTGATGGTAAGATGATAAAATCTTGGAAAGAGGATCTTACAAGAGAATTTGAGATTAAGGACCTAGGGCTCATGAATTACTTTCTTGGTATGGAAGTATGGAAAGGAGATGAGGAACTATTTGTCTCTAAGGGAAAGTATGCCAACGAGATATTGAAGAAGTTCTAGGTGGAGAGAAGCAAACCCATGGAGACTCCACTAATAGGTAACTAGAGAAATGAAGATGCTACCTCAGGTGAAGTAGTGGAGGCTACTATTTATAGACAACTTACGGATTCATTTATATATTTGGTGAACACACGACCGAACATGCGTTTTGTTGTTAACTAGCTTAGTTAAGCCATGGTTAAGCCAACCAAACTTTATTGGAAGGAAGTTGAACATGTGTTGAGATACCTCAGAGGTACTGCTCAGTTTGGTCTATGGTACAAACAAACAGAGGGAGTGAAGCTTCAAGGCTTCATAGATGCAGATTGGGAAGGGAGTCCATATTGGTACAACAGGAAGGAGAGATTATTTGCACGCAGTTCAATAGAAGAAGAGTAGATGACTGCTAGTCAAGCATCTTTTGAGGCTATATGGATGAGGAACATCCTTGTTGGATTCTTTGGTTGGTAGATGGATCCTACAGTGATTTATTGTGATAATCAAAGTTGCATCAAACTCTTTGAGAATCTAATTTTTAATGATCTTTCAAGCATATCAACATCTGGTATCACCATCTACAAGATTTTTTGCAGAGGAGAATCATGTTGCTGGAATACATTCCTACAGAGGAGCAGGATGTAGATATTTTGAAAAAGGCACTATCAAAATGAAAATTTGAGTTTCACAAAGGCATGATCGGTGTAGCAGATAATATGTTTCTTGTTAAGAGATAGTGTTGACAAATGCAGCAAGAAAACCCTGATTTAGTTACGTCCTTGAATTAAATTGTAATTCCAATTCTCATGACAACTTGTAATAGCTAAATAAGTTAATTTGACTTAGTTGGCTTAGTTATTTTGAGTTGGGAGTCTATCTAGAGTTATGTACAGTGGTTCCTAAATTTTAAGGGGCTGGGTTGCATTTTTTTGAGTTGTAATTATTTAATTCAATTTAACTGAGTAAAATTCAGTTAAACTATTTCCAACTTATGAAGGAATTAGTGTGAGATCTAGTAGTGGGTTGTAAGTTGTAGTAGTGTGGTATAACTAGCACTCCTTAATGAGTAAACTAAAGATTCACTCATAATTAACTCATACATGTCAGATAAGAGAAAGACCTAGTTAAGATTGGAGTTCAGGGATAATGTACTAGCACTTGTGTAATCATCCAAATTGTACATGTGATGCATGCAATAAGAGGATGGCCTATGATGGATTGTGCAGTTATGGATGAGGAATTTTCCAATTAAATATGGGTTAATTCCCTTGAAAACCGCGGAAGGAAACAAGAGCTTGGCAAGAAGCATACTTGGCTAAGTATTGGGTAGAGCTTGTTTGTGAAGCATTGAGATAGATTAAGATAATGCAGAGGTTGCTCAGGGTTGAGAAAAACATTTTAATCTTCTCATATTTTGTAATTGATGTAATATAGAGATTGAAGAGGGTCCCCGACAAATTATTGTGTTATGTGTGATTAAATTCGTTCTCTTTTATGCTTAGCGATTTCATTGATTGTTTATTGTTTTCGTTGATGAGTACAGTAGATTCAAGTCAATTGTTTTAGCATATTACAATCTACAATTTGAATCCACAAGGAATTTCTACATTATTTGATGTAGAGGAGGAGGTTGGGAAAGCTTCAATGAGAAGAAAGAAAGAGAGGAAAACAAAGCATGTTGATAGAAAGAAGGAAAAAATGCTAAAGGCTTCCAAAATCGCACAAAAACCTACTAGAAGGGTAACAAGAAGTCAGAACAATCTAGACCTTCTTGCTCAGGCTATAGAAGCCATGTAGCAATGATTAGTTTATTTCACAGGGTGGAGAAATACACAAAACCTAGTTTTTTTGCACAAACCCTAGTTTTGTTGCATAAACCCTAATGGTCCCTTGGCTTCTTAACCTACTTAGTTAAACCTTTTTGATAGTTTATTAGTTTTGATATGTTGTTGTAGGATTTTAGGGGCTTTTGTGGCTGAGGGAGTATGAGTCAACATGAGGAAAAAAATCCTTGAAAGGAACAAGTAGTTACAAAGGCAGTTACACAATTGCAACATAATTGACAGGTTCATGCACCAATTTTCTTTAAGGAGGGAAGACAAGTTTCAATTTATGATATCAACCCTACAAACAAGTGAACAACTCGAGATGCTATAATGAAGTACTGACCTCATCTTTGTTCTACAATACTAGTAGGAAATACACAGAACACAGAACATTTTTACAAATCAGTTTTGACCAATGATATATGCAGATGGCAGATCTCAGTAGCTAGGATGATAGGATTATTATTATTTTTGTTAATTAAACTTTCATATTATGTACATATCTTGTAATTATTGCTACCAAACTCTAAGGAACTTATCTCTATTTTATTTTTCCTATATACTACATGACAAATATGGCGAAAGGTTGGTTTTTGAAAAAGGAGTAGCCATTGTTTGTGTGTTCAAAGCTTTATCAGTTTGCCAAGATCAACATATTTCTACTAGTGATACAATGATTCATGTGGTAGTATGTCTTAATATGTAATGTATTATTTGTATGTTTCAATGTTTCCTTCTTTGTAATCTCATTTGAATGTATGGTCTTATGAGGATTTGAATAAGAGTAATTGATTCAAAATTATCTATCATTTGATGCCCTCAGTTAAGATATTCAAGTATTCCTATCTCTGTCATTTAAAGCTACTTTAAGATTCATTTTATATGCCCTAATATAATGGAATTTCTGCTATTTTCTCCCTCGAGGTATAAAAAAGACAAAGATCTAGGATGTGCTATCTACCTTGCATTTATCAATCCTCATCACACAATTAGTATCTTGGTAAATTGACATAAACCCTAGCTGCTTAACCCTATTTCCCAATGGAATATCTCCCTAAGGCTCAAAGAAACCCTACATCTACACCAGAGCCCAACGAAACCCGCAACACAAGTGAAGATCTAGTCACTTTGTCGGTGTAAAAGTACACTCCTACATCTACACAACACAACTGAAGATCTGAAGATCTAGTCACTGTGTAAAAGTACACTCATTTGTTGGTTCAATGATTACACTGTCTCTAGATTGAAGGATTGTCTCTCTAGGTTGAAGGAGCCAGCCTTGAATCTATAAGTTAAATTGCAAAGCTAGACTTGAGTATATAAGTTAAATTGCAAAGCTTACCTTAGAAGCTTCTAGGAGCCAGCCTTGAATCTATTAGTTAAATTGCAAAGCTAGCCTTGAATCTATAAGATAAATTGCAAAGATTACCTTAGAAACTTCTCTCCTACAACCCATAGAAATTTTCTAAGTAATAACAATTGGGTCATTGAATCTATAAGTTAGATTGCAGAGCTTACCTTAGAAACTCCTCTCCTACAACGAAGAAGAGGAATTTTCTGAACGATAACAGTTGGGTCATTGAGTTGAATGGACAAACTGTCATCGTCCATTTCTGTCAACTGCAAAAGAAAATAGGACCAATTAACCGGTGAATTTATAACACAATTTTTTTTTATGGAAAATGAAATGGAACACGATATAAATCATACAATGGGTACAACTTTTCCCAGGAATTCGAAGCGTCATACAGTTTGTATATAATCTTCGTTGTAATCCTCTTGTGGATAGTTTAGCCTTATGTGCGAAGCATCGCGGTTAGTCAGCAGTGAAATCCTATTCTAAAGCCGTATATTCATCGTGAATCCTTAACACTCAAAATTTGTTTGCACATAATTTCTTGAGAGAGCAACCCCTTAGAAGCATGGTACGTCTAAACAAAATAAAAATAATACCAATGACAGGGAGGGGAAAGAAGCACCAATAAAGACGCCATCGCTCCATAATCACTTTTGTCCCGTTAAACGGCACCACCATTCCAGTTACGTAGCGCACAACCTTTGTCATGTGCTTCTAGTGATGAATCTCTTTTTAGGCTTCACAAATTCTCTTCTGGCTAGCGCACGGCCTCCGCAATGTCTTGCTACCAATGAAGTCTCTGCGTCGCAAATTTTGTTGACGGCCTTCCTGCATATTCATTCCTCTTTATATCGTATATACAATAACTTAACCTTACCCATCCTTTATTCATATTCATTATACTATTTATAAATGCTTCCTTTTTCATTTTTCGAAGTGTTTTTGCCAGCAATAACAATTCAACCAACGATCGCATGGCTTCCAGCAATAAAAATATATTTATGATATAACTCTAGTCAACACTTACGCGTTTTGGAATAGGCATGGAGACATGTTTTAGAATTCAAAGAGCCAGACGTTTAGAATTCCATTTATGTTTTTGAAATTTATTTTTAAATTTTTCCAACTAATTATCATACTTGGTCTTTAATAACAGGCAAAATGAATTTTAATTACAATTTAGTAAAAAAAATATTTTAAATATTGTTTAATCATTCTATTTAGATATTTGATTTAGATATAAGGAAGTTACCTTTATACATTTTATCAGTTTTTTTTCCAATTTATATTATTTTATTTAAAAAATTTAATTAGCAAAATGCATCTTTTAATTTACATCATCAAAAATTTTAATCAACAAAATGATTAAAATATTCAATTCCAATAAAAAACAACTATCTACCTAAAATATCACACATTTTATTTTAAGTTAAAAATAATACTATCTCAAACATTTTATCTTATTTCTATACCAATATAAATATTACAAATATAATCTTATCTCAAAACTAAAAAATGGTGAGAGTGATCAAATCATGTGTTACAACAAGCTTGTGGTAAACTTAGTTTCGTGGTCGTTCCCTGCATGAAAAAAAAACATATTAAGAAGTGTGAAAATAATGCATTTAGAATCCGATGCTTTCATATATATATATATATATATATCTGTGTGTGAAAATTATGCATTTAGAATCAGATGCTTTCATATATAATATATATTATATTACATATATATATATATATAAATTTTATAACAGGGAATACATTGTCTTGGCGATATTTAATTTTCAATTACCGGATACATTTTTCACAACGTGTAATTCTCCAAAACTGCTTGAGGATAATAGGGAAAAGTCAGGAACAGAGTTGTCACTGTACGCAACCTCCATCGCTCTAAATAAATATTAGGGACAAAGTGATTCTCCGAATTTGTTAAACATGCTCAGTTATAATGACGACAGCATATCGTTTGGAAAATGCCGATAATTTCAAACTCTGAAAATCATCAGATGGGTGACGAGGCTTCTTTAGTAACTCTATCGAGTGATTGCATTTGTTTAAGAAAGAAAACAATGCCACATCTTACCAAATACAAATCGGATAAGATTAAAATTATACGAGACGTGTTATATACGTAATGTCCAGGTCAACTGCCTCGCTGTATTCACCGAAGACTCCTCTACATTTAAAAATAAAAGTGAAATTTAAAAGGTATTTCAGGATTGGAATATTATTTTTATTTTTTAATTTTTTTGTGAGAAATTTAATTTTATTATTATTAATAATTATTAATTAGATGGTAATTGTTTTAGCATATTTTTATTAATACTCACATATCAAAACTTAAAATGTATTTTAGGAGTAATTACAGTCTTTTTACATGGTTAATTAAATAGAAAAAAAAATATTATAATAATTATCATAGGAAATGAATTTTTATTTTTCAAAGCACATGGTATTGATAAATCTTGTTATTCTAATCCGTTATTGTGACAAAATTTATCTATATATTAAGAAACATTATAATAATATGCTTTTCCAATCATTTAATTTTTATATTGCTACCATAATGAATGTGATCAGGTGATACTGAATATATTTAATAAAAATATAAGGTTCTTGTTGTTTGGTTAAATTGTTTTTGATTTGTAGGATTAATTCGTACTGTAAAATAAGATTTATTTACCTAATATTGAAATAAATCATTATCTGTGTTTTTTTGTTAATTTTATAATAAAAACTAAATGTTAAATATTTTAATCAAATTATTTAAATAACAAATACCTCTAATTACTTATAATTGAATATTTTGGAAGAATTTAGAAAATTTTAATTTAAAAAGTGAATGATAAAAATTTAACTTCCATTAAATATTTTTTTTAATGGTCTTAAATATTTTTAATGTTCTTAAAAATAATAAATATATTTCGAACATAATAATGTTCTTTGCCATTTTTAATTAAATAATATTATATGAACCCGTGTATTTTTAAAAATTATTTTATTTTTGACTGTTATTGTTAATAAAAAGCTATCATATTTACCTATCATATTATAACAAATTCTTTTTATTCAAATATTTCTAACCTTATATATATATAGATATTTATAGCAAATTCTTTTTATTTAAATATTTCTAACTTTATATATAAAATTTATGGTAAATAGTGAATCTATCATATACAAAACCGAGGATTGAATCTGTGATATAGGAGTAGATAAGGGAGGCTTATGTTGGGCACAAGTTATTCCTGAAGTTCTAAACGATAGAACTTCGGTCCACCTCGTCTAACAATTCCCACTACCAGGAGCGTCAATCAAGGAGAATTCAGGAAGACATTCATGGCATTTTCAAAGGCTTTCAGTTATTCAACCAGCTGCCCAATTTTCGTATGTACTAGTCTTTTCATTCTCCTTCTCCTTCTTACCGAAGTTTATTGTACTATGCTCACGACGGCTTTAATATTAATATTTAGATGTATGTTACTATTTAATTCAATATAAGATATCCTAGTGTAAAACCAGAAGTTTACTATTCACTTCACTATCAATATATCTGCTACAACTTATTTTATTAATATTAATATTTAGATGTATGTTACTATTTAATTTAATATCAAGATAACCAAAAGTTTACTATTCACTTCACTATCAATATCTGCTGCAATTTTATTTTATTAGAGGATCTTCACTACAAGATTGAATTACAATATCATAATTCCCTTGTCATTAATGCAAATGGGAAATATCAATTAGGCCCAATTATTTTCAACTTGTTAAATGTTTTCCTACATATCCGAACATGTTTTCTAATATAAAAAACCACCCAATAACCACAATTTGACTTACATTCTTTTGAAAAATTAAATATAAATATTTAATTAGTAAATGTATCTAGAAATTAATTTAGGCTAAAAAACCAAACATTTATTTTATTATAAAATTGATATTGATTAAAAAATTTATAACTTTATTTTAAATTATTGTTATTAGTCTTTATAAAATAATAATATAAATAAAATAGATATATATATAAGAATATGAGACAAGATTATTAATAATAGAAAGTTTCCACGACTTTATTATGGAAATTGATAATTTGTAAAAAGGTTTTGTAATAATATGATTGGAGAATACCATAACTTATCAATAAGACAAGCACAAAAAACCCCAGCTCACTTCATGTGACACTTGTTTATACTATTTTATTTGTAATTAATGGATTTTATTGAAAGGGGAACAAGAGCATAACTACATTGGGCATAAATCTCAACCTTTAATTTGAGTGTATTACTATGAAAATTCAAAAATATTTTGTGGGTTAAATTCTCATCATCCACTTAATAGTTAATGATAATTAAATTAAACTTACAAAAGCCCTATTTTAAAATAGTCATGCCTATCACCATCATTATATATTAATTTTTAATAATAATAATAATAATATGAGTTCAAGCTTTTGTGATTCTTAATGTTTTGATGTAATCGTAAGGAGCAATTTTTGCTAGGTTACATCAAAAATAAAAATAAAAAATAATGTCAATGAGCATATTTGTTTTGGAAAGAGACTTTCAAAATTTTAATTTAATTATCAATAATTATTAGGTCAATGGTAGGTGTCAATGGAACTTTTGATTGACGATGTATTATTAGGAAATTTCTTTCTCTAGGTCCGGGTTAAAATTTCATATTCCCTAGTGTCGTATAAAAGAAGTTATAATCTTATGACATTGCGGTATTGATAAGTCATGAAATTTTCCACTAGTATTGTAACAAAGATCATGTACAAATTAAGAATATTCATGATAAAGAGGGGTGATAAACTTGTTACATGTATTTTTAAAATGTATATATATTTAACATATATATTAATTCTTTTTACGATTAATAATCATAATAATAATATTTAATTTATATTTTAGTTAATTTTTATGATATTTTTAATTTTAGCAATTTTCTATTTATAGAAATAAGAGTTTTAATGCTGATTCTGGATTGAAATCTATTAATATTTACCAACCATTTAATTTATATAATAATAATATAATTAATTTTAAGATATGTTTTATGTATCATTGATTGATGTTGAGGTACATTTAGAATCTATTTGATTTATATAAATAAAATAATATGTAATGGAGTAAAAAAACAATCCTAATATAAAATATGTCTATCCTTATTATTTTACTTTTTATTGATAAGTTATGATATTGACTTAGATTATTGTAACATTTTTTACTAATTAAAAAACTTTATCATAAACTAAAGTAAATTTTAATAGTTGAAACATTTTTTTAATATATTAATTTTCCTTTTTATAATAAAGGAAAATTAATCTTAATATGTTTAATTTATACAAGTAAAAGTAAATCTATATAATAAAGAATATTTGCATCTTTATCATTTCACATCGTATCGTAAATCGATATATTAAAGAATGTTCCAATGTCTATCATTCCACATCGCATGTTAATTTTTTGTTGGGGAACCGATACTGATGGCTATCACTCTAAATTCACTCTAAATTCACATTCAAATTACGAAATAAAACTTTGTAACATCACTGTAAGTTCACGATTAAATTATAAAATAATTTTATCTTTAAACGGAAAATTATCTTTTAGCGTCTTTGACTCTTTCTCTAAAATCTTTTATTTCTAGTGAACAATTAGTAAAAGAGTATCCACGATTGCATTTCTCAATAAAAAGACAATGACTCCGACGTCTTAAAGAATACAAGGTGACCTTTAAAAATGTGCGGTATAATAGTTTACGCCAGAGAATTCTTAGCCCTCACGGCTCTGTCGCTGGGAAACGTCGAACTTTGAAGCATGTTAAGTGCCAAGAATTGCTTCCTAATGTTCTTCGTTTTGCTCCCTCGGACTCTGCTCTGCAGAAATTAAATCGCAACCATCTGCGCAGCTCTATTCCAGTTTGAATCGTACGTAATTGAATTCAATTTTTCTCAACCCTTAACCATCTGCGTTTATCAGAATCGTTTCAATGGGAAACAAGATAGCTCAATTAGTGTTTTTCAAAAAGTTCAGGAACAAGTTTCATAGGGTTTGCAATGCGCGTAGGGCATTCGGGAACACCTTCTTTCATCGAAAAAACACGATGAGTTATTTCACGGGGAATGGTAACGAAAGCGAGGATATCCATCCCAGCTTTGCAAGAAATGTTCGTGAAGGATATTTTGCAGTGTACGTTGGAAGCGAGCGCAGCCGTTTCATAGTTCCTATTAGTTATTTGAATCATCCTCTCTTCCAGGAGCTGCTGGAGAGAGCAAAGGAAGAGTATGGATACCATCATCACATGGGGCTCGCAATTCCATGTAACAGAGTTGATTTTGAATATGTAACGTCCGCTGTGGGAAAGGATTCAACAGTAGCAAATATGGAGGCGAAGACATATCAAGTTCAGATCAACAAGGACTGATTCTTGGCGCCGCACTCTTAAACTGCAAGGGATTGTAAATATTGTTTTAGGAGTATAATAGAACTTGATTTCTTTTGGCTATCTAAAACCCATTCATTGATTTTGTATATTGATATTCTGAGAGCTGTGATCAACCCGTGAAAGTTCAAATTTATATCTTGCAGTAGAGTGAATGAATTTTTGTACCCTTGATGTTTCCGATATCCCACACTGGGTTTTCTTCAAATCCATGTGTGAATATGAATTGTGATCGAGCAGTGAAACTTCGACCGTAGGTTTTGCGAGATACTCACAAAACATAGCGTTATATGTGGATAGTAATTCCTATTTGTTATAAAGAGGGTAACATTATATCAATTCCTTCTGCCTTAGCGCCAGGATACTAGTCTATAACAGGACGTTATGAAATTCCGTACGATTTTTGAACTGTCCATCCATCCTTCTCTGTTTGAGTGATTTAGCATTTCTGTCGCTCCTGCAGGAGGGTAAATTGCTGAGGTTTAGTTTGCTGCCTGATCGTGTTAGGAGATTCGTATCCATGTGGGTCCGCTTTGTTGCCTAATCATATTAGGGATAAATTTCATATGGATTGGATTTGTGTATGGAATAAAAGTTTATATGTAAAATTTAATGTCTGACATCAAATTCATTGAGTGGTGTTAAAACGAAGGACGGTATTGTATATTATTTTTATTATTTAAAATGATTTTGAATGTGTTATTTCATAAATTTATGTATAAATGTCTAATGTGTAAAATTGTAGTTTTCATTATGTTTTATTTTTATTTTTTGGAAAGTTATATTAAAATAATAAAATAATACTTTTTTTTGTGTAAGTCAGATGTTTATATTATATCACAAAATATAGTACAAAAAATCCGCAGAAGCAGATCGAAAGCAGGGATGTACAATAGACCATAACTTATCACCTGCTCAGAGAATTCAGAAAAAAGAGACTGCAAAATGCACACCGCGCAGGGTGGCCCGAGCTAAACTTGTGCCTAAAAACCGAGACTACCGAGACATTACAGTTCATGACATTAACATAGATAGACTGAGGCCGAAACATAGATAAAGACGAAGGAAACAACAAAAGGGACTACCCTAGATGAACTTGCCCATTTGACTGATAGTGTCCAGACCCATCTCCCGAACATGTTTGTCCACCCTTGCTTGCAGGGCTTCAATTGGTTCGTTCTCCTGCACCTCAGTTGTGGCCGGCTGCGGAGTCACGGGAGCTGGGTTTACAGTATCCCTCAGTAGCCTGATGAGCAGAGTAAGCTTCCTGTTGACTGTCTGAACAGCCTCATGCACAGTGGTGATTCGGCCGTCCAGCGAACTGTTGTAGTCGATTATTTTTGCCATTTGAGCCTCCGTGAGGTTCACCTCAGTCACAATTTGCTGCTTTTCCTTCTCGATCGATTCCAGAGCTTTGGCGATGAGAGTCTTGGTTCGCCAACTCTCTGCCTTTGTTCTAACAAACTGAGTTGCCCTCTTCGAGGGGGTGCCCGGATCCTTCATCCAATCCACCTCCTCTGCAATCTCCTCCTCCGTGCGCCCCTCTTCCTCCTGCTTAGCCTTGGCTTCCAGTTCAGCAACTTTTCGTTTGTTCTTAGTTGCCGTTCGGGTTTCATAGCCTCTCTTCGCCTCTTGAAGGTCCCGATTTGCAGCAGCACAACGACAAACTCCCGCGTCCATATCTAACTCTCTGTGCTCCTCCCAGCTAATGCAATTGCCGTTCACGGATGCGTGCTCGACACTATGATGAGAAACTGTGGAGAAAACAGGGTGTCTGCCCTCTGCTTTATAGTGTTTTCGTTTGTGAACCCTCCTGAGGTTTGTCTTAATCCCGCTAGAGGTGGGAGTACTGTTGCAATAAATTTGATTGAGGTTCGCACAAGCAAGGCCGTTGCAGGTCGAATTGGAATGAAAGTGGCTGCTCATAATCCAATTGAAATTATGCCAAGTGTCCTGTACGTTTGATCTGTTGCTATGGTTAATAGTGGTGTTTGAAATACCCTGTTTGCCTGCATGTCTGGTCTTCCTATGCAGTGCCTCGAGCCAACCCGCCTCTTTTGAGATCACCATAAATGTTATTGATGCCTTCCCATACGGAACCCTTCCATGTGTCTTAATTTTGATACTGCTGATGCTATATGCTCTGTGGCTCGATCTGTAATGATCACTCGTCTGGCTGGCCTGCCGCCGCCAGGAATTCCACCGCCAGAGATGTCCTGTCATTCCGTTGCCTTGGTTATTATTGCTGCTTTTACCGGTATCATCAAACTTCCGGTAACGTAACCCGAAACCGTCACCTGCTAGGTTGGATCGGCTTGGATTAAATCCTTCTCTGCCAGCTGTGCACATGTCACCTTGAGGATTGGGCAGTCTACCTCCTGCCAACAGCTGTCCATAATTTTGTTCGGGTTGTCAACACCATGGTTTGCCAAAAAGTCTGCCAACCCATTCGCTTTTCTTCTTACTGTTTGGAAAACCATGCCTCTCATTTCTGCTATCAGCTCCGCTATACTCTCAGTGGCCTTAGCCAGCCTCCAATGTTTGGTGGCTTTACTGGCTCTTGTGCCTGCTTGTAAGCGTTTGGCCGCCGTGATAGCCAAGGAGGAATCCCCCTCAACTATGACATTCCCTTGTCGAATTGTTCTTAGAATTTTCAAACCTTGCTCAAGCGCAGCAAACTCTGCTTCATTGTTTGTGCTTTCTCCAAGCGCCCTGCAGTAGATATGAACAATGTCACCAGCCTGATTGCGAATTGCGCCTCCGATACCTGCTGTGCCTGGGTTGCCCCTCGAAGCCCCGTCAAAATTCAATTTTAGGCCTCCCTCTGGCGGGCATTGCCATCTGAGGAGTTGCGATGAAGGTTGTGACCTGTTTCCCCCAGTCGGTTGATTGCTGGAGGCCTCCAATTGAAAACTCTTCAATATGCGTAAGTCCTGATCCGAAGGTTTTTCATTCGGTTCTTCTTTGCATTTTGTCTGTATGAGCTGTTTGATGTTAATTGTGATTGATTCTTTTGCAAATTCTATGTTTCTGACTTCCTCCTGGAATATCCTCCGATTACGCTCTTTCCATATTGTCCATAAGATAAAGCCTGGGGCGCACTTCCATATACTTTCAACTCTTCGAATTCTAGAAAAGTTTCTCCTCCAGTTGATGATGGTCCCCTGAATGGAGTCTCTGTTCCGATCAGAAGCTCCAAGAACTTCTTCCATCCAGTGCCAAAGCTGGGAAGCCCACTCACAGGAATTAAAAAGATGATTCATTGTTTCCGCCTCCTCCATGCACATAGGACATCTAGAAGGTCCCCTGAACCCTTTTTTCAATAAGTTTTCCCAAGTTAGAGTTTTCTTCTGCATAAGAAGCCATAGAAAAGTTCTAACCTTCGGCCATTGAAGACTGTCCCATACTTTATCGGTCCAGGGCACTATATCAGGCTGCTCTTCCCTCTCTATGATGCTCCTGGCTTCTTTCAGGGAGAAATCACCGTTGCCTTTCGGACCCCATCTAAGCTTATCATTTTCAGCAGCAATTCGGATTTTTCTTTTGAGGATTTGTTGATTTAAAGCTTGAATGGTTTCCTGAATGTCTTCGTTGTGGGTGGAGTTGAAAACTGTCCATTCCCGCCAATCCGGGTCTTCACTGGTTGGGTTCCAGTATTGATTGACTCTGAATTTGCCCTCATTTTGATTGTTTTGCTTCAAGGGTAGAAGTTGAGGGGTATCCAGTTTCGGGGACTGCTGCCAGGCATCCTCCCAGAAGAGTGCTTGAGTTCCATTTCGTATCTCCCAGAAGCTATAGTCCTGAACAATACTTCTATTGTCTTTGGCATGGTTCCATATTGGCGATCCGTTGGGAGCGTCCTGCATTCTTATTAGTTCTAGAGTGGTGCTATTCGGCCTGTACTTTTCCTTCCAATGAATGGCCCAAGGTAGGCTTGTGTCAGAGACCCATTTCCACCATATTTTGGCCCCGCAGATTCTATTTACCACTGAGGGATCAACCAAATTTAGACCCCCCCTATCCTTAGGTTTACACAGTTTCTGCCAGGCAACCAAAGACCATTTTTTCTTTTCACTGTTTCCACTCCATAAAAAGGAGCGCTGGATGATTCTCATTTGATTTAAGATTCCTTTTGGAGCAGGAAGAATTGATAGCATGTACTGAGGGATAGCCTGCAAGACCGCTTTTGTTAGTATTAATCTACCTGCAAAATTCAGAGCCCTGTTAGTCCAATGTTTGCACTTCCTTTCCATACTGGCTAGGACTTTCTCCCAATGAACCTTTTGCCACGGTTTGAGAGTTAGGGGGGCACCAAGATATCTTGAAGGTAAGGAGCCAATTTTAAACCCCAGAAGCCTAGATAGATGAGATTGGATAGCCTGATGCGTGTTGAAGAAGAAAATGGTAGATTTGGAAAAATTAATCTCCATTCCCGAAGCTTTGCTAAAAAGATTGAGAATGTCTCTGTAAGCTAAAGCTTCTTTTACTGTTGGAGTGCCATGTAACATGGTATCATCCACAAACTGTTGATGATTTATGGCTGAAATGGATCTGATAGGTTGCAGACCTCTAATTTGACCTTCTGCTTTTTTCTTGGCAATTAATCTGCTTAGGCCCTCCATTAGAATGACAAACAAGAAAGGGGATAAGGGGTCCCCCTGTCTGATGCCTCTGGAAGGGCTGAAGGGAGCAGAAGGGGCGCCATTCACAAGGATAGAGTATCTAGGAGATTTTATGAGGGCTAAAACCCATTTGATCCATTGTCTACTGAAACCAAAAGCTTCTAAAACTGCTTCCAGGTAAGACCAACTTACCTTGTCATAAGCTTTGGAAAGATCTAACTGCATGAGCATTCCGGCTTCTTTCCGCGAATGAAGTGAGTGAATCATCTCCTGTGCAAGCAAAATATTGTCTAGAATTTGCCTACCTTCCACGTAGCCAGACTGTTCTTGCGAGATGATGCCAGGGAGGATCGCCTTCAGCCTATTGGCTATGACCTTAGAAATGATCTTGTAGATGACATTGCAGAGGGCTATGGGTCTGAATTTTTCTGGTGTATTAGCTTCCTCCACTTTGGGTATAAGAGCAATGAAAGTTGAGTTTAGAGATTTTAGGATCGTTTTGGATCGTCTTGAGTCTTCCACGATCTCCCATATGTCTTGCTTTACAATGTTCCAGCAGGCTTTATAGAAGTTGATGGTAAATCCATCCGGTCCAGGAGCTTTGTCGCTGGGCATGCTTCTAACTGCCTCCTCGACTTCTTCCATAGTGATTGTTCTTCTTAGGGCCCAGTTCTGATCCTCTGTGATGGATTTAGGTATGACATTGGTAATTTCTTTGATGGCTTCCTCTCTTTTGATCCCTGGTTCTTGCGCTATGAAGCTGAAGTGATCCGATAGGGAGGCTGATATCTCGTTGTGATTTCTAAGGAGTTCTCCCTCACTGTTTTTTAGTTCTAGGATTTTGTTGGCACTTCTGTAGTCCATGGTTGATCTATGGACGAACTTAGTATTTTGCTCCCCTTCCTTCAACCAGAGGATTCTTGATTTCTGCTTCCATAAAGATTCTTCCTGCTTGCATCTATTGTGCCATTGTTGAGTAAGCTTGTTTTCTTGTTCACAGGTTTCTTCATTTCTGCAGCCTGCCACACCATCCTTGTGAATTTGCTCCAACTTGTTTTCGATGATAGCTTTCTCCTGAAATATATTTCCGAATACTGTTTTGTTCCAGTCCTTTAATCTCATTTTGATGTTTTTTAGTTTCTTTTGAAGATTGAACATTTTGGATCCTTCTTCATCTAAAGGTTCTGACCACCATTTTTCCACCATTGTGAGGAAGTTGGGGTGTTCTATCCAGAACTTTTCGAACCTGAAGGGTTTGTTCCTGGGGGTGCCCTGAAGCTCGACAGCTAGTGAGATCGGCCAGTGGTCCGACCCTCCACTTGGGAGGATGTTCGACTCAACTACCATTCCATCTAAAATTAAGCTTTCTGAGACTAAGAAACGATCCAGTCTAGAAGATATTAGCCTTTCACCCCCCCTTCTATTGTTCCATGTAAATTTACCACTCTTAGGGTATACATCTACCATTCTTGCATTCTCAATGAAACTTATGAAGACCTCCGCATCCCTGTTTAGTTTTTTGAGGCCTCCTTTTTTCTCCAGGAGGGAGGTAATCATGTTGAAATCTCCCCCCAATATGTATTTAGCATCAGAGTGCCTTTCTATAAATTTGGTTAAAGACGCTAGGAAACTAATCTTGTCTTCTAACTTCTGAGGACTATAGACACTGATGCATAGGAAAGATGTAGAATTACTTGTAGGTTGCACTTCCAGTGCTAAGTAGTTTTTGCCTGCTTCAGCTGTAAGAATCTCGTATCTCCTTATGTCCCAGAAAGTAGCTAAGCCTCCTTCTCGCCCTTTGCTTTCGATCTCTAGGACTTCAAAATTCCTTCCTAACTTAACTCGTAGCCGATCTATGAGAACTCTGTTACATTTGGTCTCTTGTAGAAACAACATATCCGGGTTGTATTTTTGCATCTGCCGCTTCAGAATCCTCTGTTTGGCCTGGCTGTTGATCCCCCTTGCGTTCCATGATACAATCTTCATATTTAAACAATTATTTGGAAGGACGGATAATCACTTAGCTGCCTAATCTTACCTACGTTGATCAGCATCTCTCCAAGCTCCTGCAGGTGTTCTCCGCTTGACTTGCGGCCTCTACGGCGTTTGTGCCTCGAGCCAGAGGTTTTTCCCAGTATTGCTTTGTAGTGTGGGCTGCTTCCTTTGATTATGCCTAACTTTCTCTTCTGTTTCTCTATTACTGCCTTCTGCCGTGCAATGAAGAGGTCATTGACCTTCCTGATTTCTTCCTCCGGTACTGCTTCAATCCCTTTGGCTCTCCAGCTTTCTACAAGCGCCGTGAGGTCCATTCCTTCCATAGCTAGGGTCTCTTCGAGCTCCAAATCCTCACTCCCCGCTTCACTTGTTAACATCTCTGTTTCTTCGTCCGTTTCTGCTGTTCTATCCTGCATGTGGATTTCACCATTGAATTCTCCTTCCGCGGTTCCTTCCCCTGTAGGTTCTTCCTGTCCTTCTTGCCCTGCCTCCACATTAGGTATATTCTGCTTTTCCTCCGAGTCAGTCTCCAGATCTAGGATCTCAAAGGGGTTACTGAAGTAGTTTCTTTCTGTGCTACCTTTAGTATTCCTTCTTCTATTGGCGCGCTGCCTGTTCTTTGGTTTGGTGAAGTTGTTCTTGTCTTTGTTGTTTTGTATTTTCTCGTCTTCTGCCTCCTTTCTGTTCAATGGACAGTCCCTTATCAGATGTCCATGCTCGTGGCATTTCCGACACCTGAAAGGTATTTGCTCATAGTCTAAAGCCTGAAAGTATTCCTCATCCCTGTACTCGAGCCACAAACCTTCATGTAGTGCGCCGGACACATCCAGTTCCACACAGATTCTAGCATAGGAGGTATATCTTTTCTGCATGGTTGCCTCCGAGGCTTTAACAAAGGTGCCTAGCTTATCCCCTATTTGCTTTAAGGCATTCAATCCCCAATAATCTATTGGGAGAGAGAAAAGTCTAATCCAAACCGGTACTTGAGTGAAAGATTCCTTTTCCGGGACGAAGTTTGGCTTCCAAGGTCTCATATACAAGCCTGCTGCTGCTAGAAAATAAGGGCCACCTTCGAAAACTCTGTCTTTATCTTCTAGACTTGTAAAGACTACTGTGAAAAATCCTTTAGCCCCCAGATGTAACTGCACATCTCCTTTCGGCTTCCACTGCTGTCTTATCCATTGGCACAGAGTCCTTTCAGACGGCCAGACTCCCATAAATTTACAAATGATGGCATGTTCAGCCATGTGCTCCCTGTAGGCCTGGATTTCAGGGTCAGTGATTGTCACCCGTAGGTTGTCTTTTTTCTTGGGCTTACATGCATTGCTGGTCATAGGGGTCCTGTTGGGGTTCGCGCTGGACTCCCCCTCCTTCTCCGGTTGGACCTCGCTTTTGTTTTTTGGCTCTTTGTCTTCTTTTGGTCGTTCCTCCTCGTTTTCTGAGGGTTGAAACTTTGCGGCCGTTTTGTCTTTTGTGTCTGCTCGGTTCTGCTTCTCTTTATTCCTGACTTCTGAGGTGTTTTCTGTCTTGTCAGGCATCATTGGTGTCTTTTCCTTGTTTTTTCTGCTATTCTGCATCGTGCTGTTCATTCCCTCTATTCTGACTCCTTCTTTCATTTTCTGTTGCTGTTTCTGCAAGACAATCTGCTTAAACGTTGGGGTCCCACTGGACCCCTCTGCTCCCATCCAGTCCGACAGCAATTGCCCCTTTCGAAACAATGCTGCCAGTCTGAATCTGTGGTGTTCCAGCCCTGTCACAAATGCTGGATCGCATAAACCCTAGCTCGCGGCTCTTGACCGACGTTCAGACCAGCAATGAATTAATCCTGGGCCTAGATTAAAATAACACTTATATTAACTAACTGAAAATTATTAATAATAGAAATAGATGTTAAAGTAAGTTAATTTTAGTTAAAAATCATATAGAAATAAAATAATAGGAAATCTTAGGGAAGGAGAGGGTTATGTGGTTGGAATGTCCAATTAGAAAAGTTGGAATGAAAATGATAATTATATGTATAAATGGGGAAATATATGATTACTTAGATTTCTATTTTTTTAGTAAGAAAGAAATGTTTTTTTAATAAAACAAAGATGCATAATTTTTTTTCTCTAGTTTTTAGTAAGAAAGAAATGTTTTCTTAATTAATAAAAGATGCATAATCTTTTTCTCTTTCAATATAAAATGGACATAGGTACTTATAGTAATATTCATGATATTATAATGAAATATAAAATAGTTGTGTAATTCGTTCCATAATTGCTATTGAATAGACACCTAACCCACTTAGATAAATAACTAAAGTATATACATTTTAACATCCAATTTATGTAAGGAGGAGACAAATAAAAACTATGTATAGAGGTTTAAACATTTTTTCAAATTATATATAAAAAAATCTTTTACACTGTGTGATTTTTAATTTTTGAAAATTTCCTTAAATAATTTTACATTAATTAAAACTCAACATTTTTTAAATTTTAATTTATAACTATTTAATAACTAAATTAAAAAAAATTGACATCTCAAATTTTATATATATATATATATATATATATATATATATATATATATATATATATATATATATATAATATTATATTAATATTGTTTAATAACCTTTTAATATTTAAAATGAAATTTAAAAAAGAAATTGACATAAATTTTTAAAGGGAAAAATCTCAAATTTTATAATTAAAAAAAAAAATACATATTATATTATTATTGCTTATTCCATTAATTAAAAATAATAAAATATCTAATACTAATATAAGAAGTGAAAGTCAATAAAAAAGACATTTGTGAACTATTGCAGAGAGACATACCAGAACTTAAGCTATAACCATGTAAGTATACAATAAAATGAACTCTTTGTTAGGTGGAGAGCCATCAAAGATAATAGCCTATATGAAGAAAAAATAATGCATCATGATGAGATGTAAATGGACTAATTTGTTGATAATTTAATAAAGATAATAGCTTATACTAAGAAAGAATAATGCGTCATTATGAGATGTAAATGGACTAATTTGTTGGGAATTTAATAAAATATTTATTGAGTGTTTGTTGTGATTGAGATGAAATGATGTAATTGAATAAAAAATGCATGATCTTTTGTACCTAACGCCTCAAAATTTTGATCCAAATTGTAAAAGTTTTTATTTTGTAAGGTGTTTTGTAAACCATGTTAGTTATGCATACATATATTAATATGATATTACATATAATCATGTAGCATGTATCCCTCTTATGTATAGACTGAATGTGACATCTTGTGGAATTAACTACTATGGTAGGTACAAGGCTCGTAAATGTAATCATATGTTAGCTTCATGTGGAATCCTGTAGATTAGTTCTTTGTTTAATGCAGGAATGTGATATGGACCAAGTTATGGCTTGGAGAGAGTTTAACATGTTAATGGGCCATGTAGGTGAAAATGATTACAAAGAACTAGTTAGTACAATGGGTGACACCCATGTATCTTGGTAAATCGATATGGACATCAATAATTAGTTGTTTATAAGAAGAAACAAAATTTTGTGAGTGCAGCCAAAAAAAAATGAAAAATTCCCATAATAAAGAAAGCACAAATGAAAATGTGATTCCTATATAACCTGAAAAGATAACTTATAATAATTTTTGAGAAAATAACATTAGTGAAAGTCAAAATAAATAATGTAAATTATTTGAAATAAAATTAAACTCATAAACGTACTATAAAATTTTCTACACATCATAGTTATACAGTGTCAAATTTTATTTCGAAATAATATTCCAAAAAAAATTGTTGTTGGTATATCTAAAAACTGGAAATGAAAATAGAAATGGAAATAAAACATATTATATTGATATTTTTGTAACATGAAATGAAAATAAAAATAAAAATAAAATTTAAATAAAATTTATTAAATCTATATCCTGTAAATGAAACACTTATTGTATTGATATCTTTGTAACATGAAAAAGAAATATAAAACTATCACATACTTTCATCTTTGTGTAACTTTTATAAATATATTATCAATATTCATTTGATTCGATTTCGATATCTAATACTGTGACATACATTTTATTGTGAAGTAAACAAGGTCTTATGTCAAACATTTTATCTTAAAACTCATGTAAAGCAAGCTTGTGGTAAACCTAGTTTGTTGCTGGTTCACTATCATAAAATGAAAAAATGTTGAAAAGCGTGAAAATGATGCATTTTGATTCAGATGCTTTCATATATAGTATATTAAATACGTGGCTATTTTATAACAGCGAGTGCGTCTCCTTGCCACTTGTAATTTCCCGAAACGTCAAAGCTTCTTGTATTCCTTGTTTGGTGGTTCCCGGTTGTTCATAACATTGAACTATAAAAGTCTTGAAAAGCTGTGAAACCGATGCATTTAGATTCGGATACTTCGTATATAAAATTGTAAATTCGTTGCGATTTTCAAGTACTGATATATTATCTTCAAAACTTGTATTTTTCTAAAACTGCATAATATGGAAAAGTCGGGTACATAGTTGTCACCGTACTCAACCTCCATTATTCCAAATAAATATTTGTCCACGTACTCAACCTCCATTATTCCAAATAGATATTACGAAGAAAGTCATTCTGCAATTTCGTATCAAAAGATTATCAGTTTTATTAGGGGATAGAACATAGTTGGAAATGGAGGAAGCTTGTAACATGGTTTTTTACCAATTTTTTAAAGTTATTGAAATCACAAAATTAATGGATAATTTTATATAATCAAGAAATTTTCTAAGATGCTAAATCTATATATACAGTAAGAAAATTAGTTTAAATAAAGCAAATTAAAATTTTACCTCAAAATTTTTCACCACATTCCAACACTAAAAAATAAAAAAAAACACACCAAAAAAACTCCATTACTCCATTTAAAATAAGCTGACAATGTTAAACTCTAAAATTGTTATTTTTTAGTCAACGACTCAGCAACGTCAATCAAACGAGGGGGGAAGCGGACGCCTTCCAGCCACGTAGACCGCAAGAGGTTGTTTGCATAGAGCGACACTGCTGGAGCGTTCTTTCCTATTTTATTGCTGGATATTTTATTTTTGCTTATATTTGGAAAACAATAGCTCATAATCTTTAATGCAAACCAAAATAATAAAGAAAAAATCTTTTAAACGTGCGTATGTAAATTGAAGGTCAACTTAATTAGCTGCGGCCCGTGTTAGAAAAGGAGTCGTTTATGAGGTGGAGGAATTGTCTGGACAACTAAAAGTGGCCAGGGGCAAAATTTTTTCAAAAAATAATGTAGATGGATTGTTGAATCATGTTTTTGATGATGGAAATGGATTCAGCACCATCAAAAACGTTTAAAACACCTAAAATTTTAAAGGTTAACAACTATAACTTGGATTTACAAAAATCCTTGCCAGATTTTCTCTAAATATAACTGGAATTTCCATAACTTTCTAGGCAATTCCTTTGCCTCGTTAGACTACCCAGTTAGAAAAAATAAAATTTATGCGCAAAGGGAGAGGGTAGAGGTTGTGGAAAAAACACAGAATTCACCTACAACAAAAGACACAAAGTAAGTAAACTTAGAGCAACACAATAAAAGTTAGGTTTAAATTTTAATTTATAGAATTACATTCATATGAGACTCATTTACCAAGTAAAAGATAAAGGTTTATAGTGATTTACACTTCACCATGGGTTGTGTAGTAACACACAGTAAAAAATAGTTGTTTTCACATGCCCACCAAAATTTTCTTCATGATATTCTCTTTCCTAACTCTCTTTGATTCAAAAATGGCTTATCCTCCCTACCTCAAAAACTCTTTATGATACAAAAATGACTTTTACATTCATATATATCTCAACATACAATTTGGCATTAATACATGGAATACCAAAATAATTGTTGTTGAGTGAGGACAATAATCCCGTAGGTGTCTGTGGAGTATGTATCTACTAAACTTCATTAAATTTCTTAGCTTTTGTGATGTGATGTGTTGTTGAATAGTTCACTTGGTATTTCTATTCTAGCTTCAGTCCTTCCATATTCAAACAAAGACACCACCTACAAAAATTTCTATTCCTTCCATATTCAAACAAAGACACGACCTGCAAAAATACCTGTGACAAGTATAGCTACTGTCAGGGTGTTTAACGCGGTGGTTGGGATTAATATTTATAACACTCCCCTTTAATCACAATTTCCACCATTGATAATTCCCAAACAATTTATAAGATAAACAAAAATTTCACATGCAAATGACTTTGTGAAGATATCAACTAATTGTTCTTGTGACCTGTAGTGCTGCAACATAGTTTCATCATTGTTAATCAACTCTCTAATAAAATGATATTTAGCATGAATATGCCTGGTCCTCTTGTGAAAAACAAAATTCTTTGATAATGCAATTGGTGAGGTGTTTTCATAGAAAATAGTTGTCATTCACTCTTGGTCATGATGAAGATTCCTCAACATTCTTCTCATCCAAATTGTCTAACATTTGTTGCTGCGACATATTCAGCTTCTATTGTTGATAGTAACACTATTGGTTGCTTCTTGCATGCCCATGAAATGGCTCTGGAACACAAATGCAAAACATAACCTAACGTGCTCTTTCTGACATCAACACTTCGTGTCCAATCACTGTCAGTGTAACCAACCAGCCTGAAATCACTTGTTGTTGTGTACAAAATGCCATACTATTTTGTCCATTGACATACCTCAGAATCATTTTTGTTGATTGCCAATGCATCTCATTGTGTGTCTCCATGAACCTCGACACCAAACTTATTGCATACATTATATCTAGCCTAGTGGCGATCAAATACATCAAGCTTCGTATCATGCTTTTGTATAATGTCAGGTTGACATTGCTGCTGCAATATTTTTTTGCTCAAATTCAACCCCATGACAGTTGGAGTGGGTATGGGTTTTCCGTTTTGCATTTTAAACCTCTCCAAAACGTCTGCCACATACTTCACTTGAGAGATAAAAATGCCATTTTTTGTTTTCTTCACTTCTTTGCCCAAAACATATCTTAACATTCCCAAGTCAGTCATTTCAAATTCACTCTTTATGACTTGTTTGAAATTAGCAATGATAAAATCATCACTTCCTGTAAAAATCAAATCATTTACATATAAGACAATAATAAGAATCTTACTATCACTCTCTTTGATGTAGAAAGTAGGCTCACCATCACATTTGTCGAAACCATTGTCCAACAAATAGGCATCTATCTTGCTATACGATGCGCGTGGTGCTTTCTTAAGCCCATAAAGAGCTTTCATCAATTGATACACTATGTCTTATTGCCCTTCTACCTCATAATCAAGTGGTTGTGCAACATACACTTCATATTTCAGCACTCCATTCAAGAATGTTGATTTTACATCCATTTGATACACTCTCCATTTGTGTTCTGTGACAATCGCCACAATTACGCGCACTGTCTCCATCCTCGTGACCGCCATGAACTTATTCACATAATATCTTCCATGCTGCTACTTGTATGCTTTGACAACTAGCCTTGCTTTGTGCGTTTCAATCTTTCCCTTAATGTTGCTTTTGGACTTATAGACCCACTTCATTCTGATGAAATGTTTTCCTCTCGGAAGGTTCACTAACTCCCATGTGTCATTCCTTTCTATTGCTTCCATTTCTTCCTCCATTGCCGCAACCCATATTTCTTCTTCGACTACATCCTCAAAGTGGATTTTGTTATCTACATGTCAAAACAAGGCAAATAAGGATTTTAGACTAACGCTACTATCAACTTCATCTTGCTCAAAAATTTCATTTAAATTTTTGAATTTTGGTCTTCTTGTGCTTGGTAAAGATGGGCTTGACATGTCACTTGTTGTTGTGCTTTGGAACATGCTCGGAGAAGAACTTGCTTGGCTGCATGACACTGATCTATTATTTGTTGATGGTGTTTCTTGCTGCCTACTTTGTTGTGCTTGAATAGGAGTAGAGGGAGTCATTGTTGAGGAATTACTTGCTGCTGTTAATTCCTCTTTGTCATCATGTGGTATACATGCTTTGACATTGACTGTCTTCTCTCAACTTCCATCCCATGCTTCCTCTCCTATAAACTACACACTTCTATTAATTATGACCTTCTTGATTAATGGATTGTAGAGTTTGTATGCCTTGGATTCATCAATGTATCCAACAAATATACATTTCTCCCCCTTGTTGTCCAGCTTATTCCTCAACTCATCGAGGACATGTGCATATGCCACACATCGAAAAACTCTCATGGGAGTGACACTATGCTTTCTTCCACTCCATGCCTCTTCAGGAACTATGTTCTGGACCCTTTTGGTTGGACAACTATTCGAGATATATGTTGCACAAGAAATAGCTTTAGCCTAATAATCATTTGGCAAATGCTTTGCCTTCATCATACTCCTTGACATTTCCATAATGGTCATATTCTTCGTTTTTGCCAGATCATTTTGCTGAGGTGTATATCTTGTTGTAAATTTGTTGTGAATTCCATGCTCCCTACAAAATCGAAGAAATTCATTTGAGATGTATTCTCAACCTTTGTTAGTCCCGAGGAATCTTATGTAGTGTCCATTTTATTCTGAAGAAGCGCTTTGTATTGGCAAAACCGCTCAAACACTTCACTTCTCTGTTTTAAGAAATATACCCATGTCTTCCTTGTGTAGTCATCGATGAAGATCAATAAATAGTGGCTGCCACCAATTGATGGTGTCTACATTGGTCCACATAAATCTGACTGGACAGTATCCAAAGGTTCCTTTGCCTTACTGACTTTCCTGTTGGAAATGTCTCTCTATGTTGCTTTCCCAAGATACATCCTTCACATACACTGTCCGGTTTTTCTATGAGTGGTAGTCCCTTCACCATGCCTTTCCTATGTAGCAAATGAAAACCTCCAAAGTTGACATGTCCAAATCTTGAATGCCATAACCAATTTTCATCTTTGACCTTTTCTTGAAAGTTTATTCATATGACAACTGCATATTTTCTTACATCCTCTTGTGAGTTCATTGAGAGTTGTGCTTGTGCACATTCTCTCTCCAAATCTGATCTTATTTTTAGGGGAAACATTCTATTGTTTGTCATCTGAAGCTTTGCAATCAATTGTCTACTTAGATATCTTTCCGAAATTGTGCACACATCATTTTTGAAAAAGACATTGTAGCCCTTTTGTATAAGTTGTCTAATGCTCATGAGGTTATGCTTCAAATCAGGGACAAAGTAAACATTTGAGATGTACTTATTCTCCCCCTTCTTCATTAGGATATTAACTCTTCCTTTTCCCATGATAGAGACTTTTCTATCAGTCCCTAATGTAACCTCAGATTTCACACTTTCATCTAGATTGGAAAAAATTTCTTTGTTTCATGACATGTAATTGCTACACTCTGAATCTAGATACCATATATAACTTTGTTTTTATTGACCTACATTACAAGTTAAAAATATGTTATCATGGTTTCAACTTTCTTCTGTGAAATTTATACTTGGTTTGTTACTAATGTCATATTGCTTCTTTCTACATTCATTCGCATAATGAGCATACTTCTTACAATAATGACATTGAACTTGATATTTATCATACCTCTGAACTTGTGTTTGATTTTGGCTTGGGCCTTGACTTCGATTTTGATTTCTACCTCTTCCATTTGAGCTTGAAGGGTTGCTTCTTCCACGTTTGTGTGGGCTTCTTCCTCTTCCTCTAGCACATGATCTTCCTCTGCGTCGATCTTGACCAGATGAAACTTGTGTCTTGAAGGCATGCTCCAATGACGAGCTTGCTTCTCTACTCAGTCTATGTTCATGAGAAGTTAGTGATGTGTTAATCTCATCCACTAAGAATTGTGAGAGATCCTTTGTCTCTTCTATGGCCACAACAATGGCATCAAACCTTGCTGGAAAACTTCTCAAAACTTTTTCAACTATTCTTATTTCCTCAAGTGTCTCACCTTGAGACCTGATTTAAGTAGCCAAACCACTTACATGTGTAAAAAATGAGTTTACATTATCAGAATCTTTCATACAAAGTGTTTCAAAATCTCTTCTCAACATTTGTAGTTTTGTTGTCTTGACTTTTTCCAATCCTTGATAGGCTGTCTGGAGGGTGTCCCATGCTTGCTTGGAGTTCGTTGCTACTGCAACCCTTGGGAAAATACTTTCATGAACTGCTTGAACAATGCAGAAGAGGGTTTTTGCATCCTTCTTCATGTTTTCTCTTAACAAATCTGTTTCTACTTGACACAAGACATTGTATGCTGCTGCATCTGTTGGTTCTTGATAAACAATTCTCTACCAAATCCGAAATGTCTTGAGAAAAAAATACGGCCTTCATTGTAATATCTGAATAATCATAATTTTTTCGTTAAACTGAAGTATTTGAGGATTAGTCAAGTTTGTGCTTGATGTTTCCATTTCAGAGTGTAAGAAAAAAACTTTCTACCTATTGGTAAATACGCTTAAAACAATCTACCCTCAAAATAATTTTAACTGCTAGAAAAAACACTTTTCTTTACATTAAAAAAGTTTAACCCACTCTGATACCATCTTAGAAAAAATAAAATCTATGCAGAGAGGCAGAGGGTAGAGGTTTTGCAAAGCTGATTTCTCACAGCTCGATTTCACGTAGCTACACGAAGGCTTAAAAACACACGGCAAAAACACAGAGTAAAACAGAGTAAGCTTGGAGCAACACAATAAAACTTACGATTAAACTCTAATTCATGAAAATACATTCATATGTGATCTTGATTTAAATAGGAATGCAAAAAATTACGAAGATAACAATAAACACAGAGATGCAGTGGAAATAATACTTCATTTCATTAATGTAAAATATTGAAATATGCTTACAAACAACAATGGAAATAAACTAGCTAGGGTGATGGTAGCTTGTCTCTGAGAATAGATGTGGTGGCTACATGCCTCTGAACTGTGTTATAATGAAGCTTGAAGGCCTATTTATTGTTGAAAAACAATGGAAAACCCTTAACATCCCAAAACCTAACCCTAGAAGATGAAACACCAAATTGTGTGCCCCGTTTGGGTAAATTGGTACATCAATTTCCCGGGGTCGTAACTTTGGAACCCGATCTCCGTTTGATGCATAAAATCGCTCGTTAGGTAGATCTATTCAAGAACTATAACTTTGGGAAGAGAAACGTCAGTCCGTGGACCCATGATGCTCCCAAATTTCCAAAAAAACGTCGTTTAGGGCCTCAAAATGGCTCCGGAAGTTCAGGACCTGAAAAACTACTAAAAATTGTAAATTGTGCTATAATTATGGAAACTGAAAAACTGAAAGAGATAGTTGTGGCTGTCCAACTGGGATAGGTGGGTGGCACCAACATCCACCTAGATCATTCCTCCCCCTAGGAAGCAATGGTCCCCATTGCATTGAGTTCCTCCCTGAGATGAGGAAGCTTCTGCTGAGCTGGGTCTCTAGTGAGCTATTCGGCAATCTCTCATGTGTCCAGTAATGGTGGGAAGCATCTTCGATGATGATCCACATTTAACACTTGGGGCAAGCGAACGAATGGAGGAATGTTGTGGTCCAACGAATTATTTCCCACAACCGTAGTAATGGTGTAAGGACCATGTAGGCATGGTCGGAGCTTCTGATGGGCTCTTGTAAGGTGTTCTTTCTAGAGATGCAACCAGACTTTGTTGGTCACCTGAAGCTTGTGTGGTATCCCTGTGGGTGAGGAGAAGTTGTTCTTGTGTTCTGTCATGACCGTATTCCTTTGCTATTGTTGTTGCATGGAGGAACCCTTCGTGGGGGTCATGATGTGGTCACGATCTTCCTCTTACTTTGGAGTGAATCAGACAGAAAATGAATTTCCTAGTCTAGGAGATTAGCTTGCTACCTTTTTTAGTGGATATCAAAGAGGTGGCAGTAGGTGGGGCTACCTCCAGTATCTTGTATAATGAATTATCCAAAGAAAACAATGACAATGCTGGGCCTTGACTCATACACAACATGTCGCCTCCACAAGTATGGTTGGCCTAACAATACATCACAAACATCCAGAGGTGTAACATCACACAATATCTCATCTGTGAAGGGCTTGATGCTGTAGGTAAGGTGACACGGCTGGAAAACTTTTAGATATTGTTCTTCATGAAGCCACCCGATACTGTACAACTGCAGATGTGGTGTAGTCAGTAGGCCAACTGCTTCATGAGCTCTGCTAAAATGAGGTTCTTTTGGCTGTGGACCATTCACCCACATCTGTGAGTTGGAAAGATGTTTCCCCTCCTCTGGATCTTCGGGCTCATTCTTCTTGATCTTGGCAGTGGCAACCGTGAAGTTGGGCTCCACATCAATGATCTGCTTCCCTTTGCCATTCTTGCTGTCGGGTTCTGTCTGAGGGTCAGAACATGCATCTGATTCTGAAGCTTTCAACTCGGCCACCAGTGACTGCTTGGTCCAACACTCACTTGTGTTATGAGTGGGACTTTTATGGAATTCACACCACTTTCCTGTGTCCTTCTTCAACTTCGTGGTGTTGCTCTTTTCTAGGGGCTTCAATGGGTTGTATTGGGTCACCCCACCTTGGCTTTGTCCTTTGGTCTTCGAATTCGCAAATCCAAAGTCTTGCTTCTTCTGTTTAAACTTTTGCTCGATTTTGACAGCATATCGGTAAGGTGTGTCGAGCGAGCAGATGTTCAAGAACTCCATATCTTCCTCGATGTATCTGCGTAGGCTGCCATAGTATTTGAGTACCAAATGCAGCTCAAAGTCCTTGATACCCAACTGTGTGCTAAGGGTATGAAACACTTTTATGAACTTTGGCATATATTGGTCCCTTCCCTGCCGCAGTGTGGTACATTTGATGTATTTGTCCTCATAGCTTTTGACAAGGTAGTATTGCTCCAGGATGGCATCCCAGAATGAATCCCAAGTGGGTGTGGCTGAAAGTAGTGAGCCTATACTTTCATTCTTTTGCTAATACTAGGTTTCCCACCAGTCCTTGACATGGGCAGCTGCTTTGAGAAGAGCGAAAAAGATCTTTTCCCGACTTGAAAAGTCATGAATACAAAAATACCCTTCTAGCAGATTTAACCATTTATCTACGACATCTATGTCTATCTGACCCTCGAATATGGAGATTTCAAAATTGACTGGTACCTTAAATGGTGTGGGATTTTCAAAGTAGTTTTTAGAAGTTGATGCGTGGCCTCAGGGTAGCCGCTGAAAGATCTGGGCAAAGTTGTCCATCATCAAGTTCCTTTATCACTCGAGGGCTTCTTAGAGCAAGATTTTGATAGGATATCCTACCCCCTCGTATTTTCTTTTCATCCGCCATGGGAGGCCATCGGGATTTGCAAGGCTGGTCCTACAAATGTTTACCAATTCAAGCCTTAACTCCTTATATCTTGACCTCGTTGGGGACATGCATAGAAAAATAGAGAAGAAGTAGACTGCTCTGATACCACTGATCCGGATTTAAACATGAATGAAAAAAATTACAGAGATAACCATAAACATAGAGATGCAGCGGTAATAATACTTCATTTCACTAATGTAAAATACTGAAATATGCTTACAAACAACAATGGAAATAAACTAGCTAGGGCAATGGTAACTTATCTCTGAGAAGAGATGTGGTAGCTACATGCCTCTGAACTGTGTTACAATGAGGCTTGAAGGCTTATTTATTGTTGAGAAACAATGGAAAACACTTAACATCCCTAAACCTAACCCTACAAGATGAAACGCCAAATTGTGGGCACCGTTTGGGTAAATTGGTACATCAATTTCACGGGGTCGTAACTTTGGCACCCGACCTTCATTTGATATGTACAATAGCTCATTAGATAGATCTATTCAAGAACTATAACTTTGGGAAGAGAAACACTGATCCATGAACATATGTTGCTCCCATATTTCCCAAAAAAACGTCGTTTAGGGCCTCCAAATAGCTCCGGAAGTTCAGACCCGAAAAACTGCTAAAAATAGTAAATTGTGCTACAATTATGAAAAATGAAAAACTGAAAGAGATAGTTGTTTGGGTCTAAGTGGGATAGGTGGGTGGCCACCAACATCCACCTGGATCAATATGAGACTACAGCTCATTCACGAAGAAAAAAAAAAGGTTTACAATGATTTACACTTGGCAAGGGGTTACAGAGTAACACACAGTAAAACACAGTAAAAGAAAGTAATTGTTGTTTCATGTGCCCACCAAAATTTTCTCCATGATTTTCTCCTCTCTATCTCACACACTCTCACTGATATAAAAATGACTTTTACATTCATATTTATCTCAACATACGATTTGACATTAATACATGACAGAGCAAAATAATTAATACGTTGTTGTTGTTGAGTGAGGACACTAATCACATAGGTGTCTATGGGGTATGGGCAATAATCGCGCAGCAAATTCTTGCCTATATTTACTAAACTTCATTAAATTCCATAGTCTTTGTGATGTGCTACGGAATGTTTCGCGTAGTACTTCTGTTGTGGCTTAAGTCCTTCCATCTTCAAACAAATATGCAGCCTATAAAAATGCTTCTGACAAGTATGGCTGCTGTCAGGAAGTTTAACATGGTGTTTGGGATTAATATTTCCAACATCAGGATAGACTTAATTCATTTTAATTATTTGTTACCATGGGCTTGGTGAAGTTCTTTACCTCCGCAACAACTCAATTATCTTATTGCATAGCTCAAAATCTGCAACTTGCAAGTTATTTGACTGTGAATTCACGTGCGGGAGAAGGGGGCATAGGGAGCACTGAGAAAGGATATAGAAGTTTGAAATCATGGAACGTGGAGATCATACACTCATAAGCTCACCCAAAGAGGGAGGCATTGTGAAGTTGTTAAATTTGTATGGTGAGGTATTTTGTCCTCACCATCTGCATGTTCCATATTTTCGATAGGTACCCATTGGGGTTTGCTAATTGTGGTGTGGACCGGAGGTATTGGAACACAATAGATGTTGGTGGACTCCTCGTCTAAGGGGCTAATCTGTTCTATTGGTTCTTCTATAGGGTTGTCAAAGACAACCTATTAGGACCCTATACTACTAGTGTAACCCCTTGTTGTTATTGGTACAACCCCCTTATTATATTGTTGTTCCCGCGTAGTCCCCATATTGTTATTATTGTGTCCCATAGAAGCCCACTATTGTTATTATTGTGCCCTTACATTATTATTTTTATGTCGGCTTTGATTATATTATGACCCCTTAGACTCTTATATATAGAAAGGAGGTCTTGTCATTTCTATCATCCAAGAATTATTCATTTGTGTAATATAAAGGAGGTTTCCCCCTCGAAGAGGCTAAATTCTAAGGTGTTGGTCTATCATTTCTATCTTTTTGTTAGCTGGTTCCATAACATTTTGTATCAGAGCTTTTGATTCTAGGGTTTCGTTACCCCAAACAGGTCATCGTAGCATTTTCGCTATAACATTTGTTCTGTGACATTTCAGAAGCTAAAAAAAAAACACTTGATAAGAAATCGCGCTGAACCTCTGGTCCAAATTTTAGATCTTGTCTCACTATATTTTCAGATATATGATTTGAGAAATTTAGGGTTTCTGCAAGCTCATGAATTACATCCCAAACATTTGACCTAGGGAAAATCGTCATAACTTCTTCTATGACCATTAGATTGAAATTTTGTAAGAAGTTTAAGAAGTTCACTTTTCTGAAAAGGTATATAATCAAATAGTGTAAACTTTGAAATGGGAACTATAAACTCAAAATGAGAACTTTGCCCCAAAAAAACACCGAAAAAAACATGAAAAACAATGCTAAAGACGAAAGCTATGTATACTAGAAGGATGGTTTTTCTTTTAGGGTCAATTTTGAACATGTTTTAAAAATGGCAGTGAGAACAAATTTTTTGTCCAAAAAACTGCCTGAAAATGAAAAGTGCTAATAATGGAACGATGGATTTTTTTTTAGTGTTAATTTTCAACATTTTAAAAAAATGTTAGTAAAACCCAATTTTTATGTACAAAAATTGTGCAAAAAACACCCTCAAAACGAAAAGTGTTGATGGTCGAATAACACTCTTTCTTTTTTTCTTTTTCTTTTTTCCGCAGGGGGGTAAATTTTCAACATTTTGAAATAATGGTGTAAAAGATTTTGTTATGACTCCAAAAAACATTAAAAGTTCAAAAAAATAATGAAAACATAAAATTGAAAAAAAGAGTCAATCATAAAAATGTAAGAAAAAAAAACAAAATTAACCTATAAAATATAACAATTAAAAAATTAAAAAAATTTAAAGAAACAAATAATAACAAAAACATATTTTCAAAAAAAGTGATTTTTTTAAATGTGGTAAACCATAAAAAAAATTTGGAAAAAGTAAAATAAAATAAAATAAAATAAAACTCTAAAATTAAGTAAAAGTAGGAAATTAAAAAAACCACTAAAAGAACTAAAAAATAAATTAAATTAAAAACAAACTAGATTAAAAAATAGAAAAAGAACAAAAAAAATTAAAAAATTAAAAAAACTACAAATATTAAGATTAAAAACATTTTCAAAAAACCGTAAGAAACAAAAATATGCTAAAATTAAAAATAAAATAAAAACCCGAAAAACAATTAAAATTTAAAAAAATACATCTTTTCAAATTAAAAATAAAATAAAAAAAAACATTTAAAATTATATATATATATATATATATATATATATATATATATATATATATATTTGATTCAGAAAAAAAAACGATTTCAAATTTAATATTAAAAAATTGAAAATTTAAAAAAACCTAAATATATTTTTGATATTTTTTAAAATAACATTTAAAATATTCTAAATATATATATTTTAGAAATATATATAAAATTAAAAAAATATTGTTCATATATATATATATATATATAGACACACACACACACATACACACACACACACAATAAACATATTTAACAAAATTTAATCTTTATTTAAAAAAACAATTTTATTGGCCACCGCCTCCATGGGCGGCCGGGCGGTGGCTATTCGATTCTGTGAATCGAATAGCCACTTCTTAGCCAACCCCACGGGTGGTTGGGTAGTGGCTATTGGATTCTCGGTATCGGATAGCCACCACTCAACCGCCTGTGGGGGTGGTCGAGTGGTGGTTATTTGATTCTCAGAATCGGATAGCCACCACTCAGCCGCCCATGGGGGCAGCTGAGCAGTGGCTATCCGATTCTGAGAAACGGATATCCACCTCAAGGGCGGTCGAGGGATGGTTATCTGATTCTAAGAATCAGATAACAATCGCCTGACTACCATTAGAGGTGGTTATTTGATTCTTTGAATCGAATAGCCATCGCCCGACCGCCCGTGGGGGTGGCTATCCGATTCTCAGAATCGAATAGCCATCCCCGGATGGGCGTGGGGGTGGCTATCCAATTCTCGAAATCGAATAGCCATCGACCGCCCAGCCACCTGTGGGGGTGGTCGGGCGGTGGCTATCTGATTCTCAGAATCAGATAGCCACCGCTCGACCGCCTGTGGGGTTGGTTGGGTGGTGGCTATTCGATTCTGAGAATCGGATAGCCACCCCCATGGGCAGTCGGGCGATCGTTATTCAATTATGATTACAAGAACTGATACTGTTATGAGTTCAATATTTGTAATATGTCATTTTCGCATTAATTTTTAAGTTAATCATTATTTTTTGAAAAAGAAGTGATTATTATTATTTTTCTGACATGAAATTCATAGAAGAAAACTATTATTTAGCAATTTTTAGTTAAAATTTTGGTATAAAAATTGTGATTTTGACATGTCAATTTGAGCAAAAATTTATCAAAACGTGTAGTTTTTTAGTTATATTTATGTTAAAAATGGTTACTTTTATGTCCATGGTTAAAAAATATTGTTTTTTAGAAACAATTATTTCATGTGGATTGAAAAATTATTTAAGGATGTATAGATATGTAGAATATCGAAAATTCAAAATATCGACCTTCTAATTTAAAAATGTAAAACAATAAAAACCTCACTACAAAAAAATTAAAATTAAAACAAAAACAAGAAAATATGAAGAAAACGACCACTACAAAAATTATTAGATTTACAAAATAATTATTTACATTTCATACATTAGAGAATTTAAAGTTAAAGAATAGGTCTTTTAAAAAAAGGGTCTGATGTTGAAATAAAGAGAAAATGATTGGCTGATGAACTTGTGGTTGGTTTTCTTTGAGAGACGAAGTTCGAGCTAGGGTTACAGGTTCGTAGATTTTTTCTCCATAGAGGGACGGACAGGAGGGAGCTCCAATCCCTCCTACAAACAAGCAGTAACCAATAGAGGTAAAAAACCGATAGAAGAAATTAGAGGTCCTTTAGATTCAAGGCAAAGAAATAGAGAAGAGGAGTAGAATGGCTCCAAAAAGAGGGAGAAAAATAACACTACATAAAACAAGGAAGCGGACATGGAACAAGGGACAAAAGACAAAGCAAACAAGGGACCATGCAAACTGAAAACTACAATCACGCATAGAGTGGTTTTGTCTAAGCCAGCTCTGTAGACACATAGGGAACACATGTAGACTTATGCAATCATTTGTAAATTCATGGTCCTATGGCCCACTGAAAAAGCTTTACAAATGGGGATTAAACACCACTAGAAACACGACATATTGGGTCAAAAGGATTCTTTACAGTGGTTTTTGCTAATATTGAGGATAAGGACAGAGTGTTTGAAGGAGGGCCCTACTTCTATGCAGCAACAGGCCTGTACATGAGACCATAGGTTATGAATTTTGTTCCAGAATGAGAGACTTTTGCCTTAGTACCAGTGTGGGTGAGACTCTACTCTCTACCTTTGGATCACTAGCAGCTTGAACCCCTATCTTGCATAGGAAATAAGCGAGGATGCTTTGTTAAAGCATCCGAGGCAACAAGAAGATTCAAATATAGATCCTTTGTTGGAATATGTGCGAAAATGGATCTTTCTGGAGCTTTGCCCGATGAGGTAATCTTGGAAGTGTATGATGAAGAATGGGTACAAACAGTGGATTATGTGCATATCCCATTTAGATGTCGTAAATTCCATGAGCATGGTCATCTATTCAGAGAATGCCCTCTCAGTAAAATGGAAAACAAAGGCAAAGAAGACACCATGAAAGATTCTAAAAGCTTTCAAAAGGTGGTCCAAAAAGGAAAGGGAAGCAAAAAGGGATCAAAGCAATTTCAATAAAAAAGCAACGAGGTAGTCAAAACAGGTTTCAAGCCCTAGAAGAGGAGGATGTGATACTGGAAGTAGATCAGGGCAAGGGAGACAGACCAATAGAGGAGGGGAATGTAGAACATGATGAGAAAACCCAAAATAGCAATAAGCAGAAAGTGCAAATAATAAGTGACATAGAACTGGAGCTGGACCAAGAAATGACCTAGAGTGAGATGGAAATGGAGGACAACAAACTACAGGAGATCCTTGAAAATGAAAACATAGATCTAGAAGGATTCCTGCAACAAGGAACCCCGGAGAGAGTGGATTTGTTGCCTCCAGAAGAGTTCCACAGAGTTCAATATCTGTTTTTATGGAAAACACAGACCAAAGGGCTAGAAAAGTAGGGGACAAATGTTAAACAGGGTAGCAAAGGGGTGAAAGCCATGAAGACCACAGCAGGATTAGCACCTAGAATCCCAGGAAAGAAATGAGACCAGAAAAAGAAAAATGAACTGTTGATAGAATGTGGAAAGATAATGATAGACTCAGGTAAGATGAAAGATATATCCAGTTACTCCTTTACAAATCTTTAATAATGAAGTTCACTTGGAATATAAGAGGTCTAGACAGTAGAATAAAACAACGATTCGTTAGCAATAGGATGAAACGAGGAGCTCCAGATGTGATATTTATCTAGGAAACAAAATGTTCCACGCAAAAAATAAGAGAGATTCACAGTAAATGGCTCAATAAATTTGAGTTTCTGGAGGTCAAAGTAGAGAATACAGCAGGAAGAATTCTCACTCTTTGGAACCCCCACAAAATTGATGTCATAGATGCGGAGGCATCTGGAAACTATCTCTCCGTGGTCTTTCAACCTGTGGGACAAAGAGGTATATCTTGTCACGAATGTGTATGGGCCCCAAAGATTGGATGGTAAACTCAAGCTTCTAGACTCCCTGTAGGAGCTTAGACAAAGACATGCAAGGATCCCTTGGATATTAGGGTGTGATTTCAACATGATTAAGTCACTGTCAGAGAAAAAAGGGGGTACCAGAACTTTGAGCAAGGACTCTTGTGCTTTTCAATCCTTCATAGACAACATGAAGCTAGTGGATACTGTAATGAACAATGGTACCTATACTTGGAACAATAAAAGAGGAGGAGCTTCTCAGGTGGCATCCAAATTAGACAGATTCATAATCTCAGAAGAGCTAATGATCTAGAATAAGGATATAGTTGCAAGAGTTCTCCCCTTTGGAGGCTCTGATCATTGGCCGGTGCTTCTGGATATTCAGGGCATTGGTACACCCAAGAATCGACCTTTCAGATTTGAAAACATATGGCTCTCCCACCCAGATTTTTGGAACAACATCGCCACCTAGCGGGCTGAAGATCTAAATATTCAGGGCACAAAAATGTACCTTCTTAAAAAAAGACTCAAACATATCAAACTCTGGCTCAAGGAGTGGAACAAGCTAGAATTTGGTAATATTTTTGAAGCAAAAAAAATGGTGGAAGGAAAAATGCAGGAGCTCAACCAAACCCTCATCTTGGAGGGTTTTGATAAAGATAGAAATGATTAGGCAACTCTTTATCATCAAGAATGGGAAAGCTTATGTAAAAGGAAATATTATGGTGGCAAAAATTTAGAGTTCAATGGCTAAAAGAAGGAGAACATAATACTAAATTCCTCCATAGATCCACCATGGCAAACAGAGCTCACAACATAATTTCTTCGATTAAGGACAAGGAAGGCAGCCTAGTCAACTCTCATGAAGGAATAGAAGAAGTATTGGTCTAACAATTCTGGGGTATTGCACAAGAAACCAGCTCAGATAGAGAACAATACATCAAGATTATTTCAAAACATATACCAAAGCTGGATTCCAGAGAGGACAACTTCAACCTCAATAGACGAGTATTAGATGAGGAGGTGAGCGAGGTCCTTAAAGAAATGCAAAATGGTAAAGCACCAGTCCCGGATGGATTTAATGTGGATTTCTTCAAAGCTTGCTAGGACACAGTTAAGCAGGACATTATGGATGTAGTGGAAGACTCCAGGAGGGACAAAACTATTTTGAAGGCTCTTAATACCACTTTCATATCCCACATCGCTAAACAGGATCTGGCTCAAACTCCTAATAGATTTAGATCCGTTGCTTTATGTAATGTGGTCTACAAGATTATTTCTAAAGTGGTGGCCTATAGACTCAAACCCATCCTTCCCACCCTAGTGTCGGTGGTACAGTCTGGATATGTGGAAGGAAGACAAATCCTTGATAACCTCATTCAACGTCATGAGGTGGTTCACTCATTGACAGTCAACAGGAAAGCAAGAATGATCATGCAATTAGACATAGCAAAAGCTTATGATAAGCTGAATTGCTACTATATCAGAAAAGTTCTAACAGCTTTTGGGTTTGATTATAAGTGGATTAGATGGGTAATGGCTCTTGTTACTTCTACTAGTTTTTCTATCCTTGTCAATCGTTCTCCCTTGGAGACTTTTACTCCTTCCAGAGGCCTCCAGTAGGGAGATCCACTCTCTCCCTTTCTCTTCATACTCATGATGGAAGGATTGGGTCGAGATACAAGCATGCTAAATTAGTTGGAGAGGTCAAAGGTATCCGTCTTTCTAAAGATGGCCAGGCCTTAACTCTAAATAGTTTGTTGATGATACTATGGTACAGGGCATCCCCATGGTCAAAGAAGCTCTAGCTGATAGGAAAATCCTGAGAAAATTTGCTATGGCTTTAGGTATGGAAGTCAATCTCTCCAAATCTAAGATTTTTTTCTTTAATACTCACATTGCTATTCAAAGAAACATCTTGGGACTTTTGGGCTTTCAAAGGGAGTCCCTCCCTTCAAAAACTTTGGGTGTTCCTCTCATAGCCAAGCCTTTACATATGAGCATATGGGAGCCACTGATTAATAAAATGCAAGACAAAATTAGGAAACGGACTATCAGATCATTAAATTTGGCTGGTAGGCTAGTGTTAACCAAGGCGGTCCTTCAATCAATCCCACTCTTCATGCTATCTACTCTCCCAGCTCCACAAGGAGTCCTGCAGCAACTTAGAACCATTCAAAGAGTTTTTATTTGGGGCAATGGGGAAAATCATAAGAAATGGGGCTTGGTCACTTGGGAAAAAATTTGCAAACCTAAAATCTATGGTGGGCTTGGATTGGATGATCCTGATATTCTTAGCAAGGTTTTAGGAGATAAATTATTGTAGCGATGGGTTAAAGACCCAGAGGCTCAATGGGCACATATTTGGAAAGAAAAATATGCCAGAACTTGGCTAAACAAAGATCTCATAAGAATGTCAGGACATAGAAAGGGCTCATACCTTTCGAATAAGGCATAGGATAATAGGGACTCAGTCCAAGGAAACAACTTCTAGGAGATCAGAGATGGTAATTTTGCCCTTTTCTGGGAGGATAGATGGAAACAAGAACCTGTCTTGTTTAAAAATGACTAGAGGGATCTCATGGTGGAAACAGAAACGAGAGGGTTAACTAAATTAAAGACTTTTGGGATCGAACCAACAATAATGGCAAATGGAGAACCTGGGGAATCTTGGATTGTAGGGAGGACAGCCCCCTAAAAGCTAAAGCAGAGACTCTTCTAAAAAGTTTGGATCAAAGAAAGATCCTTAGGTCAGAGGGGCAAGATTAGCTGAGATGGGGCTACAAGAATGAGGGGGTTTTTAATCTCAAGGAAGCAAAGATCATTCTCCTTGACCTGAACACGCAAGCCTCAGACAAGATTTGGTTGGAACTATGGAGGCATCAAGGTTTGATGAAAATCAAACTTTTCATGTGGTTGGTTCAGCATAGGAAAATTCTAGCTTGGGATAACATTCGGAAGAGGGGTATGCAAGGGCCCTCGAGATGTCATCTCTGTGAGGCTCAAGAGGAAACGATGGAACACCTCAAAAACTGCATTTTCACCTCCAGTTCGTGGGACTCTTTTGCCACCATTTTCTGCCAGACTGACAGGGATAAAAGAAATATCATCAACACCCTAAACAACTCGAGATTTTTTTTTTCAAAGAACAAAGTTCTTGGCTCAGTTTGGGCCATCTTTCCAAGTTTCGTCCTCTCAAATGTCTGGAAAGAAAGGAATAATAGGGTCTTCAAGAATGAAAAAAGGCCACCCCAACACATTTTTGAGCTGATCTTAATACAACTCAAAGAAACAGTTGGCACCATTATGAGAAATATTCCTCAGAACCCTCCCTCTGCAACGGCTCTGAGAATGCTCTGTGTTTTAGGTTTGAAGGATTTTACTCCTCAGGGATTGGTAAGGAAAGATGTCTCATCGGTGTTTGAGCAAGATTTTTGGCATCCTCCCCACAAGGGCTTTTTGAAATTCAACATTGATGGGGCCTCAAAAGGCAACCCCGGCACCGCTGGTTATGGAGGTGTGTTAAGGGATGAGCAAGGAAACGTCCTCTGCATCTTCCATAGTTATTTAGGGAAAGAAACCAATAACATGGCGAAATTGATGGCTATGGAACAATGTCTTGATCTCCTGAAGCAGGAAAGTTGACAAAATGTGATAGTTGAGGTTGATTTTGAGCTTATAATCAACTTGGTCAAAAGGATCAGCTGGGGTTCCAAACTAGAGAAGGTATCTAAGAATTAGAGGTTGATCCAGGGCCTGCAATGGATTCAGATTCACCTCCAGAGTCTTCATACAGTCATTTTTAAACATGTTTGAAGATCAACGAATAAAATGGTTGATCTTCTTGCCAATCAAAGTGTTACCAACACACAAAATAGGACTGTGTTGAACTGGCAAGAGCTGCCTCTGAGTAGGATAAAAATGATCTGCCATGAGCAAGTAGAAGAAGATAAAGCAACGTTTCAAAGGGGAGACCAGGATATAGATCCCAGGTAGTTGGACTTTCCATCTTGCAGATAATTAGCTGGCTTCAATTATGAGGGGTGGGGCAATTTGGGTGGAGACTCTTCTTGCCATAGTTTTGGAAGAAATATCACAACGGAGGACAACCACGGCGGCCGCAACACCATAATTTTTCCGTCAGGGTTCGGAATATTAGTTGGGGGTTGGTTTTCCGGTGATCGCGAGCCTCGCGGGTGGAATATGGTTTTTCTTTTTCAAGGCGAGCACATCCAGTGCGCAACACGTGGCAAGGGGGTTAGTTGAAAAGCTGCCCTAATCGGGAGCTATTGTTCAGTTGCTTTGGTCGGTGTGATATGATTGTCGGCCATTGGATCTCTTGCAGCAGATCAACGGCTAGGAAAGAACGTGTTAGTTGGTGGACGAGCTGGGTAACAGTCGCGGTTCTCGTCATCGTGGATTAGTCCTCCACCGTTGGATTGGGTATGTTGGTTCAATGGTGTAGATCATTGGTTCGAGTTGCCTGATTGGCAGCAAAATCAGTGCCAGCTCATATTTTTCTATTGACTTCAGTTTGGTTTTGATTTTTGGTTCCGCTTCCGATCTCCCTTTTGTTCAGTCATGTTTAGTTTTTTTGATTTTTAGAAGGTGGGAGTTTAGCCAACCTTCAGGTGGATTGTTGTAATTATTGTATATTATTAATGAAATAGAAGGTCCTACTCTTACTTAGCAAAAGAAAAGGGGGTCTGATGTAGAGTTACCACTTTTTTAAATCAGCATGAAAATCACTACCATTCTAAAACACAATTTACATAAAAAAATTAAAGTGCCAAAAAATATGCTCTAAAAAAAGCATGTGTGTTCTGCATCACCCCTTTTCAAAATCAGGTCACTTTTTTGTTGTCTCTACGAAATGGGTAACAGTATCAGTTCCCATTTCAAAGTTTACATTGTTATCAGGTCATCTTGGGTGAATGTGCATAACTCTTTCATGGAGAATCCAATATTGATCAGACTGGTGGCATTGGAAGGAGGATGCAGAGGGCTACTACAGGTCATGATTTTAGAACTGAAAGATCCTAAATTACAGAGTTATAATCATTCACGATCAAGATCCTAAAATCAAGAAAAGGTGATATGAGGAAGTTTGATGGCAAGGATCCAGTAAATTGGATACTACATATGGAGTAATATTTTGATCTACATGAGGTGCAACTTTTACAAAAGGTACGTATTGTATCTTCATATTTAGAACCGGATCAATTTTTATGGTATAAAGGGCTCTGTTCTCTTAAACAACTTGTTATGTGGTAAATTTTCATGGAGGAAATGATATCACATTATGAAGATACAAAGAGAAACACATTCTTTAACCAATTGATAAATCTCAAAAAAAAGTGTTCAATGGCAAAGCACATAGAGGAATTTCATAAATTGAATATAAGGGTAAAAGATATTCCAGAGAAGCAAAGGATTGATGTCTTCATAGGTACTTTAAAGGATAACATTCAACATGAGGTTCATCTTTGGGAACCTGATTCATTGGAGAGGGCATTCAAGTGGGCAAGAAAAATTGAAAATTATGGATACAAGGAATCACACCACTCATGACTTCCACAACCTACAAGGTTTAAACCAACACAATTGGAAGAAAAAAGAGTAAAAGGGCTTTGTTACAATTGTGATGGAAAATTCACTGAAGGTCATAAGTGTGCTGATAAGAAATTATTTTACATAGATTATGAAGAGGAGGAATAAAAGGATCAAGAAACTTCAAAAGAAGAGGATATACACCAGGAATCAACCCCAGAGAAAGAAGAAATGGATCTAACCATATCCTGTAAAGAATTGATAAGAATTACCACTCTTCAAACTCTCAAGATTGAAGGACATACCAAGAAGAAAAAGGTTCAACAAGTGAAAGATCACATCGCGAAAGAAGAAATGAGTCCAACCATATCTTGTAATGCATTGGCCGGAATTACCACTCCTAAAACTATTAAGGTAGAAGGACATATCAAGAAGAAAAATGTTCAAGAAGTGAAAGATCACATCGAGCATCGAGAAATGAATCCGACCATATTTTGTAAAGCATTGGAAGAAATTATCACTCCTCAAACTCTCAATATAGAAGGAGATATCAAGAAGAAAAAGGTTCAAGCAGTGAAAGATGACATTGAATATCAACAAGTTCTCCAACTTTTAAAGGATAATGCCACTTTGGTGCAGAATTGAATGAAACAAATGGTAGATCAACATCACAGTGAAAAAAGTTTTGATGTAGGTGATTGGATATTTTTACGGCTACATCTCAAGCAAGCTATTTATGAGAAGGAAATGTTGGCAATACTACATGCACTTAAGAAATGGCGACCTTACCCAATGGGAAGACACTTCAAGGTAAAATTGGATTATGATAGTCATAAATACTTTTTAGGACAAATATTATCTTTACAAGAATAGAAAAAATCGGTGACAAATATGTTGGGTTATGAATTTGACATCATCTATAGAAAAGGGAAGCAAAATTTTGTTGCAGATGCACTCTCAAGAAAGGATGAGGATGTGGAAGCAATGTTTTGTGCTATTTCTATTATCCAACTAGATTGGGTAAATGGAGCAAGGGATGAAAGGAAGAAGGACGAAGAAGTGAGGCCACTCATTCAAAAGTTGCAAAACATCCCAATTTAAACAATATTGCCAGAACTTGAAGAGGAAGGAAAAATCATCTTGGAACCTGGAGTAGTTGCAGCAACAAGAACCCAACAGCTACGAAATCAATCAATTTCAGAGTATTTCATCAAGTGGAAGAACTTACCTGCTGAAGCTTCCACATGGGAGGACAAGAGTTTTATACAAAAGCATCAAGAACTACTCTAGCATTGAGGACAACACTTTTTGAAAGAGAGGGTCATGTTAAGCCCCTATACTACTAGTGTAACCCCTTGTTGTTATTATTACAATCCCCTTATTATATTGTTGTACCCATGTAGTCTCCATATTGTTATTATTGTGCCCCATAGAAGCCCACTATTGTTATTATTGTGCCCTTCCATTATTATTGTTATGTTGGCTCTGATTATATTATGACCCCTTAGACTCCTTTATATAGAAAGGAGGTCTTGTCATTTATATCATCCAAGAATTGTTCATTTTTGTAATGTAAAGGAGGTTTCCCCTCGTAGAGGCTGAATTCTAAGGCGTTGATCTATCATTTCTATGTTTCTGTGATTTGGTTTCATAACTCAACTTGTTGAATGATCCTTCCTTCTCGATCAAAAAATTTCTGATCCGAAACCACGTTGGCATCAACACTTCCTCCTTCTCATCTTAGACCTGCATATTGATTAACAACGGTTAAAACATGTATATTAACTTATCCAAAAGTTGTAAGAAATTTAGAATTTGAAATAAATGTACCTTTACTATCCCTAGGTCTACCTATACTTCTATGCATAAAGATAAAGGAAAATATAAATCAAGGACAAGCAGCGATCGGTCAAACTTTGGAGCAACCCCAAAAAAAGTCGATGCGTGGCTCTTCACTCATGTCTTACCATACTCTCTCCGCCCTCTAACAGTCCTACCAGATCTTGAAACTCTAATAATAATGTTTGCCTGAATAAGAAATGACAACTTCCCTGGCAGCGGTGCCAAAATGTTGGGATATTTAAATGGTTAGATTAAATCCCTTAATATTAATTGTTAATTCGGGGTTTGTAAGCACAAATTTCCTTGCACTCTCTTTGCTTAGGGCTAGGCCAGATTTTAATTATTTTCTTTTCACAATTTATGGAATAATAATTATTTGTACATCAAATAATCTAATTGTCAAGAGCAAACCCAACAATGAATTTTATCTAAAACCTTCACAAATTGTAGTATTCAAATCTGTACTCAACTATGTATTTCTAGTGATGAAAATAGACTTATATCCACACCAAATGGTATCAATCAAAACTCCGAATTCTGGTACCAGACCTTCTATGTGAAAAACCATTCAATCATTCCTCAACAAGCATCCTATGATGATGGTAGTTCTTACTTGAAATAATCAAGCAACTTGTACTAATAACTACCCAACTTATTAAACTCTTGATGTAAATAATAATTCATTCCTAAAGAAATTTATAACCATCCAACTTGTAAGAAAACGAATAATCTATCCTAGTAGCACTTCAATCAAACAATTGTTCTGTACTTAGTGTTCCCTTATCAAGACTCGGGAGTTAAGTGCTTATTTGGAGGATTTATCCCTCTCTTACTCTATCACTTACTTACTTATTGTTCCATATTCAAATCAACTACTTACAGGATTTGATTAATGAAAGCAATCTTAACGTTGATTCTTCTTAACACCCAGCTATGTAATCACATAAATTCAAGGAACTGTACTTAAATATTTTTTGGGATCACAACAATCCTAAATTATGAATATCCTTACTTACAACCAATATTTTGTTACAAATTTAAGCAATGATTTAACTACACAGTGGATAACAGAAATCTTATGAACCAAGAGAAAGACCAATCATTCAAATGAGACTAATTATTTCACAAAAATAGGGCAGAGCAATCGTCTCAGTTGACTAATGAAATTGGCAATTGCATGAACAGGGGAGGCAAGCTAAAGAATTGGCCTTAGGTAGCTAATCACACACCAATATTCCCTACAACCCACAATGCATTAATCCAACGATCTATGGAATGAAATGAAGAGAAATGAAATCCAATCAATCATCTCTGTATATAATGCATCTTCATGCTTTGGTCACTAATCTAATTCATTCCAGCCAAATATGTTATAACATCTGAACAGTCAATGCAACGTTCGCCTATTTTGGGTTGCCTACTCAATGCTATAGTTTAGTCAAGGGATTGATTCGAGTCAGTCCTCTCATAGAAACAGAGGTAGACTTGGTGAATAAATCGAGCTTGCCTTTAATCAATTAAGATCATGTTAAAGAGTTTAAAGACTTTATTCTAACATCGTCCATATGTATTGATTCAATATACTCAGCAAGCGACCATATAATGTATCTGAGATGAGAGTATGTCAAGGTAACGACAGAGCTCTGGTTTGGAAGGCACACAAAGTTCACAGCAAAATCTAATTGCCACTCTTTCAATAACAAGAACCTCGCAATCATTCACACACGTGTATGCACTAACCAATCAAACTAAACAATGTAATTAAACTGACTGTACTAGTTTCGCAATGACACTGTAAATGAAATTACAGAGCAAACCCAGATGGGCATGCCTTGCCACACCTGGGTGCTTTTAAACATACAATAACTAAATGGTGGTGATCACATTTAAAACATGAGCATCAACATCCCATTCAACATATTCAACTAGAATTCAGAGAAAGAGCATCATAACAGTCTTCTACTAAAAATTAAGTCACACTTACACAACAAAATACTTGAAAGGTTTAGCATGCTACCTCACATATTACATCCCTGCCTTTGATAGGCATTTGATTACAGTTAGACTCTGAACTTAAAATTAGAAATTTATAACAGTTGAACAACATTATTCCTTCAAAACAAGTTAGTTTCAACCACTGACTCAAATTGATGAACAACCTTGTAACCAAACCCCAACTTAGTGTATGATGTATCTAAAGGAAGGAGAGTGAAAATCTTGGGATCAGATGCATTATTCTCATGGTTGGATCGATCTACTCATCCAGAAGCATGTGATTCCTTGCTCGTTGCGTTGTTTGAGTGTCGATCCGCATGTAGACTTTGAGTACTGAAATAGAGAGACATGGCTCCTCCACTCCTTCTTCTGGCATCATCCTACACATTTTGCAGAGAAGTCTACACTTGATTACAAAAACGAGTTAGTTTAAGCATATGCTACCTATCTTCACTTAAATCTACCAAGAAACAGCAAAATGCAATCAAAAGAAGATTTTACCTCAAATGGGGATTGGGACAAGATTAGGACAGTAAACTTAGCAAAGAGGTAGGTTCCATAGTTCCAAAAGGAAGTCAAAATTGTGATTGAATTGATAGTAATAGGGACAAAATAGGGGATCAACAAAAGTGTTTCAAAATATTTTCTCAACATTTGTAGCTTTGTTGTCTTGAATTTTTCCATGCCCTGGTAGGCTGTTTGGAGGGTGTCCCATGCTTGCTTGGAATTCGTTGTTGTTGCAACCCTTGGGAAAACACTTTCATGAACTGCTTGAAAAATGTAAAAGAAGGATTTTTCATCCTTCTTCCTATTGTCTCTTATCAAATCTCTTTCTGCTTGAGACAAGATATTGTATGTTGTTGCATCTGTTGATTCTTGAAAACCATTCTCCACCAAATCCCAAATGTCTTGAGAAGAAAGTAGAGCCTTGACTGTAATATCCCAACAATCATAATTTTTTTCATTGTGCTTGATGTTTCCATTTTAGAGTGTAAGAAAGAAACTTTCCACCTCTTAGTAAATATGCTAAAAAAATCTACCCTCAAAACAAATTTAACTGCTAGTCAAAACACTTGTTTTTACATTAATAGAGTTTAACCCACTCTGATACCATGTTAGAAAAAATAAAATTTATGTGGAGAGGCAGAGGGTAGAGTAAAGGTTTCGTGAAGTTGATTTGACGCAGCTAGATTTCGCGCAGCTATATAGAGGCTTAAAAACACAGAATTCACTTAGGACAAAAAACACAAAGTAAAATATATTAGTCTTGGAGAAACACAACAAAACTTATGATTAACTTCTAATTCATGAAAATACATTCATATGAGAGTGTGACTGATTCACCAAGTAAAAAACAAAGGTTTACAATGATTAACACTTCATTAGGGGTTGTGGAGTAACACACAGTAAAACACAGTATCTTTTGTTTGACGCGCTCACCAAAATTTGCCTACCATTTTCTCCTCCCTACCTCAAAGACTCTCTCTGATACAAAAATGACTTTTACATTCATATTTATCTCAACATACAATTTCACATTAATACATAACATAGCAAAATAATTAATATGTTGTTGTTGTTGAGTGAGGAAAGTAATAACGTAGGGGTCTGTGGAATATGGGCAATAGTTAGACAGTAAATGCTTACTCGCATTTACTAAACTTCATTAAATTCCTTAGCTTCTGCGATGTGTTGTGGAATGGTTCGTGCGGTACTTTTGTCTCGCTTCAGTCCTTCCATCTTCAAACAAAGATACAACTTGCAACAATACCTCTGGCAAGTATGGCTGTTGTTGATTAATATTTCCAACATCGCAACAGACTTAATTAGTTTCAATTATTTGTTACCGTGGGTTTGTTGAAGTTCTTTACCTCTGCAACAACTCAATTATATTATTACGTAGCTGGAAATCTGCAGATTGCAAGTTATTGGACTGTGAATTTGCATGGGGGAGAAGGGGGCATAGGCAGGACTGAGCATGCATATAAAAGTAGGAAATCATGGAACGTCGAGATCATACACTCATAAGCTCACCCAAAGAGAGAGGTATTATGAACTTGTTAAACTTGTAAATTTGTTCTTGCAATCAATAAAGACAATCTTTTATGTTTGTTTTTTTTATTGGTTTCAACTTTCAACTCTTTCTGAAACAGTCAATGAACAGATCCAATTTTGGAAATAAAATTTAGTTGAAATCAAATTCCTAACTTGGTTGCAGACATCATTAACGTCAAAACTCAGTATATGAATCATTGAAAAAGGCATAGTGTTGTACATGGTACTGATCTGAGACTGTCAAGCTTAGAGATTAGCTTTTCATGGAAATATATTGTCATATTGTTTGTAGCCATTCCAGCAGTATAATTTCAAATTTAAATAAGTTACAATAGGGGATGATATTAGATATGAAAAGTTCACTCTACTGGCCAAGCTTAGGGAAAGAAACGCTCTCATTTAATTGGATATAGACTTAAAACCTTTATATTACCTTATTTAGATTGCTTTTTCCTCGTATCCTTCGTATTCTCCTTTCTTCATTGTGATTATCCAAGACCAAATTGTAAATGAGTATGGGGTAGAACTAGTGTAAAGATGCTCTCTTTTAGATTGTTTTTTCCTTGTATCCTCGGGATTCTCCTTTCTTCATTGTGATTATCCAAGACCAAATTGTAAATGAGTAGATTTACTCGTACCCATTTTGAGATAGAACCAGTGTAAAGATCTTCCAGGGATTTCATGGAAATAGAGAACTAAAACAGCCAAGGCTGAATAATATATTATATTTTTCACCCTATGTATACCTATCATCTGCGTAAACTTCCAACAATAAAATTATAATAATAAACTTCCAACGATGCACCCCTTGCTAGGTTCACAAGTTAGAAAACCACTATTTGCTAGGCGCTAAGTTACAACTTTGCATTCATCTTGAAATATTTTCATTCCTCTAGGCTCGAAGACTCTAAGTACCTTTGTGTGGTTTACATATTTTGAGAGGGAAACATAGTTGGTGGGCTAGCGATTTATCTAAACACGCGATAGTTGACAATCACTGTGTATATACACAATATATCTATATTTTCTATGTATATACACAATATATCTATGTTTTATGTCTATATACATAGAATATAGCATATGAGGCTCTTTGTAATGCATTTATGTAGCAAACGACTAGGAAAGTAGCTCGTGATGGAAATTAGTCACACAAGTTACATGGGTTGTGAAAATGCCACGCAAAGAGGTTTGAAAGTGAGACCATACTTTTTGAAGTTATTGGCCATTTCACTATTACCTAATACCGGCTTAGAAGTCTCTTGAAAACAAGTATGGGACAAATCCTTATGTTAAAGGTGGACGGTTCACAGGGTTAAATAAGGTTCATGGGTAGCCAATTATGGAAAATGAAATTGAAATAAGGTTAAGTGATAAAAATAAGCAAACGAGTGTATCTTCCACATGTTTTCTAATATAAAAAACCAACCGCTAACCACCATTTCACTTGCATTCTTTCGAAAATTTAAATATAAATAATTAATTAGTAAATGTAAATAAAAATCAACCAATGTTGAGAAACCAAACATTTATTTCATTATAAAATTGATATTGATTAAAAAAAGTTATAATTTTATTTTAAATTATTGTTATTAATCCTTATAAAATAATAATATATAAATAAAAACATATATATATCAGACTATACGACAAGATTATTAATAGTGAAGAGTTTCCATCACTTCACTATGGAAATTCGTAATTTTTAAAAGGGTTTTCTTACAATATGTTGGGATAATACCATGACTTATTAATACAACAAGCACAAAAAATCCTAACTCACTTCATACGACACATGTTTATACTATTTTTTTTGCAATTAATCGATTTTATTGAAAGTAGAACAAGAGCATAACTACATTGGACATAAATCTCAACCTTTAATTTGAGTATATTACTATGAATATTCTAAAATATTTTGTGAATTAAATTCCTACCATCCACTTAATAATGATTGATAATTAAATTAAACTTACAAAAGCCCTATTGCAAAATACTCATGCCTATCACCATCATTATATATTAATTATTTTTAATAAGGATAATAATATGAGTTCAAGCTTTTTTGATTCATAATGTTTTGATGTAATCTTAAGGAGCAATTTTTGAAGAATTACATCAAAAATAAAAATCAAAAAATAATGTCAATGAATATATTTGTTTTGGAAAACGTCTTTCAAAATTTTAATTTAATTATCAATAATTATTAGGTCAATGGTAGGTGTCGATGAAACTTTAGATTGACGATGTATTATTAAGGAACTGCTTTCTCTAGGTCAAGGTTAAAATTTCATATTCCCAAGTGTCATCTAAAAAAAGTTATGATTTGATGAGATTGGAGTAATGATAAGTCATGAAATTTGTGGCTAGTATTGTAACAAAGATCATGTACAAATTAAGAATATTCATGATAAAGAGGGGTGATAAACTTGTTACATGTATTTGTAAAATGTATGTATATTTAACTTATATATTAATTCCTTGTACGATTAATAATCATAATAATAATATTTAATTTATATTTTAGTTATTTTTAATGATAGTTTTAATTTTAGAAATTTTCTATTTACATAAATAAGAGTTTTAATGCTTATTATGGATTGATGTTTATTAATATTTACCAATAATTTAATTTATATAATAATAATATAAATAATTTTAATATAGGTACAATGTATTATTGATTGATGTTGAGGTACATTTACAGAGTATTTGATTTATATGAATAAAGGAATATGTAATGGAGTAAAAAACAAGCATAATATAGAATATGTCTATCCTTATCATTTTACTTTTTATTGATAAATTATGATATTGACTCATGTTATTGTAACAATTTTTTTACAAATTAAAAAACTTTATCATAAACTAAAAATAAGTAAAATAAATTTTAATAGTTAAAACAATATTTTTTTATATATTAATTTTTTTAATGATAAACTAAAATGAATCTTAATACTTGAGAATTTTGGTTGATATATATGAATGATAATAATAATAATAATAGTAATTACTTTAAATAAAATTAGAAATCTTTCTTTCTGATTTTTAAACTTTAACTATTTATTTTATATAAAGAAATAAGAATTTTGAAAATATTTATTAATTATTTAATAGTTTTTTAATATAATTTTTAATTATTGATTACTAAATTACATTTACCATATGTTTAATTTATACAAGTAAAAGTAAATCTATATAATAGTGAATATTTGCATCTTTATCATTTCACATCGTATCGTAAATCGATATATTAAAGAATGTTACAATGTCTATCATTTCACATGGCATGTTAATTTTTTGTTGGGGAACCAATACTGATCGCTATCACGGCAATCTTACTCTAGTTTCACTATAAATTCAATTTCAAATTACGAAAAAAAACTTTGCAACATCACTGTAAATTTACGATTAAATTATAAAAGAATTTTATCTTTAAACGGAAAATTATCTTTTAGCGTCTTCGAAACTTTCTTTAAAATCTTTTATTTCTAGTGAAACAATTGCATTATTCAATAAAAGAAACAATGATTCGACGTCATAAAGAATACAAGGTCAACTTTAAAAATAAACCACAAAGATTATATGCCGTATAATAGTTTATGCCAGAGAATTCTTTGCCCTCACGGCTCCGTCGCTGGGAAACGTCGAACTTTGAAGCATGTTAAGTGCCAACAATTGCTTCCTAATGTTCTTCCTTTTGCTCCCTCGGACTCTGCTCTGCAGAGATTAAATCGCAACCATCTGCGCAGCTCTATTTCAGTTTGAATCGTACGTAATTGAATTCTATTTTTCTCAACCCTTAATCATCTGCCTTGATCAAAATTGTTTCAATGGGAAACAAGATATCTCAAGTAGTGTTTTTGAAAAAGGACTGTGTTGTATAATATTTTTATTATTTAAAATGTGTTATTTCATATAAATGTCTAATGTGTAAAATTGTAGTTTTTATTATGATTTTTTTTTAAAATAAATGTATTCGATATGTTTGTTGGCAAGTTATATTAAAATAATAAGATAACACTTATATTAACTAACTAAAAATTATTAATAATAGAAATATATGTTAAAGTAAGTTAATTTTAGTTAAAAATCATATATAAATAAAATAATAGAGGATTTGATGCATGGAATTTCTACCAGAAAAATTTGCAATAAAAATGATATTTATATGTATAAATGGGGAAATTTAAGATTACTTAGATTTCTACTTTTTAGCAGGAAAGAAGTGTTCTTTTAATAAAACGAAGATGCATAATTTTTTTTTTGCCTCTCAATATGAAACGGACATAAGTACTTATAATAGTTTTGATATTCAGTTGCGTAATTCCTTCCATATTGTTATTGAATAGACATCTAACCCACCTAAATAAATAACCGAAGTAAATACATTTTAACTTCAAATCTATGAAAGGAGGAGAAGGATAAAAACTGTGTATAGAGGTTTAAACATTTCTTCAAATTATATGTCAAAAATCTTTTACACCTATGTGATTTTTAATTTTAGAAAATTTCCTTAAATAATTTTACATTAATTCAAACTCAACATTTATTAATTTTAATTTACAGCCACTTAATATTTAAATTAAAAAAATTGACATCTCAAATTTTATATTTAAAAAAATACATATTATATTATTATTGCTCAATCCATTAAATTAAAAATAATAAAATATCTAATAATAACATAACAAGCCAAAGTCGATAACAAAGACACTTATATTGTAAATAATTGGAGAGAGATATATTAGAACTTAAGCTATAACCATATAAGTATACAATATAATGAAGTTTTTGTTGTGTGGAAAACCATCAAAGACAATAGTCTATATCAAGAAAATAATCCATCCTGATGAAATGTGAAAGGACTAATTTGTTGGGAATTTCGTAAAGCTAATAGCCTATACGAAGAAAAAATAATGCATCATGATGAGTTGTAAATAGACTAATTTGTTGGGAATTTAATAAACTATTTATTGAGTGTTTGTCGCGCTTGAGATGAAATGATGTAATGGAGTAAAGGATGCATGATATTTTGTACCTAATGCCCCAAAATTTTGATCAAAATTGTAAAAATTTTTATTTTGTAAAGTGTTTGGTAAGCCATGTTAGTTATGCATACATATTTATCCCTCTTACGTATAGAGTGAATGTGACATCTTGTGGAATTAGTTCTTTGTTTAAGGGAGGAATGTGATATGGACCATATTATTGCTTGGAGAGAGTTTAACATGTTAATGAGCGATGTAGGTGAAAATGATTACAAAGAACTAGCTAGTACAATGGGTGACAGCCATGTATCTTGGTAGATGGATATGGACATCAATAATTAGTTTTTTTTTCCACTGGAAAAATCGTAATCTTTCATCAACTTTGAAAAATTACATATTGTAGATGTAGGATGCATATGCTAGTGTCTGTCAGCCTCTAAGGGCTCGGTATAAAATAAAAAATATCAACATAATTACCAAAAACATCACGCAGGATGTTCATATTCAGTCCTTCTATTTTATGTGCATATTTTCCACACAGGGCCATATATATATTCTATCCAATATAAACAAAACGTTGTACAAAATTTCAAAAAATATCAGATATTCAGTTCATGGGCTATCAACCCTGTGGTAATGTGGGTCTATGTAAGGTCGATGGTAGTATTGGTATGCATTTGACCCACGTTGTTCCTGGATCAACCACTCTCCTCTGGGAAGTATTGTGGCCACCTTGGATAGTTCGTGAGCACTACAATTATGTTCCCTGTAGATATGATTGCAAGTGATATCATTAAAATGAGCCTTAAAAATATTTATTTCATCCAAAATATTATTGAGTGTGTGAGTGTGACAAGTAGTAATATTATTGAACCAATCTATAATAATCTTCGAATCTCCATATATATTAATGCTCATGCAGTTATGCCTCAAAGAAAAATGCATGAGATGACGAAGAGTAATGAGTTCAACAAAATTGTTTGTGCCAACCCCCAAACCCATCCAGACTTTGTAGTAATTTTTTTCACTAATGTATAGGATGAAACCACCTCTGCACCCCTGTTGTTGAGCGACGCCATCAAAATATTTCCAAGGGGTATTTTTATCAATATGCGAAGGGGCATGTGGCCTGTGGGTTCAAGATTGGGGAGGCTTAGGAATCTCGTTAAAAGCCAATATAATTTGTGCTACAGTGTGCAACCAACACACTGGTTTGCTATCAAAGATGTTTTGATTCCATGCCAACCAGAGATACCAGCTGATTATCAAAGGGAGGCTTTGTATTTTTGACCCTTTATGCCGGTGATACCAGCTTTCCTAACCTCTATTAATATCTTTGCCTTCGTATGAGCTCGTGAAATGAATAGAAGTGGAAATATTTTGCCAGAGGTCTGTCAGGGTTGTACACTTCAGAAAAAGGTGTGATGTCGATTTCGTTGCTCTTTTACATAGTGTACACCAGGTAGGCCCGTGGATAGATCAATGCATGAGATTTTCACCAGTGGGGAATTTGTATTTTAATATGCACCAGAAAAATAGTCTGATCCGAGGAGGCGCTGTGAGTTTCCAAATTGCCTTCCACCAAAAAGTAATCAAATCCGGTACTTTGTGTGAAGTCAGTGCTAAATAGCCCGACTTTGGAGTGTATAAATTGCTGTCAAAATGATGCCATATGAGTTTATCCGGGCCCTCTTTGATCCTAATGTGTGATTCAGAAAGAGCAGTAATATATTCATGCCATTCTTGGTGCCAACATTGTGGTAGATCAATATGTTGTGCGAATTTCCATCTTTGTGGAAAAATGGTAGAATTATGAGGGTCTGCGATGTTAGCTAGGACCATAATCTCTTGGGAATGTAGATGCTGAATGAGATTCCTGGATAACAGATGTCTGCCACCGCTTCCATTCCATGGATCTAAACTGATGCGTGCCATAGAACCATCGTATATTCTCCAAACCAAATTATCCCTGATGAGAGATAGTGAGTGAAGAAGTGCCTTCCAGACATATGAGATACCATATTTGGGCCAATTAGGAAGCCGAATCCAATCCATGATATTCTGAGGCCAAATGTATTTGTGATATGAGATGGTAGTCCAAAGATTCTGTCCCGTAAGCAATGTCCACCCCATTTTTGCAGCTAGAGCCTGTGCAAATAAAGGAAGATCCTTTAGGCCCTAGCGTCCCCATTTTTTGGGCAGTGCAATCTTGTTCCATCCAAACCATGCAAATATCTGTTTATCCTGGCTCCCATTCCATATATATCTGTTACAGATTTGGTGTAGCCTGGCCAAGATGCTTTTAGGAATCCAAGTGAGAGCCATCCAATAGACAGGCGTGGCCTCAAGTACAGATTTAACCAATACAAGTCTACTGGCTCTAGACAAATATCAGTGACTCCATGAGTTGAGCCTTTTCTCCAGTTTTGCACTGAGCCAAATCCAATCAGTTATTTTCTAGCTGATAGGCTTGATCCAGAACCCCAGGTATTTAAGACCCCGATCTAGTGGATTGATACAGTATGGGAACAAACCGTGAGCAAATTGAGTCTTAGGGATGGAGGTTCAGGTGAAAGTGATGGTAGATTTATAGTGGTTTCCTAACATCCCAGTGGCAGATGAAAAAAGGGAGAGGATCTTTGAGAAGGAGTGGTAATCCTTGATACTACCATCAAGAAAAATAAGGACATCATCCACGAAAAGAAGATGGGTGAGAAAGCAGTCATCAGATATCTTGAGACCACAAAGATCACGATCTACATCAATAATTAGTTGTTTATAAGAAGAAACAAAAATTTTGTGGGTGCAACCATTAAAAACATGAAAAATTCCCATAACAAAAAAAGCAGAAATAAAATGGTGATTTCTATGTAACATGAAAAAATAGCTTATAATAATTTTTGAGAAAATAACATTAGTGAGCATCAAAATAAATAATGTAAATTATCTGAAATAAAATTAAACTCATAAATATATTATAAAGTAATTCACACATCATAGTTATACAAATCTATGTGTCAAATATTATTTTGAAATAATATTCCTCAAAAATAATTTGTTCTTAGACACTAGAAATGAAAATGAAAAGAAATGAAAATGAAAATGGAAATAAAACTTATTGTATTGAATCTTTGTAACCTGAGAAAGAAATATAAAACTATCACATACTTTCATCTTTGTGTAACTTTTATGAGATATATTATCAATATTCCTTTGATTCGATTTCGATATCTAATACTGTGACATACGTTTTATTGTAAAGTAAACAAGGTCTTATGTCAAGCATTTTATCTTAACACTCATATAACGCAAGCTTGTGGTAAGCCTAGTTTGTTGCTGGTTCACTATCATAAAATGAAAAAATGTTGAAAAGCGTGAAAATGATGCATTTTGATTTACATGCTTTCATATATAGTATTAAATACGTGACTATTTTATAAGAGCGAATTCGTCTCCGTGCCACTTGTAATCTCCCAAAACATCAAAGCTTCTTGTATTCCTTGTTTGGTGGTTCGTGGTTGTTCATAACATTGAATAATAAAATTATTGAAAAGCTGTGAAACCGATGGATTTTGATTCGGATACGTCGTATATAATATTGTAAATTCGTAGCGATTTTCAAATACTGATACATTATCTTCAAAACTTGTATTTTTCTAAAACTGCATAATATGGAAAAGTCAGGTACATAGTTGTCACCGTACTCAACCTCCATTATTCCAAATACATATTACGAAGAAAACCATTCTGCAATTTTGTATCAAAACATGAACAGTTTTATTGACGATAGCACATAGTTTGAAATAGGCCGACAATTCCAAACTCTCAAGTTGTTATTTTTTAGTCAACGACTCAACAACGTCAATCAAACCCAGGGGGATGGCATGTGTTCAGGGGTTAAATTTGAAGCCGTTTACAAGTTCTCTGCCTTTTTTAGAAGTCAAATATTTTCGATTTCAAAATATACACTCATTTTTTACTGCCCAATAATTTTTTTAAATGTCAATTTTTTTTAAACAAATGACCACTCTCAATCTTATTATATATATTATATATATAGAGTTCATGTCCAGTGTTACTTTCGAATTTTATAAGTGGACGTCTTTCAGCCACGTAGACTCCAAGAGGTTGTGAAAGAGAAAGAACCGTGGTGGGGGCAACACCTCATTTGCATAGAGCGACAGTGCTGGAGGGTTGTTGTAACTACTACACACCTACATGCAGACTCTTAGTTAGAGCATGGGACTACATGCAAGATTCCTTTTGCATGTTGGAACTACTACACACCTACATACAGGCTCTTAGTTAGAGCATGGGATTGCATGCAAGATTCCTTTTGCATGATTTACTCCTTGATTTGCTCCTTCTTTAACTCCGCAACTGACTAGTTATCTCCGGAACTTGTTGTAGGTGTTGAGTCTTCTCACTGATCACCACTATAGTGCATTACCTTGGGATCTTCACCCAGTGATGCTATATCATGAGCATTGTAACATATTTTTGAATGCATCATTCTTTTCGTCTTTCGATTTTCTTTTAGTGTTTTTGCTCTGCAAAGTTGTGTGTTCAACCTTTACTAGCTAGATTCATCTGTGCAGGTTTTCTAACACTTTTACATGGTATCAGAGTCCACAAGTTGCTAGATAAAAGGCGGACAAGTACTTTATTTTGCAAGTATTACAACTTGGAGATCGAATATTGACAGAAAAATGGAGTTTCCCAAAGCATCAATCCTAACATTGTACAACTATCATGAATGGAAGGACCAAATGGCTCGATACCTTCGTCATAAAGGGTTGTACAGGATTACCATGGCTACAGAAGTGGAACCCACTTCAGCCATAGAGAAATCCAAGTACCTCAACCGTATGGATGAGGCCCACGGATCCATATGCATGTGCATCTCTCCAGAGTTGCAGTTTCATCTATCTGCTTGCAATACTCCCAATGAAATTTGGAAAAAGGTTGAAGATCTCTAAGGGAAACAGGATGAGATGAAAGGACATCTGCTCGAAGTGGAGCTGCTATCATTGGATCCACAGAACTATGACAGAATTCAAGACTTTTTCACCAAATATAATGATCTATTGCTACAACTCAAGGGTTGTGGAATTGACAAATCCAAGGAGGAGAGTCGCCAAGTTCTCTCCATTATGTGAAAGCTCGGACCGGAATACTCCGTCTTTGTGTCTACATTTCATTCAGTAAGGCTCGCAACAGTTAAATCCTACACTATGCCTTCTCTCAAAGAATTTATGGAGTCCCTTATTTTTGAGCAAGATAAACTCATTGGCATGGGGAAAATCAAACCTCCAAAAGCACATGCACTTGCTGTGCATGATGACAGCCACAATAAAAATCACAGATCTGATTCAAATCAGAAAAATCAACAGCAAAAATACAAAGAAAAAGCACATTCCCATCCAAAGAAGGAAGGGTACACGAAGCCCTTCAATGATTCCTCTGGCTCGAGAAATGAGAAAGGGAAGAAAGGAAACAGATGCACCTACTGTCAAAGAGGATTCCATCCAGAATCCTCTTGCATGAAGAAACAAATTGACCAAATGGTAGAAATCCTTTAGAAGCACAACTCTGGGGACCACATCCCTCAGGTCGCCAAGAAGAAAACTGAGGATCCGCCACACGGGAAAGGTAACAATTTTCATGCTTTAGTTGCAATTAATTCTTCTCCTGATGCATGCATTATAGATTGTGGTGCATCACATCATATGGCTGCTCCAAAGGAAGTCTATTCCTCTTTGGATGCATGCAAAGGACCTCCCATTCTCATGGGAGATGACTCACCTATTGAGGTCACTGGAAAAGGTAGAGTGGAACCTTTACACGGAAGCTTTGAAGATGTGCTTCATGTTCCTAAACTTTCGGTAAACCTGCTTTCAGTTTATTAGCTCACTCATTCCGGCACCGGAAAGAGAGTGGAATTCGCTCCAGATGTAGTGAACATATATGATCTACATAGCAGCGCCAAAATTGCAACTGGTGAGGTAAACAATGGAGCCAGACTGTATACATTTTCTGAATTTATTGAATCTCAATCCTCCTTATTGCTTACACATGCTGATGATAATAGTAGGCTTTGGCACGAGAGGTTTGGTCACTTAAATTACAGGTATATGCAGCAGTTAAGCAGGAATGAGATGGTGGAAGTCTTTCCAAATATCAATTTCTCCAAAGGAGTTTGTGAAGGGTGTGTTCTTGGCAAACATCGTAGAGAAAAGTTTGAAACTGGCAAGACTCACAGAGCATCCTCTCCTCTAGATCTAATCCATAGTGATCTCATGGGGCCTTTTCCTCATCCTTCCATCAGCAAAGCAAGGTATGTGCTTACATTTATTGATGATTTCTCACGATATACTTGGGTGTATCTTCTCAAGAACAAATCTGAAGTTTTTGAGCACTTTGAAGATTTCAAAGCACTAGTTGAGACACAGTCAGAGAGAAATATCAAAGCCCTTCGTACAGACAATGGGGGGGAATATGTTAACTCAACACTTCGGAACCTTTGCCTTCTATCCGGCATACAGTTGCAGTACATAGTTCCATACACTCCGCAGCAGAATGGAGTTGCTGAGAGAAAGAACTGATCTCTCAAAGAAATGGCTTCCTGCATGTTGCATGCCAAGTCACTGCCTCATAAGCTCTGGGCCGAAGCACTTAATTGTGCTAACTACATCCATAACAGATCTCCTTATAAATCTGTCAAGGATCAGACCCCCTTTGAGGCTTGGAGTGGCACTAAACCAGAGGTCACTCACCTCCGTGTTTTCGGCTCTCGAGCATGGGCCCGGATCCCCTCTGAAAAGAGGAAAGCTCTTGATCCACAGAGAATTGAGTGCATCTTTGTTGGATACCCTGATGGTGTGAAGGGATATCGACTCCTGATTCCTTCTACCGACAAGCTCATCATTGAGCGAAGTGTCAAATTTGAGGAAAGTCTCTTGCATGCACCTCAAGCGCCACATGCAGACACTTTTTATCTACCTAATGTTCGAGATGATGACTTAGTGCACACAGATGCAGATACAGATCATGCAGATGTCGAGGAAGAGCATGCAGATGCAAAGACAGAGTCTTCAGATACAAATCTAGTGCATGCAAATGATGATCCACATCCAAGCCCAGATCAGGCTTCCAGCAGTGAATCATATTCCCCTGTCATAAATCAGAGAACAGGGAGCTTATGTGAGATAGATGCACAAGACCAACCAGCTGCTAGAAATGGTCTTGTGGGGGATAATTCTGATCTGCAGAGGACTAGCTTAGAGTTTATTGAGCCTCCTCTTGTCCTCACTGCCACTGAACCATCTCCCTCCTGGCATTATCATTTGGTTCAGTCTTCTGATCACAGTCTTATGCTGAGGCTGCTAGGCATCCATCTTGGGATTCTACCATGGAGGAGGAGTATAACTCCCTCCTCGAGAACTAGACTTGGGATCTAGTCCCCCTTCCTTCAGGAAGGAAACTTGTCTGATGCAAATGGGTCTACAGGACCAAGAGTGCTGCATATGGGCAAATCACCAGACGAAAAGCAAGGCTAGTAGCCAAAGGCTTCCAACAAGTGCATGGCATTGATTATGACGAGACCTTTTCTCCAATAGCAAAGATGGATTCTATACGCCTTACACTTGCCATTGCGGCTGCCCAGTGGTGGGAAGTACATCAGATGGATGTGAAGAATTCCTTTCTTCATAGAGGCCTATCTGAGGAGATCTACATGGAGCATCCACATGGTTTCATTCAGGATTCATCTTTGGTCTGCAGACTGAAGAAATCTCTCTACGGCCTTAAGCAGGCCCCGAGAGCTTGGTACGCAAAGATGGATTCTTTTCTCTTATCACAAAACTTTGAAAGATGTAAGTCTGCTCCGAATGTTTACATGCTTAGGACACATGATTCTCTTCTTATCTTAGTTTTGTATGTAGATGATCTCCTAATCACTGGTAGCTTGGCTTCAGCCATTGCTACAATCAAGAGGGCCTTGCATGATAGGTTCTTGATGACAAACATGGGTCCATTACACTTCTTTCTTGGTCTTGAGATCAGCCAGAATGCCATAGGCATCAAACTCTCTTAGGCTAAGTATGCACGAGATCTCCTCGAGAGATTTCGCATGACTGACTGCAAGCCAACACCGACTCCTTTTCTGTCTGGGGTCCGCCATGAGGATGGAGGTGACACTCCATTAGTTGACAACACTCTCTACCGATAGCTAGTGGGGAGCTTATTGTACCTCACCCACTCTAGACCAGATCGATCATATGCAGTAGGGGTAGTTTCCAGATACATGCAGGAGCCATATGAGCTACACTGGAACGCTGCCAAGTGCATCCTCCGATATGTGCAGGGCACCATCACCTTCGGGATTCACTATGCAGCAAGCACTGCATTGAATCTCCTTGGCTTCACAAATTCTGATTAGGTGGGAGACAACATTGATCGCAAGTCCACCTTCGAATATTCACTCAGTCTAGTATCTGGCCCTATCTGTTGGTCGAGCAATAAGCAGGCTGCTATTGCTCTCTCTTCAGTTGAGGTTAAGTACCGAGGAGTAGTCAACATCACCATTCAGGCTCTATGGCTACAGCACTTCCTCACTGAGTTGGGCGTCCAGTTCCACCAGCCCATTGTCATCTAGTGTGACAACCAGAGCACTCTCAAATTTTGCAGGGATCCAGTACAGCGGCAGCAGACGAAGCACATAGAGATCCATATGCACTACATCAGAGACTTAGTACATGATCGGGTCATTGATTTGTAGTTCTGTCCTTCAGTAGAACAGACTGCAGACATCTTCACCAAGACATTCACTGAGCAGAAGTTTTGCTCTTTGTGCGATCATCTTGGACTGAAGGACACGATTTCTTAGCAACTATATTTTTCTTCCTCTTTTATTTTGATTACATTGTATTTTGAGGGGGGGTTTTTCCCTCTTTCCTCAATTTTAGTACAAGTTGCAATATAATTTGGGTGACCTTTGGCCTTAGTTTCCAGGGCCCATTTTCTATTTTTCCCCATAGTGGTGTTCAGGGGGGGTGTTGGAACTACTACACACCTACATGCAGACTCTTAGTTAGAGCATGGGACTTTTTGCATGTTGGAACTACTACACATCTACAAGCGGCCTCTTAGTTAGAGCATGGGATTGCATGCAAGATTCCTTTTGCATGATTTACTCCTTGATTTTCTCCTTCTTTAACTCCGCAACTGACTAGTAATCTCTGGAACTTGTTGTAAGTGTTGAATCTTCTCATTGATCACCACTATAGTGCATTACCTTGGGATCTTCACCCAGTGATGCTATATCATGAGCATTGTAACATATTTTTGAATGCATCATTCTTTTCTTATTTCGATTTTCTTTTAGTGTTTTTGCTCTACAAAGCTGTGTGTTCAACCTTTACTAGTTAGATTCATCTGTGCAGGTTTTCTAACACATTTACAAGGGTTCTTTCCTCTTTTATTGCTGCATATTTTGTTTTTGCTTAAATTTGGAAAACGCGAGTTCATAATCTTTAATGAAAACCAAAATAATAAAGAAAAAACCATTTAAATGCGTGTATGTAAAATTGAAGTTCAACCCTACGAAATTAAATGTCGCGCGGCAGACTTAATTCGTTTGAATTAATTGTTACCACGGGTTTAGAGAAGTTCTTTACCTCCGCAACAATTCAATTATCTTATTGCGTAGCTGCAAATTTGCAGCTTCCCAGTTATTGGATTTGTGAATTGGGGTGGGGGAAAAGAGGGCATAGGCACCACTGAGCAAGCATACAGAAATGGGAAATCATGGAACATGGAGATCATACACTCAGAAGCTCACCCAAAGAGAGACGTATTGTGAACTTGTTAAATTTGTTCTTGTAATCAATAATGACAATATTTTATGTTTGGTTTTTTTTAGTGGTTTCAACTTTCAACTCTTTCTAAAATAGTGAACGAACACATCCAATTTTGGAAATAAAATTTAGTTGAAAGCAGATCCCTAACTTGGTTGTAGCCATCATCAACGTCAAAAATCAATATATGAATTATTGAAAAAGGCATAGTGTTGTACATGCTACTCATCTGACTGTCAAGTTTAGAGATTAGCTTTTCACGGAAATATACTGTCATATCATTTGTAGCCATTCCAGCGGTATAATTTCAGAGTTAAATAAGTTACAATAGGGGATGGTATTAGATATTAGCAGTTCACCCTACTGGCCAAGCTTAGGTAAAGCAACGCTGTCATTTAATTGGATATAGATTTAAAACCTTATTTTGCGGGTTACAACACACCGGGCTCTCTTTTCGATTGTTTTTTCCTCGTATCCTAGGGATTCTGCTTTCTTCATTGTGATTATCCATGACCAAATTGTAAATGAGTAAATTTACTCGTACCCATTTTGAGATAAAACCAGTGTACAAAGCTACCAGGGATTTCATGAAAATAGAGAGAACCAAAAAAGCCAAGGCGGAATAATATATAATATTGTTCACCCTATGTATACCTATCATCCGCGTAAACTTCCAACATAAAATTATAATGATAAACTTCCAAGGATGCACCCCTTGTTAGGTTCACAGGTTAAAAAAACTGTGATTTTCTACGTGCTAAGTTACAACTTTCCATTCATATTAAAAATATTTGCATGCCTCGAGCCTCGAACACTTTAGGTACCTTTCTGTAGTTTACATATTTTGAGAGGGAAACGTAGTTGGTGGGTGAGTGATTTATCTAAACCCACTGATCGTTGACACTCACTGTGTGTATATACATAATATATTTATATTCTATGTCTATATACATAGAATATACCATCTGAGGCTTTCTGTAATACATTTCTGTAGCAAAGGACTAGGACGAATAGCCAGCGATGGAAATCAGTCACACAAGTTACATGGGTTGTGAAAGTGTCCCTTAAAGAGGTTTGCAATTGACACTATACATTTTAATAGTTCTTGGTCATTTCACTATTACCTAATGCCAACTTAGAAGTCTGTTGAAAACAAGTATAGGATAAATCCTTATGTAAAAGGTTGAAAACAAGTATAGGACAAATCCTTATGTAAAAGGTCGACGATTCTAAGGGTGAAATAAGGTTCATTGGTAGCCAAATTGGAAAATGAAACTGGAATAAGGTTCAGTGATACAAATATGAAAAAGAATGTCTCTTTCACTATCCATTCTTTGTATGTACGAGTTTGCTTTTGCTTAATTATTTAAAAAATTGGCTCGATATTAGTTTATACATTTTAATTCAAATATAATATGATATGGTTTGCAAAGGAATAATGTTAACGACCTTGAAGAATTAAGTAGGAGTTGTGAATTCTATTGGGCCCACTTGAGATGATGCTTTTAATGAATAGTCGGTACCAGGTTGCGACTAATTAACTCGAGTCATGACAGTGAGTGAGAAATTGTGAGCAATCAGCCTATTCAAATACCTATCTTAAACCATGAATATATGTATTACTGATCACATCGGCCTGCATAATGCTTAAAAGATTAATGTTCTAACCGAATACAACATTCTTCATGTGGCTATAAATCTCTATTCCTTTTATTAGAGTGTACCATTGTCTAACGAAGTGTACACTTCCCTTCAGATTCATGGTGTCTGACCAAATGTGTACCATTGTCTAACGAAGTGTACACTTCCCTTCAGATTCATGGTGTCTGACCAAATGTACTACAAGAATTGTGTGTCACAGATAGCATTTCCCTACTTTATTAAATGCCTTCCGCCCTTTTAAGGTCTGGAAATAACATCGACTTTTACCATTTAAAAGGTTGGACTATTGAATCGTGATAGAGATGGGATCCATGGTTAAATCTAACGAGATTTGCCGTGTATATTGGCAATTTGCACTTTGTTTCTGTAAAAGTGAAATCTGCGTAACGTATTTTTAGTTTTGGAGAATATATTAATTATATTTAATTAATTCTATTGAAGGATATAAGGCCAATGCCATGAATCAATGTGGAAATTAGTTAAAAAAAAATTGTGTGGAGGTCCACTTAGTGATACCCAACCCGTTGAATTAAATCACAATCACATAGATGAGATACACATAATTAGTTTCTCTTGCAATTTGGGTGGCCAAATTTTAGAATCCATAAGACATGGATGACATGCGACTTTTTATATAAAAACCTAATAAAAATAAGGAATCTAGTTATACAGGATAAGAGATTTATTCTTATTAATTTGCATTTCGATTTAGGTATCCTAGATCTTTGTTATTATATGCCATAATTTATTGGCACACACATCTACAAAGTCATTTTAAAACCAGCATTAATTTTTTTTGTAAAACTAAATACTAAGAGTCATGTGATAGGCAATTTACAAATAAAACCTTTGCAAAAAATTTCTGATAGGTGGAGTCACCCGTCAAATTTAACCATGCATCTGTTTAAGAAAGAAAACAATCTGGTACCTTACCCAATGCAAATTGGATAAGATAAAAATTAAACGAGAAAAATTATATACGTGAAGTCCACGTCAACTGCTATGCTGTATTCCTCAGAGAATCCTCTACATTTACCACTTCTGCAACATGAAGCGTCGTAATTTGATTCCAAATATTGCATCCCTTTTGTCAAATGTATTACTCTTCTGCTTTGCTTAGAATTGTTTCAGTGAGAAGCAAAATAGCCCAGGTAGTGTTTTTGTGCATGATATAAACCAAAATCCATACGAGGAATTATCATACACCTGTTGCCCTTCAAAAAGCAAGATACATTATTTCGCAGGAGATTATGCACTTTAGAAAACACGAGATGTTATTTCTTAGGAGACTGCAATGGTTAGGAAGTGTAAATTAAAAAAAAATAAATTAAAACATATAGAGATAGAATGGTTTATTTTGAAATAAAATTTAAATTTAATTATGAATAATTATTAAGTGAATGGTAGTTATTTAATATTTATGAATAAAATTGAAATTTATTTCTGTTTTTTTTTGTATTGTTTGAATTAAATTGGTTAATTAGAAAAAGTGTGATATGAAGAAGTATTATATGAAAATTGTTTTGTTATTTTGGTCACATGGTATTGATAAGTCATGGTAATAGCATGGTAATGTAACAAAAGGTATTTAGGGATTAAAAATCTCAAGTTAATAATATTTATGTTTTTTTTTCCTTTAAATTAACTCGATTAATTAAAAAAATATTGTATGAAATAAGTCATGGTTTTTTGGGCATGTGGTGTTGATAAGCTTTGGTATTGGTCCATAGTATTCTAATAAATTATATTTACATATTAAGAATCTCCATAGTATAGTAAGATGAATCTCCATGTTTAAGAATCTTGTTTTATATCTTTTTAAAATTAAACATATTTAAATTATAAATCAATCCTTTATGTAACTAATAATAATATTAATAATAATATTTTTTATAATTTTTGTGAATTTAATATGTTATTCTCTCAAAATTTCAAAATACATCTACCATTTAGACAGTGTTTTTCTCTAGTTCACAATAAGCGGCCTCAATCTGCCACAACGGAAGCCAGATATATTGATCGCTTAGGGAGGAGTAAGTTTGACCAAAATTCTACCGGGTGTTGGTTACAAACAAGCATATCATCTACTAAACTACATATAAAGAAATAAATCTACTGCAAGACAAAACATAATATGTTGAGTTCGAGGAAGTCACTAAACCTAGGTCATAGGCACCAATCCCTTGTGGAGTTGAAAGCTTAAGTTCATACTGGAGTTGGCTCTGCACGTGGGCTAGCCATCCATCTAGGATTGCCAATCATGAATGTTAATAACACTAAACTCGTACGATTTCATTTAAGGAAGAGATTATGTCATTTTGGTTCTCATTCTTTTATTTTTGAACCCATCCCAGAAAGGTTTTTATCTACCAATGAAGGGTGATGGAGTTCAAGTTTTTGATTCATCTCCCCTTGGTGTGGCTATGGTTGAGAACCCAATGGGCTATCTTTTGCAAGATTTGAGAGTTTGATAAAGATTGAAAATTACGTGCAGTGAGTGTCTCAAGAAGGAAAATCTCTTCATGAATTTGTAAAGGGGTAGTTGAATAGAAGATAGTGTCAACCACCTATTCCTAGGCTTGGGATTGTGGTATTCCCTTTGGGCGAGGACCATGACATCACAAGGTCAATTCACGTGCATTTCTAGTGAATAATGCGTTGGTAAGGGTAGAAATAATCACAAAAACTAAGGATAAACACTCTAGGAGAGGAGGTACATAAACTGCAAGTGCCAAAATGAGGACTAAGTGAGAGCTCTTAAGTGGCTAGGTCAGACTAAGATGGACGAAGATGATAGTATAGAAAAACATGGCTACAAATAAATAACTTTTAGTAGGATCACACCTCAACTAGTAGCCAACACAAAGCAGGATGTAATGCGAACCACCAAAAGACATTGTGAAAGAAACTAAATTGCACCAGATAAATGTTGAACCTAGAAATATGAATGAAGGCAAGAGTAATAGATAGTACCCACATGGTAGCAGCTCACATTGTCCAAGTTGTCACTGGAAATTACATTAAAGATGGGGTTGTGATTGCTATAACAATAACCACCATCTTTAGAGAATGACAAGTAATAAAATGTATAATTCCTTCAACAAAGTAGCAGACGACTGCTAAACTTCCATTCAACTTCCATTGTGTACACGAGGTTGTTTTAAATACATGAATTAGTTTGAGGCACATTTAGACCAAAATTACCTCATCTCAACTATTTGGGAAAGAAAACGCTACTTAAGAAAGTGTAAAAGATGTAGCCCATGTGTTTACAAATAATTCACCATACTTAGATCCCTCATTTTTAGAAGAACAAAGAAGCAGTCCCATATCTAGTAGGGAAGGCATCATAGCATACCATAAGGACCAAAGAGGAGAGTATCTATATACTGATCCAAATGGATCCTAGAATAATCTCTAAGTCTTGAAATCTTCTTAAAATCATTTAAAAAACCAAAACAATTGCATGAGAGGAACCTTAAAAAATAGCGAAAAAGACTATTGGAAGCCAAGTATAGTAGCTGTTACATATGGCCGATCAATGGTCCAGATCTGATCAACAAATCACAAATCGACGGAGGAAATCAGAGCACACCACATAAAACATGTGATGGTGATCAGAAGAGTCAATGAGGACCGTCGATCAAACGTGCAGATCGACGGCCCACGTTGCATTGCAGAATCGCTATCGGAGATTACAAGAGTGCTTACAACGGCCCAAGGTTATCGCGACATGCGATTGCGATCAATTGCATCACAATATTGCAATTAGAGAAAAGAAATGGAGTGGGGATTATACACAGGTATATGTGTGATGCAATTAGCTGGACCCGATGGCTATATAAACATTGTCGCATAAGATTTGAGATCCGCCGAAAGGCATTTTTTAATGTATTTTCAAATATTTCATTATTTAACGAAATACAAGTAAAAAGCACCGATGTGATAAAACACAGACCCAAAGGGGTTTTGGAATAAAATTACATAATATTTGAAAACTGTCAGAAGAAATTTTTGCCATATTTTCAAAGTTTTACCGTATTTTTAATAGAAAGGGAAATCACAATATAAGCAGGATTTTGGGCGAGCCCAAGGCGGTAAGTGGTTTGGGCTGGGCTCTGCCCAACCCCATACAATGGCTGCCATGTGTCAAGGATGGGGAGAGAGAAAACCGCCCCCATCGGGAATCTAACCCTTGTATGAAAGAGTTGCCCGAAATGAACCACGACCGTTGGATCTAGACCTCCCAAATCAACGGCAGAGATACTATATCGATATACAGGTAGATTTGATAAGAGTTATAAGGCGAATTTAGAAAGTTTGAAATCCGATAAATAGTGTTTGGCGGAATTTTCCTGTGTTTGAACACATTTCTATGTGTAAACAGATAATGGCCATTTCAGGGATTTCATAGGCCCGATGCACTCACCCATTGTAGATTAGGTGGCCAGCTCCCCTTAATGCGTTATGCAATGATTTTTTAACGCTAGAAGAGGGATTCAAATGGACAAAGGCTGGGAGACAAAAGGCTGAGAAGCGGGAATGAACAGGAAAAGCATATTGGCTTTAAAGGCATAGACAAAGAGCAAACAGAAGCATGTAGTATTGGAGGCAGTGCAAAGACAAAGAGCAAAGACAAAGACAGATAATGATTGAGAGAGTCTATGTACTCAGAGAGGCTTGAGAGATTCAAGCAAACACTTGTTGTTGTATTTATTATGTGTTGAGTCTCAAATTGAGCTCATACTATTGTAAAACTTTGTTTGAAGACATAATAGAGAGGTCACCACTGAAGGCTAGACTAGGAGATGTATCCCAAGAGTATTGGGTGAACTCCTTATTAAATTTGTTGTGTTTATCTTTGTTGTCTATTATGCTTCTTTACTACTTCATTTGTTGTGTATTTCACAATCTTATCGATCCATTGCATAAAATAACATAGGAAAATGCATGCACATGAGCCTATAATACATTATTAATTGAAAAGATCTAATTTTCAGATAAAGTGGTATCAGAGCTTTAGGTTCCTAAGGTTAGACAAGCTTGTGCTGGATTGTTGAATGCTAACTAGGTCAAAGCTAAAATTAGGAGAAGGAGAATTGGTTGAGGCTAACTCAGAAATTGGTAGAGTCTATCCTAGTAGGAAAATGACAGAAGCAATTCCCTTGGAATCAGACTCTCAACTCATGGATAGTTTCATGACCATGAGAGCCATGGTAGAAGAGATGTAAGGAGAATTTAAGAAAGGTCGAAGTGAATATTCTTCAACCTCAAAACAAGATAAAGGAACTAAGGAACCTATTGTAGATGGCCATTCTAAAGGCAAAGGGAAAGGAAAAGAGCCTCCTCTAACAACACCTCCTCATAGTCCTGAAAATAAAAAGAATAAAACATCTTTGATTAAGTTAGATGTTAAATTTGATTTGCCAATATATGATGGAGAATTAAATGCAAAGAAGCTAGATAACTGGACTAGACAGATTAATGTGTATTGTAGGGTGTAGAATATTGATTCAGACATGAGTAAAATTCAGCTGGCTAGCCTACGCCTTGGAGGAACTGCCTTGGTATGGTGGGAAGGTAGGACGCAAGATGACTTGAAGAAGCATGGTAAAATTCTTTCAGTCTGGAGTGAATTTGTTTATGCCATTAAAAAACAATTCTATCCACTAGCTTATATGTAGCAAGCTATGATGAGTTGGCAAACTATTTGCCAATTAAAAGGGCAAAGTGTACAAAGCTATACCTAGGAATTTATAAAAAGAGCTTTAAATCTAGGCATTTCTTTAGACTCACGTGAAACTTTGCTGAAGTATATAGGTGGTTTGCACAGTTATTTGAGGCACACCATTCTCATGTTTAACCCTACTAGCATAGATGAGGTATCTGTTCGGGATACACATCTAGAGGCTAGAGGCAAGAATGTTAACGCAGAGATTGGGGGATCATCAAAACCCACTGTAAGCAAGAACAAGGAAAAGAGGAAGAAGAAATGGAAAGAGAGGAAGGAAAATGTTGTACAGAAGGCCAAACCTTCATGCACTCACTGCAAGAAGGATGGACATGATGATGAACATTGTTGGTCTTTGCATCCAGAGCTGAAACCCAAGAAATTTGATGGCAAGAAGAAGAAGGTTGCTGCTGCTATACAAAAGGATTTGGGGTTAGACTTAGGTGATGAAACAACAATCACAACTACAGGTATAAAAGGTAACAATTTTGAAGTATCTACTAGTAATTTTGCACAAACTAGTGATAGTGAAGAAAATGAGTGGAAAAGACATGAGCTTTTTCATATCAGAGTTATCTCCAAGCATGAAAAGATTGATACCTTATTTGATAGTGGCGCACAAGTAAACTTAATTTCTGAAGCAATTGTAAAGAAGTTGGGATTACTAACCACACCTCACAAGAAGCCATATCCATTAGGTAGGGTATGTGATAAAGCAAAGCTACAAGTGACTAGACAATGTAAACGTAGATTTTCCATTGGTTCTGCATTTGTAGATGTGTTTGAGTTAGATGTCATTCCATTGGATATGTGTTGTATTGTTTTAGGAAGTCCTTACTTGTATGACAAAAAGGCCATTTTCTATAGAGCTGAAAATAAGTATCAACTCGTTAAAGATGGAATAGAATATATTGTAAGAGCTCATAAACACAAGAATAATTATACTCTCACAAAATCAAGGCAGATGTAAAGAATTGTAAATTCATGCAAGCAATTTTTGGTGATGGTTATAAAGGAAAGAAAACCTGATAAAACAAATATATTTGAGGGTTGTGATGATAAACAGAAAGCTAATTTAGAAAAATTGGTTTTAGAATATGATATCATATTTCAAGAACCTAAAGATCTGCCACCCAAAAGGGAAATTGTACATGATGTTCATTTGCAGCAAGATGCTCCATTGCTTAACATCAGAATGTACAAGTTATCCACTTTAGAGAATGCAGAGATTAAGAAGAAAGTACAAGAGCTGCTTGAGAAAGGGTTCATAAGACCAAGCACATCACCATGCAGATCTTTAATCGTGTTGGTGAGGAAGAAAGATGGTTCGTGGAGGATGTGCATTGATTACAGAGCACTTAATAAAATAATGATCAAGAATTGTTATCCCCTTCCTTGCATTGATGATCTATTGGATCAACTAAAAGAAGCTATTTACTTTTCTAAGTTGGACTTACGTAGTGGTTACCATTAGGTCAGAGTAGCAGAACAAGATGCATGGAAGAATTATTTCAAAACAAAGCAAGGGCTCTATGAATGGCTAGTTATGCCTTTTGGCTTAACTAATGCTCTTGCCACTTTCATGAGAGTTATGAATGATGTACTCAGGCCTTTTATTGATGATTTTGTAATTGTATATCTAGATGAAATTCTTGTTTTCACCGAAACATGGGAAGAACATTTGAAGCATGTAAAGCAGACTCTAGATGTTTTGCATAAAGAAAATCTCTATGTTAAGTTATCAAAGTGTGAATTTGGAAAAACATCTTTAAATTATTTGGGTCATATTGTAGGGTGTGGTGAATTAAGATAGATCCCTCTAAGGTTGAATTCATTTTAAACTAGCCTTAACCCAAATCTGCTACAGAAGTCAGGAGCTTCCTAGGAGCAGCACAATATTAGAGAAAGTTTATTGCTGACTTTTCCTTAATTACAACTCCCTTACATGCCTTAACGGGATTGAACAAGGTGTTTCAGTGGGGAGGCAAACAACAGAAAGCCTTCGACACCTTGAAAGAAAAAATTAGTACAACACCAGTACTAGCATTGCTAGATCATCAAAGACCATTTTAGATTGAAACAGATGTCAGTGACTTTGCCATGGGAGCAGTGTTGATGCGACATGGTAAACCCATATGTTATCATTCTGAGACATTTAATTCTGCAGTAGTTAATTATCCCACACATGATAAATAATTGTATGCATTAGTGCAGAGTCTGAAAAAGTAGAAACATTATCTATTGGGCAAAGAAACAATTATACATACTAACCATCAACCACTTCAATATTTACACTCACAAACTAAATTGCAGCAATGAAGACAGTATAGGTGCATGGATTTTCTACAGCAGTTTCATCTAGCCATCAGGTATAAGAAAGGCATACACAATAAAGTTTCAAATATGTTATCGAGACCAATTATAAATGCATCTACTATACTTAAGCATACCTCAATATTGCATGAAAGCTGGATTGAACAATATGCTCAAGATATATATTTTAAACATGTATATGCAGCTTTAAGTCTTGGAAAACAAGTAGAAGAATTGGATTATGATGCTAAGGACCAACTCTTGTATCATTTGGGAAAGCTATGCATTCCACAGACTGAAAGAATTAACATAATTCGGGAAGCACATACTTCTCTGATATCAGGTCGTTTTGGTGTGAGTAAAATAGTTGCACAACTACAAAGATTCTATTATTGGCCAAAAATGCATGAAACAATTTCTAGATATATTAAAGGATGTACCATGTGTGCTAAAATCAAGCCCAGCAATAGAAAACTAGGCTTGTACACTCCACTTCCAATTCCTTCTCATCCTTGGGAGAGTCTTTCCATGGACTTTGTTGGGGGATTTCCAAAATATAGAAAAGGTCATCACTATTTATATGTTATTATGGACAGGTTCAGCGAAATGTGTATTTTAATACCTTGTAACAAACAGATTACAGCTGAGCAAACAACAAAATTGTTCTTTCAACATGTCTGGGTGCATTTTGGGTTACCCACTACCATAGTATCTGATTGAGATTCCAGATTTGTTGGGAAGTTTTGGTTAAGTCTATGGAATTGATGGACACCAGACTGAAGAAGAGCATAGCATTTCATCCACAAATAGATGGCCAAAAAGAGGTGTTCAACAAGACAGTGATCCAGTTGCTCAGGGGTTATTGCAGCAAGCATCCCAAGCTTTGGGATGAGCATTTATGTTACGTGCAACATGATTAAAACCATGCTAAACATTCTTGTACATAAATATCTCCTTTCGAGACATGTTTTGGTTTTATACCAAGGTCTCCCTTGGATTTTGTCTTTGAAAAATAAATAGTAGTTGATGGACACAACGATGTGGACAAAGCAATGAGGTTCATTGAACAGATCCAAGAAATTCGCCAGGCAGTGCAGGAACAGCTGGAAAAGAGCCAAGCCAAGTACAAGGCAAGGCATGATAAGCATCGGATGGAGCATAGCTTCCAAGTTGGTGTTCAAATCTAGTTGTATATCAACAAAGACAAAATTGAAGGTGAAGGAAAGAAGTTGAAGCCAATAAGGTATGGGTCTTTCAAGATACTTCAGAAAATTGGTGAGAATGCTTTCTGCCTTGATTTTCCAACTTACATGCACATCTATTCAATGGTAAATGAAGAAAATTCAACACTATTTGAACCTTCATTAATTGAAGATCCTGAAGAGCAAAGTCAATTGCCTTCTATTGATGATTTGTTGCCTGCATATCTCAATGAGTTGTAGGAAGATATAGTTCTAGACAGGAAGGTGAGAACCAAACACATAGGGGATGTCGAGTACCTAAGAATTGGACTCAAAGGTTCAAAATCTAGTAGTGCAAAATGGATAGAGATTGGATAAGTGAGGAAGTTGTATCCTCACTTGAGCGATGCTTGAAAACCAATTTTTGATGGTCCAAAATCCTTTTTAGTGGGAAGTCATGATCAAAATGGATCCTCTAATACTATATAAGTCTTGAAATCTTCTTAAATCGTTTAGAAAACCAAAAACATTGCATGAGAAGGACCTTCAAAAACAGTGGAAAACACTATCGGCAGCCAAAATTATGAAGAAATAGTGAAACAATGGATTATTAGCAACTTTGCATAGTAGTCGTCAAATCTGGCTGACCAACGGTCCAAAACTGATCGAAAAATCGTAAATCGGTGGTGACAAGAAGAGGAAATCGAAGTGTACCACATAAAACTTGCAAGCGCACAGATCGACGGCCCGTGTTGCATCGCAGAATCACTATTGGAGATTACAAGAGTGCATACAATGACCTAGGGTTATCGCGACATGTGATTGCGATCAATCACATTACGATATCGCAATCGGAGAAACAAAATGGAGCGGGGCTTATACACATGTATATGTGTGATGCGATTAGCTAGACCCGATGGCTATATAAACATTGTTGCATAAAATTTGAGAATCACCGGAAGGCATTTTTTAATGTATTTTCGTATATTTTGTTATTTAAATAAATACAAAGAAAGAGCGTCGATGAGATAAAACCCGGACCCGAAGGGGTTTGGGAATTAAATTACATAATATTTGAAATCCGTCATAAGCCATTTTTGTGGTATTTTCACAGTTTTAATGTATTTTTAATACAAAGGGAAATGATGATATAAGCAGGACTTTGGGTGGGCCCAAGTTGGTAAGTCGTTTGGGTCGGGCTCCACCCGATGCCATACAATGGCTGCCACATGTCTAGGCTGGGGAGAGAGAAAACCACCCTCATCAAGCAGTTAACCCTCATATGAAAGAGCTGCCAGAAATGAACCATGACCGTTGGATCTGGATCTCCGAGATCAATAGTGTAGATACTATATTGATATACAGTTGGATTCGATAAGAGTTATAAGGCGAATTCAGAAATTTTGAAGTCTGATAGACAGTGTTTGGTGTAATTTTCCTGTGTTTGAACGCATTTATCTGTGTAAAGAGAGAATGGCCGTTTCAAGGATTTCAAAGACCCGATGCACTCACTTGTTATAGATTAGGTGGCCACCTCCCCTTAATGCATTATGAAATGATTGTTTAATCCTAGAAGAGGGATTCGAGCAGACAGAGGCTGGGAGACAGAATGCTGAGAAGAAAAAATGAACACGAAGAGAAGATGGGCTTAAAAGCCACAGACAAAGAGAAAATATAAGTAGGGAGTATTGAAGGCGGTGCCAAGACAGAGAGCAAAGGCAAAGATAGAGAGAGATTGAGAGAGTCTGTGTACTCAAAGTGGCTTGAGAGGTTCAATCAAACTCTTGTTGTTGTATTCGTTGTGTGTTGAGACTCAAATTAAGCTCATACTATTGTAAAACATTGTTTGAAGACATAATAGTGAGGTCACTACTGAAGGCTAGACCAAGAGATGTAGCCCAGGAGTATTGGTTGAACTCCTTATTAAATTTGTTTTGTTTATGTGTGTTGTCTATTATGCTTCTTTACTGCTTCATTGTCTATGTATTTCACAATCTTATCGATCCATTGCATAAAATAACATAGAAAAATCCATGCACATGAGTCTGTAATACCTTATTAATTGAAAAGATCTCATTTTCAGATCACATAAAGAGTTATGAAATGAATAGTGGCATTCCATAGTATTGAATTTTGAAAGGATCTATTACATGCAATGCATGGAGTGGATTGGCCACATGACCCCTCCCGCGTAAATGCTGTCAATGGTAGTGTAGTGGGCTAGACACCCCATTCCTCCCTTTTAAATGTAGTATGAGATAGAGGGGTAGTAGGCTCGGTGAGCCCCAACCTCATGCATATTGTCAACAACCACGATGATCAATTGACTTCTATCCTCATCCAAAATGTATTGTAATGAATATGCCAGGTCCACTTCCCCCCTTTAGGCTAGGTTACATAGAGATAGATGTCAATGTCATGACAAACCATATTAGCAAGGAAATTGGTAGTTTGGTTACTTATTCAATGAGAATTTGAGGCAATAACATAATGGGTTGAATGGATCAGTTTCTGAATGTATAATATCAAATTCTCAAGTGTCCCACCCTTGCAATATTTTATAATGAAACAAAGGCGAGGTGGTGGATTTATTTTGTTTAATACCGAGATCGTAGAGAAAAAAACCCTAAATCAAACATAAAATTTAAAAAAATTGCAGTAGGATATCTCCCATGACTTTGGTAGCTAATTGGTATATATAATAACAAATTAAACCCAACTATGACCAAATTATTGCAAAATAATATTTTTTTTCTTTGGTCTAATCAATAGCTAGTCGGGGGTGAGGTTGAATACATTGGTCAACAAATATATCGAGAACCTAACCTCATAGGTCCCACCTAAGGCAAAGGGTTGGGACTTCTCTAAATCTTGACTATGCTAACTGAGGTCAACCCCACCCGACTAACTTTGAATATGGAGGTTAGTCCAATACCTAGTCATGTTTTAGAACTCGTCGGGGTTAGGGTTAAATACTCCATGCCAAAAGGATGTCAAGCGCTAAAGTACATTGAATAAGGTCATCCCTGACTATCCTAACTTTGAATTTGCTCAATATCTTCTTTTTTTAAGGGCTTTTATAGGGCAACCTACATCCAACATCAACAATACTTTCTTTATATGCTAAGTAGTATTTTCACCTTTTTTGGATGTGTTCCTTTGGGGTTAGACACACCATCCTATAGTTGATGAATAAAAGCATTTCATTGTAGCTTCCAAACCTCCAAATGAATATAGTCCCTCTGACCTACGTGAATTTCTTCAATACTTATGCTCAAATTCCTTCATCGATAATTATTCAAACTTCTTAGTCAATAATATTGACTAATTATCATTCCCAGGCCAAAGCTCCATACATAAATCTTACACCATGTAACATGCCATCGAAATATATTCCCCCCATTTGGGAATTAATATATTACACTAGAGAATTCATTGGCATCAATCTCATTCTTCAATAAAGACCTCAAGACTTGAAATATCTCCCCTAATCAATTATTCAAATGTTTTTGAGACCTCAGTTAATCAGGACATGACACCATACTTTAATTATTGAATTCACCATTCACCTCACCCAGAATGTTTTAAAACTTCTTCACAAGACTCTCATCTCCTTTCACTAGTTGAATCCTCTAGGAATTATAACAGACACAACATAGAATATCACAGAAGAGGATTATTGAGGCATTTACACAAAATATTACTATAAATGTACAAATAGAAACATGAGGGAACTTAATTATTCTGACTTTGTGTTTAAAAAATTTACATAACATACATACTTTTTAGGAATACCCATTTTCCTTCACAAGCTCTCTCCCAATCTCGGCTCAAATTGTTTTTGAAGATACACACATAAATGCTAAAAACTGCCTAGAATATATCATAACATAATGGAAACTATTTTCACATATGTCTCAATTATAAACCAACTGAGTACATTTCCAAAGGCCTAATTTCCCAAAAAACATGAATTCATTCAACAAACCAAAATCTTACTAAGAAGGGATTCCTCTGGAATCGACACCCTTGGCTCTACACTAAATCAAAAGTGGGATATCTAGGGATAAATCTCTTGCATCAAACTTTTGAGGTGGAAAAATAATATCACCTCTTGATCATATGCCTTATGTATCCAAAACTTTATATTGTTATTGAGTTCTTACTCTCATGTCTTGTTGCATGGGTTTTGTTGTCTACCACTCGCCAAGATCCCAATATTTACTATACATCTCTCTCCCTTTCTTGTTTATGTAGCATTTTCCATTTAGTTGTAGTCTACTACAAACTATCCTTCTCCCTCCAATATACGTCCTTTGAGAAACTTTCATCTTCAACCTCCTTATTTCTCCAATCCTTATGTCTAGCTTGTCCATTGGTTTGTACATACTTGGTAATTGTTTCTACTCCTTCATTGAAATATACTATTGTTGTTCCTTACTAGCTGTTTTTACCTCTCTTTGTTGAATCTCATACACATGAACCTCCGAAGGCTGATTTTTTTATGTCATCACTCCCTTCATTCTCATATAGTCTTTTTGAATTAATTATGTTGTGGTCATGTTCTATTGTCTTGGTTTCCATGACTCATCTTCTTTAGTGTTCAATTTATTCATTTGTTGTACTAATATGTTAATAATATACACTTGCATCACCTTCAAACAATCAATGAGTTTAATAGAAATTTTTTCTCTTCCCTCGGTAAACACAGGCTTCCTTAACCGTCTGTCAATAATTTCTCTATCCACTATTGTATGGCATTCATCTTGGCCTTCTTTTTGAAACAATGTTAGCTCATTCCCTATTAGAATGGAATTCTTATTTTTAGTTCCTTAAGGAAGCATTTCTTCTCCTCCATTCTTCTCCATCATAGTTGTAGATGATTTCCCTTCACCATATACAAGATAGTTGATAGTCACACACAAAATGTGAGGTTCAAAACCATAATAATATTTAATCTCGTTTAATACCTTTTTCAACATCCCATTATGTTGATCTGAATTCTCCAAGGAGCTCATGAGACTTCTACAAAGTCCCTCATCTTCATTATGAGACAAATGTGTCACATCCTCCTCCATTGTTGTTAATAGTTCCTTCCTTGATGAGTAGTCCTCATTTTCTCCTCTTGTGCATGAAAATATTTAGAGGCTTCACTTACCCTAGTTACTTATTTCTTGTACCCTTTCTTAATTTTTTGGGTAACCAACCAATCCTATATATACTTCAAATCCTCTTCAAACTCTAATAACCTAGCATCTACATGAATTCCTTCTTATTTTGTGGGATTGTACTCAATGCCCTTTATAATTTTCATCTTATTCTCATTCTCCCTTGGAGAAATCTATTCATGCTCTTGGATTTTAAAAGGTGTTGCTTCCTCATCCCTTTCCTTTGTAGTATATTTTTGGCATTCCTCTTCACTCACACTTATTATGACAACTTAAAATAATTTCCCTCCTTCCTGAATTGTACATAAACAAGTTGATCAATTTTAAAAGAGTGAAACTCTTGAGCCTTCATTGTTATTTCTATCACCATCTCCAAATTTGGACTTATTTAACAATACATGAGACATTTAGCTGATCCCATATTTACTCCTTCATCATCGTCACCAGGAAAACATGAATCCACACACAACTTTTTAATTTAGAAAATGAAATTCCTTCTAGCCTCATGCTTTATCAGCTCCACCTTCTTTGGAACTTTCGGGAATCCCTTCCCCTTTATCTCTAAGGAGTGGTACTTCTTTGGGTTCACAATAACTTCTCCTACCTTAGGCTCAACTTCTTGAGGATCTTCTTCATCCATCCATGATTTTATAAAAGGCCTCATTCTTCTTTTCCCTATCTCTCTATTTTTTGGGGATTTATTCCTAAAATCTTTGTGTCATATAGGTAATTTGGATTTCTTTTATGATGTCCCAAATTTGTTTCAAGACTTCTTCTCTCTTTTGTAGCAACTGTATTATGATGTTGAGCCACTCCTTTAACTCAAAAATCTCTACGTCATATTCCTGTTTATTCCTTTTTCCTTGATTTTATTTGATTCCCTCAATGTGTCTTTCACTTAAACCCTTAGCATGACCAACAATGGTCATTTCTTTCCCCATGAACTTTTCCATGCTCAACATTAGATGCAACCTAGCCCTGTGACAAGCCTCATCTCACTTGTTACCTGAAAACATCACCTCACCCTAGCTATTGGTGTTTTTGTCATTCCCTCCATTGGAACCTCTTGAGTACAACTTGCTCTTTTAATTGTTTCCCCACTACTCACCTCTTGATAAGTTTCTTGTTCTTTCCTCCTCCCTAGGGACTTCATTTGTTCTTAGAAAGAAACTTCAAATGAACTCTCTCTACTATAAGAATTCCTTTATGCAATAGTCCTTTACCGTTACATATGCAATATTCAAATTCACGTCATATCTGGCAGTATGGGCCACTGCCTGCAATTTTTCATTTCCTTATTAACTATGTTAAAGATTAAAGACTAAATTTACTTCACTAATTCTTCAATTATAATATTTCAATCTCAGTCTCCTTAGTCTTACTTCTGATCATTCTTCTTTCATTATTTTGCTGTGTGTGATCTCCTCAATACTCGATTTCTCATTTTTATTTCAATCATGATTTCATAGAATGAATACACTATTAATTATAAGCTATAAATTTTATTACCTTTCTCTCAACTCCAAGAAAGAAACTCAGCTCTGGTTCCTCTAGTGAGTGAATCTTGCACTATGACACAACTTGAGGCTCCGAAGGCAAGGAATCATATTTATTTTGTTTAATACCAAACTCATAGAGACAACAAACCATATATCAGATGTAAAATCTGAAATACCTACAAATAGAGATTACCCTAGGACGTTTATACTTAATTTGTATATATAATAACAAATTAAACCCATCTATGACCAAATGTCTATAAAAAAATTTGTTTCTTTGGTTTGACAAATAGCTAGTCAGAGTTGGGTCTGAATACAACACTAACAAAACATGTCAAAGACCTGACCTCGTGGGTTCCACCTAAGGTCAGGGGATGAGACTTCATTATTTCTCCACCACATCAGCTGAGGTCAGCCCCAACTGACTAACTTTGAATTTGTTGGTTGGGTCCACACTTAGTCAGGTTTAAGAACTGGCTGGGGTCAGGATTAGATACTAACTACCAAAAAAATCTCAAGGGCACCACTACATTGACTAAGGTTAGCCTCGACTACCCTACTTTGAATTTTCTCATGTTCTTCTCTCACATAGGGATTGTCTAGTGCAACCTTTAGCAAACCATAACGAGAATTTCTCTATAGGTTAAGTAGGATTCTTACATTTACTGAATGAGTTCCTTTGAGGTTATATGCAACTTCCTACAACTAATGAATCGAACCCTTTCAATGTAGCTTCCAAACCTCCAAACAAATTTGGTGCCTCTCAACTAGGTGCATTTCTTCAAGACTTGTGCTCAAATTCCTTCATTGATAATTACATGAACTTCTTGGTCAGTAATATATTGACCTATAATCATTCTAGGGAAATGGATCCATCTCGAACTGATACTCCATGTAGTGTGCCATCAAACTATATTTTCTTTGTTTCAGAATGAACAAATTACACAGGAGAATTGACCTTTAGAATTGAATTTGCTTCATTAAAACATTATTCAAATAGTTTTGATACCTTAGCTAATAGGGACATGCCACCATACATTGACCATAAAATACATTGTTCACCTCACCCATCTATCTTTAAAAATTCTTTAGAAGACTCTCATCTTGTGTCAATTGTCAAATCCTCTAGTAATTATAACATGGATAACAAAAACTATCACAGAACAGGAGTATTGAGGCATTTACATAGAATATTACTTAAATGTATAAATGCAAACTTGAGGGCATTTAATTATTTTGAATTTGTGTTTATAACATTTAAATAACCTGCATACTTTGCTATAATACTCCTTTTCCTTCAAAATCTCTCTCCCACTCTGGGCTCAAAATTGTTTCAAGCTACATGCATAAAAGCTAAAGATAGTGTAGAATATTTGATAACTGAATAAAAAATAATTGGACATCTATCCCAATTATAAGATTATTGACTAAATTTGTAAAGGTCTAATTTTCCATAAGGAACCAACTCATTCAACAAACTAACAACTTATTAGTCCTAGATTCCTCTCAAATCATTCACTTGGCTCTACACTAAATTTATGCCAATCCTAATTCATATAATTTTAGAATTACAGGGAAAGTTATTTCCCCTTCAGAAATTTTAGAATCCCCTTTGGGGGTCTTAAACAAGATGGGATACCTAGGGATGATGCTATTACTTAATTTTTTATAGGGGATCCATTGCTGAGTTTTTGGGTAGTTGCAATGACTAGCTAGGAATCCCCATCTATTTGTAATTTAGAATACCCTTCATCAAGGGAACACCTCATACGTTGTTCTAGATCAAGGAATTACACTACGTTGTTGCTTATGATACTATTGTTTGAAAGATGCACCTTGAAAGTATTAATTTACCAGTCATGAAAAATCCAACCATATTTGGCTAGACTAAGGTTATTTTTGGAAGTTCCATCAAAATTAAGCTTTATAAAACCTAGTGTATGAGGATTGTAATAAGAAGGGGAAGGTTTTTTAGGAAGGGGAGAGTTAGGGAAAGGGGATAAGATCATAGAATGAGATATTTTTAATTTAATTAATAGCTTAACCTCATGATGATTTTTTTCCAATCATGCTAGAACTAAGTTTACGAGGTTATAGTTTCATGAATATTTTTTCTGATAACTTGCGATACCATGTCTTCATTCTCCTTTTTTTGCTCAAAAATATTTTTTTTTATGTTCCTTCCATAATTTCCACAAAAGAAAATACAAAACTAGTTTTATGATCAATTCACCACTAGGTATTTAAACAAACTACATTGTAATTACTCTCATGTTTCCACTAGCATGTTAAGGGTATGATCTGGATGGCTGAAGAGGAGTAAAATACGTTAACAAATAGACACAGCAAAAGGGAAGATATTCAACATATGGTCCATAGCCTCTTCTTGGTTGCAACATACTTCGCACAGAGAGGGCCCCTGAAATCATTATTTCCATAATTCTTCCAACATGAGTACCTTCCATATCTCTATCAATCATGTGAACAAGAGACCTTACACAAAAAACCATTTCACCAAATTTTTAGCCTAAGAGAATCTATGGGAATATTTTACGACTAGATGGCAAAGAATAGGCCTCCTTAAGCACGGACATCCCTTTCATTATCTATGTCCTGAGGAATGGGCGTTTTAGAAATTTACAACTCTTGAATTAATTAAGTGGTATAAGCAGTCAAGGCTGCTATGGTCAATCATGCTTTGTTTTCCATTCATGCCATGGTGTAGAATCCTTAGTGGGTATAAAAAAATATTAGATATATGTGCTAGTGGTTCAAAGTGAATGATTCCATCGCTCCAATATCTATCAGGTTCCAAAGACATGGTAGTTGTTGCTAGGAATCTTTCTAGAAGAAATTACTTTTTCTATTCATAATCTTCGAGAAGGCATATTCTTAATTATACTTTGGTTTTCCTGAGCTAATTTCCTAATAGAGGAACTAAATTGGTACATTGTAGCTTGTACCTATTATGAATGCAAGGAGGAATGTCTTCATTTATTATCCCATATCTATTTCCATCAATCTTATCCTCCCCAAGATACCTCCACCATAGTTTTTCACCTAGGGTTTCATTTAAAATGTTTGGATACCTCAAGCCTAATCCCTCAACCAACATGGGAATACACAACTTCACCCAAGCCATAAGCGACCATATCTTGGATTTCTTTGCACCTTTCTAGAGAAAGTCTTGGTAAAGGGAAATGATAGTCTTGAAGCTAATTTTTGGGGTTGCTAGTGCTAATAATTAGTACACAAGATGATTTTAGAGAACTAGCTTGAGAAGGCTTATTTGTCCGTCTAAGTTTAGAGATCAAAATGCCTAGCTATTGAGCTTGTTAGCAATCTTTTGTCTGATTCCTTACTGGTATGTTTCTTCCAAGGAAATGTGAACGAAAGGGTCTCCCAAGTATTTAGCACGAAGGCTACTTATTTGAAAATCCAAGAGTCGAACTTGATGTCCTTCAACTATTACATTTGTATTAAAGAAGAAAACATTATATTTTTCCTCGTTTATCATTGTACTAGAGGTCGATATAAAGTATTTGAGGAGGATTTAAGGTGACAGTCCCCCACATTAAGGATAGGAAGTAGAACATAATATCATTATAAAATTGGTTATGCGTAATTGGAAAATCATTCCCAAATATACAAATACCGTTAATGATGCACTAATGACTTACATTTCTGGGATATCTACCCATCCACTTAGATATCTAGATAAATAGAAAAGGAGATATAGGATTACCCTTACTATGGCCACAATATGGTTTGAAAGTCATGGTAGGATAAGTGTTCAAGGTAATGGAGTAAAATGGGTTACAAATTAGTGACCTGTTCCAGAAAATCCATTGAGGTGAAATACCAAAGGATAAAGTACTGGGAAAAGATAATCCAAAATTTAATCTATTATGAGTTTTAGAGGTTTGGGAATAATCACAATACCAACCCCTTTTATATATCGTTAAAGAGTGAATAACCTCATGGGCATAAAAAATCCCTTTGATGATTTTGCATCCTTCCACATAGCCTTCTTTCCTAAGAGAAATAATTATGTTTAATAAGGAATTAAGTTGATTCAAAATAATAGAGGATATAATTTTCTAAACAACATTACAAAGGGTGATGGTGAATAATCCACTTGGTTTATAACCTTTACCGGTTTTAGTAATTAAGTTAATTAAATTAGCATTATGTGCTAGGCATACCTATTTAAAGCATCCATATTCTTCAACAATATCATGCACCTCAGGTCTAATAAATAACTAGCATGATTTGTAGAAGTTTTTTGTAAAGCCATCAATACGTGAGGTATTATTTTTAGGCATCTCCATAACCAACTCTTATACCTCGTTAAAAGAGTTTTCCCATAGAAATTCCTCCCTCTAGTATAGACGAATCAGGTTAGGACTATGTGCATTGATGTGATGAACAATAGCTTCCTTGTTGGGAGTCATCTTTATAATCATGTTGTGATAATATGATAAAGCTTCTTATTCAAAATCCTCATGTTGTACTAATCATTATCCATCATGAGAGGAGAGGGAGAAAATCATATTATGATGACGATGCTTAATCATATATTTATGAAATTGTTTTGAGTTATGCTCTTATTCGTTCAACCATTGAACCCAATATTTTTTCTTCCAAGGAATATCTTACTATTTTCACCACTACTAAATTTGATTAATAAACTTCCATTCTTCCATGATTAAATCCTATAAGCACCCTTCCAATATCATTCATTGTTGTATCTATTGCATGCATGTTTCCAGTGCCTATTTTTCTACGGCTATGTGGCTTAAATCCTTGCAATTCCACTCCTTAAGTTTAAACTTGAATTCCTTGAGTTTGATCTAGATAGTGTGCATAAATTCCAATCTTGGACTTCTGTTTCCTTCCACCAATTATTTTCTTTACACATAAATTTAGGATATTGAATAGATAAAGTCTCGAAATTGAAGGGGTGATTATGAAAGACAACTTTTAGGTGTAGTTATAGATGCATTGGCCATTGATATGATCTTACGAATGTAAGTATGATAACTTATGCAAATAAATCATTAGCTAGAAGAGTCCCCAATATTAGAAGGTGGTCTAATTGACTAGCCATTTAATGCGTCCTTCCATTGTAGTTGTTCCTAGTGAAAATTCCATTTAAGGTGTTGAGATCAGCACCAAGAGGTCATGAAGAGGATAAAAAAATTATTGCACCTATATATCAACCTTGTTTCATGGATAAATTCATTCTTTAAACAAAAGCAATCTTCCTAGACCTAGAAACTTAATATAAAAGTAACCAAGACAAAATTTCAATTCTTTCTTTACATATGTTTGAAATATGGAAGGAATTCATACTTGGAATCAAATTCAAGCTTCCTCCTTCTCCTGGCTTCTTAGCTCTAGCTCCAACTCCAATTTCTATAAGTGGAACCTACAAATAATCATGAAATCATACAAAATAAGAAAGAGAACCAAAACATACAAATATCGTATAAAAACAACTATAAATAAGAAGCCAAGGATTAATCTTCTACATATGCATAAATAAGACATATGTATAGGAGAAACAATCCATTTTTGTATTAGTAAAAATAGGAAAATATTACAAACCTTATAGTCCTTAGTCTTGTGAATCTGTCCCAGTTATCTTGTCCTTCCTTTTCAACAATATTAAGCCTTCAATCATGCCTCAAGAACATGGATGAATTATGGATGTCTAGACACAAATGAGAAACATAAGGGCATAATTTAGAACCTCCAAAAGCCAACCCGAACTCTATGGGAGGCAATGGATTTATAGGGTAAATAAGGTGGTTTCTTATTTACCCTTCTAGGGCTTAGATCCACATTAGAGGGAGGTATGTTCTAGAGAGATAAACTTTAAAATTATTTTTTTTATGTCTTACTCATTTCCCATTATAATCACACATTTTTAGAAACAAAAATACATTGGTAGTGCAATTCATGTTCAAACCGCGTCGGCGCAATCTATATTAAAGGTAAGTGCGATGATCCACAACAATAGGGATTTTAGCGAATGTAATCCAGGATTCTTGGAAATTCTTCAAACGGGATTATTTTTTATTTTTGGTGGATGGTTTAAAAGTTGTGTGAATGGATGATGATTGATTTGTATTCAAGCTCATTTTGTTGAATGTGAAAAGACGACCTATAAGAAATTTCTCCGTAAAATACAAAGTCAGAAACTTTGGCTCAAGACTAAAGTGCTTTACCATGTGAAAGTTTGGATCAAGAATCAACTAGTTAATATCACCAATTGAGTGTTACAATACATTATCATCATGATATCACCATTGAAGTAGGCATACCCATACTTGACATATATCACCGCTAGGGTTGGCATACCCATACTCAACATATAAGTCATTTTAAATGTACAATCATCAAAGTCATGCCCATTGATTACATATAGCGGACATGTGCTCAGATGACTTTATATATGATCATAGCCATCATACTTTGTAGATATTGTATTCATCTTGAAATTGCAGGCCATATGGATAAAACTAGATCTAAGGTCTTCTACCTCATCATTCAATAGAACAACTATAACCATGTGAATAGATGTGCACGATTCAAACATGGTATACACCATATGTTTACCAATAATTGATGAAAGTTGTTAACATATGCATGTCGAACCACTAATAATGATAATGGATCTCAAGGTAGTACAACACAATCTATGAGGTGTGAATAAATGAGTTTAAGTTGAACACCACATAAAATATATCAGTCGAAGGTCAATGATAAAAACCTTATGTCGAAAGTGAGGAGACTTGTCGTTGAGGTATGCAATTTCTAAGGCACTAAAGGGAGTTCCTAGGTCAACTTCCACATTAATTTGCTTAGGTCAATAGGAAGAAACCCATTAAAAGAGGAACTTAATGTATCCCCTATCAACGACATGAAATGGGTATCAAGATCTGAGACAGAATGTGATGAATCAGAGCTAGTTCACAGGCGACAACACAAAATAAGCTTTAAGGTATTGTAGCATATGCCAACTTAGGGTAGAATTTATCTTAAACATATGAGAGACACTTTTATGGAGATGAAAACATTAACTCAAAATCCCATCATGAAGGCTTTCAATAAGGTGTGATCAAAAGAGAGGCAAGTGGATTACCCAACCTAAAGTAATGATAAAGGTGAAAGGGCGTGATGTTTAAGAGTGAATGGCTGTGACAAACAGGTTTCATGTATTATTTCCCAAATTTTCCCACCATTTCTTATAACTACATCTTTATTTTTTACAATCTTGATGAGGATAACATATGCCTAATCTATAAGTTCATACTTTGGATAAATCCTTATGAGTATTTTTTAAAAAACCTAATAAGATGTGGTTTGATTTCATCTTGCTTGCCGATTCCTACACTGTTTATGTTTTTACGATTTTAGAGAAGGTGTAACTCGACTTCTTTTTCATATTTAGAGAGCTTGAAAAAGAGGTGGTAAAAAACTCCACGATGTTCCTTTTCATAAATTTAGTCCCTTACTCTCTCCCTTTTCATAAATATTCCACACAGTCTGAAAAAAGATTAAACTTATAATGTGAATATGTCCTTTCATTTACTTTAACAAGTTCGAAAGAGACAAGTGGTTGGTAATATTTTCATATTTTGGAAGTCTAAAATTACGTTAGAGGAAACTCGTCATGAAGGAATGAGTGGTATAAAGGGTAAAAATTGGTTTGGGTCATGATGGAACTCATCAAGACATGTAGAGGTCAACAGGAAGGTTAATAAGACCACTCATCGTAACGATTCCTCCAGGAAAGGGTAAAACACCAAGTGAAAGTGAATAACTAGAATATCATATGGTGATGACGGAATGAGAAAACCAAGGCTCATATTGTAGAAAAAGATTGATAAATAGTGGCAATCACAAGGGATAAAGTGTGGAATCCTTCGAGAGGGTTCCTTTTTTGTAAGTTTTATCAAGCCTAAAAAAATGACAAAAGTATACTCAGTAACGTATTCTCGTGTATTTACAAGCACAAGAAGGGAGAAATAATAATCTTGATAACATATTCTCTTGTATTTACAAACACGATAAAGAAAAAATACTAAGTTTAGAATGGAATAGGTTTCAGATTTTACCACAAACTTGAAACAAAGAAAAACTATTCTTGATATAAGTACATTTTCCCCAACATAATGATGGAGACATGCCCCCCCCCAACATCGTTTCAGCTACCAACTCTTCTCATAGACTCATAAAATGATAATTGCTGGTAGAGATATATTCACCAGGAAGGAATGAAGAGGATCATGTGATTGGATGAAACAAAGGTGATACAGAAACATACCCATTTTCATAGGTTTTTTTTTATGTTTTTCCGAGCTTGAAACATCGAAGGAACTATGTTCATGGTGACTTGTTTCATTTTTTAATTAGATTGAAAAAATAGAATAACTATGTTCTGGGGACCTGTTTCATTTTTTAATGAGCTTGACATAGTAAAAGAATAATGCTTAAAGCACCTTGTTTCATGTTTTAATGATCTTGACACAAGAAAAGTAACTCTACTCATGTAACCTTGTTTCATTTTTTAACAAGATTGACATAAGAGAAGGAACTATTGTTATGGAACCTTTACCATGGCCCACAAGAGGACATTTCTTCCAAGATGATTACATTAGATGGAAGAACAATGCTCTCGAAGGAACCAAGAGATCTAATGGAAATATCACCAAAGGCCCTAGGAAATGATTCACCGTTTCACCTATGGGATTCGTATCAAAATAGTCCAATCAAACAACGAAAGGATATTCTTGATCAATAGATGCATGCATGGGATATCTTACCACATAATTGATCTATGGTGGGGGAGATACTGCTTTCATATTTGGAATGTTTATGGAAGTTGGATGATTGAAAGGCAAATCAGGACTAACGAAATAAATATGGTCAATAGCCACAATTTTTCCATCATTTGGGAAAGACATCACTCAAAATAGTGCGCAAATGACAACGTTCATGGAATAAACATAATCTCTCCCCAAGAGAAAATTAAAATCTAAGGGGCGTAGGACTACCATAACGTCAACATATATAATTTTTCCTTTGAAGGTAATAAACAATTGAGGAAGGATCCATAAAGTTTGACTAGTTATTTTGTTAAAAGATAAAAAATGTTGGGTAACTGACACAAGATTAGAGGAACCCAAAGAGTATGAAGAAATCAAGGATAAAATGATTAAAAAATCACCCTCTTCAATGAGAATGCGATATGTATTGTTATAACAAGACTTGAACATGAATTGTAAAGGCATGTAAGAAGGGAGACAAGGTTATGCCAATTGATTCAAATAAAAGGAAATGACTTGATTTCTTAAATGGGGTTTCATGCAAATGGGATAAATTCGCCCTTTTTTGACATGATCTAAAGTAAAAAGAAGAGCTTGAGTGGTATGAATGTCACTCGCTAAGGGTAGAGTGGGATCAACTGAAGGTGGAATCCATTCCACCTCCTTCTTATCCAATGGCTAGTTGGAAACAAAGTCATGGGATTCACGTTTAGAGAGAGTGAGATTAACTGTAATTGGGTCAATCACTTCAACACCTAATGAGGGATTGGGGGAAAAATTATGGTATCTAGTTAGAAGTCGTTGTTGAAAAGAAGTAAGGTTTTCCAATGCTTTGGATGTTTCATCTATATGAGGGAAAAGGTGAATTTGATGATTCCCTTCACATAAACTGCAAGGAAACTTAACTTTACCCTTTTTCCCATCAACTGTATGATTACTAGTTGACGGATTGTCACAAGAATGATCTCTAAATACTGATGGAAAAGGTTGATTTGGGCCTATGGACCACACTTCTAATACATAGGGGATTCTAGGAGAATCTCTAAGAAGATGACAATCCTTACAATACATGCAAAGGGATTTAACATTACGGGGCTTATTGGAAGCTTCCTTTACATTAGTTGCATTCATAGAAATGGTTGCTTGGTTTACCCATTACTTATTTTCCTTCTTCTTCTTATCTTCTTGGTTATTAAAATTAATACTTTCACGAGGCAAGGAAGGAGAAAGGGTGGAAGAGAAATTGGGAAAGGAAGGAAAGGGTAAAATTGGGATTGATGTTCTTTAGGAGGATTACTTATTTGTCAAGTAGCTTGAGCATTTGAAACAAAAGAGGTTGAAAACAACCAAATTTTTAAACTTATGGTAAATATGGGAAAGGAAAATGTAGCCATATAAAGAGCACCAATATTTACAAAAGAAGGAGAAGGACAAAGATTCCCATTAGTCGTGTTCCATTGACTAGCATATTTTAGAAATATTTCCATTAGATTCAGCCTAAGGTATACTAAGGATTAAAAAGTGAATTAACTACTTTATTTTGAAAATTAAAAACACAAACAAAATAATGAGGGGTAACTAGGCATATAAGGATTATCAAGTCACTTTGAACTACAATATACGGTTAAGTACCTACAGACAATATACCTGAATGATATGTTCGGTGTATCAAAGATGAAAAGGTGGTCAACTCAATTACCTATGGTAGGTTTACATCCTCATCTGTACTTCAAAAATATACCTAAAGGTACGTGGAAACACAGTGTGTAGTAGTGTTGTTTAATGTGTAACCATATGATGGGGGCATTCTGATATACTCATTGTACATGGAGCGCCATAGTATACGCCAAAATGTATGTTGAATCACCCTTCATATACTCCGTTGTACATGGAAAACCAACCATCACCGGGATGTAACATCAAAAAGTAAGGAGAAATCCTACATTTAGAGACGCCATAACACATCCTCTTTCCTAGACCACTAAATGTGTCATTAATGTTTATAATGCTCCTTAGTTTTATTAATAAATTTTAATGTTTATCTTAATTAATGTTTTTGTTCAAGAATCAAAATGAATTCACCTGAACCCCTAAAACACAACTAGCATGAAAAAATTAACTATTTTCATTCAATGACGATCTAACTAAAGAAGGAGGGGAGTTTCAAACAATGATGGAGAAAAAAAGAACTTCCAAACAAAATCTCCAAATTCATTGTTCCAATGCAAAGATTCAAAACCCTAATTGATGAGAAATGACTTTTATTTTTCTTTATTTTTCAATTTTTAAATTGAAATAAACTTGAAATTATGACAAGATTATTGAAGCAAAAACAATTCAAACAGATTTATATTGAAATATGAAAAGTTTTGTCTTTTTTCAATAGATCAATAATCAAGTCAAGTCATAAAGAATTCAAACTAAAAAAGAAAAAAAGTATTCTCCTACCAAAGCTATCAAACATGTTGGGTTGTGTTATATTCTTTCCACGTAGTTAATAGGGGGTTTGAAGGGCACCCGTAACCCCACTTTATGGGCTCCGGGGCAGTGCCCCGGAAAATTTTGGTTTTGGACCATATGATAGGTTGGGTGGACCCACCTATGGTTTTGTGCATGATTTTCGCACATGTTTTTTGGACGCGATGGTTTTCGGTCCATGGTATTGGACGCGATGGTTTTCGGTCCATGGTATTGGATGCTTTGGCATGTATAAATATGTATTGTAACATTGAAAGGAACATAATGAAAAATCAAGCTGGTAGTCCCGATTTTGGGATCCAGGGAAAAATCTCTGTGCATATGTGTTTTATGGGTTATGCTCTAGCATTGTTTATTTTCTTTGTTTAAGAATTCGTATGCAGGTAATTTATGTACAGGGTTAAAACCTACATTTGGTATCGTTGTTTTGGCTTCAAGGGGATGCCTTTGTTGCTGAGGGGTTTCGCTCGGGCCTGTGGTAGACCCTGTTCAGTGGGAGATCTGCGAGATCGATTTTGGTGGTGAAAGAAGATGGCGAGCAGTGGAAAGATAGAGATTGAGAAGTTCAATGGTCAGAATTTTGAGTTGTGGAAACTTAAGATGGAGGATCTATTGGTGGATAAAGATTAGTGGATCGCGGTAGATCTGGGTACTAAACCATCGGGAGTGACCGATGAAGAATGGAAGAAGTTGGATCGGAAGGCAAAGAGCACAATACGATTGTGTGTCTCGGATTCAGTATTGCTGAATGTATCAGGGGAAGCTACGGCAAAGGCTTTGTGGGTCAAGTTAGGGATTTTGTACCAATCTAAGTCTCTGGTGAATAAACTGTTCCTGCGGAAAAAGCTGTATAACCTGAGGATGAAAGATGGAGACTTGGTGACAGAGCATCTTAATGCGTTTAATACTGTGGTAATTCAATTATTATCTGTTGATATTAAAATTTCAGATGAAGATAAGTGCATCAGTTTGTTGTGTTCTCTACCAGATTCATGGGATAGTCTGGTTATTGCAATAGGTAGCAATGCAACTGCTTTGCAGTTTGATGAAATAGTCTCAGCGTTGCTGACGGAGGAGATGAGATGGAAAAATATGGACAACCAGAATGGTGATGCCTTGTCTGTACGAGGACGGTCCCAGAACAAAAACAAAAATAAGTCATCGAGTGGGAGATCTAAATCTAGAGGGAGATCTAAATCTCTGGGAAAACCTACAAAGGTGGTGTGCTGGAAATGCGGAAAGGAAGGGCACTTCAGAAGGGATTGTAAATCTAAAGCTCCTGATAAAGGAAAGGGATCTGATGACGCTCCTTCTGCAGAGGCAAAAACCACCTCAGATGAAGGTGGGGATGTGTACTTGGCTTTTTCAAGTACACATGTAGATCATGAGGCATGGTTGATTGACTCAGGTGCATCCTTTCACTTCACTCCCCATAGAGAGTGTTTCTGCGAGTATGAGAAATACGATGGTGGTGATGTCTTCTTAGGAGATGATAGGAAGGCTAGAATCATTGGTCGGGGAAAAGTAAAGTTGAAGTTGCAAGGTGGAAGGGTTAGAACACTTCCAGGTGTTCTACATATTCCTGCTTTGGCCAGAAATCTGATTTATGTAAGCAAGTTGGATGATGCAGGTGTAAAGATGGTGTTCGAGAAAGATACTTGCAAGATCGTTTGAGGAGCACTGATATTAATGCGGGGAGTTCGGATTGGAACTCTGTACAAGCTGCAAGGTAGCACTATTGTTGATGGGTGCAATAGTTCTATGGTTCCTAAAAATGGAGTAGAGAATCTAGTGGTCTCTGGAGAGAAGACCATGTTGTGGCATCAAAGGCTTGGACATATTGGAGAGAAGGGCCTTCGAATACTTCATGGTAAAGGTATGGTAGAAGGTATGAATAATAGCTCTCTGGATTTTGATTTCTGTGAAAATTGTGTATATGGGAAGCAGAATCGGGTGAGTATCCTCTCTGGTGGTAAGAGGATGAAACAAATATTAAAGCTTGTGCACAGTGATGTGTTTGGACCTGTGAAGGTTCCATCACTGGGTAAGTCTGTGTACTATATATCATTCATAGATGACTTCTCAAGGAATACATGAATATATTTTCTTAAGAAGAAATCTGAAGTCTTTGACACGTTTAAAGAATTTAAGGCTCTGGTGGAAAATGAGACAGAGAAGAAGATAAAGGTGCTGAGGACAGATAATGGTGGAGAATTTTGCAGCAAGGAATTTCAAGAATTTTGTAAGAAGTGTGGTATAGCACAGCAGAAGACTACTCCATATACACCTCAGCAAAATCGAGTCGCAGAAAGAATGAACAAGACGTTGATGGAAAGGGCAAGAAGCATGCTCAGTGGTGCCGGGCTAGGACAGGAATTCTGGGCAGAGGCGGTGGATACTGCATGTTACCTGATCAACAGATCACCTTCATCAGTGTTGGAGGATAAGACTCCACAAGAAGTATGGACTGGTAAGAAACCCTCTCTTTCACATCTAAGGGTATTTGGATTTGATGCATATGTACATGTTCCAAAGGAGAAACGAACCAAGTTGGATAGTAAATCTGAAAAGTGCATCTTTATTGGGTATAAGGATGGTTTAAAGGGTTATAAGCTTTGGAACCCAGTCACACGGAAGGTTGTGTACAGCCGAGATATGTTGTTCAGAGAGGTAAAAGATGTTATTCAACATGAATTCCAACCAAAGGAACTGGAGAAGATAGAGTTTGAGCCAAAGGAGGAAGAATCAGACTCTGTAGCAGAGGAGGAATCAGAAGATGAAGAGCCACAAACTCCGGCTGTGAGAAGATCAGTTCGAGAAAGAAGGTAGCCAGAAAGGTATAGTCCATCTGCTTTCAGTTCAAATTTTTCTTTGTCTGTTACTGATAATGATCCCAGAACTGTGAAGGAAGCAGTGGATTCAGAGGATGGAAAACTCTGGAAAGAGGCCATGGTCGATGAAATGGCATCTTTGCACAAAAATGAGGCTTGGGATCTGGTGGAGTTGCCGGCGGGAAGGAAACCCATTCGCAGCAAATGGGTGTTCAAGAAGAAGACAAATGCAGAAGGAAAGGTGGAGAAATACAAAGCTCGGTTGGTAGCAAAAGGTTATTCCTAGGTGTCGGGAATTGATTTTGGTGATATTTTTTCTCCTGTTGCCAAGGTAACTTCTATTAGATTACTTTTATCTGTTGCTGCTGCTTTTGATTTTGAGGTAGAACAGATAGATGTGAAGACAGCATTCCTTCACGGGGATTTGGAAGAGGAAATATACATGAAGAAACCTGAAGGCTTTGCAGTGAAGGGTAAGAAAGAACTGGTATGCAAGTTAAAGAAGTCTCTGTATGGGTTAAAACAGTCACCAAGGATGTGGTATCAGAAATTTGATACATTTATACGGGGACTTGGCTTCACTAGAAGCAAAGGAGATCATTGTGTGTATTTTAAATTAATTGGTGACCGTATTATTTATCTGGTCTTGTATGTGGATGATATGTTGCTGGTTGGAAATGACAAAGAAATTATCTAGGATTTGAAGACCCAATTGTCCTCCAAATTCGACATGAAAGATCTTGGTGCTGCAAACTATATTTTGGGCATGGAAATTAAAAGAGATCGGTCAAAGAGGAAGCTCTGGTTAAACTAGAGGAAGCATGTCGAGACAATACTCCAGAGGTTTAATATGCAGGATAGTAAACCGGTGAAGGTTCCTATTCCTGTAGGTGTGAGGTTATCTGCTGAACAGTGTCCCAAGACATAAGAAGAGGAAGAGGACATGTTCCATGTTCCATATGCAAGTGCAGTGGGTAGCCTGATGTATGCAATGGTCTGTACTAGACCAGACATTGCACATGCAGTGGGAGTATTGAGCAGGTTTATGTGAAAACCTGGGAAGGAGCACTGGACAGTAGTGAAGTGGGTTTTCAGGTATTTCCATGGCACTAGTGATTATGGTTTGTGCTACCAAGGAAGACCAGGATTGGACAGAGTGTTGGATATTCATGGCTTTGTTGATGCAGACAGGGCTGGAGATCTGGATCAGGGAAGATCTACAAGTGGTTATGTGTTTAACCTATTTGGAGGTGCAGTCAGTTGGATGAGTAAGAAACAATCTGTAGTGGCACTATCAACTACAGAGGCAGAATACATGGAAGCCACTCATGCAAGCAAGGAAGTAGTTTTGTTGTAGAGATTGTGATCAAGTATGGGGTTAGTACAGGGAGCTATAAGAATAGACTGTGACCGCAAAAGTGCAATTTTCTTGGCAAAGAACCCTGCTTATCATTCAAAGACAAAGCACATTGATGTTCAATATCACTTTGTGAGGGATATGATAGAAGACAGAATGGTGTTGCTGGTAAAGGTGGACACTTTGAAGAATACTGCAGATGCATTGACAAAATCTGTGAGCTCTGAGAAGTTCTCTTGGTGTAGAGAAGCAATGGGAATCTCAGGGCTGAAAAATGACTAAGCTCTCCTGTGGCCCCCTGTGGAAAGAAAACAACAAGTGGGAGATTGTTGGGTTGTGTTATATTCTTTCCACGTAGTTAATAGGGGGTTTGAAGGGCACCCGTAACCCCGTTTGGTTTTGGACCATATGTTAGGTTGGGCGGACCCACCTATGGTTTTGTGCATGATTTTCACACATGTTTTTTGGACGCGATGGTTTTCGGTCCATGGTATTGGACGCGATGGTTTTCGGTCCATGGTATTGGATGCTTTGGCATGTATAAATATGTATTGTAACATTCAAAGGAACATAATGAAAAATCGAGCTGGTAGTCCTGGTTTTGGGATCCAGGGAAAAATCTCTGTGCATATGTGTTTTATGGGTTATGCTCTCGCATTGTTTATTTTCTTTGTTTAAGAATTCATGTGCAGGTAATTTCTGTACAGGGTTAAAACCTACAAAACAATCAAATTTCACACAACCAAATGTCTTTACAGAGAACTTAAATAGATTAGAGACTTAGAGAAACACTGCTACTAAAGCTAAATTCAGAGAAAACATAAGGGAATTCAAAATTTACGAGAATCATCATAGGTCGCATAGCTACACTAGAGAGATGCATCGTACCTAACACACAAGAAAACTACAATACATTACACTTAATACATAGAGAAATTGCAAATGAATCCAAGCATCACACTTAATACAAAAGAAAATTGTGATGCATCTGCACTCAATCGCATTTCCTGAGAAGAAAAATGCAATGGGGCTAATTTTTCTTAAAACATTCAAATTAAACTCTAACAAAACTCAAACTAAAGCTTTATTAAGTCCAATAAATGTCTGAATATGACAAATAGAGTCGATTTTGTAGGTCGTAAAAGGACAGGAAAAGAAAACCACTAAATAACATGTTTCTCCCTAGTATAGTCGCTAACTTGTTTGATGACATAAGCAACCTCACTATACATAGTGTTTTAATATAGAAGAAACAAAGACAAAATTGTGATCCATTCCTTAGAGATATTTGAAATATGGAAGGAATACCTACTTTTAATCCAATATAAGCTTACTCCTTCTCCTATATTTTAGCTCCATCTCCAACTCCATTTTCGATAAGTGGAACCTACAAGTCATCCAAAACAAGAAAGAGAAAAAACCATACAAATATCATATACCAACAACTCTAAACAAGAAGTCAATGATTGATATTCTACATATGTATAAATAATACAATTTTTTTGGTGAAACAATGTTTTTTTGTATTAATAAAGGTAGGTAAGTATTACAACCCTTGTAGGGCTTGGCCTTTTGAATCTCTCCCAGCTATCTTGTCCTTCCTTTTCCACAATAGAAATCCTTAAATTATACCTCAAGCACGTGGATGGATTATGGACCTCTAGACACAAATGAGTAGCATAAGGGCATAATTCAAATTCTATAAAAAGCAACTCACACTCTAAGGGAGGCAGTGAATTCATACTGTACATGAGGTGGTTTTGGATTTACCATTATACGGATTGGATCCACATTAGAGTGAGTTAAGTTCTATGAGATAAGAGATAAGACCTCAATATTAGGACTTTGAAATCTCATCCAACATTAAATGATTAAAACCACTTATGAGCCTTCTAGAGAGAGAAAATTTGAAATATTTTTTTATTTTTTTCTCATTTCCCACAATCATCACACTTTTTGAGGTAGAAATCTGTGTTGGTGAGCATAGTTTCGATGTGTGCAACCTGCGTCAACATAGTCTGTCTTAAATTTAAGTTTGTTGATCCAGAAAAAATTGGTTTTAGTAAATATAATCCGGGATTGTTGGAACTTATGGAAAGGGTATGATTTTGACTTTGTATGGGATGATTGCAAAGTGTGAATGGATGATTATTGATATATATTCAATATCATTTGGTTGAATGTGACAAAACGGCCTGTAGAAAACCACTCATGTTAAAATATCTGATGACGATCTAAAGTTCATCATGATTAAGGGATCAAATTGATTCAAATCACGACACAAATCCTACCTTTTGTATAGGAAAATGAGATATATACATGATTATCAAGCAAGCTAACTCCTTGTTACTTATATAATGAAAACTACCAGACAATATGTGTGGGAAGGAAATCAACTCCTATAAGGTAACTTCAAGGGGGTTCTAAAGGATAGTTAGACCCTCGATACTCCCTTTAGCATCCAAAACCATTGTTTCATATCCTTTCTAATATTGGTCAATGATCTCCTCAATCTCTTTACTTTATTTTTTTTCGTCTCTGTAGGATTAAAACCGAAGGGTTTTCCTTGTTTATTTGATCTTTAAGATACCTTTACTTACCCTTGTTGTTGAGGTCGTAGATATTCTAAGATATAATATTCATTTGGTATAGTGCTTGGTGGATGAAAACACCTTTGGTAGTGCAATCACCTGGACAATATTCCCTAGATGCTTTGTAATAGTGTGGATTAAATCTTTACTAGTTCTTCCATGTATTTCTTTTTATTTCCTTAATCATGTGCTCCTTATCTTTTCCTTTTTGAGTTTTAACACCCAACACCATGGTCATAAATCCAGACTCATGTTCTCCTACCATTCCTTGGCTTCTCAACTTGAGATAAATTGGTGACATTGTACTTTATGGTTCTCTCAAACGGTGCTCAAGTCCTAATTTTCCCACTATTTGAGTATATGTGCTAGAATTTTTTTACCTCCACTTAGGGCCCTGGTGTTCTTCTCGAATGTCCACTTCAACCCCCTCATTCATGGATGGCTTCTCCAAATCTAGGTTTACAACTGAAGCTTCTAGACTATTTCTTCTTGTACAAGATGTTTCCTATGGAATCTCCACATTTGATCCAAATTCATCATATCTTCAATAAAATCGATGTTTTGATCCATATTCAAGAGTGAAAAATAATTATTTCCAGCTAGATCATTGGCCTCTCATTTAAAAAAATTATTTTTAGGGTTTCACCATTTGTTTACTACTTTTTGAAACCATTAATAATTACCTTTTTCGTGTTTCCTTCAACAATTTACCTTAACAGATTAGGAATTCTCAGAATAAGTGGTTGTACTCGTGACAACATTGGCAGCATCATAGAACATGCTCATAATCCAAGGGTTGGCATGAGATATCATCATGGTAGGACATTTCAATGGACTTTGGTAGAGGATGGGATATGCTCATGTACACATAGTATGGAATAGGAGGTATACCAAACCCTCATCATTACTTATGATATCTTAATAAAAGATCTAATTAAGGTTTTGATTCCTCGGAGAATTTATGGATCCTAAAATTCTTTGGGTAGAAAGAAAAGTCTCCCCAAACTGGGGCTTCATAGAAATGCTCTCACTGGATTATAACATTCCTCGCAAAATCTCATGAAGAGGCCAAAATTATTAAAAAAACATAAGGACCATTTTTGAAAACTCAGGCCTTGTCTTCTAGGCTGGAAATGATTACCTTAAAAGTCCTTTGTCACCAATTTCCAAATCAATTTGTCCTTTGGGTTGCTATTTTGTGTAGATCCATTTCACAAGATGCTTCTCAGATGGCCATAACCTAATAAACATAGAAATGAGGGCATGATCTTTCATATATTATCTATACACTTCCAATTTGGTGGGTCAAACCACGTATTCAGGGTTTATTGCTACTTTAGGCAACCATCTAATCTTGAAACGAGATTTGCATAGTGATTCAAGAATCAGATTGTATCGAGTACTTTTGTCAACATTTGTTGCTATAGATTCACCTACATTGTGTTGGTGTTCACGAGTCACTACTTTTTTGTAGGAGGGGCTCATGCCTTCAACACGTCGTGTACCCTCATTATTTAAATTTCCTTGTTGGAATGTTAGTTGTCAGTAGTAGATGGTGTATTAAGAAAATTGTGCATAGCCAAACCCTAACCATAGTAGACGACTAACGTGGACATGACTATAAAATCAATAATAATTTAAAATAAATTTATGATTTAGTGAATTTTTATGGTTTATAGATATGAATCATCAATTGATGATTATGAAAGTTTATCATCCATTTACTTAGGTGGATTGATGTATTGACTTTGCAATAGTATTTAGAATAATTTAATTTAATTATGAATAATTATTAGGTAGATTGTAGAGAATTAACCTCCACCAAACATTTTAGAATATTCATAACAATATAGATAAATAAAGGTTGACATTTCTCTCAAAAGTAGTGATTTGCTTTTTTCCATTTTAATTAAATTGATTATTTAAAAAAATATCATGTACAAATTGTCATATGAAGTGAGTTATGTTTTTTTTGGGCACATAGTATTGATAATTCATTGTTTTGCTCCATAATATTATAACAAAAAAGTGGTTAGAGATTGAAAATCTAAAGTAAATATTTTGATTCTTAAAAATAGATTAATATTTATAAATATGTACCAGCCATTTAATTTATATAATTAGCAACATATTTAAATTTTTTTAAACATCATAAATCTAACCCTATTTCTTGCTATTATCTTTATTTATTTATTTAAAAATCACCCATGGAACCATTTTTCCGGCCAACAATCAATAATAATGGCTATCCTTGAAATGTTATTGTAACCTAACCGTAAATTTCATGAAAAAGAATCTTCGCAACGTCACTGTAAATTGACGATTAAATTATAAAAGAATCTTATTTTTACATGGAAATGTCATTTTGCGTCTTTGAATCTATTCTTTTAAATCTTTAATTTTAGTATTCGAAATTAAAATGAAAAGTTGCCCGTCAAAATATCATTCACGGTTGCACTTGTCAATAGAAGAAAACAAAAGATTTTGTGTGGTAGAATTCTTTGCCTTCACGGTTCCTTCACCATAAAGCGTCGCCCTTTGAGGGAGTCGACTGCCAAACATTACTTCCTATTATTCTTCGTTTCCCCCATCCCAAACTGTTTTTTCCTCAATTTCAACTGTCATTATGAGTTGTGATAATGGCTATTTTTATACAAACGCCGCAATATTATATTAATTTCTCCTTGGTAGCTAAGCGCAAGGACACGTCTATAATAGGACGTTTTGAAGTTTTGTACGATTTCTAAATTTTCCATCCATCCTTTTCTGTTTGAGTGCTTTTGCATTTGTGTGCTTCTGCAGCATTAGGGTAAATTGCTCAGATATCGTTTGCTGCTTAATCATATTAAGGGTTAATTTCGTATTGGTTGGCTATGTATGTTATGGAGTAAAAGCTAATATGTAAAATTTACTCCATAACTTCCAATTTATCAAGTGTTAAAATTTACTGCTCAGCTTCCAATTTATCAAGTGTTAAAGTGTTAAAAGGGATTGACGGTATAGTATCCTAGTGTTCTTATTCAAAATGAATTTGAATGGATTGTATGGGAAATTAAACATCCAATGTTTATTAACATTATTTATAACTAGCATGGAGAGAACATAATTTTCTATTTATTACATTTAAAAATAATATTCACGTTACATAATAATAATAAATTTCAATTTGACCATTACTATATTATTTCACTATTTTAATGTTCAACATTGTTTTTCATACAATGTATAAAATTTATATAAGGCAGTAGAAAATAAAAAATATTATAATTCATTTGTAGAGATGCTTTTTTAGTCGTAGTTCATGGGAATTTTATAATTCTTTCATTGTTCTATATGAAGTTGATATATGCAATTTAATATAAAATTGATATGCGATGTGCAATTTATTTCTATTAACATATAGGATTTCTCTATCCCGTGCACCCCCACCGACACACACATGTGAGTTTCCATGTTGAGTAGCCAGTTTATGATGTAGGTATATGTACAAATACATTTCGAGGGCCTACTTGCCTATGTATTTATGTTTTATACTTTAAGGGCCAACATGCTCTCAATTTTCATTAAGTGGCTAGAGGTCCAAGGTTGTAAATATGATCTAATTGTTGTACATATTTTATGATAATATAATATAAATCCCACTTCACAGTAAAGAGTATTGGAGGTTTTGAGACTCCATAGTGATATGAAACAAGGTGTTAGTGATAGAGAGAAGCCATGTTGTGACATAGAGTATATATTTTTTTAGAGAAAGGATGGGTTATTATCGTTCATCATTATTTCCATTCTAATTATTGGCTTGAGGAGGACAATGGATGGATGTTTGTTCTGATCTACTAGCAGGTGAGCTTGGACTAGCTATGAGTTATTTTGATTTTGTGATGAAGAAAGTGCCTAAAATCCATGAAGCAACATGAGCTCTTGAAGCCCTATGTTGAGAAGTTTTGTGGCCGTAAGTTTCCCCAGAAAGTATGCATCGTGGAGGGAGTAGCAATTCCAAGAGAAGGGTGTACCACATGGGCACAAGTTCAGGGAAGCAAAGTGCCATGGCTGAAGTCATAGTCTTTGGTTTGGTACCTTGGCTGTGAATATGTTGTTTCTTCTAGTTTTCCATTCCCTATGGATTTGTAGGCCTCGCTCAAGGGTGTCCCATGGTTCAAATTCATGAACCACTTGGTCTGTGGTTCGGTGGGACATGGAGAGCCTTTATCAAGTTACCCTTTTTACTCAATATAAGTGTTCCCATCATTCTTTGTTGATTTATGGAATTATACTTGGAACCATAGATTTATGGGTCTTGTCTCAATTCTTGTATTTATTCATATATTCCATTGTGTATTGATGTGAAATACCTACTATTGTATGTTGTTTTTGGTGTATGCTTCTTCATTGTAAACCATATTCTTAGATTTATGCTAATATATAAAATTTTGTCAATTATTTTTCATTTACATTGTGAAATGTTCTAGTTATGGTTTATATGTGGAATTAATATTATAAGCATTATTTAATTACATTAATGTAACCAAATTACTTCTAGGCATAGAAATAGTCTTGTTAGGGTTAGGTGTAAGTAATGCATTTATAAGTGTTGTGGTTCAGGTAGCCTTACCCCGTAAGGGATTGGGAATGAGAACAAGGTGGTAGTAGGGCTTAGTTATGACATTGGACTTGATTAGGCCAGGATTAGATATGAAATGAATAATAATAGCGTGTTCACTAACGGCCTTAGAAAAGTCGCACTTATGAGAATAGACAAAATCCATCTCAAAAGGTGGCTCAGGAGGAAGAAACGCTTAGAAAGAATTAGATGAGTGTAATGACAAAGAAAAGATGAAAAAAGTTGGATAAATTATAACATTGAGAGATAGATTTATGAAAATATAACATTTTTTCTATTTTTTGGGGAAAATTAGTTATTTATAAATATATAAAACACATAATAATTCATGGGGAAACGTTCTAGAATGGAACTTCTTCTTTTCTACTCCACTACATGTGAAATATAAACATGTTCCATACGTATATAGGATATAATATTTTATATTATGGGGGTAGGGTTATGAAGCACAATCTATGCCAGTCTTAATGAATGCATTGCATAGTCAGCTTTTATAAATATGTGTGTGTGTAATTTTTTATATATTGGGGGTAGGGTTTTGGAGCAGAACACTTATCAACTCCATGGAGTGTGATTTGAAAAAAAATGTTACAGTTCTAAAGCGCTTCATCATATCGTGATGGAGAGGTCTCTAAGTAGAGAGGTCTAGCCCAATGTAGCAAAACCATGACATAGTGGAGTAGGCTAAAGTTTAAATTTCATTGAGGGCACAAACACACTGAAGCCACACACTATGGTGACTGATTGAGAACACCACGTCAATGTGCTAGCTACAAGAGCCTACAAGTTTGAATTTCATTGAGCGCACAAACACACTAAAGCCACACACTATGGTGACTGATCGAGAACACCACGTCGAGATGCTAGCTACAAGAGACATAAGATTGATCCATCAAATTTAGAAGATCACTAGTGGAGGAACATATTATAAGAAATGATATGGTTGGGTTAACGAGGGTCCAATAATTCGATGGGTGGGGTTGGACCTCTTACGATGATTACATGGAAATTCCATATTGGATATCAGGCCTTAAGGAATTCCTTGAAAGGTAACCTATGTTTGGTTTGGTGGTTCCCATTGAATATAGGTTGCAAAACTTGTTTACTTAATTGTTTTGACATCAGCCATATCGACATGTTATAGTATCCTCACCATTGGTTCCCCATTGTCCCCACTATTGCTAAGCTCATGAACCTTATGCTAAGATTTCATAAGGGAAATATGTATTTCATTAATGAAATATGATATTAGATAAATAGATGAGTATTTCTCAAGATAGGAAAACTATCTTGGACACACAATCTGTTTGTTGAGAGATTATTTCAACCACACATAAATCTAGTAAAAAAAAATAGAAACAGACTCCTCCAAATAGAAATAATCACAACTAAGACAAGTGGGAACTACATATTCCAACACACCACCTTACTCAGTACTTGTCTCCATATGAATCTACAAAGTCTAGTTGTGGTCAAACATAAAAGAATATGTTGATTTCCATATAAAGGAGAAACCATCCACCAAAATGCATGGGTGCCAACCATTGTGATGAGCCTCATCATTGGGTAACTATATGGACCTTAATTCACCTCCTAGCTTAATCAAATCAACTCTTCTCATAATTTATTACATGTTTTGACTATATTTTGTTTAATGAGATTAGTCAAAGTGAGATATTATGTCTAGTGGACTAATGTGCATTTAATGTAGGGTTTTGAGAGAAAATAAGGGATTTTGGCAAGATTAAAAGTTGAAACATGAATAGGATAAAGAAGTGAGATTCTAGGAGGTAAATCCTCCTCATTTATTCCTCTGTCATTTGAATATTCCTCCATCAATCACACTAGCTCGGAGTACAAGTAACCAAGTCATGAAGATCAAAAGGCAGCCGAGCAAGTGACAGTGAAAGAGTTAGTTTATCTCGTGTTTGAGAGCCAAGCCTCCCTAGATTTAAGGAAGTCATTGGATACTTCAGTTCTATAAATAAGGAGGCCTATAGCCTCGTTAGGATTCGATTTTTTCTGTACAAAAACACTAGTTATTTTGGAGCTCAAGGCTGGTTGAAGACATTGCTATGTAATTTTATGTTTTGAAAATGAGAATGAGATTTTTATTAATCCAACACTAAGTTAACTCAGAGGGCTGAAGCTCTTGGGTTAATGTCCAACCCTAGCAGAAAACACACATCTTCTTGTATCTTTATTCATAGATTGATTTCATAGATTCATGGTTAAATTGTCCTTAGAAGTATTTCATTGCAAGTGGTGTAGATTTGATTAGTTTGTTTATTAGTTTGCTTCCATTTGTGCTTCACTTCTGAAGTAGTTTGGAAGAGATAAAAGAACATCAAAAAGCTATCAATAGGTGTTTTGGCCTCACTTATTCCTTCAGGGATCATGATTTCAGGAAAGGACTTCTATGTAGCCCAAAAAAGACAAACTTCTACTTTCTCATAGAATTTAGAGTTTCCTGTACTTAAGCCAGCATTTGATCAGTTTGCAAAAGTAGGATCTAGTTATCATTTCTTCCATATTTAGTCCTACAATATATTTCATCAATGGTTCCATCTTATTCTGCATGCTTTCCTCATACATGAAGTAGACAACTAGCTCATTAAACTTTGTTTTCCTAGCTTATTGAAATTATCATTATTTACATGCTTTTTGGGCAAATATCAATGTTTGATGCAATGTCGGAGTTTTATAAGTTAAGAGAGATCTCATAGCCAACAACCCCCTTCAAACTTCATCCATCCATGATCATTCCTTTCTTTCACTAAGACTCTCACCAATTTCATCATTTTACAAGGAAACTTCTCCAAGCATGTTGAGCAAATCCAACCATCACCCAACCTTGGCTTTGAGTTATGGCTTTTCTTTCTTCATTCCATCCACCATCCACCTTCCCTAAGAAAAGGTTTCTTCAAAATCTACCCCTTTTATTTTTGCATACCGTTTGTAGATGAATTGAGCTTTTTTCCTTATTACTTAACCCTATTGATTAAATTGGTTCTTGAAAAACCATTTGGTTCCAATAACATTTTCCCCCCCTAGCCTTGGAACATGATCCCATGTATCATTATTTTCAATCTCCTTAAGTTCGTCATACATAGCTTTCACCCAAAACTTTTCTTCTCTTTCTTGACAAAGTTTATTGGGTTCTATCTGTGATAGTAGAGTCAAATTTACATAACTTATACTGCCAACAAGTTTCCTTATAGTTTGGATGCCATGTCCTTGATTTCCAAGAATCTAACTCTCATGATGTTCCTTCTTTAAATACGTGGAGGGTGTCATTGTCTTCTAAGTTGTGCTTTCTTCCTCATCTTCACAATCTAAATCTATTTCATTTAGATCAACGGACCTCAAATCTAATTTTTCTTCATCATTTGAGTTCATATTTCTTTCAGGTTATTCTCATTGTAAACCTACTTCATCTACTATTACGTTGATGCAATCTTCAATCTTCTTTGTCCTCTTGTTGTAACACTTATATCCTTTGCTTCGAATAGAGTATGTGAGCAATATCCCTTCATCAACGCGTTAATCAAACTTCCTAGGATTTGTTTCATTTATTTTAATGAAGCACTTTCTTTCAATAACCTTAAGATGTCTAACTGATGTAGGACTTCCCTTCCATAACTCATCGAGAGTTTTATCATTATTAGGCCTAAGTTGAGTTTTGTTTGACAAATATACTGTTGCCTCAAATACTTCTCCCCAGAAGTTGTGAGACACTCCTACTTCATCTAACATTTCTCCAGCCATTTCTTGGATTGTTCTATTATTCCTCTATATTAATCCACTTTCTAAAGAATTCTAGCCACTGAGTACTGCCTCTTGATGTCATGCTCTCCACAGAATTCCTCAAATTATCTTGAGGCATACTCTCCCACTCTCTCTGATCTTAAGAATTTTATATTTAAGTCTTTCTTAGTTTCTATTGAGCTTTAAACTTCTTGAAATGCTTGAATGCTTCCGATTTCTCTTTTAAGAGGACAATCCAAGTGGCCCTAGTTAAATCATCAATCAAAAACGCGAAAAACCTCTCTCCTTTTGAGGTTCTCGCTCTGTTTGGGCCATGAATCTCTGTGTGAATGAGCTCCAGAGGTCTGGATGAGGAGAACTCTTTCGATTTTAAATGAGTCCTAGTCTTCTTTCCAAACTAAAATGACTTTCAAATTATGTTATTAGGCATTGATAGTCTTGCTAATCCTCTCACTTCTCCCATCTTGCTTACTTTTATAAAATTGTCAAAATTCATATGCTCAAGCCTCTTGTGCCACAACCTTTCTTCACTTGTTTGACATAAACAACTATTAACCCTAGAATCATCAAACACATACATTATTGTGGGTTCTGTTTGCTTTTCCCACGAGTTTTCCACTTTTTATGTTGCTTATCTCATATTCTTTAGATCGAAAATTTACATCATAGCCATTATCACAAATATGGCTAACACTGAGAAGATTGTGCTTGAGACATTCTACATACAACACATTTTGTTCCTCTAGTTTTTGATCAATACTAACTACACCTTTACCCTTGATTCTTGTTGGAGCATTGTTTCCAAAAGTGACATTAATTCCTCTATCCTTTACCTTAAGTGACATAAATTTTCTTTTGTTCCTAGTCATATGTTTGGAACAACCACTATCCACATACCATTTGTTTTCTTGATTATGAGCTCATAAGGTGACACCACACTGATTGTTATTTTGGTGTTTTAATTCCAACTCCCTTTATCCTTTTATATAGTTGTTTCTCTGAAATTTTAGGACTTAGAAAGGTATTCAAACCTACATCTTCACTCGTTGGAATTTTGCCCAAAATTATTACATTTGAAGCATTCTACTTCACTTAGTAAGCGAGAGAAGACATTCTGATTTCTGAGAGACAAATTTTGAGTTTTAGGAATACGATGCATATTATATCTAAGATTTTCATCTCTTTTAACATTGGTCCTTCTACAATATATAGATTTATGTCCAAAGAGATGAGACTTATAGCTGTGGCCATAGAACAAATAGGCATGCCTTTTATTTAAATCGTTATGATATTATGCAGGAGAATACCTTGATCATCTGAATGGTTGGTTCATCCTCCATTGAAGATCTCCTCTCTTCCCTTCTTCTCTTTTGTATTCATTGATTCTTTCAAGAATATTCTTCCCATTTCTTTCTGATTCTTCAAATCCTATTGACCTAAAGTTTTTTTCCCCATAGAAGACTCTTGTGTCTTAGATTAGCCCAGACTGGTTTTGATTCTTGAGGGCCTTTCACTATTTAGGATTTGATCTAGTCTCCTTGTCCCTTCAACAAATTTTCCATTTAAGCCTTTCTTAATCATTTTTTTCTCAAGATCAGTTCTTAGAGAGACAACCTCTGCTTCAAGGCTCTAATAGTTCTCTTCCCACTCTCGGATGAGATCTTGAATAACCTCTTATTTTCATTTAGCCTCATCCAATTTAAATTTCAAAGACAGAATATCATCTTTTCATATCACTTCTTCTCACAACAACACTTTCTCTATGCTCTGCTTTCATTGTCAAGAGCTCTTCACTGAATTCTATTTAGCATTACCTTTGTAATTGTTGACACATCCCTCTCACTACTCTTGTTACTCTATTAGACAGAGTCCTCTGAGGTGCTTCAAACTCTTTGTCTCTATGCGCTTTTCTCACAACACAACCCACTCACACATTTTCTCAACTCCCCCATCTTCTTCATTGTCGGTGATGGATTTTGTTTCGCTAAGACACTTTACGCAAGAAAGTATTTCATTTCTGTCCTTCAGCTACCCAACTATACATAGTCATGGCTCTCCTTGTCTCTCTTGCATCTTCTAGTGATTTCTTGTCATAGTACCCAAAATAGAGATGGACCTTATAGTTCTCCATAGTCTAACTCTATAGAGATTCTATGTTGAGAAATTAATTCTTACATGACCTGCATAGTTCTTTGAGAGTCACAATCTTATTTATCTCTCCATAGATCTTTGATAGATCACATAGGTGACCACTCTGTTCTCATTTAATACAACCATTCATGCAAGAGAAATAGTCGATCTCTTCTTTCATCCTCTCAAATTCATATATGCTACGAATTTTGTCCTTGATTTCTTGTTATAGAGTCTTTTTCAGGTTTATCCCCTTTCAATCTACTAGCTCCTCTATTCTTGCTTTCAATTTTTCAGTTGCCAACCCATATGCATTTAACTCTCTATACTATATTTTCGAATAAATTCCACATCATTGCAATGCTTCGATACTCCTCAGCTCCAATATCTCTAGTTCCTTTGACATTGAGATCCTTGAGAATTTCTCTTGCATGGGACCGAGCGTTGTGACCTGCTGCTTAGTGTTAAGGTGTTATACCTTCAGGATCCTATCAGGGCACTTTATTCCTTTGCTAACCTCTTTGTGCCCTTGGTTCTTTGAACTCTCATGACCATGCTCCATCCCAATATCGGAAGCCCCCTTTATCAAAACTTTTATAAACTCGAACTTTAGTTTTGACATCTTCAACCACCAAAGTGTCGACCTCCGATATGACGTATCACTCCACGTGGAAACTCCTTAGAGGTGACAAATGTCAGATAGTTATGGCCCATTAAACTACCGAGTAATGTTGAATATGCTTGCTGCATGTCCTATCATGCTTCCACATCATGCTGACATCAAATTCCACTATAGCTTATTGAAACCAACCTCATGGTACCATGTGTCCTTTTAGAAGACAGAGAAGAGGGCCCACCAACCTTTGGTTTTGTGATGAAATCCTTAGCTAATATTTATCGACATTCCTCAAGTATTTTAAGTACTACCAACACTTTATCGATATCACAACTTTTAAAGGCTCCTCACTTTAAGGAGTTTTGATACTATGATAACAAATATGATAATGTTTCAATGTGTCGATTCTCTGATGTGATGATGCTCCAATGTGCCAATCTCTAGGGTTCTAATATCCTCCAACCTCCGATACAACCTTCTCTGGTGTATCGAATCTTCGATATTCCAATATCGTGATGTTCTGATGCACCGATATGTTGACCTTCAGTATTTCGATGCATTGATGTACCGAACCTCTGATATTTTGATATCTTGATGTGTTGATGTGCTGATATACTAACCTCTGATATTCAAATGTGTCGATATCATGACCTCTAGGGTTCCAATATGCCGATATTTCTTCCTTCCTAAGGGTTCACAACCCTGAACTTCTTCAGACAATATAGTTTGATCTAGGAATCCATTTCTGAACCTCCGTATATCATTGGAAATTTTTTCTAGAGAACTTTCCAATAGAGAGGGTCAGATGTAGGCTTTGATTCCTTCTTCTTCTTGGAATATGACTTTAAATTTCTTTACTCATTGTCTCTTTGAACAACTAAAATCACACCCACCAGGATGATCTTCCACATGAAGTCTGTAACTACCATGGACTTCCATCTGGTCCATCACTGTAATCATCATTTTATGGATTTTCCATTAAGTCTGCTGTTATGATGACTCTCTACTTAAATGTTGCAGTTATCATAGGAATCGTTATAAGCCATGAATTTGCTCCAACATGCATTCATGCATGTCTGGTTGACATCGGTGCAAACATTGATGCACAATATTAGGACAACCACCATCAATTTTCCAACAATCTCATGAAACAATGGATAGTAATAATCAAGATTATTTGAATATCCAAGATGCTTCACCTACATTCTTATTTGGTCCACATGCTACTGAGATAAATGAATATGTGCCCACCATTTATGTAAGTTTTAATATCCATGATATGGTTCTGCATAATAACATGCTTGATTTAGGAGCTTCACAAACTTATATGCCTAATATTGTTATGGGTAATCTAGGGCTAGGTATTAGTAGACCCTGAAAGGACTTGTTTTCATTTGATTCTAGAAAAATACAGTGTCTAGGTTTGATTAAAGACTAGGTTGTGAACATGACTCAAATCCTAGCAAAGAGTATAGTAATGGATGTCATGGTAGATGATATACCACCAAGGTTTGTAATGCTAATTTCTCATGCTTGGGCAACTAAAGTAGGTGGTACTTTGTAGATTGGCATGTCATATGACTCCATCCCTACTTTTGGAGAAAAAAGAAGACCATATAGGGAGGTTCAAATGAACTATGTGGTAAGCAGTAGGGAAGAACAATAAAATAATCAAATTTATGTTGTAGACACTGATTTGTGGTCAACAATTTTATTTAATGATTTGAATTTGGAGGAAGAAAATCACTAGCAAGTGGAAGAGAAAATTTAGACAGAAAATGAGCAAGTGTCTGACATAGATGAGACATGGAGTATGCATTTTGATGGCTCTATTTGCAAAGAGATATCAAGAGATAGTATATGGATCATTTCTCTATATGGAGTCATTCGAGTGTATTCTTTTCAGTTATATTTTGAGCGTTCTAATAATGTCACTAAATATGAGGCTTTCGTCATTAATTTGAACATACTTAAAAAGTAAAAATCTGAAAGGATTCAAATTTTTGGAGACTCGGAGATCATTATAAATTAGGTTAAACGATTATATCAGACAAAGCATTCAAGGATTAGAGCTTACATAAATGAGGTTTGGGATTCATTTGATAATTTCTTTGTTGAGCCCAAAATTTCAGTAGTTTCTAGACATCAAATTTGCATTGTTGATTCACTGGCTAGTACAACAAGTATGTTCAAAATTCATATTTACCCAAATAAGAAATATCATGTAGACATGGGATACTAACCCTCCATTCCAAACAACCTAAAGAACTTTCACGTCTTCGAAGATTATCAACAAATAGAGAGATTTTTGGAAATGACTAGTGAGATTTCCAACCATCATATTAATGAAGACAAAGGTTCAAAAAATTACGCTGATGTAGATGACTTTGTAAATGTTATAGGAGATCAAAAAATAATCTAACTAAGAAATAATTTATTTCCTAATGTGTTAGTGCCTTTGTAAAATTTATTTGACATGAGTGATGTGGTTCTCAAACCAAAAATGAAGCCTCACAATAATAAATTAGAGGGCTGAAATTTAGGTACAAAAAGGGAACCAAAGGTTGGAAAATTTTCAAGTTATTTAAATGAGGAGAAAAAGGAGAAATATGTTTCTTTATTGAAATAATTTTCTGATTTCTTTGCATTAAATTATGAAGATTTAAGGGTCTGGACAAAATTATAATTCAACATACTATACCCTTAAAGGAGAATGAAAATCGTTTCCAGAAAAAACTGAGGAGAATTAATACTAAACTACTGTTAATAGAGAAAGAGGTGAAAATTTTGTTGGATGCTAATATTATAATTTCCTTGAGCTATTTGAAATGGGTTGCAAATATTATACTAGTAAGGAAAAATAATAGGGAGTTTCAACTATGTGTGGATTTCAACTATGTTTCATTGAAGGATAATTCCACATTTCCTAAGATGGAGCACATTTTGAAAAGTGTTGTTGGATCGTAAAATATTTCAATGATAGATGGTTTCTCAAGGTATGATAAAATATTTGTGCATCCAGAAGACCAACAAAAGACAACCTTTACTACACCATGGGGAACATTCATCTATTCCAAAATGCCTTTCCGATTAATGAATGCAAGAGCTACATTTCAGAGGGACATGAACACATATTTTGCAACGAAGACAAACACATTTGTGGTAATATATTTGGATTATAAAATATTATATTCATTATCTGATTTTGAGCATTTAAAACATCTTAGGAAAGTATTTTTGAAATGCAAAAAATTTGGTATTTCACTAAACCCCAAAAACACACATTTTCTATGAAATGGGTTAAGCTTTAGGGTCAGATAGTATCTAAGAATGACATCCAAAGTGATCCAAAGAAAGTTGAAGCAATAGAGAAACTTGATTAACCGAAAAGAAGAAAGGAGATTTAGCAATTCTTAGGTAGAGTAAATTTTCTATGGAGATTCATTCCATTTTTTTTGAAATATTAAGGGTAATTAACAACATGATGAAGAAGAAAAATGGTGTCAAGAGGAAATAAGTGGTATGAAAGGAAAGATCCAGAGCATACTAGCATAGTGACTCAAGGGAGAGCCACATTTGTAGAAAAGAAATAGTTTGAAGAAATAAAATCAACAATAACTAAATCTCCTATTCTTATCAGCACAGACTTATCATTGGATTCCCTAGTATTTTCATTTGCTTCAGAACATACTATCTCAAGAGTTTTATTGCAGAAAAATCAAGAAAATCAAGAGTAGTCGATGTCATTTTTCAGCATAATTTTGAGATATGCTCAGCTAAAATATGGTAATATGGAAAAACAAGCCTTTTCATTATTGAAATCACTTATATATTCCGTATTTTATGTTCTCCACTCTCATGTGATGACACGTGTTCCTAATGTTGTTGTAAAAGACATCCTTATTCATCCTAACTTTGATGGTCATAGAGGTAAGTGGATTGCAAGATTATTGGAGTATGGCCTAGAGATTAAACAAAAAATGGACATAATTGTTTTCTCAATTTTTCCAATGATTGATAAGAAAGACTTGTTTTTAAAGTATGTAATGAACTTAGAAATTCTCCCTAGTATAGTAACACAATCTATGTTCTACAAAATTTGGAAGCCCCACCAGGGATGGGTAAAACTAGAGCACAATCTTCGAAGCTGAAAAGTGCCAAGTACTGTTGTATTGATGGTTCCTTGTTTTGGAAAGATCCAACAAAGGTCCTTTTGAATTGCCTCATTGAAGTTGAAACAAGACAAGTGGTAAATGAAAGTCACCAAGGAGTGTATGGAGGAAATTACTACTGGAAAGCCATAGATAATAAAATCCTTAGGCCATGATACTATTCACCAAATCTTTCTACATATGTACACAAAGGGGTAGCATCTTCTTTTAAGTGCCAAGTTTTGAAGGAAAAATAAAGTTATTGTTATTACCTCTGAAAACAATCTCAGTTGAAACCCCATTTCAGTAATGGGGGTAAGCATTTATTGGAGAAATTCATCCACACTCTTTAGGTTGTCATCAATGGATATTAACTGCCACATACTACTTTACAAAATGGATTGAAAATATACCTACAAGACAAGCTACTGATAATGTAGTGGTTCAGTCTTTAGAAAGTATCTTTTCAAGCTTTGCCTACCCTAGAAAAATAATAATAGATATGGCTCATTCTTTTAAATCCCAGAAAGTGGTTAAATGATGTGATAGTTATCATGTTACATTAGGTAATTCCATAGGCTGTTGACCCCATGGTAATGGACTAGCTCTAACATCTAACAAAAGTTTTGTCATAATTATCATGAAATTGTTAGAAGAGAACAAGGCTTGGAATACCAACTTGAAGTTTGCAATATGGGCAGTGTTGGGGAAATCATATTTGTTATAATTCCAAAATTAAATTATCAATCTGGGACTCGAAATCTTTGAGGCACAAGCACAGGTAATGTAGGATTGCATAATCTAACCTAAATTAGAGTACAAAATCAATTTATTATTTTAGTGTTATAAAATAAAACCAATTAAAATAACACACCATACACTTCTTCGAAAAGAACACCTATGATAACAATTCTAACTTGAAAGATACTATTGAAAGAAACTGATTGCAGCTTAATCTATGAAAAAACTTCAATTCAAGACTCCTAATCTAAATGAAATAAATCATTCGAAAGGAGGCACACACTTCATAATCAAGAAACTCATAATCGAAACTGAAAAGTAAATGAAAGTCAAATCAATCTGCATTAAACTGATATCTCTACTTGTGCAATTAAATTCACACTTGGACTTGATCTTACAAAGAAATGATTATGCTGCGAAAAACAAGAAAGATTCTAATTGAAAAGAGATCTGATTGCTAAGTTAAATCTCGGGTGATGAAACAAATAAAAAAAAATGCTCAAAAGAAACAAAGTAATGAAAACCTAGCTGCAGGATATTCGCTAAGCTCTATGCACTATACCTAGTTGCAGTTCCAAATTAAGACCCTAGCATAGAGAGGCACCATGCCATTCGAAGATTATAGACATTTCATTGATATCTGTGATCAAAGTACATTAGACGATAGGGCTAAGACGTCTGAGTTCTACTTGCATAACATGGCTTTGACAGATATGAATGTATGGGACTTTAATGAAAAGCTAGGGGATTTATAGTTGATGGCTTTCGAATCATGGATGAACAACCATGAGGAAGCAAGGGTTGCAGAAATGAAGAGGATATTGGCAAGGGAACAAACAGAACCTCTTATGATTAGTGTTGAGCAGTCTAATCCAATAGTTGTCATTAGCACACATAATTTAATATCAAATGATCCTGAACTTACACCCAGATATCTTGTTTCCCGAGAGCAATCCATTACACATTTTGAGGACATGTTCAAATTGCTAGTGGATGATAGCATGCAAGCTTTCCTAAGGAGATGGAATACTTTGCCATACAATTTGAGGATTAGAGAGTACCACTCTCCTCAAAGGATGAGAGAAGCACTGAACAAGACACCCATGTACAAGCAATCCTTCCAAAGGATCAAACTCAATTTGGTTGGCTTGAGACTCAATGCACCAATGCTCTTGGGGATGTTAGAAGGAAGGAAGGAAGAAGAAGAAAGAAAGTAGTGGGAGGAGGTAGAAAAGAAGGCAGGATTCTATGCACAAGAAGAGGAAACCACAACAGAAGCATGGGATGTCAGGGAGGCCACTAGAGCTATGAAAGACATGGATATTGATTAAGTTTCTCAGAGGATGAGAGACACTTTCAGTAGGGGGTGACGATGAGCCTCATCATTGGTTAATTCTATGGGCATTAATTTACCTTGTAGCTAGTTAAATCAACTATTCTCACAATTTGTTACATGTTTCGATTATATTTTGTTTATTGAGATGAGTTAAAGTGAGCTATTATGCCTACTGGACTAATATGCATTGAATGCAAATTTGGAAGAGCAAATCAAGGAATTTTGGCAAGACTAAGGTTTCAAACTCGAATGGAACAAGGGGGAGATATTGTAGGAGGTAAATCCTCCTCATTTACTCCTCCCCATTCGAATATTCCTCCATTAGTCACACCATCTCAGAGTGCAATCAATCAAGTCATGAAGATCAAAAGGTAACCAATCTAGTGGTAGACAAAGAGTTAGTTCATATTGAGTTTGGGAGCTGAGCCTCCCTAGATTTAAGGAAGTCATTGGGACTTCATTTTTATAAGTAGAAAGGCCTAGAGTGTCATTAGGATTAGATTTTTTTTGTTGTGAAAACACTACTTAATTTCAGGCTCCAGACTTGTGGAAGACATTGATGTAATTTTCTATTTTGATAATGAAAATGAGATTTTTCTTAATCCAGCACTGAGTTAACTCATAGGGTTGAAGCTCTTGGGTTAGGGCCCAACCCTAACAGCAAAGGTTACTCTTCTTGTATCTATATTCTTGGCTTAGTTTCATAGATTCTTGGTTAAATTATCTTTATAAGTATTTCGTTGCAAGTAATGTAGATTTGATTAGTTGTTTATCATTTTGCTTCCATTTGTGCTTTACTTTAGTAGCAGGTTAGTAAGGGTAAAAGGAGTACCCCAAACCTTTTAGTAGGTGTCTTGGCCTCACCTCTTCCCTCAGGGATCATGATTTGAGGAAATGGCCCTTATGCAGCCCCAAAAAAGACAGATTTCCATTTTCTCATAATATTTAGAGTTTACTATACTTGAAATAACATTTGATCAGTTTTTCCAGTGTAGGATTTAATTACCATCTCTTCCATATTCAACCTTACACTATATCTCATCGATGATTCCATTTTATTCAACAATTTTCCTCATGCATGAAGTAGACAACTAGTTCACTAAATTCTTCTTTTCTAGCTTGTTAGAATTATTTTTGTTTACATGACTTTTTGGAAACTATAAATGTTTGATGCAGAGTAGGTGTTTCAGAAATATAAAGAGATATCATAGCAGGAAACTACCTTACAACTTCATCCATACATAATCATTCCTTGATTTCACCAAGATCTCCACCAATCTCATCATTTTACATAGAAATTCCTCCAATCATGTTCAGTGAATCCAACCATCTCCTAACCTTGGTTTTGAGTTCTCAGTGATCCTAGCCATTTTATCACTCCACTCCACCAATCCAATAGCTTCCCTAAGCCTTCCATGACCTCCAACAACCATCGCGTTGCTCTTGGCTATATCTAGTAGAAATACAGGGAATCCTGTAGGTTTTCCTAGAGTGGCTTGTTCTGAGGCTGAATTGAGGGAAAACCTCTAGGAAGCTAGACTAGGTCACCCAAGGGCCTCCAAAACCTCCCAACCATCCACCAGCATCACTAAGCCACCTGCCACGTCACCAAAAGAGATTAGGGTTTACACTCGATTTTCCATAAAAGGAATAAAAATAACGAAACTAATTTATTTCACTCCTTTACATGCATATCAATAATGTTTGATGTATTTAACTTCCATGCTTATGATTGTAGCATTTCATACATGTTAGCTTGGCATTATTGTAAATCATAGTTTCTTAGCAGTTAGTTAGGAAATGGTGTGTTTTAGCATTGAGTTTCAGTCTCTTTCATTATTGTAGTAGATAATATTTCTCATAGAGTATATTCCTTTTTATTTCATTAGTTATCAAGATTCTTCTAAATCCATAGAATTCTGTCTTGAAAACCCTAGTGGTCTCTCACCAACTAAATAGTGACAAAAGGCAGAACCATCACTTTCACTTGTGTATACAGTATTGTAACCTCCAATTTTGTATGAATCCTGGGTTAATAAAGTAAAGGTGGTAGCTCTAGGATTTTCCACATTCTTGTTGCAATACTCGTGCTCATCGACATGATCCTGCCATACCGTTGTACTTGTGGGCTAATGTATGCAATACAATTGTTTATTTGGAGAACAAAAGCCCTCATCGAATTATCAGGATGAGTACACTAGAAGAAGATTTTCCAGGTAATAAATAAGATGTGGCACACTTTAGTATATTTAGTTTATCAATCTACTTTCATGTTACGAAGGATTAGTGGAGAAAGCTAGAGCCAAGAACTGAGTTGGGTATATTTGTGTGGTACACTCATACACCTCACAACTATTGGGTGTAAGTTCCATCCAATAAGATGATCGTGGTTCAAAGAGATTTGAAGTTTTATGAAGAGAAGCCATGTGATATTCTTGACCAGGAGATATTCCCTTGAGAGGGAGCCTCAATTACATGCAGATGTGGAGATTTTATCTCCAAAGAAGGAACCTCAGGGTGATGTGGAACTGCCACATGTACGGGAGAAGAGAGTAGAAGCACCCACTCATGCAGAGACTTCCAGAGATGGAAGGAAGTGCACGGAGAAGCTAACATATTAATGCATGATGCTAGAGAGAATGTGGGAGCACCCACATCACAACTCAAGAAGAGGAGGTCACCAAATCGATACACTAGCTACATGGCTCTGATGAGCAAGAGTGTAGAGGTTGAGGCATCCTCATTCGACGAAGTAGTGCAACAAGAAATATGGGTTGATTCCATGGTTAAGGAATATGAATCCATTATCAAAAGCAGTGTTTGAGAAGTTGTCCCAAAACTAGTAGACATGTTAGTGGTGAGTTTCATATGTCTTTACGAGGTAAAGCAAGCAGCAGATGGGAGTGTGGAGAAACACAATACCATATTATGGCTAGAGGATTCTCTTAGGTGGAGGGAATTGATTACGATGGTACCTTCTCTCTAGTAGCAAGGGACTCTCCAATCAGATCTATTATAGTCACGTCAACACATATGGGATGGATGATACATTAAATGGATATGAGGACAACATTCCTCAACTGTGTGGTTGAGGAAGATGTGTATATTGAGTAGCTGGAAGGATTTGAGACCTTCAACGGAGAGTTACATGTGTGCAGACTCAATTGAGTACTATACCGACTCAAAAAGGACCCCATGCTTGGTACACCATAATTGACAACTATTTCATTGGGTTCAACTTCACCAAAAGTGAAGTTGATGTGAACCTTTACCATATTGTTGTTAAAGTTAAATTGTTGGTTATAGTATTATATGTCGATGATTTGATTCTAATAGGTGATGGTAAGATGATAAAATCTTGCAAAGAGGATCTTACAAGAGAATTTGAGATGAAGGATCTAGGGCTCATGAATTACTTTCTTGGTATGGAAGTATGGAAAGGAGATGAGGAACTATTTGTCTTTGAGGGAAAGTATGCCAACAAGATACTGAAGAAGTTCTAGATGGAGAGAAGCAAACCCATGGAGACACCACTAATAGGTAACTAGAGAAAGGAAGATGCTACCTTAGGTGAAGTAGTGGAGGCTACTATTTATAGACAACTTACGGGTTCATTTATGTATTTGGTGAACACACGACCGAACATGTGTTTTTTTGTTAACTAGCTTAGTTAAGCCATGGTTAAGCCAACCAAACTTTATTCGAAGGAAGTTGAACATGTGTTGAGATACCTCAGAGGTACTGCTCAGTTTGGTCTTTGGTACAAACAGACAGAGGGAGTGAAGCTTCAAGGCTTCACAGATGCAGATTGGGAAGGGAGTCCATATTGGTACAATAAGAAGGAGAGATTATTTGCACGTAGTTCAATAGAAGAATAGTAGATGACTGCTAGTCAAGCATCTTGTGAGGCTATATGGATGAGGAACATCCTTGTTGGATTCTTTGGTCGGTAGATGGATCCTACAGTGATTTACTGTGATAATCAAAGTTCCATCAAACTCTTTGAGAATCTAATTTTTAATGATCCGTCAACCATATCAACATCTGGTATCACAATCTACAAGATTTTGCGCAGAGGAGAATCACGTTGCTGGAATACATTCCTACAGAGGAGCAGGATGTAGATATTTTGAAAAAGGCACCATCAAAATTAAAATTTTAGTTTCACAAAGGCATGGTGTAGCAGATAATATGTTTCTTGTTAAGAGATAGTGTTGACAAATGCAACAAGAAAATCCTGATTTAATTACGTCCTTGAATTAAATTGTAATTCCAGTTCTCATGACAACTTGTAATAGTTAAATAAGTTAATTTGACTTAGTTGGCCTAGTTAATTTGAGTTGGGAGTCTATCTAGAGTTATGTAGAGTGGTTCCTAAATTTTAAGGGCTAGGTTGCATTTTTTTGAGTTGTAATTATTTAATTCAATTTAACTGAGTTAAATTCAGTTAAACTATTTCCAACTTATGAAGGAATTAGTGTGAGATCTAGTAGTGGGTTGTAAGCTGTAGTAGTGTGGTATAACCAACACTCCTCAATGAGTAAACTAAAGATTCACTCATAAGTAACTCATACATGTCAGATAAGAGAAAGACCTAGTTAAGATTGGAGTTTAGGGATAATGTACTAGCACTTGTATATTCATCCAAATTGTACATGTGATGCATGCAATAAGAGGATGGCCTATGATGGTTTGTGGAGTTATGGATGAGGAATTTTCCAATTAAATATGGGTTCATTCCCTCGAAAACCGCGGAAGCAAACAAGAGCTTGGCAAGAAGCATACTTGGCTAAGTATTGGGTAGAGCTTGTTTGTGAAGCAGTGAGATAGATTGAGATAATGCAGAGGTTGCTCGGGGTTGAGAAAAACATTGTAATCTTCTCATATTTTCTAAATAATGTAATATAGATATTGAAGAGGGTTTTTAGCTGTGGCTTTCCCCAACAAATTATTGTGTTATGTGTGATTAAATTCTTTCTCTTTTATGCTTAGCGATTTCATCGATTGTTTATTGTTTTCGTTGATGAGTAGAGTAGACTCAAGTCAATTGTTTTAGCATATTACAATTTGCAGTTTGAATCCACAAGGAATTTCTACATTATTTGATGTAGAGGAGGAGGTTGGGAAAGCTTCAATGAGAAGAAAGACAGAGAGGAAAACAAATCATGTTGATAGAAAGAAGGAAAAAACGCTAAAGGCTTCCAAAATCACACAAAAACCTACTAGAAGGGTAACTAGAAGTCAGAACAATCTAGACCTTCTTGCTCAGGCTGTAGAAGCCATGGAGCAATGATTAGTTTACTTCAGAGGGCGGAGAAATACACAAAACCTAGTTTTTTTGGACAAACCCTAGTTTTGTTGCATAAACCCTAATGGTCCCTTGTCTTCTTAACCTACTTAGTTTAATCTTTTTGATAGTTTATTAGTTTTGATATGTTGTTGTAAGATTTCCGAGGCTTTTCAATGATTAGTTTACTTCACAGGGTGGAGAAATACACAAAACCTAGTTTTTTTTGCACAAACCCTAGTTTTGTTGCATAAACCCTAATGGTCCCTTGGCTTCTTAACCTACTTAGTTTAATCTTTTTGATAGTTTATTAGTTTTGATATGTTGTTGTAAGATTTTAGAGGCTTTTGTGGTTGAGGGAGTACGAGTCAACATGAGGAAAAAAGTCCTTGAAAGGAACAAGTAGTTACAAAGGCAGTTACACAATTTCAACATAATTGATAATTGACAGGTTCATGCAACAATTTTCTATAAGGAGGGAAGACAAGTTTCAATTTAAGATATCAACCCTACAAACAGGTGAACAAATGGAGATTCTATAATGAAGTAGTGACCTCATCTTTGTTATACAATACTAGTAGGAAATACACACACAATTTTTACAAATCAGTTTTGACCAATGATGTATGCATATGGAGATCTGAGTAGCTAGGATGATAGGATTATTATTATTTTTGTTAATTAAACTTTCAAATTATGTACATATCTTGTAATTATTGCTACCAAACTCTATGGAACTTATCTCTATTTTATTTTTCCTATATATTACATGACAAATATGGCCAAAGGTTGGTTTTTGAAAAAGGAATAGCCATTGTTTGTGTGTTCAAAGCTTTATAAGTTTGCCAAGATCAACATATTTCTACCAGTGATACAATTATTCATGTGGTAGTATATCTTAATATGTATTGTATTATTTTTATGTTTCAATGTTTCGTTCTTTGTAATCTCATTTGAATGTGTGGTCTTATGAGGATTTGAATAAGAGTAATTGATTCAAAATTCATCCATGATTTGATGCCCTCGGTTAAGATATTCAAGTATTCCTATCTCTATCGTTTAAAGCTACATTAGGATTCATTTTATATGCCCTAATATAATGGAATTTCTGGTATTTTCTCCCTCCAGGTATAAAAATGACAAAGATCTAGGATGTGCTATCTACCTTGCATTTATCAATCCTCATCACACAGCTAGTATCTTGGTAAATTGACATAAACCCTAGCTGGTTAACCCTATTGCCCAATGGAATATCTCCATAAGGCTCAAAGAAACCCTACATCTACAGAACAGCCCAACGAAACCCACAACACAACTGAAGATCTAGCCACTTTTGTCGGTGTAAAAGTACACTTCTACATCTACACAGCACGACTGAAGATCTGAAGATCTAGTCACTGTGTAAAAGTACACTCATTTGTTGATTCAATGATTACACTGTCTCTAGATTGAAGGAGTGTCTCTCTAGCTTGAAGGAGCCAGCCTTGAATCTATAAGTTAAATTGCAAAGCTAGACTTGAATCTATAAGTTAAATTGCAAAGCTTACGTTAGAAGCTTGAAGGAGCCAGCCTTGAATCTATTAGTTAAATTGCAAAGCTAGCCTTGAATCTATGAGATAAATTGCAAAGATTACCTTCGAAACTTCTCTCCTACAACCCAGAGAAATTTTCGAAGTAATAACAATTGGGTCAGTGAATCTATAAGTTAGATTGCAAAGCTTACCTTAGAAACTTCTCTCCTACAACGAAGAAGAGAAATTTTCTGAGCGATAACAGTTGGGTCATTGAGTTGAATGGACAAACTGGCATCGTCAATTTCTGTCAACTGCAAAAGAAAATAGGACCAATTAACCGGTGAATTTATAACACAATCTTTTTTAATGGAAAATGAAATGAACACGATATAAATCATACAATGGGTACAACTTCTCCCAGGATTTCGAAGCGCCATACAGTTGTATATAATCTTCGTTGTAATCCTCTTGTGGATAGTTTAACATTATGTGCGAGGCATCGCGGTTAGTTAGCAGTGAAAGACAATTCATAATGAAATCCTATTCTAAAGCCATATATATATTCATCGTGAATCCTTAATACTCAAAATTTGCTCGCACATAATTTCTTGAGAGAGCAACACCTTAGAAGCATGGTACGTCTAAACAAAATAAAAATAATACCAATGACAAGGAGTGGAAAGAAGAACCAATAAAGACGCCATCGCTCCATAACACCACCATTCCAGTTACGTAGCGTACAACCTTTGTCATGTGCTTCTACTGATGAATCTCTTTTTAGGCTTCACAAATTCTCTTCTGGCTAGCGCACGGCCTCCGCAATGTCTTGCTACCAATGAAGTCTCTGCGTCGCAAATTTTGTTGACGGCCTTCCTGCATATTCATTCTTCTTTATATTGTATATACAATAACTTAACCATACCCATCCTTTATTCATATTCATTATACTATTTATAAATGCTTCCTTTATTCGTTTTTCGAATTATCTCTATACGACGTCTGTTTTTTCCAGCAATAACAATTCAACCAACGATCGCATGGCTTCCAGCAATAAAAATATATTTATGATATAAGAAGACCCTACCGTTTATTCATCCACGTAACTCTAGTGAACATTTATGCGTTTTGGAATAGGCATGTAGACATATGTTAGAATTCAAAGAGCCAGACGTTTAGAATTCCATTTATGTTTTTGAAATTTATTTTTAAAATTTTTCTAACTAATTATCATACTTGGTCATTAATAACAAGAACAATGAATTTTTAATTACAATTTAATAAAAAAAAAAAATTAAATATTATTTAATCATTCTGTTTAGATATTTGATTTAGATATAGGGAAGTTATCTTTATACATTTTATCAGTTTTTTCAATTTATATTATTTTATTTAAAAAATTTAATTAGCAAAATGCATCTTTTAATTTACATCATCAAAAATTTTAGTCAACAAAATGATTAAAATACTCAATTCCAATAAAAAAAACAACCATCTACCTAAAATATCACACATTTTATTTTATTTTAAGTTAAAAATAATACTATCTCAAACATTTTATCCTATTTCTGTAGCAATATAAATATTACAAATATAATCTTATCTCAAAACTAAAAAAAAAGTGAGAGTGATCAAACCATGTGTTACAAGCTTGTGGTAAACTTAGTTTCGTGGTCGTTCACTGCATGAATAAAAAACATATTGAGAAGTGTGAAAATGATGCATTTAGAAGCCGATGCTTTCATATATATATATATATATATAAAAGTGTGAAAATGATGCATTTAGAATCAGATGCTTTCATATATAATATATATTATATTTTATTTTATATATATATATATATATCGATTTTATAACAGGGAATACATTGTCTTGGCAATATTTAATTTTCAATTACCGGATACATTTTTCACAACGTGTAATTCTCCAAAACTGCTTGAGGAACAGAGATGTCAGTGTACGCAACCTCCATCGTTCTAAATAAATATTAGGGAGAAAGTGATTCTCCGAATTTGTTAAACATGCTCAGTTATAATGACGACAGCATATCGTTTGGAAGAGGCCGATAATTTCAAACTCTGAAAATCATCATATTGGTGACGAGGCTCCTTTAGTAACTCTATCGAGTGATTGCATTTGTTTAAGAAGAAAACAATGCGACATCTTACCAAATACAAATCGGATAAGATTAAAATTAGACGAAGTGTTATATACGTAATGTCCAGGTCCACTGCCTCGCCGTATTCACCGAAGACTCCTCTACATTTAAAACTAAAAGTGAAATTTAAAAGGTATTTAAGGATTGGAATATTATTTTTATTTTTTATTTATTTTTTTAGAGAAATTTAATTTCGTTATTAATAATAATTATTAATTAGATGGTAATGGAGCATATTTTTATTAATACTCTAGGAGTAATTACAGTCTTTTTACATGGTTAATTAAATAGAAAAAAAAGTATTATAATAATTATCATATGAAATGAATTTTTATTTTTTAGAGCACATTGATAAATTTTGTTATTTTAATAGGTTATTGTGACAAAATTTATATATATATTAAGAAACTTTATGATAATATGCTTTTCCAATCATTTAATTTATTTAACTTATATTGCTACCATAATATAAAAATATAAGGTTTTTGTTGTCTGGTTAATTTTCTTTTGATGTGTAGGATTAATTCTTAATGTAATATAAGATTTATGTAGGGAATATTGAAATAAATCATTTTCTGTGTTTTTTTAAATTTTATAATAAAAACTAAATGTTAAATATTTTAATCAAATTATTTGAATAACAAATACTTTTAATTACTTATAATTGAATATTTTGAAAGAGTTTAGAAAATTTTAATTTAAGAGATAAATGGTAAAAATTTAACTTCCATTAAATATTCTTTAAATGTTCTTAAATATTTTTTAATGTTCTTAAAAATAATAAATATATTTCGAACATAATAATGTTCTTTGCCATTTTTAATTAAATAAATTATTTAAATAATATTATATAAACCTCTGTATTTTTAAAAATTATAATATTTTTGACTTGTATGGTTAATAAAAAGCTATCCTATTATAACAAATTCCTTTTATTCAAATATTTCTAAGACTTTATATATAAATATATATTTTTATAATTTATGGTAAATAGTGAATCTATTTCTGAATTGTTCACAGGACTATTATAAACAAAACCCAGGATCGAATCTATCATATACAAAACCGAGGATTGAATCTGTGATATAGGAGTAGATAAGGGAGGCTTATGTTGGGCACACGTTATTCCTGAAGTTCTAAACGATAGAACTTCGGTCCACCTCGGCTAGCAATTCCCACTACGAGGAGTGTCAATCAAGGAGAATTCAGGAAGAAATTTATGGCATTTTCAAAGGCTTTCAGTTATTCAACCAGTTGCCCACTTTTACTATGTACTTAAACTACTCTTTTCATTCTCCTCCTCACCGAAGTTTATTGTACCATGCTCACGACGGCTTTAATATTAATATTTAGAATATACGTTACTATTTAATTCAATATCAAGATATCCAAGTCTAAAACCAAAAGTTTACTATTCACTTCACTATCAATACATCTGCTCCAACTTATTTTATGAATATTAATATTTAGATGTATGTTACTATTTAATTCAATATCAAGATATCCTATTCTAAAACCAAAAGTTTACTATTCACTTCACTATCAATATATCTGCTACAATTTTATTAGAGGATCTTCAATACAAGATTGAATTACAATATCATAATTCCCTTGTCCTTAAAGCAGATGGGAAATATTAATTAGGCCACGATCTTCAATACAAGATTGAATTACAATATCATAATTCCCTTGTCCTTAAAGCAGATGGGAAATATTAATTAGGCCAAATTATTTTCAACTTGTTAAATTTTTTCCTACATATCCTAACATATTTTCTAATATAAAAAACCACCCACTAACCACAATTTGACTTACATTTTTTGAAAAATTAAATGTAAATATTTAATTAGTAAATGTAGCTAGAAGTTAATTTAGGCTAAGAAACAAAACATTTATTTTATTATAAAATTGATATTGGTTAAAAAAAAGCTATAACTTTATTTTAAATTATTACTATTAGTCTTTATAAAATAATAATATATAAATAAAGATAGATATATATATAAGAATATGAGACAAGATTATTAATAATAGAAAGTTTCCACCACTTTATCATGGAAATTTATAATTTGTAAAAAGGTTTTGTTATAATATGGTGGGAGAATACCATGGCTTATCAATAAGAAAAGCACAAACAACCCTAGCTCACTTCATGTGACACTTTTTTATGCTATTTTATTTGTAATTAATGGATTTTATTGAAAGGAGAACAATAACATAACTACATTGGGCATAAATCTCAACCTTTAATTTGAGTGTATTACTATGAAAATTCAAAAATATTTTGTGGGTTAAATTCTCACCATCCACTTAATAATTAATGATAATTAAATTAAACTTACAAAATCCCTATTGCAAAATAGTCATGCCTATCACCATCATTATATATTAATTATTTTTAATAATAATAATAATATGAGTTCAAGCTTACCCGGATGCGGGTGTTAATGTGCTGCATTTATGAGGTCTCGCTCAATGTAGGCAGCTGGCCCTACACCTGGCTGGCGGACGAACACTGTAGATCTCAATGGCATGCAAATTTATTTGGTTGCTGGACGGAATGATGGTCGCACAAATCGTCATTAATGTGTGCTTGGTTCAAGAGTTCATGCTCAAGGTTTTATGTATGGCTTGGTATTTGGTTCAAGCCATTGCTCCTTGTTCTTTTCACCTCCACCCGTTTTTCTTCCCGCACCCCTGCCTAGCTCAGATAGTCTGGAAGCACGCCTAGGTTTTCTGTATCACCGGGTTCCTCTATGCTCAAACCCTCTCCCGTCAGCTCCGCCATTTTCCCTTTCTTAGTTGTTCTGTCAATTCGAGGATGCCACACCGTCGAGGAGTCTCTCGCCGAGGAGGTAATACCGATAATAGAGGCAGAGCCTCTCGTTCGACTCCTCAGAAAGTAATCCCCATTGCTTCGGCCTCCATGTCCTCACCGCCCTCTGGCCATGCTGGGCCTCTCCCGCATAATTCCTTTCAAACCTCCCGCTTCACCTTCCATAGCAGGCTCAATAGGCCAGTTTTATCTGCCAATATCACCGTTATTCTTGCTGAGGAAGAGTATAATCCCAACAGCTCTGCCCAAACCACCACCTCTCAATCTCAGGAAGACAACGTCCTTCAGGGGGAGATGGCTGGGGTTGTGTTTAATGCAGATAATATGCAGGAATACATCCCTTTTTCTGAAGCGCCTCCGCATCCGGCTGTTTCAACTCAGCACGAGATCCTTGCTTGTGGACTGGTTCATCATGCATGCAACATACTCAACCTGGTAACTCCTCTAGAAGGTGGTATCGAAGGAATTGAAGATAATGGATTCGTCACCTGGGTTGCCTCGTCCAGCCAGGTGGACAAGGATGTGCCCGAATCTCCGTAACATGTCGATTGATGCTGATTCATTACCAACGGGTGGCACTCTTGCCTTCACTTTGTTTGATTTTATGCTATGTGTCTATGTTTTTGGGTCTCTGGTTATGGGTCTGGTCTCAGTTCTTGTTTGGTTTCGGCGTGAGCCAACCTATTCTTGATCTGCAGCAACAACTCTGGGTTTGGCGAGTTCTGTTTTGCCTCTTTTTGTCCATGACGAGTATGACAACATGCTTCTCAATAACACCTCTGCAGGCGATAGTTATGATGTGTTAGACTTAGAACATAATTTTTGTGTGGGTCAGTGTCTAACAACTCAAGTTTTGAAGCCTTTAATCCTGAAAGGGCAGATAGTAGGAAATGTATGTCTCAGAATCTCTGGCTGAGGGCTGGCCTCTGCCCCCTCTGAGGTCTCGACCTACATGTACATATTTTTCTCTTTTTTAATAGAATTAGTATTTACGCAGAAAAGAAAATATGAGTTCAAGCTTTTGTGATTCTTAATGTTTTGATGTAATTGTAAGGAGCAAATTTTGCTAGGTTACATCAAAAATAAAAATAAAAAATAATGTCAATGAGCATATTTGTTTTGGAAAGAGACTTTCAAAATTTTAATTTAATTATGAATAATTATTAGGTCAATGGTAGGTGTCGATGGAACTTTAGATTGATGATGTATTATTAGGAAATTTCTTTTTCTAGGTCAGGGTTAAAATTTCATATTCCCTAGTGTCATCTAAAAGAAGTTATAATCTTATGAGATTGCGGTATTGATAAGTCATGAAATTTTCCACTAGTACTGTAACAAAGATCATGTACAAATTAAGAATATTCATGATAAAGAGGGGTGATAAACTTGTTACATGTATTTTTAAAATGTATATATATTTAACTTATATATTAATTCTTTTTATAATCATAATAATAATATTTAATTTATAATTTAGTTAATTTTTATGATATTTTTAATTTTAGCAATTTACTATTTACATAAATAAGAGTTTTAATGCTGATTATGGATTGACATCTATTAATCTTTACCAATCATTTAATTTATATAATAATAATATAATTAATTTTATACATGTTTTATGTATCATTGATTGTTGTTGAGGAACATTTAGAGTCTATTTGATTTATATAAATAAAATAATATGTTATGGAATAAAAAAACAAGCATAATATAGAATATGTCTATCTTTATTATTTTACTTTTTATTGATAAATTATAATATTGACTTAGGTTATCCTAACATTTTTTTTATTAATTAAAAAACTTTATGATAAACTAAAATAAATTTTAATAGTCGAAACAATTTTTTTTAATGTATTAATTTTTTTTATAATAAACTAAAATGAATCTTAATATGTTTAATTTATACAAGTAAAAGTAAATCTATATAATAAAGAATATTTGCATCTTTATCATTTCACATCGTATCGTAAATCGATATATTAGAGAAGGTTCCAATGTCTATCATTCCACATCGCATGTTAATTTTTTGTTGGGGAACCGATACTGATGGCTATCACGGCTATCTTACTCTAATTTCACTCTAAATTCACATTCAAATTACGAAATAAAACTTTGCAACATCACTGTAAGTTCACGATTAAATTATAAAATAATTTTATCTTTAAACGGAAAATTATCTTTTAGCGTCTTTGAATCTTTCTCTAAAATCTTTTATTTCTAGTGAACGATTAGTAAAAGAGTATTCGGAATCAAAATGAATTGCTACTCGTCAAAACATGATTCACGATTGCTACTCCGACGTCTTAAAGAATACAAGGTGACCTTTAAAAAGGTGCGGTATAATAGTTTACGCCAGAGAATTCTTTGCCCTCACGGCTCTGTCGCTGGGAAACGTCGAACTTTGAAGCATGTTAAGTGCCAAGAATTGCTTCCTAATGTTCTTCGTTTTACTCCCTCGGACTCTGCTCTGCAGAGATTAAATCGCAACCATCTGCGCAGCTCTATTCCAGTTTGAATCGTACGTAATTCAATTCAATTTTTCTCAACCCTTGACCATCTTCCTTGATCAAAATCGTTTCAATGGGAAACAAGATATCTCAAGTAGTGTTTTTCAAAAAGTTCAGGAACAAGTTTCATAGGGTTTGCAATGCGCGTAGGGCATTCGGGAACACATTCTTTCATCGAAAAAACACGATGTGTTATTTCACTGGGAATGGTAACGAAAGCGAGGATATCCATCCCAGCCTTGCAGGAAATGTTCGCGAAGGATATTTTGCAGTGTACGTTTCCATCCCAGCCTTGCAGGAAATGTTCGCGAAGGATATTTTGCAGTGTACGTTGGAAGCGAGCGCAGCCGTTTCATAGTTCCTATTAGTTATTTGAATCATCCTCTATTCCAGGAGCTGCTGGAGAGAGCAAAGGAAGAGTATGGATACCACCATCACATGGGGTTCGCAATTCCATGTAACAGAGTTGATTTTGAATATGTAACGTCCGCTGTGGTAAAGGACTCAACAGTAGCAAATATGGAGGCGAAGACATATCAAGTTCAGATCAACAAGGACGGTACTGATTCTTGGCGCCGCACTCTTAAACTGCAAGGGATTGTAAATATTGTTTTAGGAGTATAATAGAGCTTGATTTCTTTTGGCTATCTAAAACCCAACCACTGATTTTGTATATTGATATTCTGAGAGCTGTGATCAACCCGTGAAAGTTCAAATTTATATCTTGCAGTAGAGTGAATGAATTTTTGTACCCTTGATGTTTCCAATATCCCAATCTCGGTTTTCTTCAAATCCACGTGTGAATATGAATTGTGATCGAGCAGTGAAACTTCGGACCGTAGGTTTTGCAATATTTTATGTAGACGAGATACTCACAAAACACAGCGTTATATGTGGATAGTAATTCCTATTTGTTATAAAGAGGGCAACATTATATCAATTCCTTCTTCCGGCTTCTGCCTTAGCGCCAGGATACTAGTCTATAACAGGATGTTATGAAGTTTCGTACGATTTTTGAACTGTCCATCCATCCATCTCTGTTTGAGTGTTTTAGCATTTCTGTTGCTCCTGCAGGAGGAGGGTAAATTCCTGAGGTTTGGTTTGCTGCCTGATCATGTTAGGAGATTCGTATCCATATGGGTCCGCTTTGTTGCGTAATCATATGAGGGATAAATTTCATATGGATTGGATATGTGTATGGACTAAAAGTTTATATGTAAAATTTAATGTCTGACATCAAATTCATTGAGTGGTCTGAAAACGAAGGACCGTATTGTATATTATTTTTATTATTTAAAATAAGCTTAAATGTGTTTTTTCATTATTTGGAAAGTTATATTAAAATAATGAAATAATATAAAGTTATATTAAAATAATGAAATAACACTTATATTAACTAACTGAAAATTATTAATAATAGAAATAGATGTTAAAGTAGGTTAATTTTAGTTAAAAATCATATAGAAATAAAATAATATGAAATCTTAGGAAATGAGAGGATTGGTTGGAATGTCCAACCAGAAAAGTTGGAATGAAAATGATAATTATATTTATAAAAATGGAAATATATGATTACTTAGATTTCTATTTTTTAGTAAGAAAGAAATGTTTTTTTAATAAACGAAAGATGTATAATTTTTTTCTCTTGTTTTTAGTAAGAAAGAAATGTTTTCTTAATTAAAAAAAGAAAGATGCATAATTTTTTTCTCTTTCAATATAAAATGGACATAGGTACTTATAGTAATATTGATATTATCATGAAATATAAAATAGTTGTGTAATTCGTTCCATAATTGCTATTGAATAGACATCTAACCCACTTAGATAAATAACCAAAGTATATACATTTTAACATCCAATTTATGTAAGGAGGAGACAAATAAAAATTATGTATAAATGTTTAAACATTTTTTCAAATTATATATAAAAAATCTTTTACAATGTGATTTTTAATTTTTGAAAATTTCCTTAAATAATTTTACATTAATTAAAACTCAACATTTTTTTAATTTTAATTTATAACTATTTAATATTTAAATTAACAAAGATTGACATCTCAAATTTTATATTATATATATATATATATATATATATATTATTGTTTAATAACCTTTTAATATTTAAAATGAAATTCAAAAAAGAAATTGACATAAATTTTTAAAGGGAAAAATCCCAATTTTATATTTAAAAAAAATACATATTATATTATTATTGCTTATTTCATTAATTAAAAATAATAAAATATCTAATACTAATATAAGAAGTCAAAGTCAATAACAATGACACTTGTGAACTATTGCAGAGAGATATATCAGAACTTAAGCTATAACCATGTAAGTATACAATAAAATGAAGTCTTTGTTGTGTGGAGAGCCATAAAATATAATAGCCTATATGAAAAAAAAATAATGCATTACGATGAGATGTAAATGGACTAATTTGTTGATAATTTAATAAAGCTAATAGCTTATACGAAGAAAAAATAATGCATCACTATGAGATGCAAATGGACTAATTTGTTGAAAATTTAATAAAATGATGTAAATGGACTAATTAGTTGGGAATTTGATAAAATATTTATTGAGTGTTTGTTGTGCTTGAGATGAAATGATGTAATTGAGTAAAAGATGCATGATCTTTGGTACCTAATGCCTCAAAATTTTGATCCAAATTGTAAAAGTTTTTATTTTGTAAGGTGTTTTGTAAACCATGTTAGTTATGCATACACATATTAATATGATATTACATATAATCATGTAGCATTTATCCCTCTATGTATAGAGTGAATGTGACATCTTGTGGAATTAACTACTATGGTAGGTACAAGGCTCGTAAATGTAATCATATGTTAGCTTCATGTGGAATCCTATAGGTTAGTTCTTTGTTTAATGCAGGAATGTGATCTGGACCAAGTTATGGCTTGAAGAGAGTTTAACTTGTTAATGAGCCATTTAGGTGAAAATGATCACAAAGAATTAGTTAGGACAATGGGTGACACCCATGTATCTTAGTAAATGTATATGAACATCAATAATTAGTTTTTTATAAGAAGAAACAAAATATTTGTGAATGCAACCAAAAAATAATGAAAAATGCCCATAATAAAAAAAGCACAAATGAAATGTGATTCCTATATAACATGAAAGAATAACTTATAATAATTTTTGGGAAAATCATATTAGTGAAAGTCAAAATAAATAATGTAAATTATTTGAAATAAAATTAAACTCATAAACATACTAACATACTATAAAATGATGTACACATCATAGTTATACAATTCTATGTGTTTTTTATTTTTAAATAATATTCCAAAAAAAAATTGTTGTTGCTATATTTAGAAACTGAAAATGAAAATGGAAATAGAAAAAAAACTTATTATATTGATATTTTTGTAACATGAAATAAAAATGAAAATGAAAATAGAAATAAAATTTATTAAATGGATATCTTGTAAATAAAACTTATTGTATTGATATCTTTGTAAAATGAAAAAGAAATATAAAACTATCACATACTTTCATCTTTGTGAAACTTTTATAAAATATATTATCAATATTCATTTGATTCGATTTTGATATCTAATACTGTGACATACATTTTATTGTAAAGTAAACAAGGTCTTATGTCAAACATTTTATCTTCAAACTCATATAAAGCAAGCTTGTGGTAAACCTAGTTTGTTGCTGGTTCACTATCATAAAATGAAAAAATGTTCGAAAAGCGTGAAAATGATGCATTTTGATTCAGATGCTTTCATATATAGTATATTAAATACGTGGCTATTTTATAACAGCGAATGCGTCTCCTTGCCACTTGTAATTTCCCAAAACGTCAAAGCTTCTTGTATTCCCTGCACAATGATATGTATTTAGTTGAATTTCGTAATAGGAAAACATGTGGGAGTTGTTAGACTCATGGTGAATACCTTGGCTACCTTGTCTTTATCACCGCAGAGTTGTTACATCCACGCTGAATTTTTCAGTTAAATTCCTGATAGTCGCGTCCTGGCAGGCACCTAATCATCACAATTATCTGACAGCTGACCTCATCCAGAACTATTCTTTGCCGTTGTCCCTTCCCCACTTTAACGAGACGTCGTTCCCTGACGAGCGAGAGAGGAATGAATTGGGTCGGTATCGGTATCGATATCGGGATCCGGAGGATATAATACTTATCCAATTGAATATTCCCGTAACATGCCCCAGTTATATTTAAACGCTCATTATGCCGATGAATAAATTAAATCGAAAGACAAGCTTACATTCAAATAATTCTGCAATCAACCAATGATTCAAGGTTCCGGAGGAATCTTGGGTTTTTGTTTCTTCCACCAAACCATGTCGTGAACCATTATTTGAGTGAACAAATTTTATAACTGAATACCGTGACTCATCTGCGTTGAATATTCACGTATTCAAATAACAATGTAAACAATTATGTGCGTAAAAAAAAGAAAAAATTAAACATAGAATATGAGGTATTCCTTTGAGTATGGAAACAACGAATGGGTTCAAGCCTGTGGAGGAAGGTTTGAATCTTTGTCTCGGAATATGGCTATATCGCTGAACTCGTATAAATTTATTTTAAGTATGGATTTAATATGAGTTGAGAAAATTTAATGTATAAATTTTTTATTAGTTAAATTGTGTTTTTAAATGCTATAGAAATTACATAGTTTAAATTTGTAAGTCCAAAAAATTTTTGTTGAATTTTGACAAAAAAAATATCATATATCTAAACATATAAAAATGTAAAATACTAAACCATTTCAAATGTTTTAACCATATATATATATATATATATAAACAAAATATAAAATATTTTAAATAATGTGTGATTGAACCATTTTATCACCATTAAAATGATTTCGTCATTATTAATATATTTTTAAGTATACACTAATATTAATTTATATTAAAATAGTTTATTTATAACCTATGTAAGATATTTTATTATATATAACATTAAAATATTTTACTTTAACATTTTTTTCTATATACATATATGAAGTTGATATCCAGAAATTAATTAACATACATCTTCAAATAGTTTATTTAAAATAGGTGTTTAAAATATTTTTGAAAATTATAAAGTTTAAACATTTTTTTACTTCTAATTACTTTACACCAAATTATATCATGTCATTTGGACAAGTAATTAAACATTGATAACATTATTTATTTATTTTTCTTATTATAGCTGGACATTTTTTTCAAGTTAGAGAATATTTTATTTTTATTTTAAAAGTGACACTTAAAATACTTGTCAACTCCAAATTGAACAGACATACTTATACATCACCTTCATAATAAACTGTAAAATAAACTTCTAAACTCAATAAATTAAACAAAAACAACCCTGACTTTTAGAATGGTAATCGATTAATTCTACCCACAACTAATGAGTTCAAGGCTTTAGGGGAATCTTTTGCTCTTTGTTTCTTCCACCAAGAACCATTTAGTGGGTGAATAAATTAAACGGATAATGCGACACTTTTCCTCAATGAGTGTGGGCGTATTCAAATAATATCGCTAATAACGAATGTGTCCAAAGACTTGCGAAGAAACGTTTGAATCTTTGCTTCTCCCGCCAAGAACCATCATGAGGGTCAATAAATTTGAAAAATAAAATAAAAAATCCTTGCAGTTCTCGCTGATTAATCTGCAAACAACGAATCAGATCAAACATCTGGGGGATTATTTTGATATTTGGTTATTCAACCATTAACTGTACGAGGGTGTGTAAGTTAATCGCGCCACAAAAAAATAAAAAATTGCCACTTTGTGATGTATATGATCGTATATATATTATACTGGTATATATACAATTTTTGAGTAAATTGTTTTAATTTGAGATAAAAATAAATTAAAAAAAATGTAGTGTTTTTAAAAATTTATAAATTGTTTTAAATATTTTTTCAATCTAATGTCTCAAATTATTGTTTTAAAAAAATATTTTTATCAAAACAATATAGAATACAAATATTATTATTTTTTTAGGACAACTCATTTTTGTTTGAAAAAAGATTATAGCTATAATTAAAAACCATATTATTGTTTCTCTAGAAACAATAAAAATATTTTGTTTAAAAATATATATAAAATGTAAAACTTTTTGTTTTTTCAATAACGTTGAAGTATTAAAGTCTTGAAAAGCTGTAAAACCGATGCATTTAGATTCGGATACTTCGTATATAAAATTGTAAATTCGTAGCGATTTTCAAGTACTGATATATTATCTTCAAAACATGTATTTTTCTAAAACTGCATAATATGGAAATGTCAGGTACATAGTTGTCACCGTACACAACCTCCATTATTCCAAATAAATATTTGTCCAGGTACTCAACCTCCATTATTTCAAATAAACAAATAAATATTACGAAGAAAGTCATTTTGCAATTTTGTATCAAAAGATTATCAGTTTTATTGAGGATAGAACATAGTTTTTAAGATTTGGTGGGAATTTAATCAAAATTTTACCTCAAATTTTTCCATCACATTCTGACACTTAAAAATAAAAAAGATCACACCAAAAAAACCTCCATTTGAAACAATTTTAAACTCTAAAATTGTTAATTTTTTAGTCAACGACTCAACAACGTCAATCAAACGAGGGGGGATTGCATGTGTTTAGAGCTTAAATTTGACGCCTTTTACCAGTTTTCTGCCCTTCTAGAAGTCAAATACTTTTGATTTCAAAATATACACTTATTTTTTACAGCCCAATAATTTTTTGAAATGTAGTATTGATGGGCATGTAAAAAATTGACAAGTTTCAATCTTAATATACATATATAGTTCATCTCCAGCGTTACCCTCGGATTTTGGAAGTGGATGCCTTCCAACCACGTAGACCGCAAGAGGTTGTTTGCATAGAGCGACACTGTTGGAATTTAATTCCAACTGCAGCAATGAACAGCTGGACAGAAATCTGATTTTCTGCAAATATTCGAAGCTGTTGATACCTCAAGTCGCGCTTGATATTTTGCACATTAATGTGCATTAAATTCTCAAAATTGAATTCCCCTGTAACTGCCGACTTGATTTCTTGAGAAATGCCTCACCGCTTTGCTGCATTCAATACGCAGATAAGCATTAGAAGATATTTGTATTATTTTATTGTTTAAACTCAAATATGTTTTTTCCTATAAATATAATGAACAACAGTTCTGTTTAAAATTTAGAAGAATGTAGAAAAAGACAGAGAAGCAGGCAGAGCAGAAAAAACAACAAGAATACAGAGTCACTGTGTTTTGGAGCAGCAATACATTCTACAGGCTATAACAGCAACTGTCTGTGTGTTTCGGCAACAGACTGTGTGGCTGAAGCTGTAATTCTCTAAGATAGTGAGAAATTGGTTTGTGGAACTGAAGCGTTCCTGCTGTAATCCCTCCGTCAAGAGGAAGATGATTTTCAGCATAAATCTTTTGTGAAAATCCCTCTATGTAAGGAAGACGAATTTGTATCAGTTGGTTTACTGTTTATAAATACAAGTTATTTTTCCGTTGCTGTTACACCGTTGCACGTTGCTGTTACACCGTAAGCAGAAAAATAAACTTGACGTCAAAACAGCATGTTGTTGTTACACCAGTTTCAGCGTTGCTGAAACACCGTTGTTGTTACACTGCAAACAACAACTGACGAAATCGCGTTGCTGTTACACCAGTTTCTGTGTTGCTGTTACACCGTATTCCGCAAACGTTTTCTATTTCCACTGTGTTAAAACAGCGTATTGCTCTATTTTTCAATTTTGTTTAAAATTATCAGAAATTCCAACATGGTATTAGAGCTGGTCTAGGCACTCAGTGAGTCAAAAACAGATGTTTTTTCACTGTAGGAGCTGTAAGAAGCTTATTGAGCAGATTTTCTCCAGCAAAGAAAGTTTTTTCTTGTTTTTATTTATACATTCTGTATCTCTTCTTGATTTATACAGATTAGGATGGTAGATGCTGGAACAGGTTTGACAAATTCCCAATTGCCACAGTTTAATGGGAAAAATCACAGTTATTGGTCCATAACAATCAAAGCATTGTTTGCTTCTCAAGGAATATGGGAGCTGGTTGAAACTGGCTATGTTGAACCTGCAGATGCAACAACATTGGCTACTTTAACAGTAGCAAAAAGAGACCAGTTGAAGAGCGACAGGAAGAAGGATGCCAAAGCCCTCTTTTTCCTCTTCCAATCAGTACATGAAAGTGTTTTTCCACGGATTGTAGCAACAACAAAATCCAAGGAGGCATGGGATATTCTCAAAACTGTCTATCAAGGCATGGAGAAGGTGAAGACTGCAAAATTGCAGATGTTGAGGAGAGACTTTGAAAATCTCAGCATGAAGGAATCTGATACAATAGATTCATTCCTCACTCAAGTTATTAGGTTGATAACTCAGATGAGATCTCATGGTGAAATTCTTGAAGAAAGAAGGATTTTAGAGAAGATCTTGAGAATTTTACCCTCAAGGTTTGAATCTACTGTGGTAGCAATAGAAGGAACAAAAGATCTCTCACAGTTCACGGTAGATGAGTTGAGTGCTTCTCTTTTGTCTCATGAACACAGACTAAGTAGAGGAATAGATTCCTCTCTTGAGCAAGCATTCAAGAATCAGATGCCTTTTGGCCAAGGAAAAGGTCGAGGCCGAGCATATGACAGAGGTCGTGGAAGAATCCAAAATAGAGGGAGAAATTATCCTGCAAGCACAAGCGAAAGGAGCTGCAATCAGATCCAACATGAAGGTTCAAGCAAACAGTAAGCTCATGGACAAAGGTATGACAAATCCCAAGTCCAATGTCATTATTGTAAGAAATATGGGAACTATGCCAATGAATGTAAGAAAAAACAAAATGACATGAATAATAGGCAGAATGTTAATTTTGCAAATGAAGAAGATAAGAATCCAAAGAATGTGCTGTTAACATGTAACATTGCACAAGACAAACAAGAAGATTTTGGGTTCTTAGACTCAGGTTGTAGTAATCACATGACTAGAAATATTGCAATGTTTGCCAATCTGGATGAAAATGTGAAATCTGAGGTAACAACAGGGACTGATAGTAAGATATCTGTCAAAGGGTAAGGGCAGAGTCAGTATCTGAGCAAGAAATGGAGAACAGATGATTGTGCCAGAGGTATACTATGTACCTGGTCTGAAATGTAATATTTTGAGCATTGGACAGCTCATTAACAAAGGTTGCAACATGTTCTTCAAAGATGATACGTGTACAATCAGAGAAATACCTCCAAGTAAGAAGATCATTGCACAGGTGCAGATGACTAGCAATAGAATGTTTCCTCTCAAACTCAGGGCAAATTTGAAGGAAGGAAGAACTATTGCAACTGTTACACAAGAAGTCTTGCAGGAACAAGCGAAAGATGAAAATTGGTTGTGGCACTTGAGATTTGGACATCTCAATTTCAGAGGCTTGAATCTGTTACACAGAAAGGGAATGGTAAAGGGATTGCCATTGATCGAGAAACTAGACAGCCTTTGTGAAGGCTGCATCGTGGGCAAGCAACACAAAGAAAGCTTTCAAGTAGGAAAGAGTATAAGGGCAAAAGAACCCTTGGAAATTGTTCACTTTGATGTATGTGGACCGACGAAAATACCATCATTTTCCGGAAATAAATATGTTTTAACTTTCATTGATGATTACACCAGAAAGACTTGTGTGTATATGCTGCAACAGAAGAGTGAAGTGTTTAAGAAATTTTGCCAGTTCAAAAATCTTGTTGAGAAGTAGTGTGGGCATTATATCAAAGTGCTCAGAACAGATAGAGGAGGAGAGTACATCTCCAAAGACTTTCTGTGTTTTTGCAGAGAGAATGGCATACAAAAGCAGTTCACCGCAAGGTATACACCTCAGCAAAACGGTGTTGCCGAAAGGAAGAATAGGACCATTCTTGACATGGTTAGAAGTATGCTGAAGGCAAAACACTTGCCGGATGAGTATTGGGCAGAAGCTGTTACTTGCGTAGTTTACATCTTGAATAGATGCCCAACTAAATCTGTCATGAACAAAATACCAGAAGAAGCATGGAGTGGTCAAAAGCAAGCTATCACTCACATGAGAGTATTCGGTTGTGTAGCATATGCACATGTACTGGATTAGCTAAGGCAGAAGCTTCGCAGTAAGGGGGAGAAGTGTGTCTTTATAGGCTATTGTGATGAGTCAAAAGCATACAAACTCTATAATCCATCCACCAAGAAATTAATAGTAAGCAGAGATGTGCAGTTTATTGAAGATGAAGCTTGGGATGGAAGCTTAGAGAAGACAGTGAATGTGAAGACAATTGTGTCTCACGAAGAAGAAGAGGAAGGGGCAGCAGCAAATAATCCTTCCTTAGTGCCTCCTCCTCCACCACAATAAGTACAAAAAACCACACCACAAGCTGGAATTCGAACAGCCTTGAGAAGTCAACGAAGTGCTTCTCCTAGCACACCACAGGGATCAGAAATACCCTCAAGTTCGGATGGAACTCCAAGCACACCAAGAAGACGAAGATTCAGAAATCTGAATGAGATTTATGAACAAGGAGAGGTAACTAACAATACCGGTCTGAATTCATTATTCGCTTTGTATTGTCATGTTGATGACCCAGTTCATTTTGAAGATGCTGTAAATGAAGATAAATGGATTGAAGCAATGAATGAAGAAATTGGTGCAATTGAGAAGAGTAAAACATGAGAGTTAGTGGACCTCCCTGAAGGCAAAGATGCCATTGGAGTTAAGTGGGTATATAAGACCAAAAGCAATGCTGAAGGCAAGATTGATAGGCACAAAGCAAGACTTGTTGTGAAAGGCTACAAGCAGCAACAAGGAAAACACTATGATGAAACCTTTGCACCAGTAGCAAGGATGGAAACAGTCAGAACAACGTTGTCTATTGCAGCACAACACAAATGGAAGATTTATCAGATGGATGTTAAATCTGCATTCCTGAATGGAGTGTTAAAATAAGAGGTTTATGTTGATCAACCTCCGGGCTATGAAGTTGAAGGCCAAGAGCATAAAGTTTGTAAACTGAAGAAGGCTCTTTATGGGCTAAAGCAAGCTCCAAGAGCATGGTACAGTAGAATTGATGCTTATCTGACTGAGAATGGGTTTGATAAGTGTGATGGTGAACCCACACTCTACATAAAACAGAATGACGGTAAGATTATTAGTGTTGTTTTATATGTAGATGATTTGATTTTTACTAGCAATGATGCTTCTCTCATTGCCAATTTTAAAGCAGTCATGAAAAGTGAATTTGAAATGACTGACTTGGGTTCTCAAGATATTTTCTTGGAATTGAAGTAGACCAAAGTGAAAATGGTGTTTTCATTTCTCAAGATAAATATGTAGAAGCAGTGTTGAAGAGATTTAACATGCAAAACAGCAAGGCAGCTGTGACTCCAACTGTAATGGGGTTGAAATTGACCAAAGAAGACAGCAGCAAGGATTTTGATCCAAAATTGTACAAGAGCATAGTTGGGAGCCTTATGTACTTGACTGCAACTAGGCCAGACATTATGCACGTTGTGAGTTTAATCTCCAGATTTATGGAAAGACCAAAAGAGACTCATTGGCAGGCAGCCAAGAGGATTCTAAGGTATGTGAATGGAACGAAGGGGTTTGGTATTTTATACTCCTCTTTTGAAAGTTTCATGTTGACAGGTTACACTGACAGTGATTATGCTGGAAGTGTTGATGATAGGAAAAGCACATCGGGATATGTGTTTCATATGGGATCGGGAGCCATCTCATGGGCTTCCAAGAAGCAACCAGTTGTGTCTTTGTCAACAACAGAGGCAGAGTATGTGGTAGCAACAACAGCAGCATGCCAAGCAGTGTGGCTGAGAAGAGTTCTCAGAGATTTGTGTCATGAACAAGAAAAGGGCACAACCATTTACTGTGACAATAGCTCAGCAATAGCATTGTCTAAAAACTCTGTTTTTCATAAAAGAACAAAGCACATAGATACCAAATTTCACTTCATACATGAATTGGTTAACAATGGTGAGATTGTTTTGCAGCACTGTAGAACAGAGGATCAGCTAGCTGACATATTGACAAAACCATTAGCAAAGAAAAGTTTTGATGATTTCATAAAATGCTTGGGTATGCAGCAGTTGAAATTAAGGGGGAGTGTTGGAATTTAATTCCAACTGCAACAATGAACAGCTGGACAGAAATCTGATTTTCTGTAGATACTCCAGGTTGTCGATACCTCAAGTCGTGTTTGATATTTTGCACATTAATGTGCATTAAATTTTTAAAATTGAATTCCCCTGCAACCGCCGACTTGATTTCTTGAGAAAGGCCTCACCGCTTTGCTGCATTCAATACGCAGATTAGCGTTAGAAGATATTTGTATTATTTTATTGTTTAAACTCAAATATGTTTTTTCCTATAAATATAATGAACAACATTTTTGTTTAAAAGTTAGAAGAATGTAGAAAAAGACAGAGAAGCAGGCAGAGCTAAAAAAACAGCAAGAATACAGAGTCGTTGTGTTTTGGAGCAGCAATGCATTCTACAGGCTATAACAGCAACTGTCTGTGTGTTTCAGCAACAGACTGTGTGGCCGAAGCTGTAATTCTCTGAGATAGTGAGAAATTGGTTTGTGGAACTGAAGCGTTCCTGCTGTAATCCCTCTGTCAAGAGGAAGATGCTTTTCAGCATAAATCTTTTGTGAAAATCCCTCTATGTAAGGAAGACAAATTTGTATCAGTTGGTTTACTGTTTATAAATACAAGTTATTTTTCCGTTGTTGTTACACCATTGCACGTTGCTGTTACACCGTAAGCAGAAAAATAAACTTGACGTCAAAACAGCGTGTTGCTGTTACACCAGTTTCAGTGTTGCTGAAACACCGTTGTTGTTACACCGCAAACAGCAACAGACGAAATAGCGTTGTTGTTACACCAGTTTCTGTGTTGTTGTTACACCGTATTCCGCAAACGTTTTTTATTTCCGCTGTGTTAAAACAGAGTATTGTTCTGTTTTTCAATTTTGTTTAAAATTATCAGAAATTCCAACAGACACTGTTGGACGGTTCTTTCCTATTTTATTGCTGGATATTTTATTTTTGCTTAAATTTGTGAAACACTAGCTCATAATCTTGAATGCAAACCAAAATAATAAAGAAAAAACCTTTTAAATGTGCGTATGTAAATTGAAGTGCAACTATACGAAATTAGCTGTGGCGCGTGTTAGAAAAGGAGTTGTCTAACGAGGTGGAGGAATTGCCCGGACGGTTAAAAGTAGCCAGAATCTGGGTAAAAATTTTTCAAAAATTTTCATAGATAGAGTGTTTGAATCATGTTTTTGATGATGGAAATGGATTCAGCACCATCAAAAATGTCTAAGACACTTAATATTTTTGAAGTTTAACAACTATAGCTTAGATTTACAAAAATCCTTGCCGGATTTTCTCTAAATATAACTAGAATTTCCATAACTTTCCAGGCAATTCCTCTGCCCGGTTAGACTACCCAGATAAACAAAATAAAATTTACGCGGAAAGGCAGAGGGTAGAAGTTATGACAAAAACATAGAATTCACCTACAACAAAAGACACAAAGTAAGTAAGCTTAGAACAAGACAATAAAATTTAGGTTTAAATTTTAATTTATAAAATTACATTCATATGAGACTCATTTACCAAGTAAAAGATAAAGGTTTATAGTGATTTACACTTCACCAGGGGTCACGTAGTAACACACAGTAAAACATAGTTTTTTTCACGTGCCCACCAAAATTTTCTCCACGATATTCTCTTTCTTAACTCCCTTTGATACAAAAATGACTTATCCTCCCTACCTCAGAAACTCTCTCTGATACAAAAATGACTTTTACATTCATATCTATCTCAACATATAATTTGGCATTAATACATCGCATACCAAAATAATTGTTGTTGTTGAGTGAGGACAATAATCGCGCAGGTGTCTGTGGAGTATGTATTTACTAAACTTCATTAAATTTATTAGCTTTTGTGATATGATGTATTGTCGAATGGTTCGCTTGGTATTTATGTTCTGGCTTTAGTCCTTCCATCTTCAAAAAAAGATGCAACCTGCAAAAATACCTCTGACAAGTATAGCTACTATCAAGTTGTTTAATGCGGTGGTTGGGATTAATATTTACAATAGTCCCCCTTAATCACAATTTCCGCCATTGACAATTCCCAAACAGTTTCTAAGATAAACAAAACTTTCACGTGCAAATGACTTTGTGAAGATATAGCCTAATTGTTCCTATGACGTGCAGTGTTGCAACACAATTTCATCATTGTTAATCAACTCTCTAATAAAGTGATATTTAGCATCAATATACCTAGTCCTCTTGTGAAAAATAGAACTCTTTGATAATTCAATTGATGGGGTGTTGTCATAGAAAATAGTTGTCATTCGCTCTTAGTCACGATGAATATTCCTCAACATTCTTCTCATCCAAACTGTCTAACATGCTACTGCTATTTTTGCGACATATTCAGCTTCTGTTGTTGATAGTAACACTATTGTTTCTTCTTGGATGCCCATGAAATGGCTCCGGAACACAAATGAAAAACATATCCTGACGTGCTGCTTCTGACATCACAACTTCGTGTCTAATCACTGTCAGTGTAACCAACCAGCCTGAAATCAGTTCTTGTTGTGTAGAAAACGCCATACTATTGTGTCCCATTGACATAACTTAGAATCATTTTCATTGCTTGCCAATGCGTCTCATTGGGTGTCTCCATGAACCTCGACACCAAACTTACTGCATACATTATATCTGGCATAGTGGTAGTCAAATACATCAAGCTCCATATCATGCTTTATATAATGTCGAATTGACATTGCTGCTGCAATCTTTTTTGCTCAAATTCAACCCCATGATAGTTGGAGATGGTACGGGCTTGACATTTTGCATTTTAAACCTCTCCAAAATGTCTGCCACATACTTCACTTGAGAGATAAAAATGCCATTTTTTGTTTTCTTCACTTCTTTTCCCAAAACATATCTTAACATTCCCAAGTCAGTCATTTCAAATTCACTCTTCATGACTTGTTTGAAATTAGCAATGATAAAATCATCACTTCCTGTAAAAATCAAATCATTTACATATAAGACAAAAATAAGAATCTTACTATCGCTCTCTTTGATGTAGAAAGTAGGCTCACCATCACATTTGTTGAAACCATTGTCCAAAAAATAGGCATCTATCGTCCTATACCATGTGCGCAGTGCTTGATTAAGCCCATAAAGAGCTTTCATCAATCGATACACTATGTCTTATTGCCCTTCTACCTCATAATTAGGTGGTTGTACAACATACACTTCATCTTTCAGCACTCCATTCAAGAATGTTGATTTTACATCAATTTGATACACTCTCCATTTATGTTGCGTGACAATCACCACAACTGCACACACTGTCTCAATCCTTGCGACTGGTATGAACTTCTCCGCATAATAACTTCCATGCTGCTACTTGTATCCTTTGACAACTAGCCTTGCTTTGTGCATTTCAATCTTTCCCTTAATATTTCTTTTGGACTTATAGACCCACTTCATTCTAACGACATGTTTTCCTTTATGAAGGTTCACTAACTCCCATGTGTCATTCCTTTCTATTGCTCCTATTTCTTCCTCCATTGCTGCAAGCCATTTTTCTTCTTTGATTACATCCTTAAATTGGATTGGGTTTTCTACATGACAAAAAAAGGCAAATAAGGAATTTAGACTAGCACTACTATCAACTTCATCTTGCTCATAAATTTCATTTAAATTTTTGAATTTTGGTCTTCTTGTGCTTGCTGAAGATGGGCTTGACATGTCACTTGTTGTTGTGCTTTGCAACATGCTTTGAGAAGAACTTTCTTGGTTGCGTGACACTGATCTATTATTTGTTGATGGTGTTGCTTGCTGCCTACTTTCTTGTGCTTGAATAGGAGTATAGGAAGTCATTGTTGAGGAATTACTTGCTGTTGCTAATTCCTCTTTGTCCTCATGTGGTATACATGCTTTGACGTTGACTATCTTCTCTAAACTTCCATCCCATGCTTCCTCTCCTATAAACTGCACACCTCTGTTGATTATGACCTTCTTGATTAATGGACTGTAGAGTTTGTATGCCCTGGATTCATCAATGTATCCAACAAATATACATTTCTACCCCTTGTTGTCCAACTTATTCCTCAACTCATTGGGGACATGTGCATACGCCACACATAAAAAAACTCGCATGTGAGTGACACTGTGCTTTCTTCCACTCCATACCTCTTCAAGAACTATGTTCTGGACGCTTTTGGTTGGACATCTATTCCAGATATATGTTGCACAAGAAACAACTTTAGCCTAATAATCATTTAGCAAATTCTTTGCCTTCATCATACTCCTTGCCATTTCCATAATGTCCTATTCTTCCTTTCTGCCACACCATTTTGCTGAGGTGTATACCTTGTTATAAATTTGTTGTGAATTCCATGCTCCCTACAAAATCAAAGAAATTCCTTTGATATGCATTCTCGACCTTTGTTAGTCCTGAGGACTTTTATGTAGTGTCCATTTTATTCTCAACAAGCGCTTTGTATTGGCAAAATTGCTCAAACAATTCACTTTTCTGTTTTAAGAAATAGACCCATGTCTTCCTTGTGTAGTCATCGATGAAGATCAATAAATAGTGCTGCCACCAATTGATGGTGTCTGCATTGGTCCACATGGATCTTAGTGGACAATCTCTGAAGGTTCCTTTGCCTTACTGACTTTCCTGCTGGAAATGTCTCTCTGTGTTGCTTTCTCAAGATACATCCTTCACATACTCTGTCCGATTTTTTTGTGAGTGGTAGTCCCTTCACCATGCTTTTCCTATGTAGAAAATTCAAACCTCCAAAGTTAATATGTCTAAATCTCGAATGCCATAACCAATTTTCATCTTTGACCTCTGCTTGAAAGTTTACTCATATGACACCTGCATATTTTCTTACATCCCCTTGTGAGTTCATTGAGAGTTGTGCTTGTGCATATTCTCTCTGCAAATCTGATCTTATTTTTAGGGGAAACATTCTATTGTTTTTCATCTGAAGCTTTGCAATCAATTGTCTGCTTAGAGGTCTTTCTGAAATTTTGCACAAGTCGTTTTTGAATCAGACATTGTAGCCCTTTTATATCAGTTGTGCAATGCTCATGAGGTTATGCTTCAGATCGGGGACAAAGTAAACATTTGAGATGTACTTCTTCTCCCCCCTCTTTCTTAGGATATTAACTCTTCCTTTTCCCATGACAGTGACTTTTCTATTGGTCCCTAATGTAACCTCAGATTTCACACTTTCATCTAGATTGGAAAAAATTTCTATGTTTCTTGACATGTGAGTGCTACACTCTGAATCTAGATACCATATATAACTTTTTTTTTATTAACCTACATTACAAGTTAAAAATATGTTATCATGGTTTCAACTTTCTTCTGTGAACTTTACACTTGGTTGGTTACCAATGTCATATTGCTTCTTTCTACATTCATTTGCATAATGAGCATACTTCTTACAATAATGACATTGAACTTGATATTTATCATACCTCTGAACTTGTGCTTGATTTTGGCTTGGGCCTTGACTTGGATTTTGGTTACTGCCTCTTCCATTTGAGCTTGAAGGGTTGCTTCTTCCACCTTTGTGTGGGCTTCTTCCTCTTCCCTTAGCACATGATCTTCCTCTGCCTCGATCTTGACCAAATGAAATTTGCATCTTGAAGGCATGCTCCAATGAGGATCTTGCTTCTCTATTCAGTCTATGTTCATGAGAAACTAGTGACGCGTTAAGTTCATCCACTGAGAACTGTGAGAGATCCTTTGTCTCTTCTATGGCCAAAACAATGGCATCAAACCTTGCTGGAAAACTTCTCAAAACTTTCTCAACTATTCTTATTTTCACAAGTGTCTCACCTTGAGACCTGATTTGAGTAACCAAACCACTTACATGTGTAAAAAATGAATCTACATTATCAGACTCTTTCATACAAAGTGTTTCAAAATATCTTCTCAACATTTGCAGTTTTGTTGTTTTGACTTTTTCCAAGCCTTGATAGGTTGTCTGGAGGGTGTCCCATTCTTGCTTGGACTTCGTTGCTGCTACAACCCTTGGGAAAATACTTTCATGAACTGCTTGAACAATGCAGAAGAGGGCTTTTGCATCCTTCTTCCTGTTGTCTCTTAACAAATCTCTTTCTGCTTCATAGAAGACATTGTATGTTGCTACATCTGTCGGTTCTTGATAAACCATTCTCTACCAAATCCCAAATGACTTGAGAAAAAAATAGGGTCTTCATTGTAATATTCCAATAATCATAGTTTTTTTGTTAAACTGAAGTATTTGAGGATTAGTAAAGTTTGTGCTTGATGTTTCCAATTCAGAGTGTAAGAAAAAAAATTTCTACCTGCCGTAAATACACTAAAAACGGTCTGCCCTCAAAACAATTTTAACTGCAGGGAAAAACACTTGTCTTTACATTAATAAAGTTTTACCCACTCTGATACCATCTTAGAAAAAATAAAATTTATGCGGAGAGGCAAAGGGTAGAGGTTTTGCAAAGCTGATTTCACACATCTCGATTTCACGTAGCTACACGAAGGCTTAAAAACACATGGCAAAAAACACAGAGTAGAACAGAGTAAGCTTGGAGCAACATAATAAAACATAGGATTAAACTCTAATTCATGAAAATACATTCATATGTGATCTGGATTTAAACAGGAACACAACAAATTACAAAGATAACCATAAACACAGAGATGTAGTGGAAATAATACTTCATTTCGTTAATGTAAAATACTAAAATATTCTTACAAACAACAATGGAAATAAACTAGCTAGGGTGATGGTAGCTCATCTCTGAGAAGAGATGTGGTGGCTACATGCCTCTAAGCTGTGTTATAATGAAGCTCGAAGGCCTATTTATTGTTTAGAAACAATGGAAAACCCTTAACATCCGAAAACCTAACCCTAGAAGATGAAACACCAAATTGTGTGCCCCGTTTGGGTAAATTGTTACATCAATTTCCTGGGGTCGTAACTTTGGCACCCGATCTCCATTTGATGCGTACAATAGCTCATTAGGGAGATCTATTCGAGAACTATAACTTTGGGAAGAGAAACATCAGTCCATGGACCCATGTTGCTCCCAAATTTCCCAAAAAACATCGTTTAGGGCCTCAAAATGGCTCCGGAAGTTCAGGACCCGAAAAACTGCTAAAAATAATAAATTGTGCTATAATTGAGGAAACCAAAAAATTGAAAGAGATAGCAGTGTGGGTCCAACTGGGATAGGTGGGTGGCCACCAACATCCACTTGGATCATTCCTCCCCCTAGGAAGCAATTGTCCCCATTGCATTGAGTTCCTCCTTGAGATGAGGAAGCTTCTGTTGAGCTGGGTCTCTAGTGAGGTGTTCTGCAATCTCTGATGTGTCTAGTAATGGTGGGAACCATCATCAATGATCGTCCACATTGAAAACTCGGTGAAAGCGAAGTAATGGAGGAATGTTGTGGTCCAAATAATTATTTCCCACAACCTTAGTAATGGTGTAAGGACCATGTAGGCGTGGTCGGAGCTTCTAATGGGCTCTTGTAAGGTGTTCTTTCTGTAGATGCAACCAGACTTTGTTGGCCACCTGAAGCTTGTGCGTATCCCTGTGGGTGAGGAGACGTTGTTCTTGTGTTTGTCATGACCATATTCCTTTGCTACTACTGCTGCATGGAGGAACACTTTGCAAGAGTCATGGATGTGGTGACGATCTTCCCCTTACTTTGGGAGCGAATCAGACAGAAAATGAATTTCCTAGTCTGGGAGATGATCTTGCTACCTTTTTTAGTATAGATCAAAGAGGTGGTGGTAGGTGGGGCTACCTCTAGTATCCTGTATAATGAATTATCCAAAGAAATAATGACAGCGCGAGGCATTGACTCATACACAACATGTCGCCTCCACAAGTATGGCTAGCCTAATAATACATCACAAACATCTAGAGGTGTAACATCAAAAAATACATCATCTGTGAAGGGTTTGATGCTGTAGGGAAGGCGAAACTGATAGTGAACTTTTAGATCTCATCCTTCATAAAGCCACCCGATACTGTACAACTGTGGGTGTGTTGTAGTCGGTAGGCCTAACCGCTTCATGACCTCTGCTAAAATGAGGTTCTTTTCGCTGCCAATGTCGACAACGAATTGCAGTGGCGAACCATTCGCCCACATCTGTGAGTGGGAAAGATGTTTTCCCTCCTCTGGATCTTCGGGCTCATTCTTCTTGGTCTTGGCAGTGGCTACAGTGAAGCTGGGCTCCACATCAATGATCTGCTGCCCTTTACCATTCCCCTTGTCGGGTTCTGTCTGAAGGTCGGAACATGCATATGATTCTAAAGCCTTCAACTCGACCACCAGTGACTGCTTGATCTGACACTCACTTGTGTTATGAGTAGGACTCTTATGGAACTCACACCACTTTCCTATGTCCTTCTTCGACTTCGTGGTGTTTGTCTTTTCTGGGTGCTTCAATGGGTTGTATTGGGTCACCCCGCCTTAGCTTTGTCCTTTGGTCTTCAGATTCGCAGATCCAAAATCTTGCTTCTTCTATTTGAACTTTTGCTCGATTTTTACAGTGTATCGGTATGCCATGCCGAGCGAGGAGATGTTCAGGAACTCCATCTCTTCCTGGATGTACCTGTGTAGGTAACCACAGTATTTGAGTACCAAATGCAGCTCAGAGTCCTTGATACCCAACTATGTGCTAAGGGTATGAAAAATGTTTATGAACTCCGACACATCTTGGTTCCTTCCCTGCCGTACTGTGGTACATTCGATGTGTTTGTCCTCATAGCTTTTGACAGGGTAGTACAGCTCCTTGATGGCATCCCAGAATGAATCCCAAAAGGGTGTGGCTGAAAATAGTGAGCCTGTACCTTCATTCTTTTGATCACAATAGGTTTCCCATCAGTCCTTGACATGGTCAGCTACTTTGAGAAGAGCGAAAACGATCTTTTCCCAACTCGAAAATTCATGAACATAAAAATACCCTTCTAGCAGATTTAACCATTTATCTACGACATCTGTGTCTATTTGACCCTTGAAGATGGGGATTTCAAAATTAACTGGTACCTTAAATGGCATCGCATTTTCAAAGTAGCTGTTAGAAGCCGATGCGTCGCCTCTGGGTAGTTGATGAAGGATTTGGGCAAAGTTGTCCATCATCGCATTCCTTTGTCGCTTGAGGGCTTCTTCGAGCAAGATTTTAATAGGATATCCTGCCCCCTTGTCTTTTTTTTTGTCCACCATGGGAGTCCATCAGGATTTGTGAGGCTAGTCCTGCAATGGTTCAACCAATTCAAGCCTTAACTCCTTATATCTTGACCTCGTTGGGGACATGCAAAGAAAAATAAAGAAAAAGTAGACTGCTTTGATACCACTGATCCGGATTTAAACAGGAATGAAACAAATTACAGAAATAACCATAAACACAGAGATGTAGCAGAAATAATACTTCATTTCGTTAATGTAAAATACTGAAATATGCTTACAAACAACAATGGAAATAAACTAGCTAGGGCAATGGTAACTAATTTCTGAGAAGATATGTGGCAGATACCTGCCTCTGAACTATGTTACAATGACGCTCGAAGGCTTATTTATTGTTGAGAAATAATGGAAAACCCTTAACACCACAAAACCCAACCTTAGAAGATGAATCGCCAAATTGTGGGCCCTGTTTGGGTAAATTGGTGCATCAATTTCCGGGGGTTGTAACTTTGGCACCCGACCTTCATTTGACATGTACAATAGCTCATTAGAAAGATCTATCCGAGAAATATAACTTTGGGAAGAGAAACACCGGTCCATGGACCTATGTTGCTCCTAGATTTCCCAAAAAATGTCATTCAGGGCGTGAAAACACCTCCAGAAGTTCAGATTCGAGAAACTGCTAAAAATAGTAAATTGTTCTATAATTACGAAAACTATAGAAATGAAAGAGATAGTTGTTGGGGTCCAAGTGGGATAGGTGTGTGACCAGCAACAACCACGTGGATGAATATGACACTACGACTCATTCACCACGTAAAAAATAAATCTTTATAGTGATTTACACTTGACAAGGGGTTGCAGAGTAACACACAGTAAAACACAATAAAAAAAAAGTAATTGTTGTATCACGTGCCATAAAAATTTGCTCCATGATTTTCTCCTCTCTATCTCACACACTCTCTCTGATACAAAAATGAATTTTACATTCATATTTATCTCAACATACAATTTGACATTAATACATGACAGAGCAAAATAATTAATACGTTGTTGTTGTTGAGTGAGGACAGTAATCACGCAGGTGTCTATGGGGTATGGGCAATAATCACGCAGTAAATTCTCGCCCATATTTACTAAACATCATTAAATTCCACAGCCTTTGTGATGTGCTGCAGAATGGTTTGCGCGGTACTTCTGTTGTGGCTTAAGTCCTTCCATCTTCAAACAAATATGCAACCTATAAAAATTCTTCTAACAAGTATGGCTGCTGTCAGGGAGTTTAACATGGTGGTTGGGATTAATATTTCCAACATCACGATAGACTTAATTCATTTCAATTATTTGTTACCATGGGTTTCGTGAAGTTTTTTTACCTCCGCAACAACTCAATTATCTTATTGCATAACTCAAAATCTGCAACTTGCAAGTTATTGGACTGTGAATTCGCGTGCGGGAGAAGCGGGCATAGGTAGCACTGGGCAGGGATATAGAAGCTGGAAATCATGTAATGTGGAGATGATACACTCATAAGCTCACCTAAAGAGAGAGGTATTGTGAACTTGTTAAATTTGTATGGTGAGGTATTTTGTCCTCACCATCTGCATGTTCCATATTTGCAATAGGTGCCTGCTGGGGTTTGCTAATTATGGTGTGGACCGGGGGTATTGAAACACAATAGATGTTGGTGGAATCCTCATGTAAGGGGTCAGGCTGTTCTACTGGTTCTTCTATAGGGTTGTCAAAGACAACCTGTTAGGCCCCTATACTACTACTGTAAACCCTTGTTGTTATTAGTACAACCCCTTATTATATTGTTGTACCAACGTAATCCCCATATTGTTATTATTGTGCCCTTACATTATTATTGTTATGTCGGCTCTGATTATATTATGACCTTTTAGACTCTTATATATAGAAAGGAGGTCTTTTCGTTTGTATCATCCAAGAATTGTTCATTTGTGTAATGTAAAGGAGGTTGCCCCCTTGAAGAGTCTGAATTCTAAGGCGTTGATCTATCATTTCTATCTTTTTGTTAGCTAGTTTCATAACATTTTGTATTAGAGCTTTGGATTCTAGGGTTTCGCTACTCTAAATAGGTCATCGTGGCATTTTCGCTATAACATTTGTTTTGTGACGTTTCAGAAGCTAAAAAAAAAACCACTTGATAAGAAATCACGCTAAACCTTTGGTCCAAATTTTAGATCTTGTCTCACTATATTTTCAGATATATGATCTGAGCAATTTAGGGTTTCTGCAGGCTCACGAATCACATCCCAAACATGTGACCTAGGGAAAATCATCATAACTGTCTCTCTGAGCATCAGATTGAAATTTCCTAAGAAGTTATAGAACGAGGATGGACTGTAGTTTCTTATGTATATTTTTCATATCCGAAGGTCAAAATAGTGAAACGTGGTACTTCATACAAGTTCAACTTTCTGAAAATGTATATAATCAAACAATGTAAACTTTGAAATGGGAACTATAAACTCAAAATGAGAACTTTTCCCAAAAACCCCGAAAAAAACATGACAAACAGTGTTAAAAATGAAAAATGTTTATACAAGAACGATGTTTTTCTTGGGTAATTTTGAACATGTTTTAAAAATGGCAGTGAGAATGAATTTTTTGTGCAAAAATTGTGCAAAAAACAGCCTGAAAATGGAAAGTGCTAATAATGGAATGATGTATTTTTTTTTTAGGGTTAATTTTCAACATTTAAAAAAAAATGCTAGTCAAACCAAATTTTCATGTGCAAAAATTGTGCAAAAAACATCCTCAAAACAAAAAGTGTTGATGCTCGAATAACACTTTTTTTCTTTTTTGTGGTGGCGGGGGGGGGTAAATTTTCAACATTTTGAAATAATGCCGTAAAAGATTTTTTTATGACTCTGGAAAACATTAAAATTTCAAAAAATTAATCAAAACATAAAATTAAAAATGTAAACAAAAATAAAAACAATGAAAAAAACCCAAAAAGAAAAAAGTTAGAAAAAAAAATACCAAAATGTAAATAAAAATATATATTAAAAACAAAACTTAAAATTAAAAAAAAAAAAATCATTCATAAAAATGTTAAAAAAAAACAAACAATATTAACCTATAAAATATAAGAATTAAAAAATAAAAAAAAAATTAAAGAAACAAATAATAAGAAAAACATATTTTCAAAAAAATAACATTTTCTTTAAATGTGGTAAACTATAAAAAAATTTGGAAAAAATAAAATAAAATAAAAAAACTATAAAAGTAAGTAAAAGTAAGAAATTTAAAGAAAACATTAAGAGAAACTAAAAAAAATAAAGTAAAATTAAAAACAAACTAGATTAAAAAAATAGAAAAATAACAAAAAAATTAAAAAACTACAAAAATTAAAATTAAAAACATTTTCAAAAAACCTTAAAAAACAAAAATATATTGAAATTAAAAATAAAATAAAAACCAAAAACAATTAAAAAAAAAAAAAAAAAACAAAACAAAACATATTTTCAAATTAGAAAATTATATAGAAAAACATTATATATATATATATATATATATGATTTAAAAAAAAAAAAAACAACATTTCAAATTTTATATTAAAAAATTTAAATTTAAAATTTAAAATTTGGATTTGACAACAATTTAAAATTTGGATTTAAAAAAAATAAAAACTAAAAAATTTTAAAACTAAAAAAACCTAAATATATTTTTGATATTTTTTAAAATAACATTTAAAATATTCTAAATATATATATTTTACAAATATATATAAAATTTAAAAAAATACATTTAAGATATATATATATATATATATATATATATATCTATATATATATATATATATATATATATATATATATATATAATAAACATATTTAAGAAAATTTATTTTTTATTTAAAAAAACTATTTTATTAGCCACTACCCCCACAGGCGGTCGGGCGGTGGCTATTTGATTCCAAGAATCGAATAGCCACTTCTCGGCCAACCCCACGGGTGGTTGGGCGGTGGCTATCAGATTCTCGATATCGGATAGCAACCATTCAGCTGCCTGTGGGGTTGGCCGAGTGGTGGTTATCTGATTCTCAAAATCGGATTGCCACCGCTCGGCTGAGCAGTGGCTATATGATTTTGAGAATCATATATCCACCTCAAGGGCGGTTAGGGGATGGTTATCTGATTCTGAGAATGAGATAGCCATCTCCTGACTGCCATTGGGGGTGGTTATTTGATTTTCAGAATCGAATAGCCATCACCCGACCGCCGTGGGGGTGGCTATCTGATTCTCAGAATTGAATGGCCATCACTCGGATGCCCTTGGGTATGGCTATCTAATTCTCGGAATCGAATAGCCATTGCCTGGTTTCCCATAGGGTGGCTATCTGATTTTTTGAATCGACTTTTTGAATTAGATAGCCATCGCCCAGCCACCCGTGGGTAAATTGGTACATCAATTCCTCGGGGTCGTAACTTTGATTGGTACATCAGATGCATTCTTCTCATGGTTGGCTCGATCTCCTCATCTAGAAGCATGTGATTCCTTTCCCGTTACATTGTTTGAGTGCCAATCCACATGTAGACTTTGAGTACTAAAATAGAGAGACATGGCTCCTCCACTCCTTCTTCTGGTATCGTCCTACACATTATGCAGAGAAGTCTACACTCAATGAGAAGAATGAGTTAGTTTAAGAATATGCTACCTATATTCCCTTAAATCTACCAACAAACAACCAAATGCAATCAAAAGAAGATTTTACCTCGAATGGGGGTTGGGACTAGATTAGGATAGTAAACTTAGCAAAGAGGTAGGTTCCATAGTTCCAAAATGAAGTCAAAATTGTGATTGAATTGATAGTAATAGGGACAAAATAGGGGATCAACAAAAGTGTTTCAAAATCTTTTCTCAACATTTGTAGCTTTGTTGTCTTGAATTTTTCCATGCCTTGGTATGGTGTTTGGAGGGTGTCCCATGCTTGCTTGGAATTCGTTGTTGTTGCAACCCTTGGGAAAACACTTTCATGAACTACTTGAAAAATGTAGAAGAGAGATTTTTCATCCTTCTTCCTATTGTCTCTTACCAAATCTCTTTCTGCTTGAGACAAGATATTGTATGCTATTGCATATGCTGGTTCTTGAAAACCATTCTCCACCAAATCCCAAATGTCTTGAGAAGAAAACATGGCCTTCATTGTAATATCCCAATAATCATAATTCTTTTCGTTGTGCTTGATGTTGCCATTTTAGAGTGTAAGAAAGAAACTTTCCACCTCTTGGTAAATATATTAAAAACAATCTGACCTCAAAACAAATTGTTTTTACATTAACAATGTTTAACCCACTCTCATACCATGTTAGAAAAAATAAAATTTATGTGGAGAGGCAGAGGGTAGAGTAAAGGTTTCGTGAAGTTGATTTCACGCAGCTAGATTTTGTGCAACTATATAGAGGCTTAAAAACACAGAATTCACTTATGACAAAAAACACAAAGTAAAATATATTAAACTTGGAGCAACACAACAAAACTTAGGATTAAATTCTAATTCATGAAAATAAATTGATATGAGAGTGTGACTGATTCACCAAGTAAAAAAAAAGGTTTACAGTGATTTACACTTCACTATGGGTTGTGGAGTAACACACAGTAAAAAACAGTAACTGTTGTTTTCATGCTCTCACCAAAATTTGCCCCACGATTTTCTCCTCCCTACCTCACAGACTCTCTCTGATACAAAAATGACTTTTACATTCATATTTATCTCAACATACAATTTCACATTAATACATGACAAAGCAAAATAATTAATACGTTGTCGTTCTTGAGTGAGGACAATAACCACGCAGGTGCCTGTGGAATATGAGCAATAGTCGCACAGTAAATGCTTACTAGTATTTACTAAACTTCATTAAATTCCTTAGCTTCTGTGATGTGCTATGGAATGGTTTGTGCGATACTTCTGTCTATCTTCAGTCCTTCCATCTCAAACAAAGATACAACCTGCAAAAATACTTATGACAAGTATGGGTGTTGTTTAATGCCATGGTTGGGATTAATATTTCGAACATTGCGGCAGACTTAATTCGTTTCAATTATTTGTTACCATGTGTTTGTTGAAGTTATTTACCTCTGCAACAACTCAATTATCTTATTACGTAGCTGGAAATCTGCAGCTTGCAAGTTATTGGATTGTCGATTCGCGTGGGGAGGAGGGGGTGTAGGCAACACTGAGTATGCATATAAAAGTTGGAAATCATGGAACGTTGAGATCATACACTCATAAGCTCACCCAAAGAGAGAGGTATTGTGAGCTTGTTAAATTTTTAAATTTGTTCTTGTAATCAATAAAGACAATCTTTTATGTTTGGTTTTTTTATTGGTTTCTACCTTCAACTCTTTCTGAGATAGTGAACAAACACATCCAATTTTGGAAATAAAATTTAGTTGAAAGAAAATTCCTAGCTTGGTTGCAATCATCATTAACGTCAAAACTCAGTATATGAATCATTGAAAAAGGCATAGTGTCATACATGCTACTCATCTGAGACTGTCAAGCTTAGAGATTAGCTTTTCACATAAATATATTGTCATATTGTCTGTAGCTATTCTAGCAGTATAATTTCAGAGTTAAATAAGTTACAATAGGGGATGATATTAGATATGAAAAGTTCACTCTACTAGCCAAGCTTAGGGAAAGCAACACTGTAATTTAATTGGATATAGACTTAAAATCTTATTTAGATTGTTTTTTCCTCATATCCTGGGGATTCTCCTTTCTTCATTGTGATTATCCAAGACCAAATTGTAAATGAGTAAATTTACTCGTACCCATTTTGAGATAGAACCAGTGTAAAGATCTTCCATGGATTTCATGAAAATAGAGAACCAAAAAAGCCAAGGCTGAATAATATATTATATTGTTCACCCTATGTATACCTATCATCTGCGTAAACTTCCAACGATGCACCCCTTGCTAGGTTCACAGGTAAAAAAACCACTATTTTCTACGCGCTAAGTTACAACTTTGCATTCATCTTAAAAATATTTTCATGCCTCTAGGCTCAAAGACTTTAGGTACCTTTGTGTGGTTTACATATTTTGAGAGGGAAACATAGTTGGTGGGTGAGTGATTTATCTAAACCCACTGACAGTTGACAATCCCTGTGTATATACATAATACATCTATATTTTCTATGTATATACATAGAATATAGCATCTGAAGCTCTTTGTAATGCATTTATGTAGCAAACGACTAGGAAAAATAGCCCGCAATGGAAACTAGTCACACAAGTTACATGGGTTGTGAAAATACCACTTAAAGAGGTTTGGAAGTGAGACCATACATTTTAAAGTTATTGGCCATTTCACTATTACCTAATACCAACTTAGAAGTCTCTTGAAAACAAGTATGGGACAAATCCTTCTGTTAAAGGTGGACAGTGGATGGTTCAAAGGGTTAAATAAGGTTCATTGGTAGCCAATTATGGAAAATGAAACTGAAATAAGGTGAAGTGATAAAAATAAGAAAAGGAGTGCATCTTTCACATGTTTTCTAATATAAAAAACCAACCACTAAGCACAATTTGACTTACATTCTTTCGAAAATTTAAATATAAATAATTAATTAGTAAATATAGATAAAATCAACCAATGCTGAGAAACCAAACATTTATTTCATTATAAAATTGATACTGGTTAAGAAAAGTTATAATTTTATTTTAAATTATGGTTATTAATCCTTATAAAATAATAATACATAAATAAAAACACAGAATATAAGAGAACATTATTAATAGTGGAGAGTTTCCACCACTTCACCATGGAAATTCATAATTTGTAAAAGGGTTTTGTTACAATATGGTGGGATAATACCATGACTTATTAATACAACTAGCACAAAAAACGCTAACTCACTTTATACGACACATCTTTATCCTATTTTATTTGCAATTAATCGATTTTATTGAAAGGAGAACAAGAGCATAACTACATTGGACATAAATCTCAACTTTTAGTTTGAGTATATTATTATGAATATTCAAAAATATTTTATGAATTAAATTCCTACCATCCACTTAATAATTATTGATAATTAAATTAAACTTACAAAAGCACTATTGCAAAATACTCATGCCTATCACCATCATTATATACTAATTATTTTTAATAGTAATAATAATATGAGTTCAAGCTTTTTTGATTCATAATGTTTTTATGTAATCATAGGGAGCAATTTTTGAAGAGTTACATCAAAAATAAAAATCAAAAAATAATGTCAATGAGTATATTTTTTTTCGAAAGCGTCTTTCAAAATTTTAATTTAATTATCAATAATTATTAGGTCAATGGTAGGTGTCGGGTCATGGTTAAAATTTCATATTGCCTAGTGTCATCTAAAAAAAGTTATGATTTGATGAGATTGCAGTAATGATAAGTCATGAAATTTGCGGCTAGTATTATAACAAAGATCATGTACAAATTAAGAATATTCATGATAAAGAGGGGTGATAAACTTGTTACATGTATTTTTAAAAGGTATGGATATTTAACTTATATATTAATTCCTTTTACGATTAATAATCATAATAATAACATTTAATCTATATTTTAGTTATTTTTAATGATATTTTTCATTTTATAAATTTGCTTTGTACATAAATAAGAGTTCTAATGCTTATTATGGATTGATGTTTATTCATATTTACCAATAATTTAATTTATATAATAATAATAATATAATTAATTTTAATACAGGTACTATGTATTATTGATTGATGTTGAGGTACATTTACAGTCTATTTGATTTATATAAATAAAGTAATATGTAATGGAGTAAAAAAACAAGCATAATATAGAATATGTCTATCCTTAACCTTTTAATTTTTATTGATAAATTATGATATTGACTCATGTTATTGTAAAAAAATAAAAAAACTTTATCATAAACTAAAATAAATTTTAATAGTTGAAACAACATTTTTTTATATATTAAATTTTTTATGAGAAACTAAAATGAATCTTAATACTTGAGAATTTTGGTTGATATATATATGAATGACAATAATAATAATTACTTTAAATAAAATTAGTTTTTTTTTTTTTAATTTTTACACTTTAACCATTTATTTTATGATGATGATGATGATGGTTAACGTCTGCTAAGACCAAACATTGGTCTATCGGACCTAAAGAAACAAATTATTTATTTTGATTTAAGAGTTTATTCCTATGCTCAAAAAGCTTGGAGAGAAGCATCCTGAGCTCACTATAATTTTGACATTGTAAAAGACTAGGAAGGTCAGCATTGTAACAAAGATTGTGAAACTAAGATCTAATGTGGTTGTACACGGGGCACTCTAAGAGGAACAAGTTTTCATCCTCGATGTTCCTATTCTCAAATATATGGAAGATCCTTTCCATCCATGGCGTTTTTGGAACTGCCCAATGACCTGTTTCACTATGGAGCTCATGAGAATTCGTTCTAATCTTTGCTATATTAATTTTCTTCTTTGAGCTAGTTAAAATAGAGAGATACTTTTGATATTCTAGGGTGGGGTTGATGACCTTCTTATAATAGCTTAATTTTCTTTTAGCTGCTAAATCTTTCTCACACCACATTTTATCTTTGAACTTAGAAGTAACAATATCTTTAATGTTATTTATGTTTTGCGATGCATCATTCTCGTTGATCTCCCAATAGTTTAACCAGGCCCTTGTGTCTTTATGCCACCCCCAATTTAGCCTTAGGTTGTTTTGGCTGGAATTTAAAGCTAGCTTAGGAAGTCTATGATCGTCTATGTTATTGAGTTTGTGCTTGTACAGCAGAAGCCTAATCATAGCTAGGCTCTCAATAGGGGAAATACCTGCTTCTATAAGGAGAATAGGATAGGGTGTATTACTTTTAATTTTCAGGTTATAATCTAATCTATAAAATGCTTCTAGATTTGCTCAATCTTTCTTCATGATTCTCTGGAGATGCTGCAACCCCAAGTCTCACAGCCATATAAGATAACACGAGTGACTAAAGTTGAACTTCTTTTTATCCCACATTACCAAGTTTGTTGTTTTACAATTATTTTCAAGACCAAAATAAGCTTTCCACCCCCCATTAATCATTTTCTCAATGCTATGGTTCCAATTGAGCTTGTGATGAATATCAATTCCTAGGTACTTGTAAGAATACACTTCCTCCAAGTTATTATCATCATACATAAAATTAGCGTAAGTGTCCTTCTTGGATTTGATAATCATAACTTTTGTTTTGTCAGTGTTAACAATCATACCCATGGTGGAGCACAAATGCTTAAGAAGCCTGAGTTGCTTATCAAGATCAGGACCTTGCCAAAAGAACAATATTATCAGCATAGAGAAGAAGGATGACTACTATCCCAGCTAAGATCGCGCCATCACATCCTGCTTCCTCTAAATAGCCTTCGAGCTTATCGATGTCAATGCCAAATAGGGTAGGGGAAAGGGGGCAACCTTGCTTAACTCTCATATTACATTTAATATATTTCGACCACCCCTCATTGCTCTTTAGCTTGACAATTACATTCTTGTATAACCATATAGCGGCAGCTCTCAACTCGAGAGGAACCTTTAGCTCTTCTAATCTATTCCAAAGGTTGTATCTAGAAACCGTATCGAAAGCCTTTCTGAAATCCACAAAGCAACAAAATAAATTGGATTTATCATTACGACATTCCTCCCTAAGCCTAAAAAAATAAAAATTTTGAAAATATTTATTAATTATTTAATATAATTTTTAATTATTAATTACTAAATTACATTTACCATATGTTATATAATAGTGAATATTTGCATCTTTATCATTTCACATCGTATCGTAAATCGACATATTAAAAGAATGTTACAATGTCTATCATTTCACATGGCCTGTTAATTTTTCGTTGGGGAACCAATACTGATCGCTATCACGGCAATCTTACTCTAATTTCACTATAAATTCACATTCAAATTACGAAAAAAAACTTTGCAACATCACTGTAAATTCACGATTAAATTATAAAAGAATTTTATCTTTAAACGGAAAATTATCTTTTATCGTCTTCGAAACTTTCTTTAAAATCTTTTATTTCTAGTGAAACAATTAGTAAAAGAGTACTCGTCAAAACATGATTCACGATTGCATTTTTCAATAAAAGAAACGATGATTCCGACGTCTTAAAGAATACAAGGTGAACTTTAAAAATAAACCACAAAGATTATATGCCGTATAATAGTTTACGCCAGAGAATTCTTTGCCCTCACGGCTCCGTCGCTGGCAAACGTCGAGCTTTGAAGCATGATAAGTGCCAACAATTGCTTCCTAATGTTCTTCGTTTTGCTCCCTCAGACTCTGCTCTGCAGAGATTAAATCGCAACCATCTGCGCAGCTCTATTTCAGTTTGAATCGTACGTAATTGAATTCAATTTTTTTCAACCCTTAATCATCTGCCTTGATCAAAATTGTTTAAATGGGAAACAAGATATCTCAAGCAGTGTTTTTGAAAAAGTTCACGAACAAGTTTCATAGGGTTTGCAATGCGCGTAGGGCATTCGGGAACAGCTTCTTTCATCGAAAAAACACGATGTGTTATTTCACAGGGAATGGTAACGAAAGCGAGGATATCCATCCCAGCCTTGCAAGAAATGTTCGCAAAGGATATTTTGCAGTGTACGTAGGAAGCGAGCGCAGCCGTTTCATGGTTCCTATTAGTTATTTGAATCATCCTCTATTCCAGGAGCTGCTGGAGAGAGCAAAGGAAGAATATGGATACCATCATCAGATGGGACTCGCAATTCCATGTAACGGAGTTGATTTTGAATATGTAACTTCTGTTGTGGGAAAGGATTCAACAGTAGGAGATATGGAGGCGAAGACATATCAAGTTCAGATCAACATGGACGGTACTGATTCCTGGCACCACACTCTTAAACTGCAAGGGATTGTAAATATTGTTTTAGGAGTATAATAAAGCTTGATTTCTTTTGCTATCTAAAACCGAGTCATTGATTTTGTATATTGATATTCTGAGAGCTGTGATCAACCCGTGAAAGTTCAAATTTGTATCTTGCAGTAGAGTGAATGATTTTTTTGTATCTTTTATGTTTCCCATATCCCAAATTGTTTGTTCTTCAATTCCATCTGTGATTATGAATTGTGATCAACCAGTGAAACATCGACCGTAGGTTTTGCAATATTTTATGTACCCGAGATACTCACAAAAGATAGTGTTATATGTGGATAGCAATCCCTATTTGTTGTAAAGAGCGCAATATTATATAAATTCCTTCTGCCTTACCACTAGGATACTAGTCTATAATAGGATGTTTTGAAGTTTCGTACGATTTTTGAATGGTCCATCCATCCTTCTCTGTTTGATTGTTTTTGCATTTATGTTTCTCGTGCAGGAGGAGGGTAAATTGCCGAGGTTTGGTTAGCTGCCTGATCATGTTAGGAGATTCGTATCCATATAGGTCCGGTTTGTTGCGTAATCATATTAGGGATAAATTTCATTTGGATTGGATATGTGCATGGACTATGTAAAATTTAATGTCTAACATCAAATTCTTAGGGATAAATTTCATATGGATTGGATATGGGTATGGACTAAAAGTTTATATGTAAAATTTAATGTCCGACATCAAATTGATCGATTGGTGTTAAAACGAAGGACTGTATTAAAACGAAGGACTGTATTGTGTTTTTTTTTTTTTTTTTTAAATAAATGTATTCGATATGCTTTTTGGGAAGTTATATTAAAATAATAAAATAACACTTATATTAACTAATTAAAAATTATTAATAATAGAAATATATATTAATAATAGAAATATATATTAAAGTAAGTTAATTTTAGTTAAAAATCATATAATAAAATAAGAGAAGATTTTATGCATGGAATGTCCACCAGAAAAGTTGGAATAAAAATGATAATTATATGTATAAATGGGGAAATCTAAGATTACTTAGATTTCTACTTTTTAACAGGAAAGAAATGTTCTTTTAATAAAAAGAAGATGCATAATTTTTTTTCCTCTCAATATGAAATGGACATAAGTACTTATAATAGTATTGGTATTCAATTGTGTAATTCCTTCCATAATTGTTATTGAATAGACATCTAACACACCTAAATAAATAACTGAACTAAATACATTTTAACTTCAAATCTATTAAAGGAGGAGAAGGATAAAAACTATGTATAGAGGTTTAAACATTTTTTCAAATTATATATCAACATTTTTTTACACTTATGTGATTTTTAATTTTAGAAAATTTCCTTAAATAATTTTACATTAATTCAAACTCAACATTTATTAATTTTAATTTACAGCCATTTAATATTTAAATTAAAAAAAATTGACATCTCAAATTTTATATTTAAAAATAAATACATATTATATTATTATTGCTTAATCCATTAAATTAAAAATAATAAAATATCTAATACTAATATAACAAGTCAAAGTCGATAACAAAGACACTTATCTTGTAAATGATTTCCGAGAGATATATTAGAACTTCAGCTATAACCATATAAGTATACAATATAATGAAGTCTTTGTCATGTGGGGAACCATCAAAGACAATAGTCTATATGAAAAAAATAACGCATCCTGATGAAATGTAAAAGGACTAATTTGTTGCGAAAGCTAATAGCCTATACGAAGAAAAAATAATGCATCATGATGAGTTGTAAATAGACTAATTTGTTGGAAATTTAATAAACTATTTATTGAGTTTTTGTCGTGCTTGAGATGAAACGATGTAATGAAGTAAAGGATGCACGATCTTTTGTACCTAATGCCCCAAAATTTTGATCAAAATTGTAAATTTTTTTATTTTGTAAAGTGTTTTGTAAGCCATGTTAGTTATGCATACATATATTAATATGATATTATGTATAATCATGTAGCATGTATCCCTCTTATGTATAGATTGAATGTGACATCTTGTCGACTTAGTTCTTTGTTTGAGGGAGGAATGTGATATGGACCATATTATGGCTTGGAGAGAGTTTAACATGTTAATGAGCCATGTAGGTGAAAATGATTACAAAGAACTAGCTAGTACAATGGGTGACACCCATGTATCTTGGTAGATGGATATGGACATCAATAATTAGTGGTTTATAAGAAGAAACAAAAATTTTGTGGGTGCAACCACTAAAAAAGATGAAAAATTCTCATAATTAAAAAAGCACAAATAAAAATGTGATTCCTATGTAACATGAAAAAATAGCTTATAATAATTTTTGAGAAAATAACACTAATGAACGTCAAAATAAATAATGTAAATTATCTGAAATAAAATTAAACCCATGAATATATTATAAAGTAATTCACACATCATAGTTATACAACCCTATGTGTCAAATATTATTTTGAAATAATATTGCTCAAAAATAAAATAAAACTTATTGTATTGATATCTTTGTAACATGAGAAAGAAATATAAAACTATCACATACTTTCATCTTTGTGTAACTTCTATGAGATATATTATCAGTATTCATTTGATTCGATTTCGATATCTAATATTGTGACATACATTTTATTGTAAAGTCTTATGTCAAGCATTTTATCTTAACACTCATACAACGCAAGCTTGTGGTAAACCTAGTTTGTTGCTGGTTCACTATCATAAAATGAAAAAATGTTGAAAAGCGTGAAAATGATGCATTTTGCTTCAGATGCGAATGCGTCTCCGTGCCACTTGTAATCTCCCAAAACATCAACGCTTCTTGTATTCCTTGTTTGGTGGTTCGTGGTTGTTCATAACATTGAATTATAAAATTATTGAAAAGCTGTGAAACCGATGCATTTTGATTCGGATACGTCGTATATAATATTGTAAATTCGTAGCGATTTTCAAACACTGATACATTATCTTCAAAACTTGTATTTTTCTAAAACTGCATAATATGGAAAAGTCAGGTACATAGTTGTCACCGTACTCAACCTCCATTATTCCAAATACATATTACGAAGAAAGCCATTCTGCAATTTTGTATCAAAACATGAACAGTTTTATTGACGATAGCACATAGTTTGAAATAGGCCGACAATTCCAAACTCTCACGTTGTTATTTTTTAGTCAACGACTCAACAACGTCAATCAAACCCAGGGGGATTGCATGTGTTTAGGGGTTAAATTTGACGCCGTTTACAAGTTTTCTGCCTTTTTTAGAAGTCAAATACTTTCGATTTCAAAATATACACTTATTTTTTACTGCCCAATAATTTTTTTAAATGTCATTTTTAAAAAAAAATGACCAGTCTCACGTAGACTCCAAGAGGTCGTGAAAGAAAAAGAACCGTGGTGGTGGCAACGCCTGGTTGGCATAGAGCGACACTGCCGGAGGGTTCTTTCCTCTTTTATTGCTGCATATTTTATTTTTGCTTAAATTTGGAAAACCCGAGTTAATAATCTTTAATGCAAACCAAAATGATAAAGAAAAAACCTTTTAAATGCGTGTATGTAAAATTGAAGTTCAACCGTACGAAATTAGATGTCGCGCGGCAGACTTAATTTGTTTGAATTAATTGTTACCACGGGTTTAGAGAAGTTCTTTACCTCCGCAACAACTCAATTATCTTATTGCGTAGCTGCAAATCTGCAGCTTGCAAGTTATTGGACTGTGAATTGGGGTGGGGGAGAGAGCATAGGCACCACTGAGCAGGCATATAGAAGTGGGAAATCATGGAACGTGGAGATCATAGACTCAGAAGCTCACCCAAAGAGAGACGTATTGTGAACTTGTTAAATTTGTAAATTTGTTATTGTAATCAATAATGACAATATTTTATGTTTGGTTTTTTTAGTGGTTTCAACTTTCGACTCTTTCTGAAAAAGTGAACGAACACATCCAATTTTGGAAATAAAATGTAGTTGAAAGCAAATTCCTAACTTGGTTGCAGTCATCATCAACGTCAAAACTCAATATATGAATTATTCAAAAAGGCATAGTGTTGTACATGCTACTCATCTGACTGTCAAGTTTAGAGATTAGCTTTTCACGGAAATATACTGTCATATCGTTTGTAGCCATTCCAGCGGTATAATTTCAGAGTTAAATAAGTTACAATAGGGGATGGTATTAGATATTAGCAGTTCACCCTACTGGCCAAGGTTAGGTAAAGCAACGCTGTCATTTAATTGGATATAGATTTAAAACCTTATTTTGCGGGTTACAACATACCGGGCTCTCTTTTCGATTGTTTTTTCCTCGTATCCTGGGGATTCTTCTTTCTTCATTGTGATTATCCAAGACCAAATTGTAAATGAGTAAATTTACTCGTACCCATTTTGAGATAAAACCAGTGTAAAGAGCTACCAGGGATTTCATGAAAATAGAGAGAACCAAAAAAGCCAAGGCGGAATAATATATTATATTGTTCACCCTATGTATACCTATCATCCGTGTAAACTTCCAACATAAAATTATAATGATAAACTTCCAAGGATGCACCCCTTGCTAGGTTCACAGGTTAAAAAACCGCGATTTGCTACGTGCTAAGTTACAACTTTCCATTCATATTAAAAATATTTTCATGCCTCGAGCTTCGAACACTTTAGGTACCTTTCTGTAGTTTACACATTTTGAGAGGGAAACGTACTTGGTGGGTGAGTGATTTATCTAAACCCACTGATCGTTGACATTCACTGTGTGTATATACACAATATATTTATATTCTATGTCTATATACATAGAATATACCATCTGAGCCTTTCTGTAATACATTTCTGTAGCAAAGGACTAGGACAAATAGCCAGCGATGGAAATCAGTCACACAAGTTACATGGGTTGTGAAAGTGTCGCTTAAAGAGGTTTGCAATTGACACTTTACTTTTTAATAGTTCCTGGTCATTTCACTATTACCTAATACCAGCTTAGAAGTCTCTTGAAAACAAGTGTAGGACAAATCCTTATGTAAAAGGTTGAAAACAAGTAGAGGACAAATCCTTATGTAAAAGGTTGACGGTTCTAAGGGTGAAATAAGGTTCATTGGTAGCCAATTTGGAAAATGAAATTGGAATAAGGTTCAGTGATACAAATATGCAAAAGAATGTCTCTTTCACTATCCATTCTTTGTATGTACGAGTTTGCTTTTGCTTTTGCTTAATTATTTAAAAAATTGGCTCTATATTAATTTAGACATTTTAATTAGATAAAATGTGAAAAGAATTGAAAAGAAAGAGATGTAGCTCTCAGCTGTGGCCTGCACCTGGAGACTACACTCATCAAACTTGAGAGATCACTCTCGTCCACTCTATTCATCAATCAATCAAAGATTACATCATTAAATACAATACTAGGAAATAGGAAGTTGCACCCAAACCCCATAACTATAGGAACTAATCCTAAACTAGGGAGAAAGTTACAACAACGTAACTATTTTCTCCATTAATATCAAAATAATATTAATTATTCTCAACTCCCCCCCTTAATGGAGAAAGGGTTCTCCTGGACTCCTAGCATCTTTCTAAACAATTCAAATTTCACTCGTGCAAGAGGCTTTGTGGAAATATCAGCCACATTGTCACAAGTTTTACAATATTCGACAGCAATTTCTTTTGACTGTATTTTTTCTCTAACAAAGTGAAACTGGGTGTCTATGTGTTTGGTGTTTTTATGAAACACTGGATTGTATGCTAATTTGATAGTGCTCTGGTTGTCGCTTTTGATAGAAGTGGGTTTCTTTTGTTCTTTTCCTGCATCGTTAAGAAGTCTCCTCAACCAGATTGCTTCACATGTTGCTGCACATAATGCTTGATATTCAGCTTCACATGACGACAAAGCTACAGTACTTTGTTTCTTGCTGCTCCATGCAATTACCTCGGAACCTATGTTAAATGCATAACCTGTGATGGACCTCCGATCATCCAGGTTACCTGCCCAGTCTGAGTCTGAAAAACCTGCTAGAGTAATATCAGATACATCAGTGTACAAAATACCAAAATGAACAGTACCACAAAGATACCTCAACACACTTTTTGCTGCTGTCAAGTGACTTTCACGCGGTTTTGACATGAATTGGCTCAATACACTAACTGAGTATGCCAAGTCGGGTCTGGTTGTTGTAAGATATATAACGCTGCCAACCAGCTGTCTGTACATTGTGGCATCTACCTCCTTAGTGCCATCGTCACTGCTCAATTTCAAATTCTGCTGCAAAGGTGTCGCTGCTGATCTACACCGATCCATCCCAAACTTTTCCAACAGATTTCTCGCATACTTCCCTTGAGTAAGGAAAGTTTGCCCAGTATCTCTGAATACTTCTAATCCCACACAATAGTTAAGGCTTCCGAGATTTTTCATCTCAAAAACTTGTGCCATGAGTCTTTTGATTCCTTTAATTAAATCCTCTGCATTTCCTGTTAAAATCATATCATCCACATATAGAGAAATCAAAATAATCTGCCCCTAATTATTGTACTTGGTATACAAATTTGGGTCATTTAAGCTTCTATGGAAACCATACTCTATAAAGAAAGAATCAACCTTTTCGTACCAAGACCTGGGTGCTTGATTTAAACGATATAAAGCCTTTTTCAATCTGCAAACAAGACGTTCCTGCCCCTGCTTTACATATCCTTCTTGTTGTACTAAGTAAATTTCTTCTTTTAAATCACCATTTAAAAATGCACATTTAACATCAAGCTGGTGTAATTCCCAATTATATTTAGTAGCTAAAGCAATAAGCATTCTAATTGTATTTAGCTTTGCTACAGGTGCAAAAGTATCATCAAAATCTATACCTTCCTTCTGTGAATATCCTTTTGCAACCAACCTAGCTTTTAACTTATCTATACTTCTGTCTTCATTCATTTTTGGTTTAAACAACCACTTGCTTCCTATAGGTGTTTTATTTTTAGGCAGCTCTACTAATTCCCAAGTATTATTTCTAAGAATTGATTCCATCTCCTCATTCATTGCAGCTCTCCATTCCTCAAATTGACTAGCTTCTTTGTAATTAGAGGGTTCTACAATGTTCAAAACTTTTGACATCAAAGCATAGTTTCTCAACTTCAATGGTAATTGAGTCTTCCTACCTGACCTTCTTGGTAGGGGACTTACCTCAAATTTGTTTTCTTCTACAATAACTGGGCCTGCTCTTTCACCTTCTTGCTATTCTTCTTCAATCTCTTCTTTCTGCTCCTGTTCCTGCTCCCTTTCATCCTCGCTGCTTTCCTCCAACAGCAATGGAATGTGCCAATCATCTCCAACATCAGCTTTTCTTTCCTGTACCTGTTCATGAAAGACTACATCTCTACTTGCAAATGTCTTACGAGACTCAGGATTGAACAATTTGTATGCTTTAAACTCCTTGCCATAACCAACAAAGATGCATTTGACTGCCTTAGGGTCTAGTTTCTTTCTATTAGCTTTGGGTACATGTGCAAATGCCTTTGACCCAAAGACTCTTAAGTGATTTACTGCTGGTTTAAATCCATACAAGGCTTCAAAAGGGGTTTTGAAGCCAAGAAACCTAGTAGGACTTCTATTTTTCAAATATACAGCAGTATTTATCGCTTCTGCCCAAAAAGTATTAGATAGACCCTTACCTTGCAGCATGCTCCTTGCGCACTCTACCAGGGTTCTATTTTTACGCTCTGCAACACCGTTTTGCTGTGGTGTGTGCGGCACTGTATACTGCTGAATAATCCCATGAGATTTGCAGTATTTCATGAATTCCTTTGATTTGTATTCTCCTCCTTGATCAGATTGGAGAATTTTAATACTTTTTCCAAACTGTCTTTCCACCAGGGTTTTGAAATCTATAAAACATTGGAAAGTCTGACTTTTCTTGTTTAAAAAATAAACCCATGAATACCTAGTCCAGTCATCAGTAAACAACAAAAAATAGTATGCTCCCCCTAGTGACCCTGTCTGCATGGGACCACATACATCAGTGTGCACTAGCTCTAAGATTTATGTTTGTCTCCTCCTCTCATGCACAGGGAATTGTTCTCTGTGCATCTTTCCTAAGGCACAACCTTCACAGTTTAACTGAATGTTACGAAAGATGGGGAGACCTTCGACCATACCTTTCTTCTGTAACAACATGAGATCTTGCAGATTCAGCTGACCAAACCTCTGATGCCAGAGTTGTTCAGCTATCGACTCTCCTGCAACCATGGCTTGCTTTGATATACTTTTTGCATCCAATCTATATAGGCTTCCAACTCGCATGCCTGTTGCAACAATTTCATTCCTGCAATCCTTTATCACACAGTGAGTCTTGAAGAATTCGACATGCATATCTTGATCAGCCATCATGGATACAGATATCAGGTTTTTCTTTATTCCAGGTACATATAAAACATTTGAAAGGTGACTAATTTTTCCATTTGGTAACTTAACTGAAATCACCCCATGACCTTTAATCTGATATCCATTATCATCCCCTAGATATATTTTTGATCCATTTATAATTTCTTCAAGACTGTCGAAAAATTCTTTATTACCTGTCATGTGAGAGGATGCTCCGGAATCAACATACCAGATGTCATCTTCATTTGATGCAGAAAGGGCACAGTCGACTGTGAACAGTCGAAATTCATGACTGAAGTCTTCTTCTTCAACAAAATATCCTCTATGTTTTGGATTTGCCTGTCTCCTCCTTGCCTCATCAGCCTGCCTCTTATGATAACAATCTTTCTGTATATGACCCTTCTTTCCACAATAAAAAAATTTCTTTTCAGAATAATTTGCAAGCATACCTTTATGACAGTGATGTTTATGTGTTGTTCCTCCTTTCTGGACTGATTGCTGTTGTGAGTGCTTCCCTTTAGATAGTCGTCGTTTTGCCACCAGCGCGAGATCGTCACTTTGGGGGTTCAGATTCAGGTTCTGCCGTCGCTCTTCCTCTTGCTGCAAGATCGCAGTGAGATCATCAAAAGTGGGTGTTTTCTCCCTTGCTGAGACTCCAGTGATGAAGGTTTGGAAATCATCACGCATCCCATTCATTGTAATTGCAACAAGATCTTCATCAGCCACCGCCACTCCAATGGCCACCAATCCGTCTTTAACATCCTTAATTCGCGCGACAAATGTAGTAGCAGACTCCCTTTCGTCCATCCTCATTGAAAATAGCTTGCTTTTCAGAGCCAAAACTCTGTTTGTATTCTGGGTTTCATACAAATTCTTGATTTTCGTCCAATACTCTGCGGACGTTTTACAGTCTCTGATGTGTGCAATGACATTGTCTTTCACATACATCTTTAACAGGACTTTGGCCTTGTTTTCTCGTTTTTCCCAGTCTTCCTTCTGCGTGCTCGCAGTTGGCTTCTGCTCATCGCCTGTCACTATAGTCCAAGCATTCGCACCTTCGAGCAGGGTCTGGATCTTGAACTTCCAATTTGTGAAGTTAGACCCGTTGAGTTTACCATACTCGTTAAGGTAAGATTCCATCGTATTACTCATTGTGAATCTACTTAACAACAATAAAAAACAATACCTGTCAGATCGATCTGTCACCTCTGCCACCGATCTGCAGTGTCTGGCACTCCCGCTCCAATGAGCAAATTCGGCGTTTTCAAAACAGCCGAAACAATGATCTGATCACTATTGATCCGATCCACCTCTCCCGGATTGATCTGCCACTTCGCCAATCCTGCTCTCCCTGCAGATCGCCAAACGAAGTCGAGGTTTCCCGCAGATCTCCTCTGGTGCTTTTCCGATCTGTCTCTCCCGGACGGATCTACAACTACGCCAATCTGCACCGTTTGCAGACCGCCAAACGAAGTTCACGCTATTCACAGATCCCCTTGGCGCTACACCGAGCGAAAAATCCGCGCTAATTCAAAATCGCTTAGAGTATTTTAATTGGCGCGACTTTCCCGGTAAAATCCCGCGCTAATCGGGCTTTTTGGCGCTCTGGTGCAGTTTATTCCTCAAAATCCACGCTAATTCCTCTTCTGGCGCGACTGTCAGCGCAAAATCCGCGCCAATCCGTGAAAAATCCAAGCCAAAATTTTCCAGTCCGAGCCAGGTGTTCTGCAGTCCACCTGCTCAATCGAGCACACACCTCTCGTGTACACACATCCACAAAGGCACTTCAAGCCACACAGGCTATTCCAGCCACACAGGCAAGCTAGCTACTACAGGCACTTAAGCCTCACAGGTGACAAAAGATCAGGTTCACTCACTCTGAGCTCTGGTACCAAGATAAAATGTGAACAGAATTGAAAAGAAAGAGATGTAGCTCTCAGGTGTGGCCTGCACCTGGAGACTACACTCATCAAACTTGAGAGATCACTCTCGTCCACTCTATTCATCAATCAATCAAAGATTACATCATTAAATACAATACTACGAAATAGGAAGTTGCACCCAAACCCCATAACTATAGGAACTAATCCTAAACTAGGGAGAAAGTTACAACAACGTAACTATTTTCTCCATTAATATCAAAATAATATTAATTATTCTCAACTTAATTCAAATATAATATGATATGGTTTGCAAAGGAATAATGTTAACGACCTTGAAGAATTAAGTAGGAGTTGTGAATTCTATTGGGCCCACTTGAGATGATGCTTTTAATGAATAGTCGGTACCAGGTTGCGACTAATTAACTCGAGTCATGACAGTGAGTGAGAAATTGTGAACAATCAGCTTATTCAAATACCTATCTGAAACCATGAATATATGTATTACTGATCACATCGGCGTGCATAATGCTTAAAAGATTAATGTTCTAACCGAATATAGCATTCATCATGTGGCTATAAATCTCTATTCCTTTTATTAGAGTGTACCATTGTCTAACGTAGTGTACACTTCCCTTCAGATTCATGGTATCTGACCAAATCTACTACAAAAATTGTGTGTCACAGATAGCGTGACCCTACTTTATTCAGTGCCTTCCACCCTTTTAAGGTCTGGAAATAACAATCGACTTTTACCATTTAAAAGGTTGGCCTATTGAATCGTGATAGAGATGGGATCCGTGGTTAAATTTAACGAGATTTGCCGTGTATATTGGCAATCTGCACTTCTTTTCTGTAAAAGTGGAATCTGCGTAATGTATTTTTAGTTTTAGAGAATATATTAATTATATTTAATTAATTCTATTGAAGGATATAAGGCCAATGCCATGGATCAATGTGGAAATTAGTTTCAAAAAAATTTGTGGAGATCCACTAAGTGATACCCAACCCGTTGAATTAAATCACAACCACATAGATGAGATACACATAATTAGTTTCTCTTGCAATTTGGGTGGTCAAATTTTAGAATCCATAATACATGGATGACATGCGACTTTTTATATAAAAACCTAACAAAAATAAGGAATCTAGTTATACAGGATAGGAGGTTTCTTCTTCTACAAAGTCATTTTAAAACCAGCATTAATTTTTTTGTAAAACTAAATACTAAGAGTCATGTGATAGGCAATTTACAAATAAAACCGTTGCAAAAAAATTCTGATAGGTGGAGTTACCCGTCAAATTTAACCCTGCATCTGTTTAAGAAAGAAAACAATCTGGTAACTTATCTCATGCAAATTGGATAAGATAAAAATTATACGAGAAACATTATATACGTGAAGTCCACGTCAACTGCTATGCTGTATTCCTTGGAGAATCCTCTACATTTACCATTTCTGCAACATGAAAGGTCGTAATTTGATTCCAAATATTGCATCCCTTTTGTCAAATGTATTACTCTTCTGCTTTGCTCAGAATTGTTTCAGTGAGAAGCAAAATAAACTAAAATCCATACGAGGCATTATCATACACCTGTTGCCCTTCAGAAAGCAAGATACGTTATTTCGCAGGAGATTATGCACTTTAGAAAACACGAGATGTTATTTCTCAGGAGACTGCAATGTTTAGGAACTGTAAATTAAAAAAAAAAATTCAAATAAATTGTAAATTAAAAAAATTAAAAATTAAAACATATAGAGATAGAATGGTTTATTTTGAAATAAAATTTTAATTTAATTATGAATAATTATTAAGTGAATGGTAGTTATTTAATATTTATGAATAAAATTGAAATTTATTTATAGTTTTTTTGTATTGTTCAAATTAAATTGGTTAATTAGAAAAACTGTGATATGAAGAAGTATTATATGAAAATTGTTTTTGTTATTTTGGTGACATGGTATTGATAAGTCATGGTAATTATGTATGGTAATGTAACAAAAGATATTTAGGGATTAAAAAACTCAAGTCAATAATATTTATTTATTTTTTTCCTTTAAATTAACTTCATTAATTAAAAAAATATAGTATGAAATAAGTCATGGTTTTTTGGACATGTGGTGTTGATAAGCTTTGGTATTGGTCCATAGTATTCTAATAAATTATATTTAAATATTAAAAATCTCCATAGTATAGTAAGATGAATCTCCATGTTTAAGAATCTTGTTTTATATCTTTTTAAAATTAAACATATTTAAATTATAAATCAATCCTTTATCTAACTAATAATAATATTAATAATAATATTTTTCATAATTTTTGTGAATTTAATATGTTATTCTCTCAAAATTTCAAAATACATCTACCATTTAGACACTGTTTTTCTCTACTTCATAATAAGCGACCTCAATCTGCCACAATGGAAACCAGATATATTGATTTCTTAGGGAGGAGTAGGTTTGACCAAAATTCTACCAGGTGTTGGTTACAAACAAGCATATCATCTACTAAACTACATATAAAAGAAATAAATCTACTGCAAGATGAAACATAAGATCTTGAGTTCGAGGAAGTCACTAAACCTAGGTCATAGGCACCAATACCTTGTGGAGTTGAAAGCTTAAGTTCATATTGGAGTTGGCTCTGCATGTGGGCTAGCCATCCATCTAGGATCGCCAATCATGAATGTTAATAACACTAAACTCGCACGATTTCATTTAAGGAAGAGATTATGTCATTTTGGTTCTCATTGTTTTGTTTTTGAACCCATCCCAGAAGGGTTTTTATCTACCAATGAAGGGTGATGGAGTTCATTTTTTCGATTCATCTCCCCTTGGTGTGGCTATGGTTGAGAACCCAATGGGCTATCTTTTGCAAGATTTCATAGTTTGAGAAAGATTGAAAATTACGTGCAGTGAGTGTATCAACAGGGAAAATCTCTTCATGAATTTGCAAAGGGGTAGTTGAATGGAAGATAGTTTCGACCTCCTATTCCTAGGCTTGGGATTGTGGTATTCCCTTTGGGCGAGGATCATGACCCCACAAGGTCAATTCACGTGCATTTCTAGTGAATAATGCATTGGTAAGGGTATAAATAATAAAAAAAACTAAGGATCAACAGTCTAGGAGAGAAGGTAGATAGACTGAAAGTGCCAAAATGAGTTCTAAGTGAGAGCTCTTAAGTGGCTAGGTTAGACTAAGATGGACGAAGATGATAGTATAGAAAAACATGGCTACAAATAAATAACTTTTAGTACGATCACACCTCAACTAGTAGCCAACACAAAGCACATTGTGAAAGAAACTAAATTGCACTAGATAAATTGTGAACCGAGAAATATGAATGAAGGCAAGAGTAATATATAGTACTCGCATGGTAGCAGCTCACATTGTCCAAGTTGTCACTGTAAATTGCACTAAATATGGGGTTTCGATTGCTATAACAATAACCATCATCTTTAGAGAATGACAAGTAATAAAATGTGTAATTCCTTCAACAAAGTAACAGACGACTGCTAAACTTCCATTCAACTTCCATTGTGTGCACAAGGTTGTTTTAAATACATGAATTAGTTTGAGGCACATGTAGACCAAAATTACCTCATCTCAACTATTTGGGAAAGAAAACGCTACTTAAGAAAGTGGAAAAGATGTAGCCCATGTGTTTACATATAATTCACCATACTTAGATCCCTCATTTTTAGAAGAACAAAGAAACAGTCCCATATCTAGTAGGGAAGGCATCGTAGCATACCATAAGGACGAAAGAGGAGAGTATCTATATACTGATCCAAATGGATCCTAGAATACTCTCTAAGTCTTGAAATATTCTTAAAATCATTTAAAAAACCAAAAGAATTACATGAGAGGAACCTTAAAAAATAGCGGAAAAGACTATTGGCAGCCATGTATAGTAGCTGTTAGATCTAGCCAATCAATGGTCCAAATCTAATCAGCAAATCACAAATCGGCGGTGACAGGTGGAGGAAATTAGAGCGCACCACATAAAACATGCGATGGTGATCGGAAGAGTGAATGAGGACCATCGATCAAGCATGCAGATCGATGGCCCACGTTGCATTGCAGAATCGCTATCGGAGATGACAAGTGCTTACAACGGCCCAGGGTTATCACGACATACGATTGCGATCAATTGCATCACGATATCGCAATTAGAGAAAAACAATGGAGTGGGGATTATACACATGTATATGTGTGATGCGATTAGCTGGACCCGATGGCTATATAAACATTATTGCATAAGATTTGAGATCTGCCAAAAGGCATTTTTTAATGTATTTTCAAATATTTCATTATTTAACGAAATACAAAGAAAAAGCACTGATGTGATAAAATCGAGACCCAACGGGGTTTGGGAATGAAATTACATAATATTTGAAATCTGTCAGAGACCATTTTTGCAGTATTTTCAAAGTTTTACCGTATTTTTAATACAAAGGGAAATCACTATATAAGCTGGATTTCGGGTAGGCTATAGGTAGTAAGTGGTTTGGGCTGGGCTCCACCCGACCCCATATAATGGCTGCCATGTGTCGAGGATGGGGAGAGAGAAAACCACCCACATCGGGCAGTTAACCCTTGTATGAAAGAGCTTCCCGAAATGAGCCACGACCATTGGATCTAGATCTCCCAAATCAATGGAGAAGATACTATATTGATATACAGGCGAATTCGATAAGAGTTATAAGGTGAATTTAGAAAGTTTGAAATTCGATAAATAGTGTTTGGTGGACCTTTCCTGTGTTTGAACACATTTCTCTGTGTAAACAGATAATGGCCATTTCAGGGATTTCAAAGGCCCGATGCACTCATCCATTGTAGATTAGGTGGCCACCTCCCCTTAATGCATTATGCAATGATTGTTAAACGTTAGAAGAGGGATTCGAATGGACAGAGGTTGGGAGACAGAAAGATTAGAAGCGGAAATGAACAGGCAAAGCAGATTGGCTTTAAAGCCATAGACAGAGAGCAAACAAAAGCAAGCAGTATTGAAGGCAGTGCTAAGACAGAGAGCAAAGACATAGACAAAGAGTGATTAAGAGAATCTATGTACTCAGAGAGGCTTGAGAGGTTCAAGAAAACGCTTGTTGTTGTATTGGTTATGTGTTGAGTCTAAAATTGAGCTCATACTATTATAAAACTCTATTTGAAGACATAATAGAGAGGTCACCACTGATGGCTGGACCAGGAGATGTAGCCGAGGAGTATTGGGTGAACTCTTTATCAAAATTTGTTGTGTTTATATGTTTTGTCTATTATGCTTCTTTACTAGTTCAGTTTCTGTGTATTTCACAATCTTATCTATCCATTGCATAAAATAACATAGGAAAATACATGCACATGAGTTTGTAATACCTTATTAATTGAAAATATCTAATTTTTAGATCAATTGGTATCATAGCTTTAGGTTCCCAAGGTTAGACAAGCTTGTGCTGGATTGTTGAATGCTAACTAGGTCAAAGCTCAAATTAGGACAAGGAGAATTGGTTGAGGCTAACCGAGAAATTGGTAGATTCTATCCTAGTAGGAAAATGACAGAAGAAATTCCCTTGGAATCAGACTCTTAGTTCATGGACAATTTCATGACCATGAGAGCCATGGTAGAAGAGATTTAACGAGAATTTAAGAAAGGTCGAAGTGAATATTCTTCAACCTCAAAACAAGACAAAGGAACTAAGGAACCTATTCTAGATGGCCATTCTAAAGGCAAAGGGAAAGGAAAAGAGCCTCCTCTAACAACACCCCCTGATAGTCCTGAAAATAAGAAGAAGAAAACATCTTTTATTAAGTTAGATGTTAAATTTTATTTGCCAATATATGATGGAGAATTAAATGCAGAGAAGCTAGATAACTAGATTAGACAGATTGATGTGTATTATAGGGTATAGAATATTGGTTCAAATAGGAGTAAAATTCAGCTGGCCAGCCTATGCCTTGGAGGAACTGCATTGGTATGGTGGGAAGGTAGGACAAAAGCTAACTTGAAGAAGCATGGTAAAATTCTTTCTGTCTGGACTGAATTTGTTTATGCCATTAAAAAACAATTCTATCCACTAGCTTATATGTAGCAAGCTATGATGAGTTGGCAAACTATTTGCCAATTAAAAGGTCAAAGTGTACAAAGCTTTACCCAGGAATTTAGAAAAAGAGCTTTAAATATAGGTTTTTCTTTAGACTCACTTGAAAATTTGCTGAAGTATATAGGTGGTTTGCACAGTTATTTGGGGCACACCATTCTCATGTTTAACCCTACTGGCATAAATGAGGTATCTGTTTGGGATACACATCTAGAGGTTAGAGGCAAGAATGTGAACCCAAAGATTGGGGGATCATCAAAACCCACTGTAAGCAAGAACAAGGAAAAGAGGAAGAAGAAATGGAAAGAGAGGAAGGTAAATGTCGTACAGAAGGCCAAACCTTCATGCACTCACTGCAAGAAGGATGGACATGATGATGAACATTGTTGGTCTTTGCATCCAGAGCTGAAACCCAAGAAGTTTGATGGCAAGAAGAAGAACATTGCTGCTGCTATACAAAAGGATTTGGGGTCAGAATCAGGTGATGAAACAACAATCACAGCTACAAGTATAAAAGGTAACAATTTTGAAGTATCTACTAGTAATTCTGCACGAACTAGTGGTAATGAAGAAATGAGAGGAAAAGACATGAGCTTTTTCATATCAGAGTTATTTCCAAGAATCAAAAGATTGATACCTTATTTGATAGTGGCTCACAAGTAAACTTAATTTTCTGAGGCAATTGTAAAGAAGCTGGGATTACTAACCACACCTCACAAGAAGCCATATCCATTAGGTTGGGTATGTGATAAAGCAAAGCTACAAGTGACTAGACAATGTAAACATAGATTTTCCATCGGTTCTGCATTTGTAGATGAGTTTGAGTTAGATGTAATTCCATTGGATATATGTGGTATTCTTTTAGGAAGTCCTTACTTGTATGATAGAAAAGCCATTTTCTATACAGCTGAAAATAAGTATCAACTCGTTATTAAAGATGGAATAGAATATATTGTAAGAGCTCATAAACACAAGAATAATTATACTCTCATAAAACTAGGGCAGATGTAAAGAATTGTAAATTCATGCAAGCAATTTTTAGCGATGGTTGTAAAGGAAAAAAAACCTGATAAAACAAATATATTTGAGGGTTGTGATGATAAACAGAAAGCTGATTTAGAAAAATTTGTTTCAAGATATGATATCCTATTTCAAGAACCTAAAGATCTGCCACCCAAAAGGGAAATTGTACATGATATTCATTTGCAGCAAGATGCTCCATTGCCTAACATTGGAATGTACAGGTTATCCACTTTAGAGAATGCAGAGATTAAGAAGAAAGTACAAGAGTTGCTTGAGAAAGGGTTCATAAGACCAAGCACATCACCATGCGGATCTTAAATCGTGTTGGTGAGGAAGAAAGATGGTTTGTGGAGGATGTGCATTGATTAGAGAGAGCTTAATAAAATAATGATCAAGAATTGTTATCCCCTTCCTTGCATTGATGATCTATTGGATCAGCTGAAAGAAGCTATTTACTTTTCCAAGCTAGACTTACATAGTGGCTACCATCAGGTCAGAGTAGCATAACAAGATGCATGGAAGAATTCTTTCAAAACAAAGCAAGGGTTGTATGAATGGCTAGTTATGCCTTTTGGCTTAACTAATGCTCCTGCCGCTTTCATGAGAGTTATGAATGATGTACTTAGGCCTTTTATTGATGATTTTGTAATTATATATCTAGATGACATTCTTGTTTTCACCAAAACATGGGAAGAACATTTGAATCATGTAAAGCAGACTCTAGATGTTTTGCAAAAAGGAAATCTCTATGTTAAGTTATCAAAGTGTGAATTTGGAAAAACATATTTAAATTATTTGGGTCATATTGTAGGGGGTGGTGAATTGAAGATGGATCCCGATAAGGTTGAAGTCATTGTAAACTAGCCTAAACCCAAATCTGCTACAGAAGTCAGAAGCTTCCTAGGAGCAACACAGTATTAGAGAAATTTTATTGCTAACTTTTCCTTAATTGTAGCTCCCTTACATGCTTTAACAAGATTGAACAAGGTGTTTCAGTGGGGAGGAAAACAATAGAAAGCCTTCGACACCTTCAAAGAAAAAATTAGTACAACACCAGTACTAGCATTGCCAGATCATCAAAGACCATTTTAGATTGAAACAGATGCCAGTGGCATTGCCATGGGAGCAATGTTGATGGAACATGGTAAACCCATATGTTATCATTCTAAAACATTTAATTTTGCAGTAGTTAATTATCCCACACATGATAAACAATTGTATGCATTAGTGCAGAGTCTGAAAAAGTAGAAACATTACCTATTGGGAAAAGAAGCAATTATACATACTGACCATCAACCACTTCAATATTTACACTCACAAACTAAATTGCAGCAATCAAGACAGTATAGGTGGATGGGTTTTCTACAACAGTTTCATCTAGCTATCAGGTATAAGAAAGGCACACACAATAAAGTTTCAGATATGTTATCGAGACCAATTATAAATGAATCTACTATACTTAAGCATACATCAGTATTGCATGAAAGCTACATTGAACAATATGCTCAAGATATATATTTTAAAGATGTATATGCAACTTTAAGTCATGGAAAACAAGTAGAAGAATTGGATTATCATGCTAAGGACCAACTCTTGTATCATTTGGGAAAGCTATGCATTCCACAGACTGAAAGAATTGACATAATTTGGGAAGCACATACTTCTCCGATATCAGGTCATTTTGGTGTAAGTAAAATAGTTGCACAACTACGGAGATTCGGTTATTAGCCAAAAATGCATGAAACAGTTTCTAGATAGATTAAAGGGCGTACCATGTGTGCTAAAATCAAGCCCAGCAATAGAAAACTAGGCTTATACATTCCACTTCCAATTCCTTCTCATCCTCGGGAGAGTGTTTCCATGGACTTTGTTGGGTGATTTTCAAAATCTAGAAAAGGTCATGATTATTTATATGTTATTGTGGACAGGCTCAGCAAAATGTGTATTTTAATACCTTGTAACAAATAGATCTTACAGCTGAACAAACAACAAAATTGTTCTTTTAGCATGTCTGTGTGCATTTTGGGTTACCCACTTCCATAGTATTTGATTGAGATTCCAGATTTGTTGGGAATTTTTGGTCAAGTTTGCGGGAATTGATGGACACCAGACTGAAGAAGAGCATAGCATTTCATCCACAAACAAATCGCCAAACAGAGGTGGTCAACAGGACAGTGCTGCAGTTACTCAAGGGTTATTGATGCAAGCATCCCAAGCTTTGTGATGAGCATTTATGTTACATGCAACATGAATACAACCATGATAAACATTCTTATACATAAAGATCTCCTTTCGAGACATGTTTTGGTTTTATACGAAGGTCTCCCTTGGATTTTGTCTTTGAAAAAGACATAGTAGTTGATGGACACAATGATGTGGACAAAGCAACGAGGTTCATTGAACAGATCCAAGAAATTCACCAGGCAGTGCAGGAATAGCTGGAAAGAGCCAAGCCATGTACAAGGAAAGGCATGGTAAGCATCGGATGGAGCATAGCTTCCAAGTTGGTGATCAAATCTAGTTGTATATCAGCAAAGACAAAATTCAAGGTGAAGGAAAGAAGTTGAAGCCAATAAGGTATGGGCCTTTCAAGATACTTCGAAAAATTGGTGAGAACGCTTTCTGCCTTGATTTGCCAGCTTACATGCACATCTATTCAGTGGTAAATGTAGAAAATTCAACACTATTTGAACCTTCATTAATTGAAGATCCTGAAGAGAAAAGTCAATCCTTCTATTGATGATCTGTTGATTGAATATCTCAATGATTTGCAGGAAGATATAGTTCTAGACAAGAAGGTGAGAACCACGTGCATAGGGGATGTCGAGTACCTAAGAATTGGACTCAAAGGTTCAAAACCTAGCAGTGAAAAATGGATAGAGATTGGACAAGTCAGGAAGTTGTATCCTCACTTGAGTGATGCTTGAAAACCAACTTTTGGTGGTCCAAAAGCCTTTTCAGTGGGAAGTCATGATCAAAATGGATCCTCGAATACTCTGTAAGTCTTAAAATCTTCTTAAAATCGTTTAGAAAACCAAAAAAATTGCATGAGAAGAACCTTCAAAAACAATGGAAAACACTATCAGTAGCCAAAATTATGAAGAAATAGTGAAAAAATAGGTTATCAACAACTTTGCATAGTAGTCGTTTGATCTGGCTGATCTACGGTCCAGATCTAATCGAAAAATCGTAAATCGGTGGTGACAGGCAGAGGAAATCGGAGTGTACCACATAAAAATTGCAAGCGCACAGATCAACGACCCATGTTGCATCGCAGAATTGCTATTGGAGATTACAAGAGTTCATACAATGACTCAGGGTTATTGCGACATGAGATTGTGATCAGTCACATTGCGATATCGCAATCTGAGAAACAAAATGGAGCGGGGCTTATACACATGTATATGTGTGATGCGATTAGCTGGACCTGACGGCTATATAAACATTGTTGCATAAGATTTGAGATCTGCCGAAAGGCATTTTTAAATGTATTTTCACATATTTCATTATTTAAATAAATACAAAGAAACATCGTCGATGAGATAAAACCCGGACCCGAAGGGGTTTTGGAGTGAAATTACATAATATTTAAAATCCGTCATAAGCCGTTTTTGTGGTATTTTGACAGTTTTAATTTATTTTTAACACAAATGGAAATCATGATATAAGTGGGACTTCGGGTGGGCCCAAGGCGGTAAGTCGTTTGGGTCGGGCTCCACTCGATCACATACAATGATTGCCACATGTCTAGGCTGGGGATAGAGAAAACCACCATCATCAGGCAGTTAACCCTCATATGAAACAACCGTCAGAAATGAACCATGACCGTTGGATCTGGATCTCCCAAATCAACGGTGGAGATATTATATTAATATACAGTTGGATTCGATAAGAGTTATAAGGCGAATTCAGAAAGTTTGAAGTCTTATAAATAGTGTTTGGCATAATTTTCCTGTGTTTGAACGCATTTCTCTATGTAAAGAGAGAATGGCCGTTTCACGGATTTCAAAGACCCGATGCACTCACCCATTGCAGATTAGGTGGCCACCTCCCCTTAATGCATTATGCAATGATTGTTTAATGCTAGAAGAGGGATTCGAGAAGACAGAGGTCGGGAGACAGAAATATGAGAAGAAGAAATGAACAGGCAGCGCAGATTGGCTTTAAAGCCATAGACAAAGAGAAAATATAAGTAGGCTGTATTGAAGGCAGTACCAAGACAAAGAGCAAAGACAAAGATAGAGAGTGATTGAGAGAGTCTGTGTACTCAGAGAGGCTTGAGAGGTTCAATCAAACTCTTTCTGTTGTATCTATTGTGTGTTGAGTCTCAAATTAAGCTCATACTATTGTAAAACTTTGTTTGAAGACATAATAGTGAGGTCACTACTGAAGGCTAGACCAGGAAATCATGTAGCCAAGGAGAATTGGGTGAAGTCCTTATTAAATTTGATTTGTTTATGTGTGCTGTCTATTATGCTTCCTTACTGCTTCATTGTCTATGTATTTCACAATCTTATCGATTCATTGCATAAAATAACACAAACAAATCCATGCACATGAGTCTGTAATACCTTATTAATTGAAAAGATCTCATTTTCAGATCACATACAGAGTTATGAAATGAATAGTGACATTCCATAGTATTGAATTTTGAAAGGGTCTATTACATGCAATGCATGGAGTAGATTGGCCACATGACCCCTCCATCTTAAATGTGGTGGATGGTAGTGTAGTGGGCTAGACACCCAATTCCTCCCTTTTAAATGTAGTATGAGACAAAGGGGTAGTAGGCTCGATGCGCCCCAACCTCATGCATATCTTCAACAACCATGATGATCAAGTGACTTCTATCCTCATCCAAAATGTATTGTAATGAATTTTCCAGCTTCACTTCCCCCCCTTTAGGCCACGTTACATAGAGATAGATGTCAATGTCATGACAAACCATGTTAGTGAGGAAATTGGTGGTTTGGTTACTTATTCAATGAGAATGTGAGGCAATAACATAATGGGTTGAATGGATCAGTTTCTGAATGTATAATATCAAATTCTCAAGTGTCCCACCCTTGGAATATTTTCTAATGCAACAAAGGCGAAGTGGTGGATTTATTTTGTTTAATACTGAGATCGTAGAGAAAAAAAACCCTAAATCAAACATAAAATTTAAAAAAATTGTAGTAGGAGATGTCCCATGACTTTAGTACCTAATGGTATATATAATAACAAATTAAACCCAACTATGACAAGATTATTGCAAAACAATATTTTTTTTTTGCTTTGGTCTAATCAATAGCTAGTTGGGGGTGAGGTTGAATACACTCATCAAAAAATATATCGAGAACCTGACCTCGTAGGTCCCACCTAAGGCAAAGGGTTGGGACTTCTCTAAATCTCGACTATGCTAACTAAGGTCAATCCCAACCGACTAACTTTGAATCTAGAGGTTAGTCCAATACCTAATCAAGTTTTAGAACTCGTCGGGATTAGGGTTAAATAATCCATGCCAAAAAGATGTCAAGCACTAGAGTAAATTGAATAAGTTCATCCATGACTATCCTGATTTCGAATCTGCTCAATATCTTCTTTGTTTTAGGGATTTTCTAGGGCAACCTACATCCAACATCAACAATAATTTATTTATATGCTAAGTAGGATTTTTACCTTTCTTGGATGTGTTCCTTTGGGGTTAGACACACCATCCTATAGTTGATAATAAAATCATTTCATTGTAGCTTCCAAACCTCCAAACGAATATATTCCCTCTGACCTAGGTGAATTTCTTCAATACTTATGCTCAAATTCCTTCATTGATAATTATTCAAACTTCTTGGTCAATAATATTGACTAATTATCATTCCCAGGCCAAAGCTCCACACATAAATCTTACACCATGTAACATGCCATCGAAATATATTCCCGCCATTTGGGAATTAATATATTACACTAGAGAATTCATTGGCATCAATCTCATTCTTCAATAAAGACCATACGACTTGAAATATCTGCCCTAATCAATTATTCAAATGTTGTTGAGACCTCAGTTAATCGGGACATGACACCATACTTTAATTATTGAATTCACCATTCACCTCACCCAGAAAGTTTTAAAACTTCTTCACAAGACACTCATCTCCTTTCACTAGTTGAATCCTCTAGGAATTATAGCACACACAACATAGAATAGCACAGAAGAGGATTATTGAGGCATTTACACAAAATATTACTATAGATGTACAAATAGAAACATGAGGGAACTTAATTATTCTGACTTTGTGTTTAAAAAATTTACATAACATACATACTTTTTAGGAATACCCGTTTTCCTTCACAAGCTCTCTCCCAATGTGGGCTCAATTTCTTTTTGAAGATACACACACAAATGCTAAAAACTGCCTAGAATATATCATAACTTAATGAAAACTATTTTCACATATGTCTCAATTCTAAACTAATTGAGTACGTTTCCAAAGGCCTAATTTCCCAAAAAACATGAATTCATTCAACAAACCAAAATCTTACTAATAAGGGATTTGTCTGGAATTGACACCCTTGGCTCTACACTAAAATTTTACTAGTCATAATCTATACAATTTTACAATTGGAGGGGAAATTATTTCCCCTTTGAAAATTTTAGTATCCCCTTTCAGGCTCTTAATCAAAGTGGGATATCTAGGGATAAATCTCTTGCATCAAACTTTTGAGGTGGAAAAATAATATCACCTCTTGATCATATGCCTTATGTATCCCAAACTTTATATTGTTATTGAGTTCTTACTCTCATGTCTTGTTACATGGCTTTTATCGTCTACCACTCGCCAAGATCCCAATATTTACTATACATCTCCCTCCCTTCCTTGTTTATGTATTTTTCGATTTAGTTGTAGTCGACTACAAACTATCCTTCTCCTTCTAATATACGTCCTTTGAGAAACTTTCATCTTCAACCTCCTTATTTCTACAATCCTTATGTCTAGCTTGTCCATTGGTTTGTACATGTTAATTGTTTCTACTCCTTCATTGAATTGTACTATTGTTGTTCCTTACTAGCTATTGTTACCTCTATATTTATCGAATCTCATACACATGAACCTCCGAAGGCTGATTTTTTTATGTCATCACTCCCTTCATTCTCATATAGTCTTTTTGAATTAATTATGTTGTGGTCGTGTTCTATTGTCTTGGTTTCCATGACTCATCTTCTTTAGTGTTCAATTTATTCATTTGTTGTACTAATATCTTAATAATATACACTTACATCACCTTCAAACAATCAATGAGTTTAATAGAAATTTCTTACCTTCCCTCGGTAAACACAGGCTTCCTTAACCGTCTGTCAATAATTTCTCTATCCACTATTGTATGGCATTCATCTTGGCCTTCCTTTTGAAAAAATGTTGGCTCATTCGCTATTAGAATGAAATTCTTTTTTTTAGTTCCTTAAGCAAGCATTTCTTCTCCTCCATTCTTCTCCATCATAGTTGTAGATGATCGCCCTTCACCATATACAAGATAGTCGACAATCATACACGAAATCTCAGGTTCAAAACCATAATAATATTTGATCTCATTTAATACCTTTTTCAACATCCCATTATGTTGATCTGAACTCTCCAAGGAGCTCATGAGACTTTTAAAAAGTCCCTCATCTTCGTTATGAGACAAACTTGTCTCATCCTCCTCCATTGTTGTTAATAGTTCCTTCCTTGATGAGTAGTCCTCGTATTCTCCTCTTGTGCATCAAAATATTTGGAGGCTTCACTTACCCTAGTTACTTCCTTCTTGTACCCTTTCTTATTTTTTTGGGTAACCAACCAATCCTATATATACTTTAAATCCTCTTCAAACTCTATTAACCTAGCGTCTACATGAATTCCTTCTTATTTTGTCGGATTGTATTCAATGCCCTTTATAATTTTCGTCTTATTCTAATTCTCAATTGGAGAAATCTATTCATGCTCTTGGATTTTAAAAGGTGGTGCTGCCTCATCCCTTTAATCTGTAGTAGATTTTTGTCTTTCCTCTTCACTCACACTTATTATGACAACTTAAAATAATTTCCCTCCTTGCTGATTTGTACATAAACAAGTTGATCAATTTTAAAAGAGTGAGACTCTTGAGCCTTCATTTTTAGTTCTAGCACCATCTCCAAATTTGGACTTATTTAACAATACATGAGACATTTAGCTAGTCCCACATTTACTCCTTCATCATCGTCACTAGAAAAACTTGAATCCACACACAACTTGTTAATTTAGAAAATGAAATGCTTTCTAGCCTCATGCTTTATCACCTCCTCCTTCTTTGGACCTTTCGGGAATCCCTTCCCCTTTATCTCTAAGGAGTGGTCCTTCCTTGGGTTCACAATAACTGCTCCTTCCTTAGGCTCAACTTCTCGAGGATCTTCTTCATCCACCCACGATTTTATAAAAGGCCTCAGTCTTCTTTTCCCTATCTCTCTATTTTTTGGGGATTTCTTCTTAAAATCCTTGTGTCATATAGGTAATTTGGATTTTTTTTATGATGTCCCACATTTTTTTCAAGACTTCTTCTCTCTTTTGTAGCAGTTGTATTATGATGTTGAGTCACTCCTTTAACTCAAAAATCTCTGTGTCATATTCTTGTTTATTCCTTTTGCCTTGATTTTATTTGATTCCTTTGATGTGGCTTTCACTTAAACCCTTAGCATGACCAAGAATGGTCATTTCTTTCCCCATGAACTTTTCCATGCTCAACATCAAATGCAACCTAGCCCTGTGACAAGCCTCACCTCACTCGTTACCTGAAAACATCACCTCAACCTAGCTATTGGTGTTTTTGTCATTCCCTCCATTGGAACCTCTTGAGTACAGCTTGCTCTTTTAATTGTTTCCCCACTGCTCACCTCTTGATAAGTTTCTTGTTCTTTCCTCCTCTCCCTAGGGACTTCATTTGTTCCCTCCCCTTTCCAAGCTTAGAAATAAACTTCAAGTGAACCCTCTCTACTATAATAATTCCTTTATGAAATAGTCCTTTACCGTTACGTATGCAATATTCATATTCATGTCATATCTGGCAGTATGGGCCACTACCAGCAATTTTTCATTTCCTTACTAACTATGTTAAAGATTAAACACTAAATTTACTTCGCTAATTCTTAAATTATAAGATTTCAATTCCAGTCTCCTTAGTATTACTTCTGATAATTCTTCTTTCATTAGTTTGTTGTTTGTGATCTCCTCAATACTCGATTTCTCATTTTTATTTCAATCATGATTTGATAAAATGAATACACTATTAATTATAGGCTATAAATTTTATTATCTTTCTCTCAACTCCAAGAAAGAAACTCAGCTCTGGTTCCTCTAGTGAGTGAATCTTGCACTATGACACAACTTGATGCTCCGAAGGCAAGGAAACATATTTATTTTGTTTAATACCAAACTCATAGAGACAAAAAACCATATATCAGATGTAAAATCTGAAATACCTACAAATAGAGATTACCCTAGCACGTTTATACTTAATTTGTATATATAATAAAAAATTAAACCCAACTATGACCAAACGTCTATAAAAATTTTTGTTTCTTTGGTTTGACAAATATCTAGTCAGAGTTGGGTCTGAATACAACACTAACAAAACATGTCAAAGACCTGACCTCATGGGTTCCACTTAAGGTCAGGGGACGAGACTTATTTATTTCTCCACCATATCGGTTGAGGTTAACCCCAACTGACTAACTTTGGTTATGTTGGTTGGGTCCACACTTAGTCAGGTTTTAGAACTGGTAGGGGTCAGGTTTAGATACTAACTACCCAAAAAATGTCAAGGTCACAACTACATTGACTAAGGTTAGCCTCGACTACACTACTTTGAATCTCCTCAAGTTCTTCTCTCACATAGGGATTGTCTAGTGCAACCTTTAGCAAACCATAACAAGAATTTATCCATAGGTTAAGTAGGATTCTTACATTTACTGAATGAGTTCCTTTGAGGTTATATGCACCTTCCTACGGCTAATGGATCGAACCCTTTCAATGTATCTTCCAAACCTCCAAACAAATTTGGTGCCTCTCAACTAGGTGCATTTCTTCAAGACTTGTGCTCAAATTCATTCATTGATAATTACATGAACTTCCTGGTCAGTAATATATTGACCTATAATCATTATATGGAAATGGATCCATCTTGAACTCATACTCCATGTAGTTTGCCATCAAACTCTATTTTCTTTGTTTTAGAATGAACAAATTACACAGGAGAATTGACCTTTAGAATTGAATTTGCTTCATTAAAAGATTATTCAAATAGTTTTTATACCTCGGCTGATAGGGACATGACACCATGCGTTGACCATAAAATACGTTGTTCACCTCACCCATCTATCTTTAAAACTTCTTTAGAAGACTCTCATCTCGTGTCAATAGTGAAATCCTCTAGTAATTATAACATCGATAACAAAAACTATCACATAAGAGGAGTATTGAGGCATTTACATAGAATATTACTTAAATGTATAAATGCAAACTTGAGGGAATTTAATTATTTTGAATTCGTGTCTATAAAATTTAAATAACCTACATACTTTGCTATAATACTCCTTTTCCCTCAAAATCTCTCTCCCATTCTGGGCTCATAATTGTTTCAAGCTACATGCATAAAAGCTAAAGACAATGTAGAATATTTGATAACTGAATAAAAAATAATTGGACATCTATCCCAATTATAAGATTATTGACTAAATTTGTAAAGGTCTAATTGGCCATAAGGAACCAACTCATTCAACAAACTAACAACTTATTAGTCCTAGATTCCTCTCAAATCATTCACTTGGCTCTACACTAAATTTATGCCAATCCTAATTCATACAATTTTAGCATTATAGGGAAAGTTATTTCCCCTTCAGAAATTTTAGAATCCCCTTTGGGGGTCTTAAACAAAATGGGATACCTAGGGATGATGCTATTACTTAATTTTTTTATCGGGGATCCATTGATGAGTTTTTGGGTAGTTGCAATGACTAGCTAGGAATCCCCATCTATTTGTAATTTATAATACCCTTCATCAAAGGAACACCTCATACCTTGTGCTAAATCAAGGAATTACACTACATTGTTGCTTATGATACTATTGTTTGAAAGATACACCTTGAAAGTATTAATTTACCAGTCATGAAAAATCCAACCATAATTGGCTAGACTAAGGTTATTTTTGGAACTTCCATCGAAATTAAGCTTTATAAAACCTAGTGTATGAGGACTGTAATAAGAAGGGGAATGTTTTTTATGAAGGGGGGAGTTAGGGAATGGGGATAAGATCATAGAATGAGATATTTTTAATTTAATTAATATCTTAACCTCGTGATGATTTTTTTCCAATCATGCTAGAATTAAGTTTATGAGTATATAGTTTCATGAATATCTTTTTTGATAACTTGCCATACCATGTCTTCATTCTCCTTTTTCTGCTCAAAAATACATTTTTTATGTTCCTTCCATAATTTCCACAAAACAAAATAGAAAAGTAGTTTCTATGATCAATTCACCACTATGTATTCAAACAAACTAAGTTGTCATTACTCTCATGTGTTCCACTGGCCTGTTAAGGGTATGATTTGGATGGCTAAAGAGGAGTAAAATATGTTATCAAATAGACACAAAAAAATGCAAGATATTCAAGATATGGTCCATAGCCTCTTCTTGGTTCCAACATAGTTTTCACAGAGAGGGACCCTGAAATCATTATTTCCATAATTGTTCCAACATGAGTACCTTCCATATCTCTATCAATCATGTGAATTGGGAGACCTTACACAAAAAACCATTTCACCAAATTTTTAGCCTAAGAGAATCTATGGGAATATTTTATGACTAGATGGCAAAGAATAGGCTTCCTTAAGCATGGACATCCCTTTCATTATCTATGTCTTGAGGAATGGGGATTTTATAACTTTGCAACTCTTGAATTAATTAAGTGGTATAAGTAGTCAAGGTTGGATGCTATGGTCAATCATGCTTTGTTTTCCATTCATGCCATGGTGTAGAATCCTTAGTGGGTATCAAAAAATATTAGATATATGTACTAGTGGTTCAAAGTGAATGATTCCATCTCTCCAATATATATCAAGTTCCCAAGACATGGTAGTTGTTGCTAGGAATCTCTCTAGAAGAATTTAGTTTTTCTATTCATAATCTCGAGAAGGCATGATTCTTAATTATACTTTGGTTTTCCTGAGCTAATTTCGTAATAGAGGAACTAAATTGGTACATTGTAGCTTTTACCTATTATAAATGCAAGGAGGAATGGTTTCATTTATTATCACATATCTATTTCCATCAATCCTATCCTCTCCAAGACACCTCCACCATAATTTTTCACCTAGGGTTTCATTTAAAATGTTTGGATACCTCAAGCCTAATCCCTCAACCAGCATTGGAATACACAACTTCACCCAAGCCATAAGCGACCATATCTTGGATTTCTTTGCACCTTTCTAGAGAAAGTCTTGGTGAAGGGAAATGATAGTCTTGAAGCTAAATTTTGGGGTTGCTAGTGCTAATAATTAGTACACAAGATGATTTTAGAGAACTAGCTTGAGAAGGCTTATTTGTCCTTCTAAGTTTAGAGATCAAAATGCCTAGCTATTGAGATTTTTAGAAATATTTCATCTGATTCCTTACTGGTACGTTTCTTCCAAGGAAATGTGAACGAAAGGGTCTCCCAAGTATTTAGCACGAAGGCTACTTATTTGAAAATCCAAGAGTCGAAATTGATGTCCTTCAACTATTACATTTGTATTAAAGAAGAAGACATTATATTTTTCCTCGTTTATCATTGTACTAGAGGTTGATATAAAGCATTTGAGGATGGATTTAAGGCGACAATCTCCCACATTAAGGATAGGAGGTAGAACATAATATCATTAGAAAATTGGTTATGCGTAGTTGGAAAATCATTCCCAAGTATACAAATACCATTAATGATGCCCTAATGACTTACATCTCTGGGATATCTACCCATCCACTTAGATATCAAGATAAATAGAAAAGGAGATATAGGATTACCCTTACTAAGGCCACAAGATGGTTTGAAAGCCATGGTAGGATAAGTGTTCAAGGTAATGGAGTAAAACGGGTACAAATTAGTGACCTGTTCCAGAAACTCCATTGAAGTGAAAGACCAAAGGATAAAGTACTGGGAAAAGATAATCCAAAATTTAATCTATTATGAGGTTTAGAGGTTTTGGAATAATCACAATACCAACCCCTTTCATATATCGTTAAAGAGTGAATAACCTCATGGGCATAAAAAATCCCTTTGATGATTTTTCATCCTTCCACATAGCCTTCTTTCCTCAGAGAAATAATTATGTTTAATAAGGAATTAAGTTGATTCAAAATAATAGAGGATATAATTTTCTAAAGAAAATTACAAAGGGTGATGGTGAATAATACACTTGGTTTATAACCTTTACTGGTTTTAGTAATTAAGTTAATTAAATTAGCATTATGTGCTAGCCATACCTATTTAAAGCATCCATATTCTTCAACAATATCATGCACCTCAGGTCTAATAAATAACTAGCATGATTTGAAAAAGTTTGTTGTAAAGCCATCAGTACGTGAGGTACTATCTTTAGGCGTCTCCATAACCAACCCTTATACCTCGTTAAAAGAGTTTTCCCATAGAAATTCCTCCCTCTAGTATAGATGAATGAGGTTAGGACTATGTGCATTGATGTGATGAACAATAGCTTCCTTGTTGGGAGTCATCTTTATAATCATGTTGTGATAATATGATAAAGTTTCTTATTCAAAATCCTCATGGTGTACTAATCATTATCCCTCACGAGAGGAGAGGGAGAAAATCCTATTATGATGATGATGCTTAATCATATATTTATGAAAAAATATGGAGTTATACTCTTATTCGTTCAACCATTGAACCCAATATTTTTTCTTCCAAGGAATATCCTGCTATTTTCACCACTACTAAATTTTATTAATAAACTTCCATTCTTCCATGATTAAATCCTATAAACACCCTTCCAATATCATTCAATGTTGTATCTATTGCATGCATGTTTCCAGTGCCTATTTTTCTATGGCTATGTGGCTTAAATCCTTGCAATTCCACTCCTTAAGTTTAAACTTGAATTCCTTGAGTTTGATCTAGATAGTGTGCATAAATATCAATCTTGGACTTATGTTTCCTTCCACCAATTATTTTCTTTACACATAAATTTAGGATATTGAATAGATAAACTCTCAAAATTGAAGGGGTGATTATGAAAGACAACTTTTAGGTCTAATTATAGATGCATTGGCCATTGGTATGATCTTATGGATGTAAGTATGATAAATTATGCAAATAAATAATTAGCTAGAAAAGTCCCCAATATTAGAAAGTGGTCTAATTGACTAGCCATTTAATGTTTCCTTCCCTTGTAGTTGTTCCTAGTGAAAATTACATTTAAGGTGTTGAGATCAGCACCAAGATCTCTTGAAGAAGATGAAAAAATTATTGCACCTCTATATCAACCTTGTTTCATGGATAAATTCATTTTGTAAACAAAAGCAATCTTCCTAGACCTAGAAACTTAATATAAAAGCAACCAAGAAAAATTTCAATTCATTCTTTACCTATGTTTGAAATATAGAAGGAATTCATACTTGGAATCAAATTCAAGCTTCCTACTTCTCCTGGCTTCTTAGATCTAGCTCCAACTCCAATTTTTATAAGTGAAACCTACAAATAATCATGAAATCATCCATAATAACAAAGAGAACCAAAACATACAAATATCATATAAAAACAACTATAAATAACAAGCCAAGGATTAATGTTCTGCATATGCATAAATAAGACATATGTATAGGAGAAGCAATCCATTTTTGTATTAGTAAAAATAGGAAAATATTACAAACCTTATAGGCCTTAGCCTTGTGAATCTCTACCAGTTATCTTGTCCTTCATTTTCCACAATATTAAGCCTTCAATTATGCCTCAAGCACATGGATGAATTATGGATGTCTAGACACAAATGAGAAACATAAGGGCATAATCTAGAGCCTCCAAAAGCCAACCCGGACTCTATGGGAGGCAATGGATTTATAGGGTAAATAAGGTGGTTTTTGATCTACCATTCTAGGGGTTAGATCCACATTAGAGGGAGGTATGTTCTAGGGGATAAGAGATAAGACCTCAATATTATGAGTTTGAGATATAATCTAGTACTAAATAGTCAAAACCACTTTCGAATCTTCTAGAGAGAGAAACTTTAAAATTATCTTTTTTATGTCTTACTCATTTCCCATTATAATCACACATCTTTAGAAACAAAACTACATTGGTAGTGAAATTCATGTTCAAACCACGTCAGCGCCATCTATCTTAAAGGTAAGTGCGATGATCCACAATAATACGGTTTTTAGCGAATGTAATCCAGGATTCTTGGAAATTCTTCAAAGGGGATTATTTTTTATTTTTGGGGGATGATTTAAAACTTGTGTGAATGGATGATGATTGATTTGTATTCAAGCTCATTTTGTTGAATGTAAAAAAACGACCTATAAGAATTTTCTCCCTAAAATACAAAGTCAGATAGTTTGGTTCAAGACTGAAGTGCTTTACCATGTGAAATTTTGGATCAAGAATCAACTAGTTAATATCACCAATTGAGTGTTGCAATACATTATCATCATGATATCACCGTTGAGGTAGGCATACCCATACTCGACATATATCACCGCTAAGGTTGGCATACCCATACTCAACATATAAGCCATTTTAAATGTACAATCATCAAAGTCATTCCCATTGATTACATATAGTGGACACGTGCTCAGATGAATTTATATAGGATCATAGCCATCATACTTTGTAGATATTGTATTCATTTTGAAATTGCAGGCTAGATGGATAAAACTAGATCTAAGGTCTTCTACCTCATCACTCGATAGTTCAAATATAACCATGTGAATAGATGTGCACGATTCAAACATGGTAGACACCATATGTTTACCAATAATTGATGAAAGTTGTTAACATATTCATGTCGAACCACTAATAATGATAATGGATCTCAAGGTAGTACAAGACAATCTGTGATGTGTGAATAAATGAGTTGAAGTTGAACACCACATAAAATATATCAGTTGAAGGTCAATGATGAGAACCTTATGTTCAAAGTGGGGAGACTTGTCGTTGAGCTATGAAATTTCTAAGGAACTAAAGGGAGTTTCTAGGTCAACTTCTGACATAATTTGCTTAGGTCAATAGGAAGAAACCCATCACAAGAGGAACTTAATGTATCCCCTATCAACAACATGAAATGGGTATCAAGATCTGAGATAGAATGTCCTGAATCAAAGCTGGTTCATAGGCGACAACACAAAATAAGCTTTAAGGTATTGTAGCATATGCCAACTTAAGGTGGAATTTATCTTGAACATATGAGAGACACTTTTATGGAGTTGACAACATTAACTCAAAATCCCATCATGAAGGCTTTCAATAAGGTGTGATCAAAAGAGAGGCAAGTGGATTCCCCAACCTAAAGTAATGAGAAAGGTGAAAGGGTGTGATGTTTAAGAGTGAATGGCTGCGACAAATAGGTCTCATGTATTATTTACCAAATCTTCCCACCATTTCTTATAAGTACATCTTTATTTTTGACAAGCTTGATGAGGATAACATATGCTTCATATGTAAGTTCATCCTTTGGATAAATCCTTATGAGTACTTTAAAAAAAACCTAATAAGGAGTGGTTTGATTTCATCATGCTTACCAATTCCTACATTGTTTATGTTTTTACGAGTTTAGTGAAGGTGTAACTTGACTTCTTTTTCATATTTAGAGAGCTTGAAAAAGAGGTGGAAAAAAACTCCAAGATGTTCCTTTTCATAAATTGTTGGGTCCCTATAATACTAGTGATTACCCCATTACTATTGTACTTATACCCCTTATTTATATTGTTGTGCCCCTATTACCCCCATGTTGTTATTTCTGTGCCCCATAGAATCCCTCTATTGTTATTTTTGTGGCTTTATATTATTATTGTTAGGTCGGCTGGATTATATTGTGACTCCTTAGACTCCTATATATAGAAAGGAGGTTTTGTCATTTGAATCATCCAAGAATTGTTCATTTATGTAATGTAAAGGAGGTTGCCCCCTTGAAGAGGATGAATTCTAAGGCGTTGATCTATCTTTCCTATCTTTTCTTGAGCTGGTTTCATAACATTTGGTATCAGAGCTTTGGATTATAGGGTTTCGCTGCTCCAAACAGGTCATCGTGGTATTCTCGCTATAACTTTTTTTTCTGTGATGTTTCAGAAGTCGCAAAAAAGCACATTTGAGAAGAAATATTGCTAAACCTTGGGTCCAAATTTCAGAGCTTTTCGCGCGATATTTTGCGGAGATATGATCTGAGGAATTTGGTCTTTTTGCAGACTCCTAAATTACATTCAAAACAGGTGACCTTGGGAAAATCGTCATAACTTTCTCTCTGGGGATCGTATTGAAATTTCGTAAGTTAGAGAAAGAGGACGAGCTGTAGTTTCCTGTGTGCATGTTTCAGATCCAAAGGTTGAAACAGTGACTCGTGGCACGTCGTACAAGTTCGCTCTACTGAACTAGTCTAGAAGCAAGTCACTGTGGGAGATTTCACATAACTCTTCCTTGGAGAATCCAATTTGGGTCAGACTTGTGGCATTGGAAAGAGGACGTAGAAGGCTACTACAGATCACAATTTCAGAACTGGATGATCCGAAATTACAGAGATACATCAGATTCAATATCAGGCTTCTACAAAGTGAAAAAAGGTGTGTAGTTTTTTTTTAAATTTTTGCGTAAGCTTGGTTTAACGGAATTCAAAGGGCATAGTAAAGCATTATTATCGGTAACTGATGCCCCAAGGAAAGAAAATGCAAACACCTAGTAAGGAACCTGAAAGCTCTAGCATGACTCATGAAGAAGAGGAAGAAATGCTACATGATATATCAAAATTACAAGAACAAGTGCAACAAATGTCACGCTCAAAAAAGCTAACAGAAGCTAAGATAAATGGCGTGGAATCTAAGATAAATGGCATGGAATCTAAGATAAAGTGAATGGAAGATAAGATGGATGATTCGAAGACATATTTGAAGAGATACATGGCAGATTTGAAGACAAATTTGAAGACGGACATGGCAGATTTGAAGACAGATTTGACAAATTTTCTACAAGAAATACTTACTAATGGTGAAAAGGTTGTAAAGGAAACTCATGATGTGAACAAAAGAAATGTTAATCATGATTCCATAGACTCTAATGTTGGATCGAAGACCCACCATATTCCAAAAATCGATATGAGGAAGTTTGATGGCAAGGATCCCGCCACATGGATATTACAGATGGAGCAATTCTTCGATCTCAATAATGTGCAAAACACACAAAAGGTACGTATGGAAACTTTATATTTGGAACCAAATCAGTTTGTATGGTATCAATGGCTTTGTTCTCGTAAAAAAATTATCACTTGGGCAATTTTTACGGAAGAATTGATAGCACATTATGAAGATACAAAAAGCAACACTTTTTTTAGCCAATTGATAAGTCTCAAACAAAAGGGTTCAGTAATGGAGCACATTGAGGAGTTCCAAAAATTGAACATAAGGGTAAAAGATATTCCAGAGGAGCATAGGATTGATGTGTTCATAGGGTCTTTAAAGGATAATATCCAACATGATGTTCGCCTTTGGGAACCTGATTCATTAGAGAAGGCATTCAGGTTAGCAAGAAAAATGGAAAGCAAAATTATGGCAACCAGGAAGCATACCACTCACAACTATAAAGACGGAAGTGTTGTTGCCCCTAGTCTTCCACAACCTATAAGGTTGACACCACAACAATTGGAAGAAAAAAGAGCAAAAGGGCTTTGTTACAGTTGTGATAGCAAATACACTAAAGGTCATAAGTGTGCTGAGAAGAAATTATTCTACATAGATTGTGAAGAGGAAGAAGAAAAGGAGCAAGAAAGGTCAAAAGAAGAAGATATACTCCAGGAACAAAGCCTAGATGAAGAACAAATAAATCCGACCATATCTTGTAATGCATTGGCGGGAATTACCACTCCTCAAACCATCAAGATAGAAGGACAAATCAAGAAGAAAAAGGTAATAGTGTTGATTGATTCAGGAAGCACCCACAATTTTATTCATTGTAGGGTAGCAAAAGAATTGAATTGCTTCCTATATCCAGCACCAGAGTGTCAAGTGATGATTGCAAATGGAGGAACAATAAATTGCTCTGGAAAGTGCCATAATATCAAGCTATCCATGGGAGAATATGTATTGACTAGCCCAATGCTTTCCATTCCAATGGGAGGTGTCGATGTTGTACTAGGAGTCCAATGGCTACAATCCTTGGGTACAATAGCTTTTAATTTTCAAGAACTTTTCATCAAATTTTCTACGGAAGGAAAGGAAGTTGAATTAAGGGGTATTGCAGGGAAACCAGGAAAGATAATCAGCTCTAATGGTATGACAAAGCTTCTAAAAAAGGAGCAAAGAGGTGTAATTGCACAATTATGTTCGCTAGATGTTTCCACATTGGAATCATCTATTTCTCCAGATCTCCAAAAAGTCCTGGACAATCATTCCAAGGTATTTGAGACTCCCAAAGGTCTCCCACCTATGCGTGATCATGATCATGCTATTCATCTGATTCCAGGAAGTGTTCCTCCAAACATCAGGCCGTACAGATATCCCTATGTCCAAAAAAGTGAAATTGAACGTATGGTTGCAGAAATGCTAGAGGCTGGTATAATTCAACCAAGTCAAAGTTCTTTCTCTGCTCCAGTAGTATTGGTGCACAAGAAGGATGGATCATGGCGCATGTGTCAGGATTATAGGGAGCTCAACAAGCTCACTATTAAAGATAAGTTCCCCATTCCTGTCATTGATGAATTACTGGATGAATTGCATGGATCAATTTACTTCACCAAGTTGGATCTTCGTTCGGGATATCATCAAATCAGAATGAAGATTGAAGACATTCCGAAAATGGCATTTAGAACTCATGAGGGTCATTATGAATTTTTGGTCATGCCTTTTGGCCTTACCAATGCACCTTCAACATTTCAAGGTTTGATGAATTCAATTTTCAAACCATTCCTTAGAAAATTTGTGTTAGTATTTTTTGATGATATACTAATCAACAAGTCTTGGAAGGATCATGTTGAACATGTTGACAAGGTGCTACAACTATTGGAGGAGAAACAATTATATGCAAAAAGATCCAAATGTTTCTTTGGAGTCCAGGAGGTGGAATATTTGGGTCATATTGTATCTCATGAAGGAGTTAAGGTAGACCCTAGCAAAATTAAAGCCATTAAGGAATGGAAAATCCCCACATCCATAAAGCATCTGCGAGGATTTCTTGGGTTGACAGGGTATTATCGCAAGTTTGTTAAGAATTATGGGAGAATAGCAGCACCTCTAACAACATTATTGAAGAAAGATGCATTTTCATGGACTCCGGAAGCAACAAAGGCCTTTGAACATCTTAAAGAGGCAATGTGCCAAGCACCGGTCTTAGCTACACCGGACTTCACAAAAACCTTTATTGTGGAATGTGATGCTTCAGGAAATGGAATTGGTGTTGTTCTAATGCAAGATGAAAGACCCATTGCTTTTGAAAGTCGTCCAATCAAGGGAAAGTTTTTAAGCAAAGCTATTTATGAGAAGGAAATGTTGGCAATACTCCATGCACTTAAGAAATGGCGACCCTACCTAATGGGAAGACACTTCAAGGTAAAAACGGATCATGATAGCCTTAAATACTTTTTAGAACAAAGATTATCCTCTGAAGAGCAACAAAAGTGGGTCACAAAGATGTTGGGTTATGACTTTGAAATCATCTACAAAAAAGGGAAGCAAAATGTGGTGGCAGATGCACTCTCAAGAAAGGATGAGGATGTGGAAGCATTGTTGTGCATCATTTCTATTATCCAACCAGATTGGATAAACGAAGCAAGGGAGGAATGGAAGAATGATGAAGAAGTGTGGGCACTTATTCAAAAGCTACAACAAGATTCCAGTACGTCTGATACATTTAGCTGGCAAAATGATTCATTATGGTACAAAGATCGCTTATACCTCTGTAAGAATTCCCAGCTAAAACAAAAGATTCTTATGGAATTGCACACTTCTCCCTTAGGAGGGCACTCAGGATTTTTAAAAACTTACCACAGGGTTAAGAAGGAATTTTTTTGGGATGGCCTTAAATCAGATATTCAAAAGTTTGTGGCGGAATGTTTGGTTTGCCAACAAAATAAAGTTGAAACAATTAAGACACCGAGTCTATTACAACCTTTATCCATTCCAAGCCAACGTTGGGAGGAGGTTTCAATGGATTTTATCACAGGTTTACCCAAGTCTGAGGGAAAGAGTGTCATCATGGTGGTAGTTGACAGACTTACCAAGTATGCACACTTTTGTGCATTATCACATCCATTTAAAGCCAGTACAGTTTCTACTGCATTTATGGAAACAATTCAAAAGCTACATGGAAACCCAAAGATTATTGTAAGTGACAGAGATCCCATTTTCACTGGAAATTTTTGGACAAAATTATTTTCTTGTCTTGGTACTCAGTTAGCTCATAGCTCATCTTATCATCCTCAATCTGATGGGCAAACTGAGATAGTAAACAAATGTTTGGAAGGATATCTTCGTTGCTTTGTATCTGATAAACAGACACAATGGGTCAAATGGTTGCCTCTGGCTGAATGGTGGTATAACACTTCCTTCCATACAGCAACAAAAATGACCCATTTATGGCACTTTATGGGTATCAACCACCATCCATCACATCATATTTAAGAGAAAATTCTAAGGTTCAGGCAGTGGAACATCACATCGAACATCAACAACAAGTCCTCCAACTCTTAAAGGATAACCTCGTGTTGGCACAAAATAGAATGAAACAACAGGCAGATCAACATCGCAGTGAAAGAAGTTTTGATGTAGGTGATTGGGTATTCCTACGGCTACAACCATATAAGCAAATGTCCCTAAAGCAAGCTAAGAAGGATAATAAATTATCACCAAAGTATTATGGTCCGTACAAGGTGTTGCAAAAGATTGGTACTATGGCATACAAATTGGAGCTTCCTGCAGCTTCTCGATTGCACCCAGTTTTTCATGTTTCATGTTTAAGAAGGTTATAGGCGACAAGCTCCCAGTTCAAACAATATTGCCAGAACTTGACGAGGAAGGAAAAATTATATTGGAACCGGAAGCAGTCACAAAAACAAGAACTCGACAGCTACGAAATCGATCAATTTCAAAGTATCTTATCAAGTGGAAGAACTTATCCGCTGAAGATTCCACATGGGAGGATGAGAATTTTATGCAGAAGTATCCAGAACTACTCAAGCGTTGAGGACAACACTTTTTTGAAGGAGAGGGGCATGTTGGGTCCCTATAATACTAGTGATTACCCCATTACTATTGTAGTTATACCCCTTATTTATATTTTTGTGCCCCTATTACCCCCATGTTGTTATTTCTGTGCCCCATAGAATCCCTCTATTGTTATTTTTGTGGCTTTATATTATTATTGTTAGTTCGGATGGATTATATTGTGACTCCTTAGACTCCTATATATAGAAAGGAGGTTTTTTCATTTGAATCATCCAAGAATTGTTCATTTATGTAATGTAAAGGAGGTTGCCCCCTCGAAGAGGCTGAATTCTAAGGTGTTGATCTATCTTTTCTATATTTTCTTGAGCTGGTTTCATAACATAAATTTAGTCCCTTACACTCTACTTTTTCATAAATATTCCATACAGTCTAAAAAAAGGTTAAACTTATAATGGGAATATGTCCTTTCATTTACTTTAACAAGTTTGAAAGAGACAAGTGGTTGGTAATATTTTCATATTTCGGAAGTCTAAAATTACCTTAAAGGAAACTCGTCGTGAAGGAATGAGTGGTATAAAGGGTAAAAATTCATTTAGGTCATGATGGAACTCATCAAGACATGTAGAGGTCAACAGGAAGGCTAATAAGACCACTCATGGTAACGATTCCGCCAGGAAAGTGTAAAAGACCAAGTGAAAGTGAATAACTAGAATATCATATGGTGATGACAGAATGAGAAAACCAAGGCTTATATTGTAGAAAAAGGTTGATAAATAGTGCAATCACAAGGGATAAGGTGTGGAATCCTTCCAGAGGGTTCTTGTTTTGTAAGTTTTATCAAGCCTGAAAAAGTGACAAAAGTATACTCAGTAACATATTCTCATGTATTTACGAGCACAAGAAGGAATAAATAATAAGCTTGATAACACATTCTCTTGTATTTACAAACATGATAAAGAAGAAATACTAAGTTTAGAATGGAATAGGTTTCAGATTTTGCCAAAAACTTGAAACAAAGAAAAACTATTCTTGATATAAGTACATTTTCCCCAACACAATGATGGAGACATGGCCCCCCAACATCGTTTCAACTACCAACTCTTCTCATAGACTCATAAAATGATAATTTTTGGCAGAGATATATTCACCAGGAAGGAATGAAGAGGATCATGTGATAGGATGAAACAAAGGTGATACAGAAACATAACTATTTTCATAGGATTTTTTCATGTTTTTCCGAGCTTGAAACATCGAAGGAACTATGTGCATGGTGACTTGTGTCATTTTTTAATTAGATTGAAAAAATAGAATAACTATGGTCTCGGGACCTGTTTCATTTTTTAATGAGCTTGACACAGTAAAAGAATAACGCTTAAAGCACCTTGTTTCATGTTTTAATGATCTTGACACAAGAAAAGTAACTCTACTCATGTAACCTTGTTTCATTTTTTAACGAGATTGTCATAAGAGAAGGAACTATTCTTATGGAACCTTTACCATGGACCACAAGAGGAAATGTATTCCAAGAGGATTACATCAGATGGAAGAACAATGCTCTCGAAGCAACTAAGAGATCTAATGGAAATATCACCGAAGGTCCTAGGAACAAAGATTATCGTCTGAAGAGCAACAAAAGTGGGTCACAAAGATGTTGGGTTATGACTTTGAAATCATCTACAAAAAAGGGAGGAAAAATGTGATGGGAGATGCACTCTCAAGAAAGGATGAGGATGTGGAAGCATTGCTGTGTGCCATTTCTATTATCCAACCAGATTGGATAAATGAAGCAAGGGAGGAATGGAAGAATGATGAAGAAGTTTGGGCACTTATTCAAAAGCTACAAAAAGATTCCAGTACGTCTGATACATTTAGCTGGCAAAATGATTCGTTATGGTACAAAGATCGCTTATACCTTTGTAAAAATTCCCAGCTAAAAACAAAAGATTCTTATGGAATTTCACACTTCTCCCTTAGGAGGGCACTCAAGCTTTTTAAAAACTTACCATAGGGTTAAGAAGGAATTTTTTTGGGATGGACTTAAATCAAATATTCAAAAGTTTGTGGTGGAATGTTTGGTTTGCCAAAAAAATAAAGTTGAAACAATTAAGACACCGGGTCTGTTACAACCTTTATCCATTCCAAGCCAACGTTGGATGAGGTTTCAATGGATTTTATCAAAGGTTTACCCAAGTCTGAGGGAAAGAGTGTAATCATGGTTGTAGTTGACAGACTTACCAAGTATGCATACTTTTGTGCATTATCACATCCATTTAAAGCCAGTACAGTTTCTACTGCATTTATGGAAACAATTCAAAAGCTTCATGGAAACCCAAAGATTATTGTAAGTGACAGAGATCCCATTTTCACTGGAAATTTTTGGACAGAATTATTTTCTTGTCTTGGTACTCAGTTAGCTCATAGCTCGTCTTATCATCCTCAATTTGATGGGAAAACTGAGATTGTAAATAAATGTTTGGAAGGATATCTTCGTTGTTTTGTATCTGATAAATAGACACAATGGGTCAAATGGTTGCCTTTGGCTGAATGGTGGTATAACACTTCCTTCAATACAGCAACAAAAACGACCCGATTTATGGTACTTTATGGGTATCAACCACCATCCATCACATCATATTTAAGAGAAAATTCTAAGGTTCAGGCAATGGAACATCACATCGAACATCAACAACAAGTCCTCCAACTCTTAAAGGATAACCTCGTTTTGGCACAAAATAGAATGAAACAACAGGCAGATCAACATCACAGTGAAAGAAGTTTTGATGTAGGTGATTGGGTATTCCTATGGCTACAACCATATAAGAAAATGTGCCTAAAGCAAGCTATGAAGGATAATAAATTATCACCAAAGCATTATGGTCCGTACAAGTTGTTGCAAAAGATTGGTACTATGGCATACAAATTGGAGCTTCCTGCAGCTTCTCGATTACATCCAGTTTTTCATGTTTCATGCTTAAAGAAGGTTATAGGTGACAAGCTCCCAGTTCAATCAATATTACCAGAACTTGACGAGGAAGGAAAAATTATATTGGAACTGGAAGCAGTCATAGAAACAAGAACTTGACAGCTACGAAATCGATCAATTTCAAAGTATCTTATCAAGTGGAAGAACTTATCCGCTAAAGATTCCACATGGGAGGATGAGAATTTTATGCAGAAGTATCCAGAACTACTCAAGTGTTGAGGACAACACTTTTTTGAAGGAGAGGGGCATGTTAGGTCCCTATAATACTAGTGATTACCTCATTACTATTGTAGTTATACCCCTTATTTATATTTTTGTGCCCCTATTACCCCCATGTTGTTATTTATGTGCCCCATAGAATCCCTCTACTATTATTTTTGTGGCTTTATATTATTATTGTTAGTTCGGCTGGATTATATTGTGACTCCTTAGACTCCTATATATAGAAAGGAGGTTTTGTCATTTGAATCACCCAAGAATTGTTCATTTATGTAATGTAAAGGAGGTTGCCCCCTCGAAGAGGCTAAATTCTAAGGCGTTGATCTATCTTTTCTATATTTTCTTGAGCTGTTTTCATAACATAAATTTAGTCCCTTACACTCTCCTTTTTCATAAATATTCCATACAGTCTAAAAAAAGGTTAAACTTATAATGGGAATATGTCCTTTCATTTACTTTAACAAGTTTGAAAGAGACAAGTGGTTGGTAATATTTTCATATTTCGGAAGTCTAAAATTACCTTAAAGGAAACTCTTCGTGAAGGAATGAGTGGTATAAAGGGTAAAAATTGGTTTAGGTCATGATGGAACTCATCAAGACATGTAGAGGTCAACAGGAAGGCTAATAAGACCACTCATGGTAACGATTCCGCCAGGAAAGGGTAAAACACCAAGTGAAAGTGAATAACTAGAATATCATATGGTGATGACGGAATGAGAAAATCAAGGCTTATATTGTAGAAAAAGGTTGATAAATAGTGGCAATCACAAGGGATAAGGTGTGGAATCCTTCCAGAGGGTTCCTGTTTTCTAAGTTTTATCAAGCCTAAAAAAGTGACAAAAGTATACTTAGTAACATATTCTCATGTATTCACGAGCACAAGAAGGAATAAATAATAAGCTTGATAACATATTCTCTTGAATTTACAAACATGATAAAGAACAAATACTAAGTTTAGAATTGAATAGGTTTCAGATTTTGCCACAAACTTGAAACAAAGAAAAACTATTCTTGATATAAGTACATTTTCCCCAACATAATGATGGAGACGTGGCCCCCCAACATCGTTTCAATGACCAACTCTTCTCATAGACTCATAAAATGATAATTTTTGGCAGAGATATATTCACCAGGAAGGAATGAAGATGATCATGTGATAGGATGAAACAAAGGTGATGCAGAAATATATCTATTTTCATAGGATTTTTTCATGTTTTTCCGAGCTTGAAACATCGAAGGAACTATGTGCATGGTGACTTGTTTCATTTTTTAATTAGATTGAAAATATAGAATAACTATGCTCTCGGGACCTATTTCATTTTTTAATGAGCTTGACACAGTAAAAGAATAACGCTTAAAGCACCTTGTTTCATGTTTTAATGATCTTGACACAAGAAAAGTAACTCTACTCATGTAACCTTGTTTCATTTTTTAACGAGATTGTCATAAGAGAAGGAACTATTCTTATGGAACCTTTACCATAGCCCACAATAGGACATGTATTCCAAGAGGATTACATCAGATGGAAGAACAATGCTCTCGAAGCAACCAAGAGATCTAATGGAAATATCACCGAAGGTCCTAGGAAATGATTCACCATTTCACCTATCGGATCCATATCAAAATAATACAATCAAACAATAAAAGGATATTCTTGATCAACAGATGCATGTATGGGATATATTAGCACATAATTGACCTATGGTGGGGGAGATACTACTTTAATATTTGGAACATTTATGGAAGTTGGATGATTGGAAGGCAAATTAGGACTAACGAAAGAAATATTGTCAATAACCACATTTTTTCCATCATTTGGGGAAGACATCACTCAAAAGAGTGTGGAAATGACAACATTCATGGAATAAACATAATCTCTCCCCAAGAGAAAATTGAAATCTAAGGGGCGTAGGACTACCATAACGTCAAAATATATAATTTTTCTTCTAAGGTAATAAACAATTGAGGAAGGATCCCTAAATTTTGACTAGTTATTTTGTTAAAAGATAAAAAATGTTGGGTCACTGACAGAAGATTAGAGGAACCCAAAGAGTATGAAGAAATTAAGGATAAAATGATAACAAAATCACCCTCTTCAATGAAAATGCAATATATATTGGTATAAGCATGAATTGTAAAGGCATGTAAGAAGCGAGACAAGGTTATGCCAACTCATTCAAATAAAAGGAAATGACTTGATTTCTCACAAGGGGTTTCAGGCAAACAGGATAAATTCCCCATTTTTTAACATGATCGAAAGTAACAAGAAGAGCTTGAGTTGTATGAATGTCACTCGCTAAGGGTAGAGTGGGATCAACTAAAGGTGGAATCCATTCGACCTCCTTCTTATCCAATGGCTAGTTGGAAACAAAGTCATGGGATTCACGTTTAGAGAGAGTGATATTAACTGTAATCAGGCCAATTACTTCAACACCTAATGAGGGATTGGGGGAAAAATTATGGTATCTAGTTAGAAGTCGTTGTTGAAAAGAAGTAAGGTTTTCCAACGCTTTGGATGCTTCATCTATATGAGGGAAAAGGTGAATTGGATGATTCCCTTCACATAAACTGCAAGGAAACTTAACTTTACCCTTTTTCCCATCAACCATATGATTACTAGTTGACGGATTGTCACAAGAATGATCTCTAAATACTGATGGCAAAGGTTGATTTGGGCCTATGGTCGACACTTCTAATACATAGGGGATTCTGGGAGAATCTCTTGACAACCCTTACAATAAATGCAAAGGGATTTAACTTTATGGGGCTTATTGGAAGGTTCCTTTACATTAGTTTCATTCATAGAAATGGTTGCTTGGTTTACCCCTTACTTATTTTCCTTCTTCTTGTTATCTTCTTGGTTATTAGAATTAATACTTTCACGAGGCAAGGAATAAGAAAGGGTGGAAGAGAAATTGGGAAAGGAAGGCAAAGGGTCAACTTGGGGTTGATGTTGTTTAGGAGGATTACTTATTTGTGAAGCAGCTTGAGCATTTGAAACAAAAGAGGTCGAAAACAACCAAATTGGTACACTGATGGTAAATATGGGAAAGGACAATGTAGCCATATAAAGAGCACCAATATTTCCAAGAGAAGGAGAAGGGCCAAGATTCCCATTAGTCGTGTTCAATTAACTAGCGTATTTTAGAACTATTTCCATTAGATTCAGCCTAAGGTATACTAAGGATTAAAATGTGAATTAACTGCTTTATTTTGAAAATTAAAAACACAAGCAAAATAATGAGGGGTAACTAGGCATATAAGGATTGTCAAGTCACTTTGAACTACAATATACGGCTATGTACCTACAGACAATATACCTGAATGATATGTTCGGTGTATCACAGATGATAAGGTGGTTAACTCAATTACCTATGGTAGGTTTACATCCTAATCTTTACTTCAAAAATATACCTGAAGGTATGTGGAAACACAGTTTGTAGTAGTGTTATTTAATGTGTAACCATATGATGGGGGCATTCTGATATACTCATTGTACATGGAGCACCATACTATATACCAAAATGTATGTGGAAGCACCTTTTCATATACTCCGTTTTACATGGAAAAGCAACCATCACCGAGATGTAACACCAAAACGTAACGAGAAATCCTACATTTAGAGACGCCATAACATGTCCTTTTCCTAGACCACTAAATGTGTTATTAATTTTTATAATGCTCCTTAGGTTTATTAATAAATTTTAATGTTTATCTTAATTAAGGTTTCGGTTTCAAGAATCAAAAAGAATTCACTTGAACCTCTAAAACACAACTAGCATGAAAAAATTAACTATTTTCATTGAATGATGATCTAACTAAAGAAGGAGGGGAGTTTCAAACAATGATGGAGAAAAAAAGAACTTCCAAACAAGATCTCCAAATTCATTGTTCCAATGCACAGATTCAAAACCCTAATGCATGAGAAATGACTTTTATTTTTCTTTATTTTTCAATTTTTAAATTCAAATAAACTTCAAATTATGACAAGATTATTGAAGAAAAAAAATTCAAACAGATTTATACTGAAATATGAAAAGTTTTTTGTCTTTTTTCAATCGATCAATAATCAAGTCAAGCTATAAAGAATTCAAACTAAGAAAGGAAAAAAGTATTCTCCTACCAAAGCTATCAAACACTCAAATTTCACAAAACCAAATGTCTTTACAGATAATTTAAATAGATTAGAGACTTAGAGAAACACTGCTACTAAAGCTAAATTCAGAGAAAACTTAAGGGAATTCAAAATTTATGGGAATCATCATAGGTCGCATAGCTACACTAGAGAGATGCATCGTACTTAACATACAAGAAAACTACAATACATTACACTTAATACATAGAAAAATTGAAAATGAATCCAATCATCACACTTAATTCACGAGAAAATTGTGATGCATCTGCACTCAATCGCATTTCCTGAGAAGTAAAATGCAATGGGGCTAATTTTTCTTAAAACATTCAAATTAAACTCTAACAAAACTCAAAATAAAGCTTTATTAAGTCCAATAAATGTCTGAATATGACAAATAGAGTCGATTTTATAGGTCGTAAAAGGATAGGAAAGGAAAACCACTAAATAACATGTTGTTCCCTAGTATAGTCGCTAACTTGTTTGATGACATAAGCAATCTCGCTATACATAGTGGTTTAATATAGAAAAAACAAAGACAAAATTGTGATGCATTCCTTAGAGATATTTGAAATATGGAAGGAATACCTACTTTTAATCCAATATGAGCTTACTCCTTCTCCTATATTTTTAGCTACATCTCCAACTCCATTTTCGATAAGTGGAACCTACAGGTCATCCAAAACGAGAAAGAGAAAAAAACATACAAATATCATATACCAACAACTCTAAACAAGAAGTCAATGATTGATATTATACATATGTATAAATAATACAATTTTTTTGGTGAAACAATGTTTTTTTGTATTAATAAAAGTAGGTATGTATTACAACCCTTGTAGGGCTTGGCCTTTTGAATCTCTCCCAACTATCTTGTCCTTCCTTTTCCACAATAGGAATCCTTAAATTAGACCTCAAGCACGTGGATGGATTATGGACCTCTAGACACAAATGAGTAGCATAAGGGCATAATTAAAATTCTAGAAAAAACAAATCACACTCTATGGGAGGCAGTGAATTCATAGTGTACATGAGGTGGTTTTGGATTTACCATTATAGGGATTGGATCCAAATTAGAGGGAGGTAAGTTCTATCAGATAAGAGATAAGACCTCAATATTAGGACTTTGAAATCTCATCCAATACTAAATGATTAAAACCACTTATGAGCCTTCTAGAGAGAGAAAATTTGAAATAATTTTTTATTTTTTACTCATTTCCCACAAGTATCACACTTTTTGAGGTAGAAATATGTGTTGGTGAGCATAGTTTCGATGTGTGCAACCTGCGTCAACATAGTCTGTCTTAAAGTTAAGTGTGTTGATCCAGAAAAATTTAGTTTTAGTGAATATATTCTAGGATTGTTGGAACTTATGGAAAGGGTATGATTTTTACTTTGTATGGGATGATTGCAAAGTGTGAATGGATGATTATTGATATATATTCAATATCATTTGGTTGAATGTGACAAAACGGCCTCTAGAAAACCACTTGATTCCTCCTTTTTTTCTCAAAATGTTTAATCAGGTTAAAATATCTGATGATGATCTAAAGTTCATCATGATTAAGGATCAAATTGATTCAAATCACGACACAAATCCTACCTTTTGTATAGGAAAATGGGATATATACATGATTATCAAGCAAGCTAACTCCTTGTTACCTATATAATGAAAACTACCCGACAATATGTGTGGGAAGGAAATCAACTCCTATAGGGTAACTTCAAGGGGGTTCTAAAGGAAAGTTAGACCCTCGATACTCCCTTTAGCATCCAAAACCATTGTTTCATATCCTTTCTAACATTGATCAACAATCTCCTCAATCTCTTCACTTTATTTTTTTTCTTCTCTGTAGGATTAAAACCGAAGGGTTTTCCTTGTTGATCTAATCTTTAAGATACCTTTACTTACCCTTGTTGTTGAGGCCGTAGATATTCTAAGAGATAATATTCATTTGGTAGAGTGCTTGGTGGATGAAAACACCTTTGGTAGTACAATCACTTGGAAAATATTCCCTAGATGCTTTTTAATAGTGTGGATTAAATCTTTACTGGTTATTCCATGTATTTATTTTTATTTCCTTAATCATGTGTTCCTTAGCTTTTCCTTTTTGAGTTTTAAGACCCAACACCATGGTCATAGATCCAAGATCATGTTCTCCTACCATTCCTTGGCTCCTCAACTTGAGATAACCTGGTGACATTGTACTTTATGATTCTCTCAAACAGTGCTCAAGTCCTAATTTTCCCACTATTTGAGTATATGTGCTAGAATTTTTTCACCTCCACTTAGGGTCCTAGTGTTCTTCTCGAATGTCCATTCCAACCCCCTCATTCATGGATGGCTTCTCCAAATCTAGGTTTACAACTGAAGCTTCTAGAGTATTTCTTCTTGTACAAGATGTTTCCTATGGAATCTCCACATTTGATCCAAATTCATCATATCTTCAAGAAAATCGACATTTACATCCATATTCGAGAGTGAAAAATAATTATTTTCAGCTAGATCATTGGCCTCTCATTGAAAAAATTTACTTTTAGGGTTTCACCATTTGTTTACTACTTTATGAAACCATTATTAATTACCTTTTTCGTGTTTCCTCCAACAATTTACCTTACTATATTAGCAATTCTCAGAGTAAGTGGTTGTATTCGTGACAACATTGGCAACATCATAGAACATGCTCATAATCCAAGGGTTGGCATGAGACATCATCATGGTAGGACATTTCAATGGACTTTGGTAGAGGATGGGATATGCTCATGTACACATAGAATGGAATAGGAGGTATACAAAACCCTCATCATTACTTCTGGTATCTTAATAAAAGATCTAATTAAGGTTTTGATTCCTTGGAGAATTTATGGATCCTAAAATTCTTTCGGTAGAGAGAAAAGTTTCCCCAAACTGAGGCTGCTAAGAATTGCTCTCATTGGATTATAACATTCCTCCCAAAATCTCATGAAGAGGCCAAAATTATTAAAAAAACATAAGGACCATTTTTGAAAAATCGAGCCTTGTCTTCTAGGCTGGAAATGATTACCTTAAAAATCCTTTGTCACCCATTTCCAAATCAATTTGTCCTTTGGGTTGCCATTTTGTGTAGATGCATTTCACAAGATGCTTCTCAGATGGGCATAACCTAATAAACATAGAAATGAGGTATGATCTTTCATAGATTATCCGTATACTTCCAATTTATTGGGTCAAACCACGTATTCATGGTTTATTGCTACTTTAGGCAACCATCTAATCTTGAAACAAGATTTGCATAGTGATTCAAGAATCAGATTGTATCGAGTACTTTTGTCAACATTTGTTGCTATAGATTCACCTACATTGTGTTGGTGTTCACGAGTCACTACTTTTTTGTATGAGGGGCTCATGCCTTCAACACGCCGTGGCCCCTCATTATTTAAATTTCCTTGTTGGAGTGTTAGCTGTCAGTAGTAGATGGTGTATTAAGAAAATTGTGCATAGCCAAACCCTAACCATAGTAGACCACTAACGTGGACATGGCTATAATATTAATAATAATTTAAAATAAATTTATGATTTAGTGAACTTTTATGGTTTACAGATATGAATCATAAATTGATGATTATGAAAGTTTACCATCCATTTACTTAGGTGAATTGATGTGTTGATTTTGGAATAGTATTTAGAATAATTTAATTCAATTATCAATAATTATTAGGTAGATGGTAGAGAATTAACCTCCAAGAAACATATTAGAATATTCATAACAATATAGACAAATAAAAGTTGACATTTCTCTCAGGAGTAGTGATGTCCTCTTTTCCATTTTAATTATATTGATAATTTAAAAAAATATCATGTGAAAATTGTCATACGAAATGAGTTATGGTTTTTTAGGCACATAGTACAGATAATTCATGATATTGGCCCATACTATTATAACAAAAAAAGTTGTTAGAGATTGAAAATCTAGAGTAAATATTCTGTTACTTAAAAATAGATTAATATTTATATATATGTACCATCCATTTAATTTATATAATTAGCATCATATTTTTTTTTAAAATTCATAAATCTAACCCTATTTTTTTTTTTAACATCATAAGTCTAAATACCACGATTCTTTATTTATTATCTTTATTTATTTATTTAAATACCACGAATAGAACCAATTTTCCGGCTAACAATCAATAATAATGGCTGTCCTTGAAATGTTAGTGTAACCTAACCGTAAATTTCACGAAAAAGAATCTTCGCAACGTCACTGTAAATTGACGATTAAATTAAAAAAGAATCTTATTTTTACATGGAAAAATGTCATTTTGCGTCTTTGAATCTATTGTTTTAAATCTTTAACTCTGGTAAAAGAAATGCCTGTAAGAGTTTTCGAAATTAAAATGAATTGCTGCTAGTAAAAATATCATTCGCGATTGCACTTGTCAATAGAAGAAACAATTATTATGACGTCTTAAAGAAAACAAAATATTAGCTACCACAAACATTTTGTGTGGTAGAATTCTTTGCCTTCACGGTTCCTTCACCATAAAACGTGGTCCTTTGAGGCAAGTCAAGTGCCAAACATTACTTCCTATTATTCTTCGTTTCCCACCTGCCAAACTGTTTTTTCCTCAATTTCAACCGTCATTATGAGTTGTGACAATCCCTATTTTGATATAAACAACGCAATATTATATTAATTCCTCTTTGGTAGCTAAGCGCAAGGACACATCTATAATAGGATGTTTTGAAGTTTTGTGCGATTTCTAAACTTTCCATCCATCCTTTTCTGTTTGAGTGTGTTTGCATTTCTGTGTTTCCTGCAGCATTAGGGTAAATTTCTCAGATATCGTTTGCTGCTTAATCATATTAAGGTTAATTTCGTATTGGTTGGCTATGTATTTTATGGAGTAAAAGTTAATATGTAAAATTTACTGCATAACTTCCAATTTATCAAATTTTAAAATTTACTGCTCAACTTCCAATTTATCAAGGGTTAAAGTGTTAAAAGGGATTGACGGTATAGTATACTAGTGTTATTATTCAAAATGAATTTAAATGGATTGTGTGGGAAAATTATCTATAATTTTGTAAAATTCGAATGTTTATCTATTTATTACATTTAAAAATAATATTCACATTAGATAATAATAATAAATTTCAATTTGATCATTACTGCAGTATTTCACTATTTCAATGTTCAACTTCGTTTTTCATAAAATGTATAAAATTTATATATGATAGTAGGAATAAAAAATGTTATAATTTATTTGTAGAAATGTTTTTTTACTCTTAGTTCATGGGAACTTTATAATTCTTTCATTGTTCTATATGAAGTTGATATATGCAATTTAATATAAAATTGATATGTGATCTGCAATATATTTCTATTAACATATAGGATTTCTCTATCCCCGCACCCCCACCCACGCACACATGTGAGTTTCCATGTTGAGTAGCTAGTTTATGATGTACATATACATTTCGAGGGCAAGCTTGCCTATGTATTTATGTTTTATACTTTGAGGGCCAACATGCTCTCGGTTTTCATTAAGTGGCCAGAGGGCCAAGGTTGTAAATATGATGTAATTGTTGTACATATTTTATGATAATATAATATAAATCCCACTTCACAGTAAAGAGTACTGGAGGTTTTGAGACTCCATAGTGGTATGAAACAAGGTGTTAGTGATAGAGAGAAGCCATGTTGTGACATAGAGTATATATTTTTCTAGAGAAATGATGGGTTATTATTGTTCATCATTATTTCCATTCTAATTATTACTTTGAGGAGGACAATGGATGGATGTTTGTTATGATCTACTAGCAGGTGAGCTTGGACTAGCTATGATTTATTTTGATTTATGACGAAGAGGGTGCCTAAAATCCATGAAGCAACATGAGCTCTTGAAGCCCTATGTTGAGAAGTTTTGTGGTCGTAAGTTTCCCTAGAAGGTATGCATCGTAGAGGGACCAGTAGGTCCGAGAGAAGGGTGTACTACTTGGGAACACGTTTGGGGAAGAAAAGTGCCATGGCTAAAGTCATGATCTTTGGGTTGGTACCTTGGCTGTCAATATTTTGTTTTTTCTAGTTTACCATTCCCTATGGATTTCTAGCCCTAGCTCAAGGGTCTCCCATGGTTCAAATTCATGAACCACTTGGTCTGTGGTTGGGTGGGACATGGAGAGCCTTTATCGAGTTACCGTTTTTACTCAATATAAGTGTTCCCATGATTCTTTGTTGATTTATGGAATTATACTTGGAACCATAGATTTATTGGTCTTGTCTCAATTCGTGTATTTATTCATATTCTCCATTGTGTACTGATGTGAAATACCTACTATTGTATGTTGTTTTTGGTGTATGCTTCTTCATTGTAAACCCTATTCTAAGATTTATGCTAATATACTAAAGTTTTGTCAATTATTTTTCATTTACATTGTGAAATGTTGTAGTTATGGTTTATATGTGGAATTAATATTATGAGCATTATTTAATTACATTAATGTAACCAAATTACTTCTAGGCATAGAAATAGTCTTGTTAGGGTTAGGTGTAAGTAATGCATTTATAAGTGTTTTGGTTGAGGTAGCCTTGCCTCGTAAGGGGTTGGGAATGAGAACAAGGTGGTACCAGGGCTTAGTTATAACATTGGAATTGATTAGGCCAGGATTAGATACGAAATGAAAAATAATAGTGTGTTCACTAACAGCTTGAGAAAAGTCACACTTATGAGAATAGACAAAATCCATCTCAAAAGGTGGCTCAGGAGGAAGAAACACTTAGAAAGAACTAGATGAGTGTAATGACAAAGAAAAGATGAAAAAAGTTGGATAAATTATAACATTGATAGCTAGATTTATGGACATATAGTTCATTTTTTCTATGCATTGGGGAAAATTAGTTATTAATAAATATATAAAATACATAATAATTCATGGGGAGACGTTCTAGAATGGAACTTCTTCTTTTCTACTCCACTACATGTGAAATATAAACATGTCCCATAAGTATATAGGATATAATATTTTATATTATGGGGGTAGGGTTATGAAGCATAATCCGTGCCAGTCTTAATGAATGCATTGTATAGTCAACTTTTATAAATATGTGTGTGTGTAATTTTTTATATATTGGTGCTAGGGTTTTGGAGAAGAATGCTTATCAACTCGATGGAGTGTGATTCGAAAGAAAATGTTACAGTTTTGAAGCGCTTCATCATATCGTGTTGGAGAGGTCTCTAAGTAGAGAGCTCTGGCCCAATGTAGTGAAACCAAGACATAGTGAAGTAGGCTAAAGCTTTAATTTCATTGAGCGCACAAACACACTAAAGTCATACACTACGGTGATTGAGCTGGAACACCACATCAAGATGCTAGCTACAAGAGCCTCCAATTTTCATTTTCATTGAGTGCACAAACACACTAAAGCCACACACTATGGTGACTGATTGAGAACACCACGTCGAGATGCTAGCTACAAGAGACATAAGATTTATCGATCAAATTTAGAAGATCACTAGTAGAGGACCATATTATAAGAAATGATATGGTCGGGTTAATGACGGTCCAATAATTCGATGGGTGGTGCTAGCCCTCGTTACCAAGATGACATGGTGATGCCATATTGGATATCAGGCCTTAAGCAATTCTATGAAAAGTACCCTATGTTTGGTTTGGTGTTTCTCGTTGAATATAGGTTCCAAGACTTGTTTACTTAATTGTTTTGACATCAACCATATCGACATGTTATAATATCCTCACCATGGTTCCCGTCTCTCCCTGCTATTGCTGGGCTTATGAACCTTTTGTTATGATTTCATAATGGAAATCTATATTTCATTAATCAAATATGATATTAAATAAATATATGAGCATTGTCTCAAGATAGGAAAACTATCTTGGATACACAATCTGTTTGATGAGATATTATTTCAACCACACACAAATATAGGAAAAAAAATAGGAACAAACTCCTCCAAACAGAAATAATCACAACTGAGACAAGTGGGAACTACATATTCCAACACACCCCCTTAATGAGTACTTGTCTCGATATCAATCTGCAAATTCTAGTTGTGGTCAAACATAAAAGAATATGTTGATTTCCATATAAAGGAGAAACCATCCACAAAAATGCATGGGTGTCAACAGCTGTGATGAGCCTCATCATTGGCTAACTATATGGACCTTAATTCACCTCCTAGCTTGGTCAAATCAACTCTTCTCATAATTTATTACATATTCTGATTATATTTTGTTTAATGAGATGAGTCAAAGTGAGATATTATGCCTGGTGGACTAATGTGCATTTAATGCAGGTTTGTGAGAGGAAATAAGGGATTTTGGCAAGATTAAAGGCTGAAACACGAATAGGATAAGGAAGCGAGATTGTAGAAGGTAAATCCTCCTCATTTACTCCTCCATCATTTCAATATTCCTTGATCAATTACACCAGCTCAGAGTACAAGTAGCCAAGTCATGAATATCAAAAGCCAGCTGAGAAAGTGACAGTGAAAGAGTTAGTTTATCTTGAGTTTGGGAGCCGAGCCTCCCTAGATTTAAGGAAGTCATTGGAGACTTCAGTTCTATAAATAAAGAGGCCTAGAGACTCATTAGGATTCAACTTTTTCTCTAAAAAAACTCTAGGTATTTTCGAGCTGAAGATTGGTTGAAGACATTGCTATGTCATTTTATGTTTTGATAATGAGAATGAGATTTTTTTTTATCCAACACTAAGCTAACACAGATGGCTGAAGCTCTTGGGTTAGGGCCCAACCCTAGTAGCAAACACTCCTATTCTTGTATATTTATTATTAGATTGATTTCATAGTTTCATGGTTGAATTGTCCTTAGAAGTATTTCATTGCAAGTGGTGTAGATTTGATTAGTTTGCTTCTACTTGTGCTTCACTTCAACAGTAGTTTAAAAGAGATAAAGGAACTTCAAAAAGCTGCCAATAGGTGTTTTGGCCTAACTTCTTATTTCAGGGATCATGATTTGAGGAAATGACTCTTATGCAACCCAAAAAACACAAAAATTTTTCTTTCTCATAAAATTTAGAGTTTTCTGTACTTAAGCCAACATTTGATCAGTTTGCAAAAGTAAGATCTAGTTATAATTTCTTCCATATTTAGTCCTACAATATACTTCTTCAATGATTCCTTCTTATTCTGCAAGTTTTCCTCATACATGAAGTAGACATCTAGCTCATTAAACTCTGTTTTCCTAGCTGATTGAAATTATCTTTGTTTACATGATTTTTGGGCAAATATCAATGTTTGATGCAATGTAGGAGTTTCAGAAGTAAAAAGAGATCTCATAGCCAAGAACCCCTTCAAACTTCATCCATCCATGATCATTCATTTCTTTCAATAAGACTCTCACCAATTTCATCATTTTACAAGGAAACTTCTCGAAGCATGTTGAGCAAATCCAACCATCGCCCAACCTTGGTTTTGAGTTCTGGTTTTTCTTGCTTCATTCCATCCACCAACCACCTTCCCTAAGCAAAGGTTTCTGCAAAATCTACCCCTTCTATTTTTGCATACCATTTGTAGATGAATCGAGATTTTTTTCTTATTACTTGACCATATTGATTAAATTGGTTCTTGAAAACGCACTTGGTTCCAATAACATTTTTCCCTCTCAGCCTTCGAACATGATCCCATGTATCATTATTTTCAATCTCCTCAATTTCTTCATACATAGCTTTCACCCAGAGCTTTTCTTCTCTTTCTTGACAAAGCTTATTGGGTTCTATTTGCAATAGTAGAGTCAGATTCACATAACTTGTACTACCAACAAGTTTCCTTCTAGTTTGGATGTCATGTCTTTGATTTCCAAGAATCTGACTCTCATGATGTTCCTTCTTTACATACCTGGAGGGTGTCACTGTCTTCAATGTCGCACTTGCTTCCTCATTTTCACAATCTGAATCTATTTCATTCAGATCAACAGACCTCAAATCTATTTTTTCTTCATCATTTGAGTTCATATTACTTTAGATTATTCTCGTTGTGAACCTACTTCATCTACTATTACGTTGATGAAATCTTCAATCTTCTTTGTCCTCTTGTTGTAACACTTATATCCTTTGCTTTGAATAGATTACCTGAGCAATATCCCTTCATCAATGCATTAATCAAACTTCCCAGGATTCGTTTCATTTCTTTTAATGAAGCACTTTATTCCAAACACCTTAAGATGTCTAACTGATGTAGGACTTCCCTTTCATAACTCATCAAGAGTTTTATCATTATTAGGCCTGAGTTGAGTTTTGCTTGACAGATATACTGTTGCCTTAGCCACTTCTCCCTAGAAGTTGCGAGGCACTCCTACTTCATCTAACATTGCTCTAGCCATTTCCTCGATTGTTCTACTAGTCCTCTCTATTAATCCATTCTCTAAAGAGTTCTAGCCACTGAGTACTACCTCGTGATGTTATGCTCTTCACAGAATTCCTCAAATTATCTTGAGGTGTACTCTCTCACTATCTCTGATCTTAAGAATCTTATATTTAAGTGTTTCTCAATTTCTATTGAGCTTTAAACTTCTTGAAATACTTGAATGCTTCTAATTTTTATTTTAAGAGGACAATCCAAGTGGCCCTAGTTAAATCATCAATTGGAAACATGAAAAACCTCTCTCCTTTTGAGGTTCTTACTCTGGTTGGGCCACAAATGCCTGTGTGAATGAGCTTCAAAGGTCTGGATGAGGAGAACTCTTTCGATTTTAAATGAGTCCTAGTCTTCTTTCCAAACTGACATGACTTCCAAATTATGTTATTATGATTTGATAGCCTTGCCAATCCTCTCACTTCTCCCATCTTGCTTACTTTTATAGAATTGTCAAAATTCATATGCTCAAGCCTCTTGTGCCACAACCTTTCTTCAGTTGGTTTACATAAACAACACTGAACCCTAAAATCATCAAACACATATATATTATTGTGGGTTCTGTTTGCTTTTCCCACCAGTTTTCCACTTTTTATGTTTCTTATCTCACATCCTTTAGATCGAAAATCTACATCATAGCCATTATCACAAATTTGGCTATCACTGAGAAGATTGTGCTTGAGACACTCTACATACAACACATTTCGTTCTTCTGGTTTTTGATCAAGACTAATGACACCTTTACCCTTGATTCTTTTGGGAGCATTGTTTCCAAAAGTGACATTGCTTTCTCTGTCCTTTTCCTTAAGTGACATAAATTTTCTTTTGTCCCTAGTCATATGTTTGGAACAACCACCATCCACATATAATTTTTTTTCTTGACTATGAGCTCATAAGGTGAGACCACACTGATTTTTATTTTGGTATTTTAATTCTATCTCCCTTTATCCTTTTATATAGTTGTCTCTCTGAAATTTTAGGACTTAGAAAGGTATTCAAACCTACATCTGCACTCACTAGATTTTTGCCCAAAATTATTACATTTGAAGCATTCTACTTCACTTAGTAAGGGAGAGAAGACATTATGATTTCTGAGAGACAAATTTTGAGATTTAGGAATATGATCCATATTATATCTAAGCTTTTCATCTCCTTTAACTTTGTTCCTTATAGAATCAATATATTTATGTCCAAAGATATGACACTTATAACAGTGACCATAGAACAAATAGGCATGCCTTTTATTTAAATCATTATGATATTATGCAGGAGAATACCTTGATCGTCTGAATGGTTGGTTCATCCTCCATTGAAGATCTCCTCTCTTCCCTTCTTCTCTTTTGTATTCATTAATTCTTTCAAGAATATTCTTCCCATTTCTTTGTGATTCTTCAAATCCTACAGACCTCAAGCTTTTTCCCCACAGAATATTCTTGTGTCTTAGCCCATACCGGTTTTGATTCTTGAGGGCCTTTCACTATTTAGGATTTGATCTAGTCTCCTTGTTCCTTCAACAAATTTTCCATTTAAGCCTTTCTCGATCATTTTTTTTCTCAACATTACTTCTCAGAAAGACAACCTCTACTTCAAGAATCTGATAGTTCTCTTCCCACTCTTAGATCAGATCTTGAATAACCTCTTCTGTTCATTTAGCCTCATCCAATTTAAATTTCAAAGACAAAATATCATCTTTTGATATCATTGCTTCTCACAACAACACTTCCTCTATGCTCTACCTTTATTTTCAAGAGATCTTCGCTGGCTTCTATTCAACACTACCTTTGTAACTCTCCAAACATCCCTCTCACTCCTCTTGTTACTCTATTAGACAGATTCCTCCCAGGTGCTTCAAACTCTTTCTCTCTATGTGCTTTTCTCACAACACAACCCACTCACACATTTTCTCAACTCCGCCATCTTCCTCATTGTCGGTGATGGTTTTTGTTCCACTAAGACACTCTATGGAAGGAAGTATTTCATTTATGTCCTTTAGCTACCCAAATGTACTTAGTCATGGCTCTCCTTGTCTCTCTTGCATCCTCTAGTGGTTTCTTGTCATAGTACCCAAAACAATGATGGACATTGTAGTTCTTCATAATCTAAGTATGTAGAGATCCTATGTCGAGAAATTAATTCTTACGTGACTTCCACAATTATCTCAGAGTGACAATCTTATTTATCTCTCCATAGATCTTTGACAGATCACATAGGTGACCACTCTGTTCTCATTTAATACAATCATTCATGCAAGAGAAGTAGTCGATCTCTTCTTTCATTCTCTTGAATTCATATATGCTACGAATTTTGTCCTTGATTTCTTGTTATAGAGTCCTTTTCAGGTTTATCTACTTTCAATCTACCAGCTCCTCTGTTCCTGCTTTCATTTTTGCAGTTGCCAACCCATATGCATTTAACTCTCTATACTATATTATCGAATAAATTCCACATCATTGCAATGCTCTGATACTCCTCAGCTCCAATATCTCTAGCTCCTCGGACATTGAGCTCCTTGAGCATTTCTCCTCCATGGGACCGGGCATTGTGACCTGCTGTTTGGCGTTAAGGTGTTATGCCTTCAAGATCCTATCAGGGGACTTTATTCCTTTGTTAACCTGTTCGTGCCCTTGGTTCTTTGAACTCTCGCAACCATGTTCCATCCCAATATCGGAAGCCCCTTTTATCAAAACTTTTAAAAACTCCAGCTTTACTAGAGTTTCGACATCTTTAACCACCAAAATGTCGACCTCCGATATGACGTATCACTCCACGTGGCAAATCCTTAGAGGTGACACATGTGAAACAGTTCTAGCCAATTAAACTACTCAGTAATGTTGAATATGCCTGCCACATGTCCTATCGTGGTTCCACATCATGTTGATGTCAGATTCCACTGTAGCTTATGGAAACCAACCTCATGTTGCCATGAATCCTTTTAGAAGAGAGCGAAGAGGGCCTGTCAACCTTTGGTTTTGCGATGAAATCCTTATTTAATCTTTATCAACATTCCTCAAGTATTTTTAGTACTATCAACACTTTATCGATATCACAACTTTTAAAGGCTCCTCACTTTAAGAAGTTTTTATACTATGATAACAAATATGATAATGTTTCAATGTGTCAATGCTATGATGTGTTGATGCTCTAATGTGCCAATCTCTAGGGTTCTAATATCCTCCAACCTCCGATACAACCTTCTATGGTGTATCGAATCTCCAATACTCCAATATTGTGATGTTGCGATGTGCCAATATGTTGACATTTAATATTTCAATGCATTGATGTATCGAACCTCTGATATTTTGATATCTTGATGTGTTGATGTGCCGATATACTAACCTCTGATATTTTGATGTGTCGACATGATGACCTCTAGGGTTCTGATATGTCGATATTTCCTTCTTCCTAAGGCTTCACAACCCTGAACATTTGCAGACCATATAGTTTGATCGAAGAATCCATTTTTGAACTTTCGTATATCATTGGAAATTTTTTCCAGAGAACTTTCCAATAGAGAGGGTCAGATGTAGTTTTTGATTCCTTCTACTTCTTGGAATATGACTTTAAAATTCTCTACTAATTTTCACTTTGAACAACTAAAATCACACCCACTATGATGATCTTGTACATGAAGTCTGCAACTACCATGGACTTCCATCTGGTCCATCATTGTAATCATCATTATATGGATTTTCCATTAAGTCTGCTGCTATGATGACTCTCTACTTAAATCGTGTAGTTATCATAGGAATCCTTATAAGCCATGAATTTTCTCCAAGGCACATTCATGCATGTCTGGTTGACATCAGTGCCAAGATTGATGCACAATATTAGGACAACCACCATCATTTTTCCAACAAAATCATCAAACAATGGATAGTAATAGTCAAGATTATTTGGATATCCAAGATGATTCATGTACATTCTTATTTGGTCCACATGCTACTGAGATAAATGAATATGTGCCCACCATTTACGTAAGGTTTAATATCCATGATATGGTTCTGCATAATAACATGCTTGATTTAGGAGATTCACAAAATTATATGCCTAATATTGTTATGTATAATCAAGGGCCAGGTATTAGTAGACCCTCAAAGGACTTGTTTTCATTTGGTTCTAGAAAAATACAGTGTCTATGTTTGTTTAAAGACTAGGTTGTGAACATGACTCAAATCCTAGCAAAGTGTATAGTAATGGATGTCATGGTAGATGATATACCACCAAGGTTTGGAATGCTAGTTTCTCATGCTTGGGCAACTAAAGTAGGTGGTACTCTGCAGATTGACATGTCATGTGACTCCATCCCTACTTTTGGAGAAAAAAGGAGACTACATAGGGAGGTTCAAATGAAATATTTGGTAAGAAGTAAGGAAGAACCATAAAATATTCCAATTTATGTTGTAGACACGTGGTCAACAATTTAATTTAAGATTTGAATTTGGAGGAAGAAAATCACTAGCAAGTGGAAGAGAAAATTTAGACAGAAAATGAGCAAGTGGCTGACGTAGATGAGACATGGAGTATGCATTCTGATGGGTCTATTTGCAAAGAGATGTCAAGAGCTAGTATATGGATCATTTTTCCAAATGGAGGCATCTAAGTGTATTCTTTTAAGTTATATTTTCAGTGTTCTAATAATGTTGATCAATATGAGGCTTTAGTCATTGATTTGAACATACTCAGAAAGTAAAGAGCTAAAAGGATTAAAATTTTTGGAGACTCGGAGATCATTATAAATCAGGTTAAATAGTTATATCAAACAAAGAATCCAAGGATTAGAGCTTACATAAACGAGGTTTTGGATTCATTTGATAATTTCTTTGTTGAGCCCAAAATTTCAGTAGTTTCTAGACAGGAAATTTGCATTATTGATTCACTGGCTAGTACAACAAGTATGTTCAAAATTCATATTTACCCAAATAAGAAATATCAAGTAGACATGGGATACTAACCATCCATTCCAAACAACATAAATAACTTTCAGGTCTTCGAAGATTGTCAACAAATAGAGAGATTTTTGGAAATGACTAGTGAGTTTTCCAACCATCCTATTAATGAAGACAAAGGTTCAGAAAATTAGGCTGATGCAGATGACTTTGTAAATGTCATAAGAGATCAAAAAACAATCTAACTAAGAAATAATTTCTTTCCTAATGGGTTAGTGCCTTTGGAAAATTTATTTGACATGAATGATGTGGTTCTCAAACCAAAAATGAAGCCTCATAATAATAAATTACAAAGCTGAAATTTAGGTATGAAAGGGGAACCAAAGGTTAGAAATTTTTCAAGTTATTTAAATGAAGAGAAAAAGGAGAAATATGTTTCTTTATTGAAAGAATTTTTTGATTTCTTTGCATTAAATCATGAAGCTTTAAGGGTCTAGACAAAAGTATAATTCAACATACTATACCCTTAAAGGACAATGAAAATCTTTTCAAGAAAAAACTAAGGACATTAAATACTAAAGTATTGTTAATAGAGAAACAGGTGAAAATTCTGTTGGATGCTAATAATATAATTTCCTTGAGGTATTCGACATGGGTTGCAAATATTTTACTAGTAAGGAAAAATAGTAAGGAAAAATAATAGGGAGTTTCGACTATGTGTGGATTTCGAATATGTTTCATTGAAGGATAATTCCCCATTTCCTAAGATGGAGCACATTTTGAAAAGTGTTGTTTGATCATAAAACATTTCAATTCCATATGGTTTCTCAAGGTATGATAAAATATTTGTGCATCTGGAAGACCAAAAAAGACAACCCTTACTACACCATGGGGAACATTCATCTATTCCAAAATACCTTTTGGATTAATGAATGCAAGAGCTACATTTTAGAGGGACATGAACATATCTTTTCAAATGAAGAGGAAAGTGTTTGTGGTAATATATTTGGATTATGCCATATTATATTCATTATCTGATTTTGAGCATTTAAAACATCTTAGGAAAGTATTTTTGAAATGCATGAAATTTGGTATTTCACTAAACCCCAAAAACATGCATTTTTCTATGAAATGGGGTAAGATTTTGGGTCATATAGTATTTAAGAATGACATTCAAAGTGATCCAAAGAGAGTTGAATCAATAGAGAAACCTTATTAACCCAAAAGTTAAAAGGAGATTTAGTCATTCTTAGGTAGAGTAAATTTTCCATGGAGGTTCATTCCAATTTTTTTGAAATATTAAGGGTAAATTATTAACAACATGCTGAAGAAGAACAATGATGTCAAGAGGACATAAGTGGTTTGAAAGGAAATATCCAGAGCATACTAGCATAGTGACTCAAGGGCGAGCCACTTTTATAGACAAGAAATATTTTGAAGAAATAAAATCAACAATAACTACATCTCCTATTCTTATCAGCCTAGACTTATCAAAGGATTTCCTAGTCTTTTCATTTGCTTCAGAGCATACTATCTCAGGGGTTTTATTGCAGCAAAATCAATAAAATCAAGAGTAGTCGATCTCATTTTTTAGCATAATTTTGAGATATGTTGAGCTAAAATACGGTAATATGGAAAAACAAGCCTTTTCATTGGTGAAGTCACTAAAATATTCCATATTTTATGTTCTCCACTCTCATGTGACGACACTTGCTCCTAATGTTGTTGTAAAGGACATCCGTAGTCAGCCTAACTTTGATGGTCGGAGAGATAAGTGGATTGCAGGTTTATTGGAGTATGGCCTAGAGATTAAACCAAAAAATTTAGTCAAAGCTCAAGGTCTAGCTAAAATGATGAATGAAACAAATTGTGACACTTTGGGCATAATTGATTCCAATGATTGAGAAGAAAGAGTTGTTCTTAAAGTATCTAATGAACTTAGAAATTCTCACTAGTTTAGTGACATAATATATGTTTTACAAAATTTGGAAGCCCCACCAGGGATGGGTAAAACTAGAGCACAATCTTTGAAGTTGAAAAGTGCCAAGTACTGTTGTATTGATGGTTCCTTGTTTTGGAAAGATCCAACAAAGATCCTTTGAATTGCCTCATTGAAGCTGAAACAAGACAAGTGGTAAAAGAAAGTCATCAAGGAGTGTGTGGAGGAAATCACTACTGGAAAGCCATAGATAATAAAATCCTTAGGCCATGATACTATTCACCAAATCTTTCTACATATGTACACAATGAGGTAGCACCTTCTTTTATGTGCCATGTTTTGAAGGAAAAATAAAGTTATCGTTATTACCTCTGAAAACAATCTCAGTTGAAACCCCATTTCAGCAATGGGGGTTAGCATTTATTGGAGAAATTCATCCACACTTTTTAGGTTATCATAAACAGATATTACCTTCCACATACTACTTTACCAAATCGATTGAAGATATGCCTACAAGACAAGCTACTCATAGTGTAGTGGTTCAGTTTTTAGAAGGTATCTTTTCAAGGTTTGGCTACCTTAGAAAAATAATAATAGATAATTCTCAATCTTTTAAATCATAGAAAGTGGTCAAATGATGTGATCGTTATGATGTTACATTAGGTAATTCCATAGCATATTAACCCCATGGTAATGGAAAAGCTCTCACATCTAACAAAATTTTTGTCATAATTATTAAGAAATTGTTAGAAGAGAATAAGGCTTGGAATACCAACTTGAAGTTTGCACTATGGGTAGTGTTGGGGAAATCATATTTGTTATAATTCCAACCTTAAATTATCAATCTGGGACTCGAAAGCTTCGAGGCACAAGCGCAGGTAATGCAGGATTAGAGAATCTAACCTAAATTAGAGTACAAAATCAATTTATTAATTTAGTGTTATAAAATGAAACCAATTAATGCTGTAAAAAAAATTATTAAAAGAACACACCATACACTTGTTCGAAAAGAACACCTATGATAATAATTCTAACTGGAAAGATATTATTGAAAGAAACACATTGCAACTTAATCTATGAAAAACCTTCAATTTAAGACTCCTAATCTAAATGAAATAAATCATTCGAAAGGAACCCACACTTCATAATCAAGAAACTCAGAGTCAAAATTGAAAATTAAATGAAAGCTAAATCAATCTGCATTAAACTGATATCTCTACTTGTGCAATCAAATTCACACGTGGACTTGATCTTACAAAGAAATGATTATGCTATGAAAAACAAGAAAGCTTCTAATTGAAAAGAGATATAATTGCTATGTTAAATCTTGAGTGATGAAGCAAATCAAAAAACAAATGCTCAAAAGAAACTAAGTAATGAAAACCTAGCTGTAGGATACCAGCTAAGCCCTATGCACTATACCTAGTTGCAGTTCCAAATTAAGACCCTAGCACAAAGAGGAACCATGCCATCTGAGCATTATAGACATTTCATTGATTTCTGTGATGAAAGTACATTAGACGATAGGGCTAAGATGTCTGAGTTCTACTTGCATAACATGGCTTTGACAGATATGAATGTATGGGACCCTAACGAAAAGCTAGGGGATTTACAGTTGATGGCTTTGGAATCATGGAAGAACCGTGAGGAAGCAAGGATTGCAGAAATGAAGAGGATATTGGCAAGGGAAAAAACGGAGCCTCTTATGATCAGTGCTGAGAAGTCCAATCCAATGGTTTTCATTAACAAACATAATTTAAATACCAATAATCCTGAACTTGCACCTAGATATCTTGTTGCCCAAGAGCAAGCAATTACACATTTTCAAGACATGTTCAGATTGTTAGGGGATGACAACATGCAAGCTTTCCTAAGGAGATGGAATACTATTCCATACAGTTTGAGGATTACAGAGAACCACTCTCCTCAAAGGATGAGAGAAGCATTGAACAGGACGTCCATGTACAAGCAATCCATCCAAAGGTTCAAAGTCAATTGGATTGGCTTGAGACTCAATCCACCACTACTCTTGGGGATGTTAGAAGGAAGGATGGAAGAAGAAGAAATAAAGCAGTGGGAGGAGGTATAAAAGAAGGCAAGATTCTATGCACAAGAAGAGGAAACAATAACAAAAGCATGGGATGTCAGGGAGGCCACTAGAGCTATGAAAGACATGGATATTGATTAAGTTGCTCAAAGGATGAGAAACACTTTCAGTAAGGGGTGATGATGAGCCTCATGATTGGGTAATTATATGGGCCTTAATTCACCTCATAGCTAGTTAAATAAACTCTTCTCACAATTTATTACATGTTTGGATTATATTTTGTTTATTGAGATGAGTTAAAGTGAGCTATTATGCGTAGTGGACTAATATGCATTGAATGCAGGTTTGGAAGAGAAAATCAACAAATTTTGGCAGGACTAAGGTTTGAAACTCAAATGGCACAAGGAAGATAGATTGCAGGAGGTAAATCATCCTCATTTACTCCTCCCCCATTCGAATATTCCTCCATGAATCACACCATCTCGGAGTGCAATCAACCAAGTCATGAAGATCAAAAGGTAACCAATCTAGTGATAGACAAAGAGTTAGTTCATACTAAGTTTGGGAACCGAGCCTCCTGAGATTTAAGGAAGTCATTGGGGACTTCAGTTGTATAAGTAGAAAGGCCTAGCGCATCATTAGGATTCAATTTTTTTGTAAAAACACTAGTTATTTTGAGCTCTAGACTTGTGGAAGACATTGATGTAATTTTCTATTTTGATAATGAAAATGAGTTTTTTCTTGATCCAGCATTTAGTTAACTCATAGGGTTTAAGCTTGTAGGTTAGGGCCCAACCCTAGTAGCAAAGTTTCCTCTTCTTGTATCTGCATGCTTGGCTTAGCTTCATAGATTCATGGTTAAATTGTCTTTATAAGTATTTCATTGCAAGTAATGTAGATTTGACTAGTTGTTTATTAGTTTGATTCCATTTGTGCTTTACATTAGTAGCACGTTAGAAGGAATAAAAGGAGTACCCAAAATCTATCATTAGGTGTCTTGGCCTCACCTCTTCCCTCAGGGATCATGATTTGAGGAAAAGGCCATTACGCAGCCCCAAAAAGACAGATTTCCATTTTCTCATAATATTTAGAGTTTACTGTACTTGAACCAACATCTGATTAGTTTTTCCAGTGTAAGATTTAATTACCATCTCTTCCATATTCATCCTTACACTAGATCTGATTCATGATTCCATTTTATTCAGCAATTTTCCTCATGCATGAAGTAGACAACTAGTTCATTAGATTCTTCTTTTCTAGCTTGTTAGAATTATTCTTGTTTACATGACTTTTTGGAAATTATAAATGGTTGATGCAGAGCAGATGCTTCAGAAATATAAAGAGATATCGTAGCAAGAAACCACCTTCCAATATCATCCATACATAATCATTCCTTGATTTCACCAAGATCTTAACCAATCTCATCATTTTACATAGAAATTCCTCCAAGCATGTTGATAGAATCCAACTGTCTCCTAACCTTGGTTTTGAGTTCTCAGTGATCCTAGGCATTTCATCACTCCATTCCACCAATCCAATACCTTCCCTAAGCCTTCCATCACCCCCAACAACCATCGTGTTGCTCTCGGTTGTATCTAGTAGAAATACAGGGAATCTTGTAGGTTTCTAGTACATCATGTAGGTTTTCCTATAGTGGCCTGTTTTCAGGCTGAATTGAGGGAAAACCTATAGGAAGCCACACCAGGTCACCAAAGGGCCTCCCATACCTTCCAACCATCTCCTAATCCTCCCAACCATCCACCAACATCACTAAGCCACCTGCCACATCACCAAAAGAGATTAGGGTTTACACTTGATTTTCCATAAAAGGAATAAAAATAACAAAATTGATTTATTTCACTCCTTTACATGCATATCAGTAATGTTTACTGTATTGAACTTCCATGCCTATCATAGTAGCATTTCATACATGTTATCTTGGCATTATTGTAAAGCATAGTTTCTTAGCAGTTAGTTAGGAAATGGTGTGTTTTAACATTGAGTGTCGGTCTCTTCCATTATTGTAGTAGATAAGATTTCTCATAGAGTAGCTTCCTCTTTCTTTCATTAGTTATCAAGATTCTTCTGAATCCATAGAATTATGTCTTGGAAACCCTAGTGGTCTCTCACCAACTGAATGGTGACAAAAGGCAGAACCATCATTTTTACTTGTGTATACAGTATTGTCACCTCCAAGTTTGTATGAACCACGGGTTGATAAAGTAAAGGTGGTAGCTCCAGGAGTTTCAAAATTCTTGTTGCAATACTGGTGCTCATCAACATGATCCTTGACATACCATTGTACTTGTGGGCTGAAGTATGCAATACAATTGTTCATTTGGAGAACAAAAGCCCTCATTGAATTCTCAAGATGAGTACACCAGAAGAAGATTTTTCAGGTAATAAATGAGATGTGGCACACTTTAGTATATTTAGTTTATTAATCTAATTTCATGTTACCAAGGATGTATGGAGAAAGCTAGAGCCAACAACTGAGTTGGGTATATTTGTGTGGTACACTCATACTCCTCACAACTATTGGGTGTAACTTCCATCCAATAAGATGATCATGGTTCATAGAGATGTGAAGTTTGATGAAGAGAAGCCATGTGATATTCTCAGCCATGAGATATTCCCTTGAGAGGGAGCCAAAATTACATGCAGATGAGGAGATTTTAGCTCCAAAGGAGGAACCTCAGGATGATGTGGAACTGCCACATGTATAGGAGAAGAGATTGGAGGCACCCACTCATGCAAAGACTTCCAAAGATGGAAGTAAGTGCACAGAGAATCTCACATATTAATGCATTATGGTAGAGAGAATGTGGGAGCACCCACATCACAACTCAGGAAGAGGAGGTCATCAAATCGATACACTGCCTACATGGATCTGATGAGCAAGAGTGTAGAGGTTGAGGCATCCTCATTCGAGGAAGCAGTGCAACAACAAATATGGGTTGATGCCATGGTTGAGGAATATGAATCCATTATAAAAAAAAATGTTTTAGAAGTTGTCCCAAAACTAGCAGACATGTTAGTGGTGAGTTTCATATGTCTTTACGAGGCAAAGCAAGTAGCAGATGGGAGTGTGGAGAAACACAATGCCAAATTTGTGGCTAGAGGATTTTCTTAGGTGGAGGGAATTGATTACAATGGTGCCTTTTCTCTTGTAGCAAGGTACTCTTCAATTAGATCTATTATAGTCACGTCATCACATATGGGATGGATGATACATCAGATGGATGTGAGGACAACATTCCTTAATTCTGTTGTTGAGGAAGATGTGTATATTGAGTAGCTGGAAGGATTTGAGACATTCAATAGAGAGTTGCATGTGTGTAGACTCAATTCAATACTATATTGACTCAAAGAGGACCCCATGCTTGGTACACCAGAATTGACAACTATTTCATTTGGTTCAGCTTCACCAAAAGTGAAGTTGATGTGAACCTTTACCATATTGTGGTTAAAGGTAAATTATTGGTTATAGTATTATATGTCGATGATTTTATTTTAATAGGTGATGGTAAGATGATAAATCTTGCAAGGAGGATCTTGTAAGAGAATTTGAGATGAAGGACCTGGGACTCATGACTATGGAAGTATGGAAAGGAGATGAGGAACTGTTTGTCTCTAAGGGAAAGTATGCTAATGAGATATTGAAGAAGTTCTAGATGGAGAGAAGCAAACCCATGGAGACTCCTCTAATAGGTAACTGGAGAAAGGAAGATGCTACCTCAGGTGAGGTAGTGGAGGCTACTATTTATAGACAACTTACGGATTCATTTATGTATTTGGTGAACACACAACTGAACATGTGTTTTGTTGTTAATTAGCTTAGTCAAGCCATGGTTAAGCGAACCAAACTTTATTGGAAGGAAGCTGAACATGTGTTGGCATACCTCAGAGGTACTGCTCAGTTTGGTATTTGGTACAAACAGACATAGTGATTGAAGCTTCAAGGCTTCACAGATGTAGATTGGTAAGGGAGTCCATATTGGTACAACAAGAAGGAGAGATTAGTTGCACGCAGTTCAACAGAAGAAGAGTACGTGATTGCTATTCAAGCATCTTGTGAGGCTATATGGACGAGGAACATCCTTGTTGAATTCTTTGGTCCGTAGATGGATCTTATAATGATTTACTATGATAATCAAAGTTGCATCAAACTCTTTGAGAATCTAATTTTTCATGATTGGTCCAAGCATATCAACATCTGGTATCACCATCTACAAGATTTTGTGTAGAGGAAAATCATGTTGCTGGAATTGTTATAGACATTTTTGTGCCTTACAGAATTGAGCATGAAATGTCCATAATCTAAGGGATCCAAAGTCCCTAAACATGTTGTTCCTACTCCTAGAGGAACAAGGCTAACTAACCACAGCAATTGACAGAAGTTCTCCACCTGAAAACACTAAAAAACAAGCCATTTATGGATCATGTCAACTGCTCCACTGAGCATCTGCGCTGAATGTCAACTGCTCCACTGTCTACCTGCGTTGAATGTCAACTCCAACAAAGGCTACCTGCGCTGAGTGTAATTGGACAAGTGGCAGGCTCATTCCTCAATGTGTCAATGCCTAGGAAGCTTCCAAAATGACACTTGCATCAAGGAATTCGACTGGTGATGAGTAAGAGGTTCCAAATCTCGAAGTGGAAGAAAGAACCTCCAAGTGGACTCAAGAACTGAGAGAGGGAGAGGAAACTAGTCAGTTTCATACCAGCCTCAAGCTGACTCATCCTCTCTCCAAAATCCCTATATATAGATCTCTCCTCCATGGGATCAGGGAGGCTGGAATTTTGTTATTGCAAAGAATTGTTGTTGGTTTGAGACTGGAAACATTGGGTGCTTAATGCTTTGAAGGGAACTGAAGAAGGAATTCCATTCTGCTGGGAAGGAGATGCTGGATTGGAGCCCTCTGGGTTGTATCTCTTCCTGAACCTTGTTATCAATCAATAAAGCTATCTTGGTTTTCTCCTATATAATGGTGTATTTGTATGATTGCACTAGTGTATTTGATTTACTTCTAATCCTGAATCATTTGTGAATATGAATATCTGCCTTTGTGTTGTGTTCTTCTCTTGTCGCAAGTAGTTGTTCTCTTGTCACAGGTAGCTGTTCTCTTGTGATCTCGTGGGAATCAAGTAGCTGTTCTCTTGAGCAAGCGAGGAGGAAAGTAGCTGTGAACACCCAAAGAGAAGAGGATCTAGATCGAGGGACAAACGGAAGACAACGGTAAGTCTGTCGATCTCCCCTCTTTCACATTTCATAAAGGAAGAAACTAGAATAGCTGTATCTGTTTGTTGCTAAGGCACTGTCACACCTTAGGTGGATAGGATCGTCCTGCATAGGCATTTTTCCCCACAACGAATTGGCAACTCCACTGGGGAGATTTGTTTTAGTCATTTTATTTGTGTTTACATCATTGTTTGCTTCATAGACTCAACAGCAACAATCGAACTGCTTCTGCAAAGTGGACAGTTGCTGCCTTGATCCTTCACTGGATTTTGTCTATGATCTGAACAATGGACTCAAAAATGATTTGATGATCCTTTGTGATAGATCTTAGTACCCTCTCAAAGCATCCCTCTGATTATACCTTGCTTGTGTTTCTGATTTGGCCTGAAACAGTTGATTTTTGAGCATTTTGTGACCCAGAACTCAGGGGAAACGAGAGTTTCTCCTTTAGCGCAGACACTGTGAAGGCAGTTTGCATTTCAACGCAGGTCCCGTGAAGGCTACCTGCGCTGAATGTGAAACCCACAGTGTTGGACTTGTGCTGAACCAGTTTAGCCTTCTGCAGCTGGGGTTCTCTGCTGTCTGTTGCCCTGTTTTGATCTCTATTTTTTGCAGCCTTTAACCAGCATAGGTACCAGTCTGATAACTCCTTTTCTTTGCTTGAATTCCACCTCCTTTTGTACAAAAAGACTGTAAGTGTTTTTATGTGTTTGTGGCATCATTTACAGTTTTCCTTTGCATGAGTGAAATAATCGTCCTGTAGCCCTTGATTCAGATCTGATTGATTGTGATCTTAGGAGAGAGTTCATTGGCTGTTTGCAGCTGATTATACATTTGCTTCTGCTTATTGGTTTGAGTTTGTCTCTTTTATGTGTCAAAACAAGTATTCATTTTGAAAGTCGCAAAGTGTTGTAATCTCTTCTACCCTTGTTGATTTCGAAAAAGTAAACTTGTTTGTATCTGTCATTTAAAAGCAAATTCAAAGTTGTACAAAAAAGCTTTCTTTGTAAAAAAGCTGCATTGTGCATTTGCATTTTGATAAGTTTGCATGCTTGATTTAGGAAAGAGTGCAATAGAGTGTGCTGATTGCTCTTTGAGAAAAGATGGTGTCTTTCTTTTCCCTTAGTAGCTAGGATTTTCAAAGTTGAAAAGATAATAAAGCTTGCTTATCATCTTAGACTGCATTTAGGAATTGTACCATACATCTCGTGGTGATCCTGAAAGGCAAACTTCTAAAAAGATCAACTTAAAATAAACTGAATGAACTTAACAACACTTTGCAACATAACACACAACATAGAGGTCTAGGCTAGAGACGTGTTCCGGCGTCGTTAAGCCTAGTGACTGTCAATCTCGTGGAAGGTGGGTGATTCCTCCTGAGGGACGATAGCGCTAGTACGGATTGTGCTCCCACGTACCGTCGCGTATATATTGGGAGACCCCTATAGGCATATATCCTTTATTCTTAGGAAGCCGTGTCGGCCGCCCTACTGATCGCAATGCAGTGAACACAACATTCACGAAGATCGACCGCCCGTACCTTAAAAAGTATTCTGCGGTTTTGCGAAAAGTTTGGCACACCCTCTGCCTAGAACTCCAGAGCAGTTTCTTTTGGCCTTTTTCAGACTCTATAACAGAAAAAGTCCATCCGAGCATTTGTCACTTCGGGCTCGTTAAAACATCGAAGGAGACTAGAGTCATCTTTTGCTTTTTCTCGACTCTTTAAAATTGAAAAAGTAGGTTGTGTCTAAGCGTCATTAAAATTTATTTTAAACGGAATAATCATCACCATTCCCTCGTTGATCTTCGAAGTTAGTCTCTTTTCATCGCAAGTTCTTGTAGAATCGCTAGAAAATCTTTTGGATAGACTCAAAATGTCTGAACAACCATCAACATCTAGGACTGTGTCGAATGACACAGCAACAACAGAACCTCCTGCTGCTACTCCAACGATGTTCAATGGTATACCATCTATCCTGGCAAGTTATCAACAACAAGCCGGAGTCCCATCAGGGACTGCTTCGACAACATGGTTAGTTCCTATTTCTTCATCCGGATTATCATCTGGTATTTCTTACATTGAAAGTCAACAAATTGATCCAATGTGTCTTCAAAGGCCAATCTGCCCTTTAAGTACTGGATTGCCACCATATGGAGGGCAGTATGTCTTTTCATTGTTCCCTCCCGGAGAACAACCATATGGGAGTTTACAACAAAGTTTAGGTCAAACTGGAATTACATCCAGCGGTTGTGTACCAATATTGCCTCAGCAACCAAGGATTGCATATTCAATGCAACCAGTCCACCCTGTGTCGAATATTCCCACTATACCTGGTATGGTGATTGCATCGCAAGTACAAGCGCTACCTGTTGTATGTCAACCCCAAGTTTCTCAGGTTGCAACACAACAACCTCTTGGCTCGACAACTCAATCACAACCTCAGGTTAGTGCCTCCTTATCTGGAGTGACTCAGGCTCAAACAAGTACTATGACTCCTCATCTTGGTCAATCATCCAGTATTGGACAACAGCAAATGGTCCAACAACCAGGGATGGTTCAATCAGAACAACCACCATTCCAGCAATCATATCAAGGACATGAGCAACAAGTCTTTGTAAGTAATAGGCAACCATATTATAGTGGTTATGCCCATCAACCTTGTCAAAGTTGCCAACATTATGCTGGTATGCAAAGACCCACTGCTTAGGCAATTCCATCGTATCCTGGGTATGCTTCGCCTAACCTGAATCAACAGTTTCCCTTTGTAGCAACTCTAGAATTACCAGATCTAAACCGGCTGACGAATGATCCAATTGCTTATTACCCTTGGTGGCTAGCGATTCCGCATAAACTTCCGTCAGATATTCCTAAATTTAATGGAAATCCAGGTGAAGATCCGTTGAATCATGTGATGACCTTTCATCTGTGGTGTTCATCAAACACCCTAAATGATGATTCGATAAGGCTTCGCCTTTTTCAGAGGACGTTAACGGGTCCAGCGGAAAAATGGTATATTGAGTTGCCTAGAGCTTCGTTCGACAACTTCAGTACCTTAGCCACGACTTTCTTAACCCATTTTCAATTACTGATAAGGTATGAAACGGGAACGGAACTCCTAACCAACTTCAAACAGACAACGGCCACTCACATATCTGATCATATACATGAGTGGCGACGTCGTCGTAGGATGGTGAAAACGTACGTTCCCAATCAGTTATTAGCTGAATGGTTTATCAAATCCTTACTTCCTACAATCACGGAAGATGTGGCAAAAGGGGGAGTCGTAACAGAAGAGCAAGTCATCGCTCGTGCGCAATATCTGGACTTGGTCTATACTCAGTCTGGCACGCTCTACGACAAAATACCTGACGCCCCTAGACTGGAATTCTCAATTCCTCCTCCTCCTAAATCAAACAATCACTCTCACGCCGGCGATGGCGTGATTGGCAAAACAGATACGAAATCGACAAAGGCTTCATCTAAAAAGGCCTGTAAGATTTCTAGTCAAAATGCAAATGAGGAACTTCTTGCCTCGGAAGTAAATGTCATGTCGACCGACAAGGGCAAACAACTGAAGCAACCAGGGGGCAAGAAGAAAAAGAAAGGGAGAAAAAGGAAACCCCCTGCGGGGTGTCATATATGCGATGAGGATCATTGGACGAGAGATTGTCCACATATAGCTGAAGTTAAGAAACTCTTTAAGAGTTCAAAAACCCCAGTGGTATTGACTGATCTGTTTCCTAGCCCGAGAACCAAACTGGTTGCTAATCAAAATGCTTCCCGATCCCAAGTGCTTATGTTGTCTGTCTCAAGGCAGCAAAATGATGCTTTGACAAGGAATAAAGATTACGGGAATCCACGGCTGTCGAATAACGAGGCTAATGAACAACCTAGTAGTTCGACGACAACTTTAACCAAAGTTGTGCCACCCATCATTCCTGAACCAATGATAAAGTCGCCAAAGGGAGTAGTACACAAATTGACATTTAATCCTCGTGCCAAAGTAGCACAGAATTATAATATAGTAGAGGACCTGGCCCAATCGCCGTCCGCTATGTCGACACTTGAGGTACCGCAAAATTGCCCCTCCCAAGAGCAAGCTTTATTATCAGCAATAGGTGGGATTGGCCCAATGGATTCCAATCTTGTGGCCTTTGATCATAAAGAATATGACCCTCAGTTACCAGCTCAACTAGCTTTCCCTATTCAAGTGAAAGCCCTCAACAAAACTGTTCATCAAACAATTATTGATGAGGGGGCATCTACGTGTATTATGTCGATGAGTTGCTGGAAGAATTTAGGCTCACCACCCTTGTCGAGATCGTGAACGACGTTAGAAGCATTTGATGGACGATCATACACTCCATACGGGATTTTAAGTAACTTGCAAGTTGAACTAAAGGGCAAAACAGTAGGAATTGATGTTGAAGTAATTGATGGAAACCTCGATTACAACATCCTACTAGGAAGGCCCTGGATATATGCCATGGCCGCAGTTGTGTTGACCTACTTCAGGAAGATTGCATTTCCCTTTCAAGGAGGAATTACAGTCGTTGACCAACAAACTTTCCTCCCCGACAGTTCACAAGTTACGGGAAGCATTCCAATGATCCATGGAAGCAATCATTCGCTTCAAAATATTGGAGTAGGTCTCCTAAAAGACCTTGCCTTAATGGGTACTTTTGCCCTACCGCCTGCAAGTAATCTGGCGGAAGTGGCCACAGTGGAAGCCTATAATATGAAATCTTCTATATCTAATGGATTCGGAAGATTCCTAAACATTTTGTCAGCGTGGATCATCGCCCTAATAGAAATACTGTAAATACAGTGGGCTCCGAGGACGGTTCTTATCTCGTGTCAACCTCATGAAAAAATGAAACAAGGAGTCATGAGGATAGTTCTTTTACTGTGTCAACCTGATTAAAAAATGAAACAAATCCCCTTTTCAAATCTCAAAGGTAAACCTTCATTCCAACCACCGAGTTGAATGCAATGAAGCTTGGGGGGCATGCACCTCGATTTGCGTTGTTATGCTGGGGGCATGCAAACTTATCATCGAGCAGTTTTAGCACAAAGTTCATGCTCGTTAAAAAATAAACGCAAGATCGAGCAGTTTTAGCACAAAGTTCATGCTCGTTAAAAAATAAACGCAAGATCCGAGCAATTTTAGCGCATAGTTCATGCTCGTTAAAAAATAAACATAAGTTTGAGCAGTGTTTTTCCGCGTTCAAGCTCATTAAAAAATGAACCTATCCCAGTAAATAACCATTGTGAATGTAACTCTATCAGCCATAAAAGCCTTGGTCGTGTTTGCACCTGCCGCCTCCACTTTTCATTTGGCCGATCGTTCACCTCCATATGATTGTTTACCCATTTTGAGGAACAGCTGCGAAGAGTGATTTCACCTAGCCATCCTTGTGACACTGCCGCGATTGGAAAATTCCAACCTGTACCTGGAATCAGCTGCTATCCCTGTTTATCACTCGTTCCTCAAAAGACGAGTCTTCTTTAAGCTCTTTTCAATTGACTCGTAAAATATGAAAAGATTGCCGAGTTTTGGCCTTCCAGCTCGTTAAAAGACAGGAAGAGCTATCCCTCCTCTAGATGTTAATCTTTTTGGACCTGAGGGATTATTGCACAAAAAGATCGAGCGCTTGTTTTATTCGGCTCGTTAAAACTATTGAAAACTCATCCCTTCTGTATTGTTTTATACTTTCTCGGACTTAAGGGATTAGATGACGAAAAAGGAATTTTGGAGTTAACTTTATGTACCTTTTCAGACTCTCTAAAAATGAAAAGAACCGAGTTATCCTTGTCGTTAGACTCGTTAAAATTATTAAATAGCGACAAACTTGTCTTTAGACGAGAACGAGTTTCACTATCACTAGGCTCGTTAAAACATAGCGATGGGCTTGCCCGAAGGGCAGGTTATAGAACAAGCATATGTTATCCTCCTCAAGCTTGACAAAAATAAAGAGGTACTGGTTAGCAATGACTGGGGAAAAATTGGGAGAAAACTAAAGAAAACTTTGACGGTAGCAGGTCGCTCTTGAACATGACACTTTTCCTCCGTACCACAATCGGGTTGGGTTGTCTCATTCACCGGTCACATCACCATGGTCTCGCCATACCATCCATATTTGGGGTAATGCTACCGATCCATCGCATCAATGTCGCCATATGTTCAAGAGAAGTCGTTCAGAAAGAGTCAACCGGGTCCCATCCACTGCCATACATTATCCTTCATCCATTCATGACCGCCACCCTAAATCATATGTCATAGATCGTTTTCACCTCCATTAAAATCATTAGCTCTGTTCCGTGTCACTGATGTGGGATTCATCAAGGCCCTCCTTTGACGAATCGCTTCTTGTCGACATCAGCTCATTATCCAAGAAGTTGATCTAGGAACAACCCCTTCAGTACTTTGAAGCTTGCATGCCTCAATGGCAAGTTTCTCACTTTCGGAGACAGGTATGCATCAATGACCTTCGACCAGAAGATTTTGCGTGGTGTTCGACGCCAAGTCCTTTATTCACACCACGTGAATTGTACTGCAGTACCTTGAGGGTCATTATCATTATCGGTGATTCCTCTCGCGCTTGTTAACGGTTTACATCATTGACCGGTAATCAAGCGATGTCTTTCCATGTTCGACTTCAGCGCAATTCTCACATGGATCGACTTGTACTTAGAGTGAAGATCGAACAAGTTTGAAGACCCCGGATCTAGTTTCATCCATTCGGGCTGCGATATATATTCAGGAAAAATAAAGACATTTGACACGTACATCATTGCAGCAGATGATCATCCTACTCAAAGGATGATAATTTCGCCAAAATTATCAGTCTACCATCAAACGATCGTCTGTTCTATGTACAAAAAATGAATTTATAAAGCTGAGCATGGGAATGCCTGCCTTAGCTAGATCATGAAAGCAGTATGAATCATAATGTATTGTATTGTATCTTATTACAGGTCTCCTCCCAGCAGATGGATGAACTTCGGACCCTCCTGGATAAAGCATTTCACCCGATAAATGGCCTCATACTTTAGGGGGCAACTGTTATAGACATTTTTGTGCCTTACAGCATTGAGCATGAAATGTCCATAATCTAAGGGATCCAAAGTCCCTAAACATGTTGTTCCTACCCCTAGAGGAACAAGGCTAACTAACCACAGCAATTCACAGAAGTTCTCCACCTGAAAACACTCAAAAACAAGCCAATTCTGGATCATGTCAACTGCTCCACTGAGCATCTGCGCTGAATGTCAACTGCTCCACTGTCTACCTGCGTTGAATGTCAACTCCAACAAAGGCTACCTGCGTTGAGCGTAATTGGACAAGTGGCACGCTCATTCCTCAATGTGTCAATGCCCAGGAAGCTTCCAAAATGACACTTGCATCAAGGAATTCGACTGGTGATGAGTAAGAGGTTCCAAATCTCGAAGTGGAAGCAAGAACCTCCAAGTGGACTCAAGAACTAAGAGAGGGAGAGGACACTAGTCAGTTTCATACCAGCCTCAAGCTGACTCATCCTCTCTCCAAAATCCCTATATATAGATCTCTCCTCCATGGGATTAGGGAGGCTGGAATTTTGTTATTGCAAAGAATTGTTGTTGGTTTGAGACTGGAAACATTGGGTGCTTAATGCTTTGAAGGGAGCTGAAGAAGGAATTCCATTCTGCTGGGAAGGAGATGCTGGATTGGAGCCCTCTGGGTTGTATCTCTTCCTGAACCTTGTTATCAATCAATAAAGCTATCTTGGTTTTCTCCTATATACTGATGTATTTGTGTGATTGCATTAGTGTATTTGATTTACTTCTAATCCTGAATCATTTGTGAATATGAATATCTGCCTTTGTGTTGTGTTCTTCTCTTGTCGCAAGTAGCTGTTCTCTTGTCACAGGTAGCTGTTCTCTTGTGATCTCGTGGGAATCAAGTAGATGTTCTCTTGAGCAAGCAAGGAGGCAAGTAGCTGTGAACACCCAAAGAGAAGAGGATCTAGATCGAGGGACAAACGGAAGACAACGGTAAGTCTGTCGATCTCCCCTCTTTCACATTTCATAAAGGAAGAAACCAGAATAGCTGTATCTGTTTGTTGCTAAGGCACTGTCACACCTTAGGTGGATAGGATCGTCCTGCATAGGCATTTTTCCCCACAACAGGAATACATTCCTACAGATGAGCATGATGTAGATATTTTGAAAAAGACACTGTCCAAATGAAAATTTTAGTTTCACAGAGGCAAGATCATTGTAGTAGATAATATGTTTGTTGTTAAGAGGTAGTGTTGAAAAATGCAACAAGAAAATCCTAATTTAATTTTGTCCTTGAATTAAATTTTAATTCCAATTCTCATGACAACTTGTAATAGTTAAATAAGTTAATTTGAATTAGTTAGCTTAGTTAGTTTGAGTTGGGATTCTATCTAGAGTTATGTAGAGTGGTTCCTAAATTTTAAGGGGCTAGGTTGCGTTTTTTTGAGTTGTAATTATTTAATTCAGTTTAACTAAGTTAAATACAGTTAAACTATTTCCAACTTATGGAGGAATTAGTGTGAGATCTAGTAGTGGGCTCTAACCTATAGTAGTGTGGTATAACCAACACTCCTCAATGAGTAAACTAAAGGTTCACTCATAATTAACTCATGTCAGATAAGAGAAAGACCCAGTTAAGATTGGAGTTCAGGGATAGTGTACTAGCACTTGTATAATCATCCAAATTGTACATGTGGTGCATGCAATAAGAGGATGGCCTATGATGGATTGCACAGTTATGGATGAGGAATTTCCCAATTAAATATGGGTTAATTCCTTCGGAAATCACGGAAGGAAATAGGAGCTTTGCAAGAAGCATATTTGGCTAAGTATTGGGTTGTGAAGCAATGAGATAGATTGAGATAATGCAGAGGTTGCTCGGCGTTGAGAAAAACATTGTAATCTTCTCATATTTTCTAATTAATGTAATATAGAGATTGAAGAGGGTTTTTAGCTGTGGCTTTCCCCAACAAATTATTTTGTTATGTGTGATTAAATTCTTTCTCCTTTATGCTTAGTGATTTTATTGATAATTTATTATTTCATTGATGAGTAGAGTAGATTCAAGTCAATTGTTTTATCATATTACAATCTATAGTTTGAATCTACAAGGAATTTATACATTATTGATGTAGAGGAGGAGGTTGGGAAAGCTTCGAAGAGAAGAAAGAGGGAGAAGAAAACAAAGCATGTTGATAGAAAGAAGGAAAAAATGCTAAAGGCTTCCAAAATCACGCAAAAACCTACTAGAAGGGTGACAAGAAGTCATAACAATCTAGACCTCCTTGCTCAAGCTATGGAAGCCATGGAGCAATGATTAGTTTACTTCACAGGGTGGAGAAATACACAAAACCTAGTTTTTTTTACACAAACCCTAGTTTTGTTGCACAAACCCAATGCTTCCTTGGCTTTTTGACCTACTCAGTTTAATATTTTTGATAGTTTATTAGTTTTGATGTGTTTTTGTAATATTTCAGAGGCTCTTGTGGCTGAGGGAGTATGAGTCAACATCAGGAAAAAAATCCCTGGAAGGAGCAAGTAGTTATAAAGGCAGTTACACAATTGCAACATAATTGACAGGTTCATGCACCAATTTTCTATAAGGAGGGAAGACGAGTTTCAATTTAATATATCAACCCTACAAATAAGTGAACAACTTGAGATCTAACCTCATCTTTGTTCTACGATACTAGTAGGAGATACACACAACATTTTTACACATCGGTTTTGACCAATGATATATGCAGATGCAGATCTGAGTAGCTAGGATGATAGGATTATTATTATTTTTGTTAATTAGACTTTCAAATTATGTACATATGTTTTAGTTATTGCTACCAAACTCTATGGAACTTATCTCTATTTTATTTTTCCTATATATTACATGACAAATATGGCAAAAGGTTGGTTTTTGAAAAAGGAATAGCCATTGTTTGTGTGCTCAAAGCTTTATAAGTTTGCCAAGATCAACATATTTCGACCAATGATATAATGATTCATGTGGTAGTATGTCTTAATATGTATTGTATTATTTGTATGTTTCAGTGTTTCCTTCTTTATAATCTCATTTGAATGTACGTTCTTATGAGGATTTGAATAAAAGTAATTGATTCAAAATTCAACCATGATTTGATGCCCTCGGTTAAGATATTCAAGTACTCCTATCTCTATCGTTTAAAGCTACTTTAGGATTCATTTTATATGCCCTAATCTAATGGAATTTCTCCTATTTTCTCCCTCGAGGTATAAGAAGGACAAAGATCTAGGATGTGCTATCTATCTTACATTTATCAATCCTCATCACATAACAAGTATCTTAGTAAATCTTGGTAAATTGTTGCTTAACTCTATTCCCTAAGGCTCAAAGAAACCCTACATCTACACAACAGCCCAAGCAAACCCTACATCTACACAACACAACTGAAGATCTAGTCACTGTGTCCGTGTAAAAGTACACTCCTACATCTACACAACACCACTGAAGATCTAGTCACTATGTAAAAGTACACTCATTCATTGATTCAATGATTACACTGTCTGTGGGTTAAATTCCCACCATCCACTTAATAATTATTGATAATTAAATTAAACTTACAAAGGCCCTATTGCAAAATAGTCATGCCTATCACCATCATTATATGTTAATTATTTTTAATAATAATAATTGAAGCTTTTGTGATTCATAATGTTTTGATTTAATCGTAAGGAGCAATTTTTGCTGGGTTACATCAAAAATAAAAATAAAAAATAATGTCAATGAGCATATTTTTTTTGGAAAGAGACTTTCAAAATTTTAATTTAATTATCAATAATTATTAGGTCAATGGTAGGTGTCAATGGAACTTTAGATTGATGATGTATTATTAAGGAATTTCTTTCTCTAGGTCAAGCTTAGAATTTCATATTCCCTAGTGTCATAAAAAAAAAGTTATGATTTGATGAGATTGCGGTATTGATAAGTCATGGTATTGATAAGTCATGAAATTTCCGGCTAGTATTGTAACAAAGATCATGTACAAATTAAGAATATTAAGGATAAAGAGGGGTGATAAACTTGTTACATGTATTTTTTAAATGTGTATATATTTAACTTATATATTAATTCCTTTTACGATTAATAATCATAATAATAATATTTAATTTTTGCTTTAGTTAATTTTTATGATATTTTTAATTTTAGCAATTTGCTATGTATAAAAATTAGAGTTTTAATGCTTATTATGGATTGTCGTCTATTAAAATTTACTAGTCATTTACTTTATATAATAATAATATAATTAATTTTAATACGGGTACTATATATTATTGATTGATGTTGAGGTACATTTACAGTCTATTTGATTTATATAAATAAAATAATATGTAATGGAGTAAAAAAACAAGCATAATATAGAATGTTTCTATCTTTCTCATTTTACTTTTTATTGATAAGTTATGATATTGACTCATGTTATTGTAACAATTCTTTTACAAATTAAAAAACTTTATCATAATTTTAATAATAGGAACAATTTTTTTTATGTATTAAATTTTTTATAATAAACTAAAATGAATCCTAATACTCGAAGAATTTTGATTAATATATATGATTGATAATAATAATAATTACATCAAATAAAATTAGAATTTTTTTTTTATTTTTTAAACTTTAACCGGAAATAAGTATTTTGAAAATATTTATTAATTATTTAATTTCTTTTAAAATAAATTAATAGTTTTTAAAAATAAATTATTTTAATATAATTTTTACTTATTGATTAAAAATTACATTTACCATATGTTTAATTTATAGAAGTAAAACTAAATCTATATAATAAAGAATATTTGCATCTTTATCATTTCACATCGTATCGTAATCGATATATTAAAGAATGTTCCAATTAATTTATAGAAGTAAAACTAAATCTATATAATAAAGAATATTTGCATCTTTATCATTTCACATCGTATCGTAATCGATATATTAAAGAGTGTTGCAATGTCTCTCATTTCACGGCAATCTTACTCTAATTTCACTCTAAATTCACATTCAAATTACGAAAAAAAGACTTTGCAACATCACAGTAAATTCACGATTAAATTATAAAAGAATTTTATCTTTCAACGGAAAATTATCTTTTAGCGTCTTTGAATCTTTCTTTAAAATCTTTTATTTCTAGTGAAACAATTAGTAAAAGAGTACTCGGAGTCAAAATGAATTGCTACTGGTCAAAACATGATTCACGATTGCATTTCTCAATAAAAGAAACAATGATTCCCACGTCTTAAAGAATACAAGGTGACCTTTAAAAATAAACCACAAAGATTATTTGCCCTCACGGCTCTGTCGCTGGGAAACGTCAAACTTTGAAGCATGTTAAGTGCCAAGAATTGCTTCCTAATGTTCTTCGTTTTACTCCCTCGGACTCTGCTCTGCAGAGATTAAATCGCAACCATCTGCGCAGCTCTATTCCAGTTTGAATCGTACGTAATTGAATTCAATTTTTCTCAACCGTTAACCATCTGCCTTGATCAAAATCGTTTCAATGGGAACAAGTTTCATAGGGTTTGCAATGCGGGTAGGGCATTCGGGAACACCTTCTTTCATCGAAAAAACACGATGTGTTATTTCACAGGGAATGGTAACGAAAGCGAGGATATCCATCCCAGCCTTGCAAGAAACGTTCGCAAAGGATATTTTGGAGTGTACGTTGGAAGCGAGCGCAGCCGTTTCATGGTTCCTATTAGTTATTTGAATCATCCTCTATTCCAGGAGCTGCTGGAGAGAGCTAAGGAAGAGTATGGATACCATCATCAGATGGGACTCGCAATTCCATGTAACATAGTTGATTTTGAATATGTAACTTCTGTTGTGGGAAAGGATTCGACAGTAGCAGATATGGAGGCGAAGGCATATCAAGTTCAGATCAACATGGACGGTACTGATTCCTGGCACCACACTCTTAAACTGCAAGGGATTGCAAATATTGTTTTAGGAGTATAATAAAGCTTGATTTCTTTTGCTATCTAAAACCCAGTCATTGATTTTTTGTATCTTGTATCTTGCAGTAGAGTGAATGTTTTTTTGTACCCTTGATGTTTCCCATATCCCAAATTGTTTGTTCTTCAATTCCATCTGTGATTATGAATTGTGATCAACCAGTGAAACATCGACCGTAGGTTTTGCAATATTTTATGTACCCGAGATACTCATAAAACATAGCGTTATATGTGGATAGCAATCCCTATTTGTTGTAAAGAGCGCAATATTATATAAATTCCTTCTGCCTTACCACCAGGATACTAGTCTATAATAGGATGTTTTGAAGTTTCGTACGATTTTTGAACTGTCCATCCATCCTTCCCTGTTTGAGTGTTTTAGCATTTCTCTTGCTCCTGCAGGAGGAGGGTAAATTGCTGAGGTTTGGTTTGCTGCCTGATCGTGTTAGGAGATTCGTACCCATATGGGTCCGGTTTGTTGCGTAATCATATTAGGGATAAATTTCATATGGATTGGATATGTGTATGGACTTAATGTTTATATGTAAAAATTAATGTCTGACATCAAATTCATTGAGTTGTGTTAAAACGAAGGACTGTATTGTATATTATTTTTATTATTTAAAATGAGTTTGAATGTTTTATTTCATAAATAAATTTATGTATAAATGTCTAATGTGTAAAATTGTAGTTTTCATTATGCTTTTTTCATTTTTCGGAGAGTTATATTAAAATAATAAAATAACACTTATATAAACTGACTGAAAAAAATTATTAATAATAAAAATAGATGTTAAAGTAGGTTAATTTTAGTTAAAAATCCTATAGAAATAAAATAATAGGAAATTTTAGGGAAGGAGAGCATTCGGTTGTTGGAATTTCTAACCAGAAAAGTTGGAACGAAAATGATAATTATATGTATAAATGGGGAAATCTATGATTACTTAGATTTCTATTTTTTTAGTAAGAAAGAAATGTTTTTTTAATAAAAGAAAGATGCATAATTTTTTTCTCTAGTTTTTAGTAAGAAAGAAATGTTTTCTTAATTAAAAAAGATGCATAATTTTTTTCTCTCTCAATATAAAATGGACATAGGTGCATATAATAATATTGATATTATAATGAAATATAAAATAGTTGTGTAATTAGCTCCATAATTGCTATTGAATAGACACGAAACCAACTTAGATAAATAACCAAAGTATATACATTTTAACTTCCAATTTGTCTAAGGAGGATATAGATAAAAACTATCTATAGAGGTTTAAACATTTTTTCAAATTATATATAAAAAATCTTTTACACTATGTGATTTTTAATTTTTGAAAATTTCCTTCAATAATTTTACATTAATTAAAACTCAACATTTTTTTAATTTTAATTTATAACTATTTAATATTTAAATTAAAAAAAAAATTGACATCTCAAATTTTATACTTAAAAAAATATATATATTATATTATTATTGTTTAATAACCTTTTAATATTTAAAACGAAATTTAAAAAAGAAATTGACATAAATTTTTAAAGGGAAAAATCTCAAATTTTATATTTAAAAAAAATACATATTACATTATTATTGCTTAATCCATTAATTACAAATAATAAAATATCTAATACTAATATAAGAAGTCAATGTCAATAACAAAGACACTTGTGAACTATTGCAGAGAGATATACGAGAACTTAAGCTAGAACTTAAGCTATAACCATGTAAGTATACAATAAAGTGAAGTCTTTGTTGTGTGGAGAGCCATCAAAGATAATAACCTATATGAAGAAAAAATAATGCATCACTACAAGATGTAAATGGACTAATTTGTTCAGAATTTAATAAAATGATGTAAATGGACTAATTTGTTGGGAATTTGATAAAATATCTTTTGAGTGTTTGTTGTGCTTGAGATGAAATTATGTAATTGAGTAAAAGATGCATGATTTTTTGTATCTAATGCCTCAAAATTTTGATCTAAATTGTAAACGTTTTTTATTTTGTAAGGTGTTTTGTAAACCATGTTAGTTATACATACATATATTAATATGATATTACATATAATCATGTAGCATTTATCCCTCTTATGTATAGAGTGAATGTGACATCTTGTGGAATTAACTACTATGGTAGGTACAAGGCTTGTAAATGTAATCAAATGTTAGCTTTATGGGGAATCCTATAGATTAGTTCTTTGTTTAATGCAGAAATGTGATATGGACCAAGTTATGGCTTGGAGAGAGTTTAACATGTTAATGATCCATGTAGGTGAAAATGATTACAAAGAACTAGTTAGTACAATGGGTGACACCCATGTATCTTGGTAGATGGATATGGACATCAATAATTAGTTGTTTATAAGAAGAAACAAAAAGTTTGTGGCTGCAACCACTAAAAAAGATGAAAAATTTCCATAATAAAAAAATCACAAATAAAAATGTGATTCCTATGTAACAGGAAAAAATAGCTTATAATAATTTTTGAGAAAATAACATTAGTGAACTTGAAAATAAATAATGTAAATTATCTGAAATAAAATTAAACTCATAAATATATTATAAAGTAATTCACATATCATAGTTATACAAATCTATTTGTTAAATATTATTTTGAAATAATATTCCCAAGAAAAAAATTGTTGTTGGTATATCTAAAAACTGGAAATGAAAACGGAAATGGAAATAAAAATTTTTGTATTGATATTTTTGTAACATGATGAAAATGAAAATAGAAATAAAATTTATTAAATCCATATCTTGTAAATGAAACTTATTGTATTGATATCTTTGTAACATGAGAAAGAAATATAAAACTATCACATACTTTGTAAATGAAACTTATTGTATTGATATCTTTGTAACATGAGAAAGAAATATAAAACTATCACATACTTTCTTCTTTGTGTAACTTTTATAAAATATATTATCAATATTCATTTGATTCGATTTCGATATCTAATACTGTGACATACATTTTATTGTAAAGTAAACAAGGTCTTATGTCAAACATTTTATCTTAAAACTCACTCATATAAAGCAAGCTTGTGGTAAACCTAGTTTGGTGCTGGTTCACTATCATAAAATGAAAAAATGTTCGAAAAGCGTGAAAATGATGCATTTTGATTCAGATGCTTTCATATATAGTATATTAAATACGTGGCTATTTTATAACAGCGAATGCGTCTCCTTCGCACTTGTAATTTCCCAAAACGTCAAAGCTTCTTGTATTCCTTGTTTGGTGGTTCGTGGTTGTTCATAACATTGAAGTATAAAAGTCTTGAAAAGCTGTGAAACCGATGCATTTAGATTCGGATACTTCGTATATAAAATTGTAAATTCGTAGCGATTTTCAACTACTGATATATTATCTTCAAAACTTGTATTTTTCTAAAACTGCATAATATGGAAATGTCAGGTACATAGTTGTCACCGTACTCAACCTCCATTATTGCAAATAAATATTTGTCCACGTACTCAACCTCCATTATTCCAAATAAATATTACGAAGAAAGTCATTCTGCAATTTTGTATCGAAAAATTATCAGTTTTATTGAGGATAGAACATAGTTGGAAAGGAGAAAGCTTTTAAGATGGGTTTTTTGTCAAATTTTTTAAGATTTGGTGGGAATTTATTGAAATCACAAAATTGATGGGTAATTTTGTATATTGGAGAGATTTTCCAGGGTGCCGAAGCTATATATACAGTCAAAAAAACTAATTTAAATAACACAAATCAAAATTTTACTTCAACTTTTTCCACCACATTCCAACACTAAAAAATAAAAAAGATCACACCAAAAAAACTCTATTTGACACAATTTGAAACTCTAAAATTGTTAATTTTTTAGTCAACGACTCAACAAGGTCAATGAAACGAGGGGGGATTGCATGTGTTCAGAGGTTAAATTTGACGCCTTTTACCAGTTTTCTGCCGTTCTAGAAGTCAAATACTTTTGATTTCAAAATATACACTTTGATTTCAAAATATAAACTTTTTTTTACAGCCCAATAATTTTTTGAAATGTAGTATTGATGGGCATGTAAAAAAATTGACAAGTTTCAATCTTAATATACATATATAGTTCATGTCCAGCGTTACCTTCGAATTTTGGAAGCGGACGCCTTCCAGCCACGTAGACCGCAAGAGGTTGTTTGCATAGAGCCACACTGCTGGAGGGTTCTTTCCTATTTTATTGCTGGATATTTTATTTTTGCTTAAATTTGGAAAACACTAGCTCATAATCTTTAATGCAAAACCAAAATAATAAAGAAAAAACCTTTTAAACGTGCGTATGTAAATTGAAGTTCAACCGTACGAAATTAGGTGTGGCGAGTGTTAGAAAAGGGGTCATGTAACGAGGCGGAGGAATTGCCCGGACGACTAAAAGTGGCTGGAATCCAGGGAAAAAATTTTCAAAAAATTTCATAGAGAGTGTTTGAATCGTGTTTTTTATGATGGAAATGGATTCAGCGCCATCAAAAACGTCTAAGACACCTAGAATTTTGAAGTTTAACAACTATAACTTGGATTTACAAAAATCCTTGCCGGATGTTTTAAATATAACTTGAATTTCCATAACTTTCCGGGAAATTCCTCTGCCTCGTTAGACTACCGAGTTAGAAAAAATAAAATTTACGCCGAAAGGCAGAGGGTAGAGGTTATGGCAAAAACACAGAATTCACCTACAACAAAAGACACAAAGTAAGTAAGGTTAGAGCAACACAATAAAATTTAGGTTTAAATTTTAATTTATAAAATTACATTCATATGAGACTCATTTACCGAGTAAAAGATAAAGGTTTACAATGATTTACACTTCACCAAGGGTCGGGTAGTAACACACAGTAAAACATAGTTGTTTTCACATGCCCACCAAAATTTTTTCCATGATATTCTCTTTCCCAACTCTCTTTGATAGAAAAATGACTTATCCTCCCTACCTCAGAAACTCTCTCTGATACAAGAATGACTTTTACATTCATATTTATCTCAACATACATTTTGGCATTAATACATGGCATACCAAAATAATTGTTGTTGTTGAGTGGGAATAAATGCGCAGGTGTCTGTGGAGTATGTATTTACTAAACTTCATTAAATTTTTTAGCTTTTGTGATGTGATATGTTATCGAATGGTTCACGTGGTATTTTTGTTCTGGCTTCAGTCCTTCCATCTTCAAACAATGTTGTGACCTACAAAAATACCTCTGACAAGTATAGCTACTATCAAGGTGTTTAAGGCGGTGGTTGGGATTAATATTTACAACACTCTCCCTTAATCATAATTTCTGCCATTAACAATTACCAAACAGTTTCTAAGATAAACAAAACTTTCACTTGCAAATGACTTTGTGAAGATATCAACTAATTGTTCCTGTGACCTGCAGTGCTGCAACACAATTTCATCATTGTTAATCAACTCTCTAATAAAATGATATTTAGCATCAATATGCTTGGTCCTCTTGTGAAAAACCGAATTCTTTGATAATGCAATTGGTAAGGTGTTGTCATAGAAAATATTTGTCATTCTCTCTTGGTCATGATGAAGATTCCTCAACATTCTTTTCATCCAAACTGTCTAACATGCTACTGCTATTGTTGCGACATATTCAACTTCTGTTGTTGACAGTAACATTGTTGGTTGCTTCTTGCATGCCCATGAAATGACTCCAGAATGCAAATGCAAAACATATCCTGACGTGCTCTTTCTAACATCAACACTTCATGTCCAATCATTGTCAGTGTAACCAACCAGCTTGAAATCACTTGTTGTTGTGTACAAAATTCCATACTGTTTTGTCCCATTGACATACCTTAGAATCATTTTCGTTGCTTGCCAATGCATCTCATTGGGTGTCTCCATGAACCTTGACACCAAACTTACTGCATACATTATATCTAACCTAGTGGCGGTCAAATACATCAAGCTCTGTCTCATGCTTTTGTATAATGTCGGATTGACATTGCTGTTGTAATCTTTTTTGCTCAAATTCAACCCCATGACAGTTGGAGTTGGTGCGGGCTTGCCATTTTTCATTTTAAACCTCTCCAAAATGTCTTCCACATACTTCACTTGAGAGATAAAAATGCCATTTTTTGTTTTCTTCACTTCTTTGCCCAAAACATATCTTAACATTCCCAAGTCAGTCATCTCAAACTCACTCTTCATGACTCGTTTGAAATTAGCAATGATAAAATCATCACTTCCTGTAAAAATCAAATCATTTACATATAAGACAGCAATAAGAATCTTACTATCCCTCTCTTTGATGTAGAAAGTAGGCTCACCATCATATTTGTCGAAACCATTCTCTAACAAATAGGCATCTATCCTACTATACCATGCGCGTGGTGCTTGATTAAGCCCATAAAGAGCTTTCATCAATCGATACACTATGTCTTATTGCCCTTCTACCTCATAATACACTTCATATACACTTCATCTTTTAGCACACCATTCAAGAATGTTGATTTTACATCCATTTGATACACTCTCTATTTATGTTGTGCGACAATCGCCACAACTACACACAATGTCTCCATCCTCGCAACTGGCATGAACTTTTTTGCGTAATATCTTCCATGCTGCTACTTATATCCTTTGACAACTAGCCTTGCTTTGTCCATTTTAATCTTTCCCTTAATGCTGCTTTTGGACATATAGACCCACTTCATTCCAATGGCATGTCTTCCTTTCGGAAGGTTCACTAACTTCCATGTGTCATTCCTTTCTATTGCTTCTATTTCTTCCTCCATTGCCGCAACCCATTTTTCTTCTTTGACTACATCCTCAAAGTGGATTGGGTTATCTACATGAAAAAACAAGGCAAATAAGGAATTTACACCAGCGCTACTATCAACTTCATCTTGCTCATAAATTTCATTTAAAGTTTTGAATATTGGTCTTCTTCTGCTTGCTGAAGATGGGCTTGACATGTCACTTGTTGGTGCACTTTGCAACATGCTTGGAGAAGAACTTGCTTGGTTGCGTGACACTGATCTATTATTTGTTGATGGTGTTTCTTGCTCCCTATTTTGTTGCGCTTGAATAGGAGTAGAGGGAGTCACTGTTGAGGAATTACTTGCTGTTGTTAATTCCTCTTTGTCCTCATGTGGTATACATGCTTTGACATTGACTGTCTTCTCTAAACTTCCATCCCATGCTTCCTCTCCTATAAACTGCATACCTCTATTGATTATGACCTTCTTGAATAATGGATTATAGAGTTTGTATGCTTTGGATTCATCAATGTATCCAACAAATATACATTTCCCCCCCTTGGTGTCCAACTTATTCCTCAACTCATCGGGGACATGTTCATACACCAGACATCGAAAAACTCTCATGTGAGTGACACTATGCTTTCTTCCACTCCATGCCTCTTCAAGAACTATGTTTTGGACACTTTTGGTTGGACATCTATTAGAGATATATGCTGCATAAGAAACAACTTTAGCCTAATAATAATTTGGCAAATGCTTTTCCTTCATCATACTCCTTGCCATTTCCATAATGGTCCTATTCTTCCTTTCTGCCACACCATTTTGCTGAGGTGTATACCTTGTTGTAAATTTGTTGTGAATTCCATGCTCCCTACAAAATCAAATAAATTCATTTGAGATGCATTCTTGACCTTTGTTAGTCCTAAGGATTTTTATGTAGTGTCCATTTTATTCTCAACAAGCCCTGTGTACTAGCGAAAGCATTCAAACACTTCACTTTTCTTTTTTAAGAAATAGACCCATGTCTTCCTTGTGTAGTCATCGATGAAGATTAATTAATAGTGGCTGCCACCAATTGATGGTGTCTGCATTGGTCCACATAAATCTGAGTGGACAATCTCCGAAGGTTCCTTTGCCTTACTGACTTCCCGCTGGAAATATCTCTCTATGAGTGGTAGTCCCTTCACCATGCCTTTCCTATGTAGCAAATTCAAACCTCCAAAGTTGAGATGTCCAAATCTCGAATGCCATAACCAATTTTCATCTTTGACCTCTGCTTGAAAGTTTACTCGTATGACACCTGCATATTTTCTTACATCCTCTTGTGAGTTCATTAAGAGTTGTGCTTGTGCGCATTCTCTCTGCAAATATGATTTTATTTTTTAGGGGAAACATTCTATTGTTTGTCATGTGAAGCTTTGCAATCAATTGTTTTCTTAGAGGTATTTCCGAAATTGTGCACACGTCATTTTTGAAAAAGACATTGTAGCCCTTTTGTATGAGTTGTCCAATGCTCATGAGGTTATGCTTCAGATCAGAGACAAAATAAACATTTGAGATGTACTTCTGCTCCCCCTTCTTTGTTAGGATATTAACTCTTCCTTTTCTCATGACAGGGACTTTTTTATCGGTCCCTAATGTAACCTTAGATTTCACACTTTCATTTAGATTGGGAAAAATCTCTATGTTTCTTGACATGTGATTGCTACACTCTAAATCTAGATACCATATATAACTTTGTTTTTATTGACCCACATTACAAGTTAAAAATATGTTATTATGGTTTCAAGTTTCTTCTATGAAATTTTCACTTCGTTTGTTACTAATGTTATCTTGCTTCTTTCTACATTCATTTGCATAATGAACATACTTCTTACAATAGTGTCATTGAACTTGATATTTATCATACCTCTGAACTTGTGCTTGGTTTTGGCTTGGGCCTTGACTTGGATTTTCATTGCTGCCTCTTCCATTTGAGCTTGAAGGGTTTCTTCTTCCACCTTTTTGTGGGCTTCTTCCTCTTCCTCTAGCACATGATCTTCCTTTGCCTCGATCTTGACCAAATGAAACTTGTGTCTTGAAGGCATGCTCCAATGAGGAGCTTGCTTCTCTATTCAGTCTATGTTCACGAGAAATTAGTGATGCATTAAGCTCATGCACTGAGAACTGTGAGAGATCCTTTTTCTTTTCTATGGCCACAACAATGGCATCAAACCTTGCTGGAAAACTTCTCAAAACTTTTTCAACTATTCTTATTTTCTAAAGTGTCTCACCTTGAGACCTGATTTGAGTAACCAAACCACTTACATGTGTAAAAAATGAGTCTACATTATCAAACTCTTTCATACAAAGTGTTTCGAAATCTCTTCTCAACATTTGTAGTTTTGTTGTCTTGACTTTTTCCAAGCCTTGATAGGTTGTCTGGAGGGTGTCCCATGCTTGCTTGGAATTCTTTGCTGCAACAACCCTTGGGAAAATACTTTCATGAACTGCTTGAAAAATGTAGAAGAGGGCTTTTGCATCCTTCTTCCTGTTGTCTCTTAACAAATATCTTTCTACTTGACACAAGACATTGTATGCTGTTGCATCTGTTGGTTCTTGATAAACCATTCTCTACCAAATCCCAAATGTCTTGAAAAAAAATAGGGTCTTCATTGTAATATCTCAATAATCATAATTTTTTCATTAAACTGAAGTATTTGAGGATTAGTCAAGTTTTTGCTTGATGTTTCCATTTTAGAGTGTAAGAAAAAAGATTTCTACCTGCTAGTAAATACGCTAAAAACAATCTGCCCTCAAAACAATTTTAACTTCTAGTAAAAACACTTGTCTTTACATTAACAAAGTTTAACCCACTCTGATACCATCTTAGAAGAAATAAAATTTACGTGGAGAGGCAGAGGGTAGAGGTTTCACGAAGCTGATTTCGCACAGCTTGATTTCACGCAGCTACACGAAGGCTTGAAAACGCATGGCAAAAAACACAGAGTAAAACAGAGTAAGCTTGGAGCAACACAATAAAACTTAGGATTAAACTCTAATTCATGAAAATACAGTCATATGTGATCCGGATTTAAACAAGAACACAAAAAATTATGAAAATAACCATAAACACAGAGATGTAGTGGAAATAATACTTCATTTCATTAATGTAAAATACTGAAATATGCTTACAAACATCAATGGAAATAAACTAGCTAGGGTGATAGTAGCTTATCTCTGAGAAGAGATGTGGCGGCTACATGCCTCTGAACTGTGTTATAATGAAGCTCGAAGGCCTATTTATTGTTGGGAAACAATGGAAAACCCTTAGCATCCGAAAACCTAACCGTAGAAGATGAAACACCAAATTGTGTGCCCCGTTTGGGTAAATTGGTACATCAATTTCTCATGGTCGTAACTTTGGCACCTGATCTCTGTTTGATGCGTACAATAGCTCGTTAGGGAGATCTACTCAGGAACTATAATTTTGGGAAGAGAAGCATTGGTCCATAGACCAATGTTGGTCCAAGATTTTCCAAAAAAACATCATTTAGGGCCTCAAAATGGCTCTAGAAGTTCAAGACCCGAAAAAATGTTAAAAATAGTAAATTGTGCTATAATTACGGAAACTGAAAAAATGAAAGAGATAGCTGTGGGGGTCCAACTGGGATAGGTGGGTGGCCACCAACATCCACCTAGATCATTCCTCCCCCTAGGAATTAATGGTCCCCATTGCTTTGTGTTCCTCCCTGAGATGAGGAAGCTTCTGCTGAGCTGGGTCTCTAGTGAGGTGTTTTGCAATATCTGATGTGTTCAGTAATGGTGGGAAGCATCGTCGATGATGGTCCACATTGAACACTCGGTGCAAGTGAAGGAATGGAGGAATGTTGTGGTCCAAAGAATTATTTCCCACAACCTTATTAATGGTGTAAGGACCATGTAGGCGTGGTCAGATCTTCTAATGGGCTCTTGTAAGGTGTTCTTTCTGCAGATGCAACCAGACATTGTTGGCCACCTGAAGCTTGTGTGGTATCCCTGTGGGTGAGGAGAAGTTGTTCCCGTTTTCTGTCATGACCGCATTCCTTTGCTACTGCTGCTACATGGAGGAAACCTTTGTGGGGGTCATGGATGTGGTGACGATCTTCCCCTTACTTTGGGAGCGAGTCAGATAGAAAATGAATTTCCTAGTCTAGGAGATGAGCTTACTACATTTTTTAGTAGAGACCGAAGAGGTGGTGGTAGGTGGGGCTACCTCCAGTATCCTATATAATGAATTATCCAAAGAAATAATGACAGCGCGAGGCCTTGACTCATACACAACATGTAGCCTCCACAAGTATGGCTGGCTTAATAATACATCACAAACATCTAGAGGTGTAACATCACATAATACCTCTTTTTTGAAGGCTTTGATGCTGTATGGAAGGCGACACTGCTGGCAACATTTCAGATCTCGTCCTTCATGAAGCCACCCAATATTGTATGACTATGGGTGTGTGTAGTCGGTAGGCCCAACTGCTTCATCACCTCTGCTAAAATGAGGTTCTTTTGGCTGCCACTGTCGACAACGAATTGTAGTGGTGAATCATTCACCCACATCTGTGAGTGGAAAACACGTTTCCCCTCCTCTAGATCTTCGGGCTCATTCTTATTGATCTTGGCAGTAGCAACAGTGACGCTGGGCTCCACATCAATGATCTGCTTTCCTTTGCCATTCCCCTTATCGGGTTTTGTCTCAGGGTTGGAACATGCATCTGATTATGAAGCCTTCAGCTCAGCCACCAGTGACTGCTTGGTCTAACACTCACTTGTGTTATGAGTGGGACTCTTATCGAACTCGCACCACTTTCCTGTGTCCTTCTTCGACGTCATGGTGTTGTTCTTTTTTGGGGGCTTCAATGGGTTGTATTGGGCGAACCGGCCTTAGCTTTGTCCTTTGGTCTTCAGATTCGCAGATCCAAATTCTCGCTTATTCTATTTAAACTTTTGCTCGATTTTGACAGCGTATTGATACGTCGTGCCGAGCGAGGAGATGTTCAGGAACTCCATCTCTTCCTGGATGTATCTATGTAGGTAGCTGTAATATTTGAGTACCAAATGCAGCTCAGAGTCGTTGATACCCAACTATGTGATAAAGGTATAAAAAATGTTTATGAACTCCGACACATCTTGGTTCCTTCCATGCCGTAGTGTGGTACATTTGATGTATGTGTCCTCATAGCTTTTGACAGGGTAGTACTGCTCCTTGATGGCATCCCAGAATGAATCCCAAGTGGCTGTGGCTGAAAATAGTGAGCCCGCACTTTCATTCTTTTACTCACAGTAGGTTTCCCACCAATCCTTGACATGGGCAGCTGCTTTGAGAAGAGAGAAAATGATCTTTTCCCGACTCGAAAATTCATGAACAAAAAAATACCCTTCTAGCAGATTTAACCATTTATCTACGACACCTGTGTCTATCTGACCCTCGAAGATGGGGATTTCAAAATTAACTGGTACCTTAAATTGTGTGGCATTTTAAGAGTAGCTGTTAGAAGTCGATGTGTCACTTCTGGGTAGCTGCTGAAGGATCTGGGCAAAGTTGTCCATCATCGCGTTCCTTTGTCGCTCGAGGGCTTCTTCGGGCAAGATTTTGATAGGATCTCCTGCCCCCCTCGTCTTTCTTTTCGTTTGCCATGGGAGGCTATCCGGATTTGTAAGGCTAGTCCTGCAAAGGTTCAACCAATTCAAGCCTTAACTCCTTATATCTTGACCTCGATGGGGACATGCAAAGAAAAATAGAGAAAAAGCAGACCGCTCTGATACCATTGATTCGGATTTAAACAGGAATGCAGCAAATTACAGAGATAACCATAAAAATAGAGATGCAGTGGAAATAATACTTCATTTCATTAATGTAAAATACTGAAATATGCTTACAAACAACAATGGAAATAAACTAGCTAAGCCAATGGTAACATATCTCTCAGAAGAGATGTGGTGGCTACATGCCTTTGAATTGTGTTACAATGAGGCTTGAAGGCTTATTTATTGTTGAGAAACAATGGAAAACCCTTAACATCCCAAAACCTAACCCTAGAAGATGAAATGACAAATTGTGGGCCCTGTTTGGGTAAATTGGTACATCAATTTCCTAGGGTCTTAACTTTGGCATCCGACCTTCATTTGACATGTACAATAGCTCATGAGAAAGATCTATTCAAGAACTGTAACATTGGGAAGAGGAACATTGGTTCGTGGACCTATGTTTCTCCCACATAGGGACTCAAAACAGCTCCAGAAATTCAGACCCGAGAAACTGCTAAAAATAGTGAATTGTGCTACAATTACGAAAACTAAAAAATTGAAAGAGATAGTTGTTGGGGTCCAAGTGGGATAGGTGGGTGGCCACCAACATCCACCTAGATCAATATGGGGCTGTTGGGTCCCTATAATACTAGTGATTACCCCATTACTATTGTAGTTATACCCCTTATTTATATTGTTGTGCCACTATTACCACCATATTGTTATTTCTGTGCCCCATAGAAACCCTCTATTGTTATTTTTGTGGCTTTATATTATTATTGTTAGGTCGGCTGGATTATATTGTGACTCCTTAGACTCCTATATATAGAAAGGAGGTTTTGTCATTTGTATCATCCAAGAATTGTTCATTTATGTAATGTAAAGGAGGTTGCCCCCTCGAAGAGGCTGAATTCTAAGGCGTTGATCTTTCTTTTCTATCTTTTCTTGAGCTGGTTTTATAACATTTGGTATCAGAGCTTTGGATTCTAGGGTTTCGCTGCTCCAAACAGGTCATCGTGGCATTTTCGCTATAACTTTTTTTTTGTGACGTTTCAGAAGTTGCAAAAAAAACCCATTTGAGAAGAAATTGCGCTGAACCTTGGGTTTGAATTTCAGAGCTTTTCGCACGATATTTTCGGAGATATGATATGAGGAAGTTGGTCTTTTTGCAGACTCCTGAATTACACTCAAAACAGGTGACCTGGGGAAAATCGTCATAACTTTCTTTCTGAGCATGGGATTGAAATTTTGTAAGAAGGTACCGAAAGAGGACGGACTGTAGTTTTCTTTTATATATTCTTCAGAGTCAAAGGTTGAAGCAGTGACACGTGGCACTTCATACAAGTTCACTCTACTGAAATAGTCTATAATCAGGTCACTGCGGGAGATTGTGCATAACTCTTTCTTGGAGAATCCAATTTGGATCAAACTAGTGGCATTGGAAAGAGGACATACAAGGCTACTACAGGTCACCATTTCAGAACTGGATGATTCGAAATTACAGAGATACATCAGTTTCAATAGCAGGCTTCTAACAAGTAAAAAAAGGTGTGTAGTTTTTTTTTTTAATTTTTTCATAAGCTTCGTTTGAAGGAATTCAAAGGGAATAGTAAAGCATTATTATCGGTAACTGATGCCCCGAGGAAAGAAAATGCAAACACCTAGTAAGGAACCTGAAAGCTCTAGCATGACTCATGAAGAAGAGGAAGAAATGCTACATGATATATCAAAATTACAAGAACAAGTGCAACAAATGTCACGCTCACAAAAGCTAACAGATGCTAAGATAAATGGCGTGGAATCTAAGATAAATGGCATGGAATCTAAGATAAAGGGCATGGAAGCTAAGATTGATGATCTGAAGACAGATTTGAGGACAGATTTGAAGACAGACATGGCAGATTTGAAGACAGATTTGACAAATTTTCTATAAGAAATGCTTACTAATGGTGAAAAGGTTGTAAAGGAAACTCATGATGTGAACAAAAGAAATGTTAATCATGATTCCATAGACTCTAATGTTGGATCGAAGACCCACCATATTCCAAAAATCGATATGAGGAAGTTTGATGGCAAGGATCCCGCCACATGGATATTACAGATGGAGCAATTCTTCGATCTCAATAATGTGCAAAACACACAAAAGGTACGTATGGAAACTTTATATTTGGAACCAAATCAGTTTGTATGGTATCAATGGCTTTGTTCTCGTAAACAATTTATCACTTGGGCAATTTTTACGGAAGAATTGATAGCACATTATGAGGATACAAAAAGCAACACTTTTTTTAGCCAATTGATAAGTCTCAAACAAAAGGGTTCAATAATGGAGCACATTGAGGAGTTCCAAAAATTGAACATAAGGGTAAAAGATATTCCAGAGGAGCATAGGATTGATGTGTTCATAGGGTCTTTAAAGGATAATATCCAACATGATGTGCGCCTTTGGGAACCTGATTCATTAGAGAAGGCATTCAGGTTAGCAAGAAAAATGGAAAGCAAAATTATGGCAACTAGGAAGCATACCATTCACAACTATAAAGACGGAAGTGTTGTTGCCCATAGTCTTCCACAACCTACAAGGTTGACACCACAACAATTGGAAGAAAAAAGAGCAAAAGGGCTTTGTTACAATTGTGATAGCAAATACACAAAAGGTCATAAGTGTGCTGAGAAGAAATTATTCTACATAGATTGTGAAGAGGAAGAAGAAAAGGAGCAAGAAAGGTCAAAAGAAGAGGATATATTCCAGGAACAAAGCCTAGATGAAGAACAAATAAATCCGACCATATCTTGTAATGCATTGGCGGGAATTACCACTCCTCAAACCATCAAGATAGAAGGACAAATCAAGAAGAAAAAGGTAATAGTGTTGATTGATTCAGGAAGCACCCACAATTTTATTCATTGTAGGGTAGCAAAAGAATTGAATTGCTTCCTATATCCAGCACCAGAGTGTCAAGTGATGATTGCAAATGGAGGAACAATAAATTGTTCTGGAAAGTGCCATAATATCAAGCTATCCATGGGAGAATATGTATTGACTAGCCCAATGCTTTCCATTCCAATGGGAGGTGCTGATGTTGTACTAGGAGTCCAATGGCTACAATCCTTGGGTACAATAGCTTTTAATTTTCAAGAACTTTTCATGAAATTTTCTGTGGAAGGAAAGGAAGTTGAATTAAGGGGTATTGCAGGGAAACCAGGAAAGATAATCAGCTCTAATGGCATGACAAAGCTTCTAAAAAAGGAGCAAAGAGGTGTAATTGCACAATTATGTTCGCTAGATGTTTCCACATTGGAATCATCTATTTCTCCAGATCTCCAAAAAGTCCTGGACAATCATTCCAAGGTATTTGAGACTCCCAAAGGTCTCCCACCTATGCGTGATCATGATCATGCTATTCATCTGATTCCAGGAAGTGTTCCTCCAAACATCAGGCCGTACAGATATCCCTATGTCCAAAAAAGTGAAATTGAACGTATGGTTGCAGAAATGCTAGAGGCTGGTATAATTCAACCGAGTCAAAGTTCTTTCTCAGCTCCAGTAGTATTGGTGCACAAGAAGGATGGATCATGGCGCATGTGTCCAGATTATAGGGAGCTCAACAAGCTCACTATTAAAGATAAGTTCCCCATTCCTGTCATTGATGAATTACTGGATGAATTGCATGGATCAATTTACTTCACCAAGTTGGATCTTCGTTCGGGATATCATCAAATCAGAATGAAGATTGAAGACATTCCGAAAACGGCATTTAGAACTCATGAGGGTCATTATGAATTTTTGGTCATGCCTTTTGGCCTTACCAATGCACCTTCAACATTTCAAGGTTTGATGAATTCAATTTTCAAACCATTCCTTAGAAAATTTGTGTTAGTATTTTTTGATGATATACTAATCTACAGCAAGTCTTGGAAGGATCATGTTGAACATGTTGACAAGGTGCTACAACTATTGGAGGAGAAACAATTATATGCAAAAAGATCCAAATGTTTCTTTGGAGTCCAGGAGGTGGAATATTTGGGTCATATTGTATCTCATGAAGGAGTTAAGGTAGACCCTAGCAAAATTAAAGCCATTAAGGAATGGAAAATCCCCACATCCATAAAGCATCTGCGAGGATTTCTTGGGTTGACAGGGTATTATCGCAAGTTTGTTAAGAATTATGGGAGAATAGCAGCACCTCTAACAACATTATTGAAGAAAGATTCATTTTCATGGACTCCGGAAGCAACAAAGGCCTTTGAACATCTTAAAGAGGCAATGTGCCAAGCACCGGTCTTAGCTACACCGGACTTCACAAAAACCTTTATTGTGGAATGTGATGCTTCAGGAAATGGAATTGGTGTTGTTCTAATGCAAGATGAAAGACCCATTGCTTTTGAAAGTCGTCCAATCAAGGGAAAGTTTTTAAGCAAAGCTATTTATGAGAAGGAAATGTTGGCAATACTCCATGCACTTAAGAAATGGCGACCCTACCTAATGGGAAGACACTTCAAGGTAAAAACGGATCATGATAGCCTTAAATACTTTTTAGAACAAAGATTATCCTCTGAAGAGCAACAAAAGTGGGTCACAAAGATGTTGGGTTATGACTTTGAAATCATCTACAAAAAAGGGAAGCAAAATGTGGTGGCAGATGCACTCTCAAGAAAGGATGAGGATGTGGAAGCATTGTTGTGTGCCATTTCTATTATCCAACCAGATTGGATAAACGAAGCAAAGGAGGAATGGAAGAATGACGAAGAAGTGTGGGCACTTATTCGAAAGCTACAACAAGATTCCAGTACTTCTGATACATTTAGCTGGAAAAATGATTCGTTATGGTACAAAGATCGCTTATACCTCTGTAAGAATTCCCAGCTAAAACAAAAGATTCTTATGGAATTGCACACTTCTCCCTTAGGAGGGCACTCAGGATTTTTAAAAACTTACCACAGGGTTAAGAAGGAATTTTTTTGGGATGGCCTTAAATCAGATATTCAAAAGTTTGTGGCGGAATGTTTGGTTTGCCAACAAAATAAAGTTGAAACAATTAAGACACCGGGTCTATTACAACCTTTATCCATTCCAAGCCAACGTTGGGAGGAGGTTTCAATGGATTTTATCACAGGTTTACCCAAGTCTGAGGGAAAGAGTGTCATCATGGTGGTAGTTGACAGACTTACCAAGTATGCACACTTTTGTGCATTATCACATCCATTTAAAGCCAGTACAGTTTCTACTGCATTTATGGAAACAGTTCAAAAGCTACATGGAAACCCAAAGATTATTGTAAGTGACAGAGATCCCATTTTCACTGGAAATTTTTGGACAGAATTATTTTCTTGTCTTGGTACTCAGTTAGCTCATAGCTCATCTTATCATCCTCAATCTGATGGGCAAACTGAGATAGTAAACAAATGTTTGGAAGGATATCTTCGTTGCTTTGTATCTGATAAACAGACACAATGGGTCAAATGGTTGCCTCTGGCTGAATGGTGGTATAACACTTCCTTCCATACAGCAACAAAAATGACCCCATTTATGGCACTTTATGGGTATCAACCACCATCCATCACATCATATTTAAGAGAAAATTCTAAGGTTCAGGCAGTGGAACATCACATCGAACATCAACAACAAGTCCTCCAACTCTTAAAGGATAACCTCGTGTTGGCACAAAATAGAATGAAACAACAGGCAGATCAACATCGCAGTGAAAGAAGTTTTGATGTAGGTGATTGGGTATTCCTACGGCTACAACCATATAAGCAAATGTCCCTAAAGCAAGCTAAGAAGGATAATAAATTATCACCAAAGTATTATGGTCCGTACAAGGTGTTGCAAAAGATTGGTACTATGGCATACAAATTGGAGCTTCCTGCAGCTTCTCGATTGCACCCAGTTTTCCATGTTTCATGTTTAAAGAAGGTTATAGGCGACAAGCTCCCAGTTCAAACAATATTGCCAGAACTTGACGAGGAAGGAAAAATTATATTGGAACCGGAAGCAGTCACAGAAACAAGAACTCGACAGCTACGAAATCGATCAATTTCAGAGTATCTTATCAAGTGGAAGAACTTATCCGCTGAAGATTCCACATGGGAGGATGAGAATTTTATGCAGAAGTATCCAGAACTACTCAAGCGTTGAGGACAACACTTTTTTGAAGGAGAGGGGCATGTTGGGTCCCTATAATACTAGTGATTACCCCATTACTATTGTAGTTATACCCCTTATTTATATTGTTGTGCCCCTATTACCCCCATATTGTTATTTTTGTGCCCCATAGAATCCCTCTATTGTTATTTTTGTGGCTTTATATTATTATTGTTAGGTCGGCTGGATTATATTGTGACTCCTTAGACTCCTATATATAGAAAGGAGGTTTTGTCATTTGTATCATCCAAGAATTGTTCATTTATGTAATGTAAAGGAGGTTTCCCCCTCGAAGAGGCTGAATTCTAAGGCGTTGATCTTTCTTTTCTATCTTTTCTTGAGCTGGTTTCATAACGGAGGCTATGGCTCATTCACCAAGTAAAAAAGAAAGGTTTACAGTGATTTACACTTGACGAGGTGTTGCAGAGTAACACACAGTAAAACACAATAAAACAAAGTAATTGTTATTTCACGTGCCCACCAAAATTTGCTCTATGATTTTCTCCTCTCTATCTCACACACTCTCTCTGATACAAAAATGACTTCTACATTCATATTTATCTCAACATACAATTTGGCATTAATACATGACAGAGCAAAATAATTAATACGTTGTTGTTGTTGAGTGAGGATAGTAATCGTGCAGGTGTCTATGGGGTATGGGCAATAATCGCGCAGTAAATTCTTGCCCGTATTTACTAAACTTAATTAAATTCCATAGCCTTTGTGATGTGTTGTAGAATGGTTCACGTTGTACTTCTATTGTGGCTTAAGTCCTTCCATCTTCAAACAAATATGCAACGTATAAAAATGCTTTTGACAAGTATGGTTGTTGTCACGGAGTTTAACATGGTGGCTGGGATTAATATTTCCAACATTGCGACAGACTTAATTCATTTCAATTATTTTTTACCATGGGTTTGGTGAAGTTCTGTACCTTCATAACAACTCAATTATCTTATTGCATAGCCCAAAATCTGCAACTTCCAAGTTATTGGACTATGAATTTGTGTGCGGGAGAAGGAGGCATAGGCAGCACTGAGCAAGGATATAGAAGTTGGAAATCATGGAACGTGGAGATCATAAACTCATAAGCTCACCCAAAGAGAGAGGTATTGGGAACTTGTTCTATTTGTATAGTTAGGTATTTTGTTCTCACCATTTGCATGTTCCATATTTGCGATAGGTACCCATTGGGGTTTGCTAATTATGGTGTGGACTGGGGGTATTGGAACACAATAGATGTTGGTGGACTCCTCATCTAAGGGGTCAGGCTGTTCTATTGGTTCTTCTATAGGGTTATCAAAGACAACCTATTAGGCCCCTATACTACTAGTGTAACCCCTTGTTGTTATTAGTACAACCCCCTTATTATATTGTTGTATCCATGTAGTCCCCATATTGTTATTATTGTGCCCCATAGAAGCTAGCTATTGTTATTATTGTGCCCTTAAATTAATATTGTTATGTCAGCTCTGATTATATTATGACCCCTTAGACTTTTATATACAGAAAGGAGGTCTTGTCGTTTGTATCATCCAAAAATTGTTCATTTGTGTAATGTAAAGGAGGTTGCACCCTCGAAGAGGCCAAATTCTAAGGTGTTGATCTATCCTTTCTATCTTTTTGTTAGTTGGTTTCATAACATTTTGTATCAGAGCTTTGGATTCTATGGTTTCGCTACTCCAAACAGGTCATCGTGGCATTTTCGCTATAACATTTGTTCTATGATGTTTCAGAAGCTAAAAAAAAAAAGCATTTGATAAGAAATTGCGCTAAACCTCAGGTCCAAATTTTAGATTTTGTCTCGCTATATTTCCAGATATATGATCTGAGGAATTTATGGTTTCTGCAGGCTCACGAATTACATTCCAAAAGGTGACTTAGGGAAAATCGTCATGACTGTCTCTTTGAGCATCAGATTGAAATTTCGTAAGAAGTTATAGAACGAGGGCGGACTGTAGTTTCTTGTGTATATCTTTCATATCCGAACGTCAAAATAGTGAAATGTGGTACTTCATACAAGTTCAATCTTCTAAAAAGGTATATAATCAAATAATGTAAACTTTGAAATGGGAACTATAAACTCAAAACGAGAACTTTGCCCAAAAAACCCCGAAAAAGACATGAAAAACAGTGCTAAAAATGAAAAGTGTGTATACTAGAATGATGGTTTTTTTTTTAGGGTCAATTTTGAACATGTTTTAAAAATGACAGTGAGAATGAATTTTTTGTGCAAAAAAAAGCCTAAAAATGAAAAGTGCTAATAATGTAATGATGAATTTTTTTTTTTAGGGTTAATTTTCAACAGTTTAAAAAAATGGTAGATGCTCGAATAACGCTTTTTTTTTTTTTGAGGGGGGGGTGGTAAATTTTCAACATTTTTAAATAATGGTGTAAAATATTTTGTTATGACTCCGAAAAATATTAAAATTTCAAAAAAATAATGAAAACATAAAAATAAAAATAAAAACAATGAAAAAAATGCAAAAAAAAGTAAAAAAATAAAAAATACTGAAATGTAAATAAAAATATATATTGAAAACAAAACATAAAATAAAAAAAAAGAAATCAGTCATAAAAATGTAAGAAAAAAAAACAAAATTAACCTTTAAAATATAAGAATTAAAAAATTAAAAAAATTTAAAGAAACAAATAACAAGAAAAACATATTTTCAAAAAAATAACATTTTTTTAAATGTGGTAAAGCATAAAAAATTTTGGAAAAAATAAAATAAAATGAAAAAACTATAAAATTAAGTAAAAGTAGGAAATTAAAAAAAAACATTAAGAAATACTAAAAAATAAAATAAAATTAAAAACAAACTAGATTAAAAAAATAGAAAAATAACCCAAAAAACGAAAAAAAAATAAAAAACTACAAAAATTAAGATTAAAAACATTTTCAAAAAACCCTAAAAAACAAAAATATGTTGAAATTAACTTGGATGCGGGTGTCAATAAACAACATTTATGAGGGTTCGCACAAGGCAGGCAGCTGGCCCTGCACCTGGCTGGCGGATGATCTCCATCGCATGCACATTTAATCAGCTGCTGGACAGAATGTTTGTCGCACAGATTAGCATTAATGTGCGCCTGGTTCGAGAGCTCATGCTCAAGGTTTTATTTATGGATCCATATCTGGTTCACGCCATTGCTCCTAGTTCTTTTCACCTCCTCCCATTGTTCTTCCCGCACCCCTACCTGGCTCAAATTGTTTGGAAGCTCGCCTGATTATTTGGTATTGCTGGGTTACTCTGTGGTCAGTCTCTCTCCCGTCAGCTCCGCCATCTTCCTTTTCTCAGCTGGTCTATCATTCTGAGAATGCCTCGCCGTCGAGGAGTCTCACGCCGAGGAGGTAACGCCGGGAATATAGGCAGAACCTCTCGGTCTGCTCCTCAAAATGTCATCCCCATTACTTCGGCCTCCCCATCCTCACCGCCCTCTGGTCACGCTGGGCCTCTCCCGCAAAATTCCTTTCAAACTACCCGGTTCACATTCCACATCAGGCTGAACAAGCCAATTTTGTCTGCTAGTATCACAATTATTCTTGCTGAGGAAGAGGATAATCCCAACAGCTCAGCCCACAACACCACCTCTCAATCTCAGGAAGACAGCGTCCTTCAGGTGGAGATGGCTAGGGTGGTGTTTAATGCTGACAACATGCAGGATGACACCCCTGTTTCTGAAGCGCCTCCGCATCCCACCGATTCAACACAGCATGAGATTCTTGCCTGTGGACCGACTCATTGTGCAGGCAGCATTCTCAACCTGGTAACTCCTGCAGAAGGTGGAATTGAAGGAATTGAAGACAATGGTTTCGTCACCTGGGTTGCTTCGTCTAGCCAAGTGGATAAGGACATGCCTGACTCTCCGCAACATGCAGATTAAGGCTGGTTCATCACCGACGGGTGGCATTCTTGTCTTCACTCTGTTTGTTTTTTGTTATGTGTCCTTGTTTCTAGGTCTCTGGTCCTGTGTCTAGTTTCAATTCTTGTTTAAGTTTTTGGCGCTAGCCAACCTGTTCTCAGTTTGGAGCAACAACTCTGGGTTTGATGGGTTTTGTTTTGCCTCTTTTGTTCATGACGGGCATGATAGCATGCGTTTTAGTAAAGCCTCTGACGGTGTTAGCTATGCCATGTTAGACTCAGAACAAAATTATTTTTAGTGGGTCACTGTCTAAATAATTTTTTTTTGAAGTCTGTAATCCGAAAATGACAGATAGTATGATATGTATGTCACAGAATCTCTGGCTGAGGGTTGGCCTTTGCCCCCTCTAAGGTCTCGACCTCCATGTACATAATTTTATTTAATAGAATTAGTATTTACGCAGAAGAAAAATATGTTGAAATTAAAAATAAAATAAAAACCCGAAAAACAATTAAAATTTAAAAAAAATACATATTTTCAAATTAAAAAATAAAATTTAAAATAGAAACATAAAAAAACAATATATTTTTGATTTAAAAAAAAAAAAAAAAATCAAAACAAAACAAAATAAAACAAAACAAAACAAAACATTTCAAATTTTATACTAAAAAATTTAAAATTTGGATTTAAAAAAAATAAAAACAAAAATTATTAAAAATTAAAAAAACCTAAACATATTTTTGATATTTTTTAAAATAACATTTAAAATATTATAAATATATCATATATATATAAAATTAAAAAAAAAATTAATATATATATATATATATATATATATATATATATATATATATATATATCTATATATATATATATATATATATATATATATAGATATATTTATTTATTTATTTATTTTTTATTTAGAAAAACAATTTTATCGGCCACCACCCCCATGGGCGGCTGGGAGGTGGCTATTCGATTCTCGGAATTGAATAGCCACTTCTTGGCCAACCTCACGGTTGGTTGGGCGGTGGCTATCGAATTCTCGGTATCGGATAGCCACCACTCAGCCGCCTGTGGGAGTGGCTGAGTGGTGGTTATCTGATTCTCAGAATCGGATAGCCACCACTCGACCGCCCGTGGGGGCGGCTGAGCGGTGGCTATTCGATTTTGAGAATCGGATATCCACCTCAAGGGCGGTCAGGGGATGGTTATCTGATTCCGAGAATCAGATAGCCATCACCTGACTGCCATTGGGGTTGGTTATTTGATTCTCGGAATCGAAAAGCCATCGCCCAACCACCCGTGGGGTTGGCTATCCGATTCTTGGAATTGAATAGCCATCACCCGGATGCTTGTGGGTGTGGCTATCCAATTCTCGAAATCGAATAGCCATCACTCGGTTGCCCATAGGGTGGCTATCTGATTCTTGGAATCAGATAGCCACCACCCAGCCACCCATGGGGGTGGCCGGGTGGTGGCTATCTGATTCTCAGAATCAGATGGCCACCACTCTGCCGCCCGTGGGGTTGGTTGGGCAGTGGCTATTCGATTCCGAGAATCGGATAGCCAAGCCCATGGGCAGTCGGGTAGTGGTTATTCAATTCTGATTACGGGAACTGATACTGTTATGCATTCAATATTTGTAATATGTGATTTTCAAATTAATTTTTAAGTTAATCGTTATTTTTTGAAAAAAAGGTGATTATTATTATTTCTTTGACATGAAATTCATTAAAAAAACTATTATTTAACCATTTTTAGTTAAAATTTTCGTATAAAAATTGTGATTTTGACATGTCAATTCTAGCAACAAAATATCAAAACGTGTAGTTTTTTAGTTATATTTATTTTAAAAATGGTTATTTTTATGTCCATTGTTAAAAAATATTGTTTCTTAGAAACAATTATTTCATGTGGATTGAAGAATTAATTAAAGATGTATAAATATGTAGAATATCGAAAATTTAAAATATCGATCTTCTAATTTAAAAATGCAAAACAGTAAAAACCTCACTACAATAAAAATTAAAATTAAAATAAAAACAAGAAAATATAAAGAAAAAGACCACTTTAAAAGTTATTAAATTTACAAAATAATTATTTACATTTTATACAATAGAAAATTTAAAGTTAAAAAGAGGTCTTTTAGAAAGAGGGTCTGATGTTGAAATAAAGAGAAAATGATTGGCTGATGAACTTGTCGTTGGTTTTCTCTGAGAGATGAAGTTCGAGCTAGGGTTACAGGTTCAAAAATTTGTTCTCCATGGAGGGATGGATAGGAGGGAGCTCCACTCCCTCCTACAAATAGGCAGTAACCAATAGAGGTAAAAAACCGACAGAAGAAATTAGAGGTCCTTTAGATGCAAGGCAAAGAAATAGAGAAGAGGAGCAGAATGGCTCCAAAACGAGGGAGAACAATAACACTACAGAAAACAAAGAAGAGGACATGGAACAAGGGACAAAAGACAAAGTAAACAAGGGACCATGCAAGCCCAAAACTACAATCACGCCTAGAGTGGTTTTGTTTAATTCAACTCTGCAGGCGCATAGGGAACACATGCAGACTTATGCAATCATTTGTAAATTCATGGGCCTATGGCCCACTGCAAAATCTTTACAAATGTGGATTAAACACCACTAGAAACACTACATCTGGGGTCAAAAGGATTCTTTACAGTGGTTTTTGCTAATATTGAGGATAAGGACAGAGTGTTTGAAGGAAGGCCCTACTTCTATGCGGTATGAGGCCTATACAAGAGACCATAGGTTATGAATTTTGTTCCAGAACGAGAGACTTTTACCTTGATACTAGTGTGGGTCAAACTCTACTCTCTACCTCTGGATTACTAGCAGTTGGAATCCCTATCTTCCATAGGAAACAAGCTAGGATGCTTTGTTAAAGCGTCTGAGGCAACAAGAAGAGGAAAATACACATCCTTGGCTATAATATGTGTGGAAATTGATCTTTCTGGAGCTTTGCTGGATGAGGTAATCTTGGAAGTGTATCATGAATAATGGGTGCAAACAATGGATTATGTGCATATCCCATTCAGATGTCGTAAATTCCATGAGCATGGGAACCTATTTAGAGAATGCCCTCTCAGTAAAACAGAAAACAAGGGCAAAGAAAACACGATGAAGATTTTGAACGCTTTCAAAAGGTGGTCCAGAAAGGAAATGGAAGCAAAAAGGGATTGAAGCAATTTCAATCAAAAAAGCAATGAGCCAGTCAAAACAGGTTTCAAGCCCTAGAAGAGGAGGATGTGATACTGGAAGCAGATTAGGGCAAGGGAGACAGACCAATGGAGGAGGGGAATGCAATACATGATGAGCAAACCCAAAATAGCAATAAGCAGAAAGTGGAAATAATAAGTGACAAAGAACTGGAGCTGGACCAAGAAATGACCCAGAGTGAGATGGAAACGGAGGACAACGAACTACAGGAGATTCTTGAAAATGAAAACCTAGATCTAGAAGGATTCTTGCAACAAGGAACCAGGGAGAGAGTGGATTCGTTGCCTCCAGAAGAGTTCCACAGAGTTCAACAGCTGTTTTTATGGAAAACGCAGACCAAAGGGCTGGAAAAGCAGGGGAAAAATGTTAAACAGGGTAGCGAAGGGGTGAAAGCCATGAAGACCACACCAAGATTAGCACCCAGAATCCCAGGAAAGAAATGAGGCTGGAAAAAGGAAAATGAACTGTTGATGGAATGTGGAAAGCTAATGATAGACTCAGTTAAGATGGAAGATCTGTCGAGTTACTCCTTTAAAAATCTTTAATAATGAAGTTCACTTCTTGGAATATAAGAGGTCTAGGCAGTACAAGGAAACAACTATTACTTAGAAATAGGATGAAACAAGCAGCTCTGGATGTGATATTTATCTAAGAAACAAAATGTTCCATGCAAAAAATAAGAGGGATTCATAATAAATGGCTCAATAAATTTGAGTTTCTGGAGGTCAAAGCAAAGAATGCAGCAGGAGGAATTCTCACTCTTTGGAACCCCCACAAAATTGATGTCATAGATGCAGAGGCATCTAGAAACTATCTCTCCGTGGTCTTTCAACTTGTGGGAGACAAAGAGGTATATCTTGTCATGAATGTGTATGGCCTCCAAAGATTGGATGGTAAACTCAAGCTTGTAGACTCCCTGAAGGAGCTTAGAGAAAGACATGCAAGGATCAATTGGATCTTAGGGGGTGATTTCAACATGATTAAATCATTGTCGGAGAAAAAAGGGGGTACCAGAACTTTGAACAAGGACTCTTGTGCTTTTCAATCCTTCATAGACAACATGAAGCTAGTGGATACTATAATGAACAATGGTACCTATACTTGGAACAATAAAAGAGTAGGAACTTCTCAGGTGGCATCCAAATTAGATAGATTCATAATCTTAGAAGAGCTAATGACCTAGAATAAGGATATAGTTACAAGAGTTCTCCCCTTTGGAGGCTCTGATCATTGGCCAGTGCTTCTGGATATTTAGGGCATTGGTACACCCAAGAATCAACCTTTTAGACTTGAAAACATATGGCTCTCCCACCCAGATTTTTGCAACAACATCGCCACTTGGTGGGCTGAAGATCTAAATATTTAGGGCACAAAAATGTACCTTCTTCAAAAAAGACTCAAACATATCAAACTCTAGCTCAAGGAGTGGAACAAGCTGGAATTTGGCAATATTTTTGAAGCAAAAATATGGTGGAAGGAAAAATACAGGAGCTCAACCAAACCCTCACCTTGGAGGGCTTTGATAAAGATAGAAATGATCAAGCAACTCTTTATCGTCGAGAAGGGGAAAGCTTATGTAAAAAAGAGGAAATATTTTGGCAACAAAAATCTAGAGTTCAATAGCTAAAAGAAGGAGAACGTAATACTAAATTCTTCTATAGATCCACTACGGCAAACAGAGCTCACAACATAATTTCTTTGATTAAGGACAAGGAAGGAAACCTGGTCAACTGTCATGAAGAAATAGAAGAAGTACTAGTCCAACACTTCCGCGGTATTACATAAGAAATCAGCTCAGATAGAGAACAATACATCAGGATTATTTCAAAACATATACCAAAGCTAGATTCCAGAGAGGAAAACTTCAACCTCAATAGACCAGTATCAGATGAGGAGGTCAGCGAGGTCCTTAAAAAATGCAAAATGGTAAACCACCAAGCCCGTATGGATTAATGTGGATTTCTTCAAAGCCTGCTAGGACACAGTTAAGCAGGACATTCTGGACGTAGTGGAAGACTCTAGGAGGGACAAAACTATTTTGAAGGCTCTTAATACCACTTTCATATCCCTCATCCCTAAACAGGATGTGGCTCAAACTCTTGACAGATTTAGACCCATTGCTTTATGTAATGTGGTCTACAAGATTATTTCTAAAGTGGTGGCCAATAGACTCAAACCCATCCTTCCCACCCTGGTGTCGGTGGAATAGTCTAGATATGTGGAAGGAAGACAAATCCTTGATAACATAATTCAACCTCATGAGGTGGTTCACTCATTGACAGTCAACAGGAAAGCAGGAATGATCATGCAATTAGACATAGCAAAATCTTATGCTAAGCTAAATTGGTACTATATCGTAAAAGTTGTAACAGCTTTTGGGTTTGATCACAACTAGATCAGATGGGTAATGGCTCTTTTTACTTCTACCAGCTTTTCTATCCTTATCAATGGTTCTCCCTCGGAGACTTTTACTCCTTCCAGAGGCCTCCGACAGGGAGATCCATTCTCTCCCTTTCTCTTCATTCTCATGATGGAAGGATTGGATCGAACAATCAAGCATGCTAAATTAGTTGGAGAGGTCAAAGGTATACAACTTTCTGAAGATGGCCAAGCCTTAACTCATCAATAGTTTGTTGGTGATACTATGGTACAGGGCATCCCCACGGTCGAAGAGGCTCTAGTTTATAGGAAAATCCTGAGAGACTTTGCTATGGATTCAAGTATGGAAGTCAATCTCTCCAAATCTAAGATTTTTTTCTTTAATACTCACATCGCTATTCAAAGAAACATCTCTGGACTTTTGGGCTTTCAAAGGGAGTCCCTCCCTTCCAAATATTTGAGTGTTCTTCTCATAGCCAAGCCTTTACATAAGAGCATATGGGAGCCACTGATTAATAAAATGCAAGACAAAATTAGGAAATGGACTATCAGATCATTAAATTTGGCTGGTAGGCTAGTGTTAACCAAGGTGGTCCTTTAATCAATCCAAATCTTCATGCTATCTACTCCCCCAGCTCCACAAGGAGTCTTGTAGCAACTCATAACCATTCAAAGAGATTTTGTTTGGGGCAAGGGGGAAAATCATAAGAAATGGGCCTTGGTCACTTGGGAAAAAACTTGCAAACCTAAAATCTACAGTGGTCTTGGATTGGATGATCCTGAGATTCTTAGCAAGGTTTTAGAGCTAAATTATGGTAGCGATGGGTTAAAGACCCAGAGGCTCAGTGGGCACAGATCTGGAAAGAAAAATATGCCAGCACTTGGCTAAACAAAGATCTCATAAGAATGTCAGGACATAGAAAGGGCTCATACCTTTGGAATAAGGCATGGGATAACAGGGACTCAGTCCAAGGAAACAGCTTCCGAGAGATCAGCGATGGTAATTTTGCCCTTTTCAGGGAGGATAGATGGCAATAAGAACCCGTCTTGTTCATAAACGACTAGAGGGATGTCATGGTGGAAATAGAAACGAGAGGGTTAACTAAAGTAAAAGACTTTTGGGATCAAACCAACAATAATGGCAAATGGAGAACCTGGGGAAACTTGGATTTTAGGGAGGACAACCCCCTAAAACCTAAAGTAGAGACTCTTCTAAAAAGGCTAGATCAAAGAAAGATCTTCAAGTCAGAGGGGCAAGATTAGCTGACATGGGGCTACAAGAATGAGGTGGTCTTTAATCTCAAGGAAGTAAAGCTAATTCTCCTTGACCTGAACACGCAGGCCCCAAACAAGATTTGGTTGGAACTATGGAGACATCAAGGCTTGATGAAAATCAAACTTTTCATGTGGCTGGTTCAGTATAGGAAAATTATAACCTGGGATAACATTCAGAAGAGAGGTATGCAGGGGCCCACGAGATATCAGCTCTGTGAGGCTCAAGAGGAAACGATGGAACAACTTCTCAACAAATACATTTTCACCTCCAGTTTGTGGGACTCTTTTGCCACCATTTTCCTATAGACTCACAAAGACAAAGGAAATATCATCAACACCCTAAACAATTGGAGAAAAAACTTTTCAGAGAACAAAGTTCTTGGCTCAGTTTGGGCCATCTTTCCAAGTTTCATCATCTCGAATGTCTGGAAAGAAAGGAATAATAGAGTCTTCAAGAATGAAAAAAGGCCACCCCAACACATTTTTAAGTTGATCTTAATACAACTCAAAGAAACAGTTGGCACCATTCTGAGAAATCTTCCTCAGAACCCTCCCTCTACAACTAATCTGAGAATGCTTTGTGTTTTAGGTTTGAAGGATTTTACTCCTCAGGGATTGGTAAGGAAAGACCTCTCCTCGGTGTTTGAGAAAAATTTTTGGCACCCTCCCCCAAGGGCTTTTTGAAATTCAACATCGATGGGGCCTCAAAAGGAAACCCAGGCACCGCTGGTTATGGAGGTGTGTTAAGGGACGAGCAAGGAAACATCCTCTGCATCTTCCATAGTTATTTAGGGAAAGCAACCAATAACATGGCGGAATTGATGGCTATGGAACAATGTATTGATCTCCTGAAGCAGGAAAACTGACAAAATGTGATATTTGAGGCTGATTCTGAGCTTATAGTCAACTTGGTCAAAAGGATCAGCTGGGGTTCCAAACCAGAAAAGGTATCTAAGAATTCGAGGCGGATCGAGGGCCTGCAATGGATTTAGATTCACCTCTAGAGTCTTCATACAGTCAACTTTAAACATGTTCGAAGATCAGTGAATAAAAGGGCCAATATTCTTGCCAATCAAGGGGTTACCAACACACAAAACAGGACTGTGCTGAACTGGCAAGATCTGCCTCTGAGTAGGATAAAAACAATCTGCCATGAGCAAGCAGAAGAAGATAGAGCAACATTTCAAAGAAGAGCCCAGGATATGGATCCTAGGTGAGTTGGACTTTCCATCTTGTAGATAATCGGCTAGCTCCAATTATGAGGGGTGGGGCAGTTTGGGTGGAGACTCTTCTTCCCATAGTTTTGGAAGTAATATCACAATGGAGGACAACCATGGCAGCCGCAACACCATAAGTTTTCCATCAGGGTTCGGAATACTAGGTGGGGGTTGGTTTTCCGGTGATCGCGAGCCTCGCGGGCAGAATATGGTTTTTCTTTTTTCGAAGTGAGCACATCCAGTGCACAACACGTGGCAGGGGGTTTAGTTTAAAAATCACGCTGATCAGGAGCTTTTGTTTGGCTACTTTGGTCGACGCGATATGATTGTCAGCCATTGGATCTCCCACAGTAGATCGACGGCTGGGAAAGAACGTGTTAGTTGGTGGACGAGCTGGGTAACAATCGCGCTTCTCGTCATCTTGGATTAGTCCTCCACCGTTGGATTGGGTTTGTTGGTTCAATGGTGTATATCATTGGTTCAGGTTCCCTGGTTGGCAGTAAAATCAGTGCCAGCTCATCTTTTTCTATTGACTTCAGTTTGGTTTTGATTTTTGGTTCCGCTTCTGATCTCCCTTTTGTTTAGTCATGTTTAGCGTTTTTTATTTTTAGAAGGTGGGATTTTTTCTATCCTTCGGGTGGATTTTTGTAATTATTGTATATTATTAATGAAATAGAAGGTCCTACTCTTGCTTAGCAAAAAAGAATAGGGTCTGATGTAGAATTACCAATTTTTAAATCAACATCAAAATCACCACCATTCTAAAATGCAATGTACATAAAAAAAATTAAAGTGCCAAAAAATATGCTCTAAAAAAAACCTGTGTGTTCTGCTTCACCCCTTTTCAAAATCAGGTCACGTTTTTGCTATATCTACGAAATGGGTAACAGTATCAGTTCCCGTTTCAAATTTTACATTGTTATCAGGTCATCTTGGGCAAATGTGCATAACTCTTTCTTGGAGAATCCAATTTTGATCAGACTGGTGGCATTGGAAGGAGGATGCGGAGGGCTACTGCAGGTCACGATTTCATAATTGGAAGATCCTAAATTACAGAGTTATAATCATTTCAAGATCGATATCCTAAAATCAAGAAAAGGCGATAAGAGGAAGTTTGATGGCAAGGATCCAGTAAATTGGATACTACAGATGGAGTAATATTTTGATCTACATGAGGTGAAACTGATACAAAAGGTATGTATTGTATCTTCATATTTAGAACCAGATCAATTTTTATGGTATAAAGGGTTTTTTTCTCGTAAACAACTTATTACGTGGTCAATTTTCAAGGAGGAAATGATATCACATTATGAAGTTACAAAGAGAAACACATTCTTTAACCAATTGATAAATCTAAACAAAAGTGTTCAATGGCAAAGCACATAGAGGAATTTCAAAGATTGAATATAAGAGTAAAAGATATTCTAGAGAAGCAAAGGATTGATGTCTTCATAGGTACTTTAAATGATAACATTCAACTTGAGGTTCATCTTTGGGAACCTGATTCATTGGAGAAGGCATTCAAGTGGGCAAGAAAAATTGAAATCAAAATTATGGATACAAGGAATCACACCACTCACGACTATAATTATGGAAGTTTTTTTCTCTTAGCCTTCCACAACCTACAAGGTTTACACCACAACAATTGGAAGAAAAAATAGAAAAAGGGCTTTGTTACAATTGTGATAGCAAATTCACGAAAGGTAGTAAGTGTTCCGATAAGAAATTATTTTACATAGATTATGAAGAGGAGGAAGAAAAGGATCAAGAAACATCAAAAGAAGAGGATATATACCAGGAATCAACCCCAGGGAAAGAATAAATGAATTTGAACATATCCTGTAAAGAGTTGACAAGAATTACCACTCCTCAAACTCTCAAGATTGAAGGACATATCAAGAAGAAAAAGGTTCAAGAAGTGAAATATCACGTCGAGAAAGAAGAAATGAGTCCAACCATATCTTGTAAAGCATTGGCCGAAATTACCGCTCCTCAAACTATTAAGGTAGAAGGACATATCAAGAAGAAAAATGTTCAAGAAGTGAAAGATCACATCGAGCATCAAGAAATGAATCTGACCATATTTTGTAAAGCATTGGAAGAAATTACCACTCCTCAAACTCTCAAGATAGAAGGAGATATCAACAAGAAAATGGTTGAAGCAGTGAAAGATCACATCGAATATCAACAAGTTCTCCAACTTTTAAAGGATAACGCCACTTTGGTGCAAAATCGGATGAAACAAATGGTAGATCAACATCACAGTGAAAAAAGTTTTGAAGTAGGTGATTGGATATTTTTACGGCTACATCTCAAGCAAGCTATTTATGAGAAGGAAATGTTGGCAATACTACATGCACTTAAGAAATGATGACCTTACCTAATGGGAAGACACTTCAAGGTAAAAATGGATCATGATAGTCTTAAATACTTTTTAGGACAAATATTATCTTTAGAAGAATAGAAAAAATGGGTGACAAATAAGTTGGGTTATGAATTTGACATCATCTACAAAAAAGGCAAGAAAAATTTTGTTGCAGATGCACTCTCAAGAAAGGATGAGGATGTAGAAGCATTGTTTTGTGCTATTTCTATTATCCAACTAGATTGGGTAAATGAAGCAAGGTATGAAAGGAAGAAGGACGAAGAAGTGGGGCTGCTCATTCAAAAGTTGCAGAACATCCCAATTCAAACAATATTGCCAGAACTTGAAGAGGCAGGAAAAATCATATTGGAAGCTGGAGCAGTCGTAGAAACAAGAACCCAACAGCTACGAAATCGATCAATTTCAGAGTATCTCGTCAAGTGGAAGAACTTACCTGCTGAATATTCCACATGGGAGGACAAGAATTTTATACAAAAGCATCAAGAACTACTCTAGCGTTGAGGACAACACATTTTGAAGAAGAGGGGCATGTTAGGCCCCTATACTACTAGTGTAACCCCTTGTTGTTATTAATACAACCCCCTTATTATATTGTTGTACCCATATAGTCCCCATATTTTTATTATTGTGCCCTTACATTATTATTGTTATGTTGGCTCTGATTATATTATGACCCCTTAGACTCCTTTATATAGAAAGGAGGTATTTTCATTTGTATCATCCAAGAATTGTTCATTTGTGTAATGTAAAGGAGGTTGCCCCTTGAAGACACTGAATTCTAAGGCATTGATCTATCATTTCTATGTTTTTGTGAGTTGGTTTCATAACACAACCTGTTGAATTTTAGAATTTTAGAATTTGAAATAAATCTACCTTTACTATCCCTAGGTCTACCTGTACTTCTACACATAAAGATAAAGGAAAATATAAATCAAGGACAACCAATGATCGGTAAGGCTTTGGAGAAACCCCAAAAAAAGTGGATGCATGGCTCTTCACTCATGTCTTACCATACTCTCTTTACCCTCTGAAAGTCCTGCAAGATCTTGAAACTCTGATAATAATCTTTACCTGAATAAGAAATGACAACTTCCTTGGCAGTAGTGTCAAAATGTTGGTTGATTTAAATGGTCGGATTAAATCCCTTAATATTAATTGTCAACTCGAGGTTCGTAAGCACGAATTTCCTTGCAATCTCTTTGTTTAGGGCTAGGACAAAGTTTAATTATTTCCTTTTCACAATTTATGTAATAATAGCTATTTGTAAATCAAATAATCTAATTGTCAAGAGCAAACCCAACAATCAAATTTAATCTAAAACCTTCACAAATTGTAGTATTCAAATCTGTACTCAACTATGTATTTCTAGTGATGAAAATAGACTTTTATCCACACCAAATAGTATCAATCAAATCTCCGAATGCGGGTACCAGATATTCTATGTGAAAAACCATTCAATCATTCCTCAACAAGCATCCTATGATGATGGCAGTTCTTACTTGAAATAATCAAAGAACCTGTACTAATAACTACCCAACTTATTAAACTCTTGATGTAAATAATAATTCATTACTAAAGCGATTGATAACCATCCAACTTGTAAGCAAATGAGTAATCTATCCCAGTAGCACTTCGATCAAAGAATCGTTTTGTACTTAATGTTCCCATATCAAGAGTCGGGAGTTAGGTGCTAATTTGGAGGATTTACTCTCTCTTACTGTATCACTTACTTACTTATTGTTCCATCTTCAAATCAACTACTTACAGGATTTGATTAATGAAAGAAATCTTAACACTGATTCTTCTTAACACCTAGCTATGTAATCACATAAATTCAAGGAACTGTACTTAAATATTTTTTGGGATCACACCAATCCTAACTTATGAATATCCTTACTCACAACCAATATGTTGTTACAAATTTAAGCAATGATTTAACTACACAGTGGATAACCGGAATCTTATGAACCAAGAGAAAGACTAATCATTCAAATGAGACTAATTATTGCACAAAAATAGGGTAGAGCAATCATCTGAGTCGATTAATGAAATTGGCAATCGCATGAACAGGGGAGGCAAGCTAAAGAATTGGCCTTCGGTAGCTAATCACACACCAATCATCCCTACAACCCACAATGCATTAATCCAACGGTCTATGGAATGAAATGAAGAGAAATGAAATCCAATCAATCATCTCTGTAAATAATGCATCTTCATGCCTTGGTCACTAATCTAATTCATTCCAACCAAATATGTTATAACATCTGAACAGTCAATGCAACATTGGTCTATTTTGGGTTGCCTACTCAGTGCTACAGTTTAGTCAAGGGATTGATTCGAGTCAGTCCTCTCAGAGAAATAGAGGTAGACTTGGCAAATAAGTCGAGCTTGTCTTTAATCAATTAAGATCGTGTTAAAGAGTTTGAAGACTTATTCCGACATCGTCCATAGGTATTGATTCAATCTACTCAACAAGTGACCATGTGATGTATCTGAGATGAGAGTAAGTCAAGGTAATGGCACAGCTCTGGTTTGGAAAACACACAAAGTTCACACCAAAATCTATTTTCCACTATGTCAATAACAATAACCTCGCAATCATTCACACACCTGTATGCACTAACCAATCAAACGGAACAACATAAATAAACTGACTGTACTAGTTTCACGGTGACACTGTCAATGAAAATACAGAGCAAACCCAGATGGGTGTGCCTTTCCACACCTGGGTGCTCTTAAACATACAATAATGAAACAATGGTGATCAAAATTAAAACATGAGCATCAACATCTCATTCAACATATTCAACTAGAATTCAGAGCAAGAGCATCATAACATTCTTCTACTAAAACTCAAGTCACACTTACACAGCCAAATACTTCAAAGTTTTAGCATGCTACCTCACATATTACATCCCTGCATTCTATAGGCATTTGATTACAGTTACACTCTAAAATTAAAATTAGAAATTTATAACGGTTGAACAAGATTATTCCTTCAATAAAAGTTAGTTTCAACTGCTGACTCAAATTGATGAACAACCTCGTAACCAAACCCCAACTTAGTGTATGTTGTATCTAAAGGAAGGAGAGCGAAAATCTTGGGATCAGATGCATTCTTCTCATGGTTGGATTGATCTCCTCATTGAGAAGCATGTGATTCCTTGCTCATTGCGTTGTTTGAGTGCCAATCTACATGTAGACTTTGAGTACTGAAATAGAGAGACATGGATCCTCCACTCCTTCTTCTGGTATCGTCTTTCACATTTTGCAGAGAAGTCTACATTCGATTACAAGAATGAGTTAGTTTAAGAATATGCTACCTATATTCACTTAAATCTACCAACAAATAGCCAAATGCAATCAAAAGAAGATTTTACCTCGAGTGGGGATTGGGACTAGATTAGGACAGTAAGCTTAGCAAAGAGGTAGGTTCCATAGTTCCAAAAAGAAGTTAAAATTGTGATTGAAATGATAGTAATAGGGACAAAATATGGGATCAACAAAAGTGTTTCAAAATCTTTTCTCAACATTTGTAGCTTTGTTGTCTTGAATTTTTCCATGCCTTAGTAGGCTGTTTGGAGGGTGTCCCATGCTTGCTTGGAATTCATTGTTGTTGCAGCCCTTGGGAAAACACTTTCATGAACTGCTTGAAAAATGTAGAAGAGATATTTTTCATCCTTCTTCCTATTGCCTCTTAGCAAATCTCTTTCTGCTTGAGACAAGATATTGTATGTTGTTGCATCTGTTGGTTCTTGAAAACCATTCTCCACCAAATCCAAAATGTCTTGAGAAGAAAACAAGGCCTTCATTGTAATATCCCAATAATCATAGTTTTTTGGTTGTGCTTGATGTTGCCATTTTAGAGTGTAAGAAAAAAACTTTCCACCTCTTGGTAAATATGCTAAAAACAATCTACCCTCAAAACAAATTTAACTGCTAGTAACAACACTTGTTTTTAGATTAACAGAATTTGACCCACTCTGATACCATGTTAGACAAAATAAAATTTATGTTCAGAGGTAGAGGGTAGAGTAAAGGTTTCATGAAGTTGATTTCACGAAGCTAGATTTAGTGTAGCTATATAGAGGCTTAAAAACACAGAATTCACTTACCACAAAAAACACAGAGTAAAATATATTAATCTTGGAGCAACACAACAAAACTTAGGATTAAATACTAATTCATGAAAATACATTCATATGAGAGTGTGACTGATTCACCAAGTAAAAAACAAAGGTTTACAGTGATTTACACTTCACTAGGGGTTGTGGAGTAACACATAGTAAAACATAGTAACTGTTGTTTTCATGTGCTCACCAAAATTTGCCCCACGATTTTCTCCTCCCTACCTCACATTCTCTCTCTAATACAAAAATGACTCTTACATTCATATTTATCTCAACATACAATTTCACAATAATAAATGACAAAACAAAATAATTAATACGTTGTTGTTGTTGAGTGAGGACAATAATCACGCAGGTGTCTGTGGAATATGGGCAATAGTCGCACAGTAAATGCTTACCCGTATTTACTAAACTTCATTAAATTCCTTAGCTTCTATGATGTGCTGTGGAATGGTTCATGCCGTACTTTTGTCTGGCTTCAGTCCTTCCATCTTCAAACAACGATACAATCTGCAAAAATACTTCTAACAAGTATGACTATTGTTTAACGTTGTGGTTGGGATTAATATTTTCAACATCGCCGAAGACTTAATTCGTTTCAATTATTTGTTACCATGGGTTTGTTGAAGTTCTTTACCTCTGCAACAACTCAATTATCTTATTACATAGCTGGAAATCTGCAGCTTGCAAGTTATTGGACTGTGAATTCGCGTGGAGGAGAAGGGGGCGTAGGCAACACCGAGCATGCATATAAAAGTTGGAAATCATGGAACGTCGAGATCATTCACTCATAAGCTCACCCAAAGAGAGAGGTATTGTGAACATGTTAAATTTGTAAATTTGTTCTGGTAATCAATAAAGACAATCTGTTACATTTGGTTTTTTTATTGGTTTCAACTTTCAAACTCTTTCTGAAATAGTGAACGAACACATCCAATTTTGGAAATAAAATTTTGTTGAAAGAAAATTCCTAGCTTGGTTGCAGCCATCATTAACGTCAAAACTCAGTATATGAATCATTGAAAAAGACATAGTGTTGTACATGCTACTCATCTGAGACTTTCAAGCTTAGAGATTAGCTTTTCACGGAAATATATTGTCATATTGTTTGTAGCCATTCTAGCGGTATAATTTCAGAGTTAAATAAGTTACAATAGGGGATGATATAGATATGAAAAGTTCACTCTACTGGCCAAGCTTAGGGAAAGCAACTTTGTCATTTAATTGGATATAGACTTAAAACCTTATTTAGATTGTTTTTTTCCTCGTATCCTGGGGATTCTCCTTTCTTCATTGTGATTATCCAAGACCAAATTATAAATGAGTGAATTTACTCGTACCCATATTGAGGTAGAACCAGTGTAAAGATGCTCTCTTTTAGATTGTTTTTTCCTCGTATCCTCGGGAGGAACATGATGATCATTGTGGAGGATTGGGTCATGCTTTAGCCACTTTGGCTAAGTGCCCAACATGACTCATGGACAGGTTGAGGAGGGCACACATTTGATGATGCTTGGGTGGACTTCTCATGGCCGAGACCAAGAGATAGTCTTGGTGGAACCTTCAGTGGGGGAGCTATGACGGAAGGGACTTATGATGATGATCTGGTTAGGTGACCGAGTTCACTAGACCGAAGATTGCAGACTTGGATGGAGGTGACCGATTGTTGTGATGGGTCTACTTGGTTGGACTACATGGGCAACTTAGGCATGGACATCAGGTGGAGACATGGAGCATGGCAGTCTTATGCAAGGACATTGTGTGGGAGCACTTGTAGAGGTGTCACTTATGGGCATCCAAGGAGGAGTGCCAAGGCAGGACTGTTGTGCAGATGGATTTTCTAGTGTGACATGGAGACCTATTACTTATGAGCCGATGGAGAGGTTGTGCACTCTCGGACAACAAGGCCATGGACTTAGATGGGTTTGTCAGCAGGATATGGAGCATTCCTACTACATGGAAAGCTGAGGCATCTTGCAGAGACCTTTGGGCCGAGACTTGTATGCTTGCTGAGATATTGGTTGGGGATGATTTATGGAGCTCACGATGACATGAGATTGTTGTGACTTTTAGGGACTTCATATATGGTGGACTTGGAGGATCTAATGCATTGAGGAGCTGAGGTTAGGAGACTTTGATGCAGTATGGGATGCATACTTTCAAAGTACGTGTATGGGCATGGCTTGGAAGAGTGACTTGATGTGGAGGATCGATATGAGACACTTTGAAGTGGTAGAGTTGCAACGATGATGATGCCTTGACTTGGGCATGGGTTGAGCCGAGACTCAACTACTTTTGACATGAGAGCTGATTGATCTATGATCATGGGCAGCACATGGATAGGTGAGACAAGTGCATACTTGTTTCTATGGCAGACTTGAGGGATGGCACATTGCAGATATGATGGAAGTTGCTTCATGGACCTAGATGTGGCATACCGAGAGTTGGAGATTGATGAGATGATCTCTTCATATGGAGGAGATACACACATGGATGATGTTGGGATAACTATGGCTAATTTCATGTAGCACATTGATACCAAACATCATGAACAACATGTTGCAGATGAGATGAGGACTACTTCATGGACCTGAGCATGGCTTACACTTATATGGAGATGGATTCTTGATCGAGTTGAGGATGTGGCAAGATGCTTGAGGAAAGATTGATGGTGGCATGAGGATGTGCATTCTCATGGTTTGGGCGTGACGGTTGGATTAGCTACCCAACTAGTTCGGACATGAGGGCTATAGCATGCACAGAGATATGTTAGCATTGTGTTGGAGTATCATGGCAGCAGTTCACATGAGGACGACACATGATGAGGTCGACACGATATGTTGCAATGGACATGTAGCTTGAGATGGAGGGACCAGCCTTCCACAATGGAGCAGCATGTGGAGATTGTGACATGGTGGTTGATGATCATGGATTGAGATGACATCCGATATATGGCATATTGTTGAGATGAGATGTTGGCACATGGTTGAGGTGTGTTAGCACTTTTTGACATATCATGGGCAGTTTTGCACATGGTGGTGATGACATGATGGAGTTTGACACATTGTCGCGGTGGACATGTAGCTTGAGTTGGAGGGATCAACCTTCCGTGGTGGAGAGCAGCATGAGGAGATTGTGACAAGGTGGTCGATGATAATGGACATCTGATATATGACATACCTTGGTATGATGATCTTGGTGACAGATGGTTGCCAAGACGAGACATGGTGGAGATGGTGACTCTACATATGTTGAAAGGATGTTGCTTTGTGTGGAGAAGTCAACATCATGGATGATGATGATCTTGGTGGATGGCTACCGAGATGGTATGTTGTCGAGGACGACAACTATTTTCAGTGGGGGAGAATGTAACGCCCTGCGTTCTTGGGCACGGGCGCGCGCTCCCTCTGTCATGAGAAATTGACTAAGTAAAAGTGCGAGCGTCCAACATTGTATGTGCGCGCAAGTGTGGAGAAGACTTGTGGTTATATATGGTGGGTGGACAGCGTGCGAGCCGACCATGGGCGTACCCACACATCGGGCGAGCCGACGTTGAGGGCGAGCGTTAGGTGGTTGTTTGTGTTAGGATTTGGAGGTCAGCCCAACGTTGGAGCAGCGACCTATCATGCATATAAATGGAGTGAATTGCGAGCTCATTTCATCATCGGATCTTCGTCGCTCTTCATCGCACAAGGTAGTGCGCACTTGAGGAGGCGCAGATTTTACCGCAGCTCGGCAGGATGAGCCCTCCGAGCCAGGCGAGGACCGCGTAGGAGTTCGGTGATGCGCACGGGCGCCCACACCACTTACACTTAGTTTTGGGTTGAGGTTTGGGCACGGGTCGTGCTTGGGTGCGCCCGCCCGCCCAACGCCAAGTTCGTGTATGCGCATTGTATTATTGTATTTTCGGTGGTGTATTGTGGCAGACCGTCGTGCGCTCTTGCACGGGCGGGCGCCCTCTTATTTTATTAACACCGGTGGAGCGCGACTCCCGGCCATTGTAAACTCTCATTATATAATAAAAGATCTCTTCTTTTATATTATTGTCGAGTCGTTATTATTCTTATATTGTTGATGGTTTCCGCACATTAATAATATGAATTCATGCTTATTATGAATTGTTGAAGTTGTAGTTCGCAAAGTTAATTAACGGTGAACAAGTTATTAATTTAGGCGGTGCCGCACCCAGCCAATTTAAGGGAAAAAGAATTGGGGGCATGACAATACTAGTCTATAATAGGATGTTTTGAAGTTTCATATGATTTTTGAATTGTCCATCCATCCTTCTCTATTTGAGTGTTTTTGCATTTCTGTTTCTCCTGCAGGAGGAGGGTAAATTGCCGAGGTTTGGTTAGTTGCCTGATCATGTTAGGAGATTCGTATCCATATGGGTTTGGTTTGTTGCCTAATCATATTAGGGATAAATTTCATTTGGATTGGATATGTGCATGGACTAAAAGTTTATATGTAAAATTTAATGTCTAACATCAAATTCTTAGGGATAAATTTCATATGGATTGGATATGTGTATGGACTAAATGTTTATATGTAAAATTTGATGTGTGACATCAAATTCATCGAGTGGTGTTAAAACGAAGGACCGTATTGTATATTAGTTTTATTATTTAAAATGTGTTTGAATGTGTTATTAATGTGTAAAATTGTAGTTGTAATTATGTTTTTTTTTTTTTAATAAATGTATTCGATATGTTTTTTTGGAAGTTATATTAAAATAATAAAATAACACTTAGTTACTAAAAATTATTAATAATAGAAATAATAGAAATATATGTTAAAGTAAGTTAATTTTAGTTAAAAATTATATATAATAAAATAATAGAGGATTCGAGATCCAGGAATGTCCATCAAAAAAGTTGGAATAAAAATGATAATTATATGCATAAATGGGGAAATCTAAGATTACTTAGATTTATACTTTTTAGCAGGAAAGAAATGTTCTTTTAATAAAAAGAAGATGCATAATTTTTTTTTCTCCTCTCAATATGAAATGGACATAAGTACTTATAATAGTATTGATATTCAGTTGTGTAATTCCTTCCATAATTGCTATTGAGTAGACATCTAACCCACCTAAATAAATAACCGAAGTAAATACATTTTAACTTCAAATCTATTAAAGGAGGATAAGGATAAAAACTATGTATAGAGGTTTAAACATTTTTTCAAATTATATATCAAAAATCTTTTACACCTATGTGATTTTTAATTTTAGAAAATTTCCTTAAATAATTTTACATTAATTCAAACTCAACATTTATTAATTTTAATTTACAGCCATTTAATATTTAAATTAAAAAAATTGACATCTCAAATTTTATATTTAAAAATAAATACATATTATATTATTATTGCTTAATCCATTAAATTAAAAATAATAAAATATCTAATACTAATATAACAAGTCAAAGTCGATAACAAAGACACTTATCTTGTAAATGATTGCAAAGAGATATATTACAACTTAAGCTATAACCATATAAGTATACAATATAATGAAGTCCTTTTTGTGTGGCGAACCATCAAAGACAGTAGTCTATATGAAGAAAATATTGCATCCTGATGAAATGTAAAAGGACTAATTTGTTGGGAATTTAATAAAGCTAATAGCCTATAAGAAGAGAAAATAATGCATCATGATGAGTTGTAAATAGACTAATTTGTTGGGAATTTAATAAACTATTTACTGAGTGTTGGTCGTGCTTCAGATGAAACAATGTAATGGAGTAAAGGATGCGTGATCTTTTGTACCTAACGCCCCAAAATTTTGATCAAAATTGTAAGTTTTTTTATCTTGTAAAGTGTTTTGTAAGCCATGTTAGTTATGCATCCATATATTAATATGATATTCCGTATAATCATGTAGCATGTATCCCTCTTATGTATAGAGTGAGTGTGACATCTTGTGGAATTAGTTCTTTGTTTAAGGGAGGAATGTGATATGGACCATATTATGGCTTGGGGAGAGTTTAGCATGTTAATGAGCGATGTAGGTGAAAATGATTACAAAGAACTAGCTAGTACAATGGGTGACACCCATGTATCTTGGTAGATGGATATGGACATTAATAATTAGTTGTTTATAAGAAGAAACAAAAAGTTTGTGGGGCAACCACTAAAAAAGATGAAAAATTCCCATAATAGAAAAAGCACAAATAAAAATGTGATTCCTATGTAACATGAAAAAATAGTTTATAATAATTTTTGAGAAAATAACATTAGTGAACGTCAAAATAAATAATGTAAATTATCTAAAATAAAATTAAACTCATAAACTGCCCACAGGATTTTGGATTGACGGTGAATGGATGCACTGTTAAGGCACTCCTTGCGATAGGTCACCGGTTCAAATCCCTCATGGATACTTAGATTAGTCTTAACTAGAAAAAAAAAATTAAACTCATAAATGTATTATAAAGTAATTCACATATTATAATTATATAAATCTATGTGTCAAATATTATTTTGAAATAATATTCCTCAAAAATAATTTGTTCGGGACACTGGAAACGAAAATGAAAATGGAAATAAAACTGGTTGTATTGATATCTTTGTAACATGAGAAAGAAATATAAAACTATCACATACTTTCATCTTTGTGTAACTTTTATGGGATCTTTGTGTAACTTTTATGGGATATATTATCAACATTCATTTGATTCGATTTCGATATCTAATACTGTGACATACATTTTAGTGTAAAGTAAACAAGGTCTTACGTCAAGCATTTTGTCTTGACATTCATATAACGCAAGCTTGTGGTAAACCTAGTTTGTTGCTCGTTCACTATCATAAAATGAAAAAAAGTTGAAAAGCGTGAAAATGATTGAGATGCTTTCATATATAGTATATTAAATACGTGGCTATTTTATAAGAGCGAATGCGTCTCCGTGCCACTTGTAATTTCCCAAAAAGTCAAAGCTTCTTGTATTCCTTGTTTGGTGGTTCGTGGTTGTTCATAACATTGAAAACTTGTATTTTCTAAAACTGCATAATATGGAAAAGTCAGGTACATAGTTGTCACCTTACTCAACCTCCATTATTCCAAATACATATTACGAAGAAAGCCATTCTGCAATTTCGTATCAAAACATGAACAGTTTTATTCACGATAGCACATAGCTTGAAATAGGCCGACAATTCCAAACTCTCAAGTTGTTATTTTTTAGTCAACGACTCAACAACGTCAATCAGACCCAGGGAGACTGCATGTGTTCAGGGGTTAAATTTGAGGCCGTTTACAAGTTTTCTGCCTTTTTTAGAAGTCAAATACTTTCGATTTCAAAATATACACTTATTTTTTACTGCCCAATAATTTTTTAAAATGTCATTTAAAAAAAAAAATGACCAGTCTCAATCTCATTATATATCTTATATATATAGAGTTCATGTCCAGTGTTACCTTCGAATTTTGTAAGCGGACGTCTTTCAGCCACGTAGACTCCAAGAGGTCGTGAAAGAGAAAGAACCGTGGTGGGGGCAACGCCTTGTTTGCATGGAACGTATTGTGAACTTGTTAAATTTGTAAATTTGTTCTTGTAATCAATAATGACAATATTTTATGTTTGGGTTTTTTTAGTGGTTTCAACTTTCAACTCTTTCTGAAATAGTGAACGAACACATCCAATTTTGAAAATAAAATTTAGTTGAAAGCAAATTCCTAACTTGGTTGCAGCCATCATCAACGTCAAAACTCAATATATGAATTATTCAAAAAGGCATAGCGTTATACATGCTACTCATCTGAACTGTCAAGTTTACAGATTAGCTTTTCACTGAAATATACTGTCATATCGTTTGTAGCCATTCCAGCGGTATAATTTCAGAGTTAAATAAGTTACAATAGGGGATGGTATTAGATATTAGCAGTTCACCCTACTGGCCAAGCTTAGGTAAAGCAACGCTGTCATTTAATTGGATATAGATTTAAAACCTTATTTTGAGGGTTACAACATACCAGGCTCTCTTTTCGATTGTTTTTTCCTCGTATCCTGGGGATTCTGCTTTCTTCATTGTGATTATCCAAGACCGAATTGTAAATGAGTAAATTTACTCGTACCCATTTTGAGATAAAACCAGTGTAAAGAGCTACCAGGGATTTCATGAAAATAGAGAGAACCAAAAAAGCCAAGGCGGAATAATATATAATATTGCTCACCCTATGTATACCTATCATCCGCGTAAACTTCCAACATAAAATTATAATGATAAACTTCCCAGGGTGCACCCCTTGCTAGGTTCACAGGTTAAAAAACCGCGATTTTCTACGCGCTAAGTTACAACTTTGCATTCATATTAAAAATATTTTCATTTCATTTCTGTGGTTTACACATTTTGAGAGGGAAACGTAGTTGGCGGGTGAGTGATTTATCTAAACCCACTGATCGTTGACGTTCACTGTGTGTATATACACAATATATTTATATTCTATGTCTATATACATAGAATATACCATCTGAGGCTTTCTGTAATACATTTATGTAGCAAAGTATTAGGACAAATAGCCAGCGATGGAAATCAGTCACACAAGTTACATGGGTTGTGAAAGTGTCGCTTAAAGAGGTTTGCAAGTGACACTGTACTTTTTAATAGTTCTTGGTCATTTAACTATTACCTAATACCAGCTTAGAAGTCTCTTGAAAACAAGTATGGGACAAATCCTTATGTAAAAGGTCGACGGTTCTAAGGGTGAAATAAGGTTCATTGGTAGCCAATCATGGAAAATGAAACTGGAATAAGGTTCAGTGATACAAATATGCAAAGGAGTGTCTCTTTCACTATCCATTCTTTGTATTTATGAGTTTACTTTTGCTTAATTATTTTATAAATTGGCTCTATATTAATTTATACATTTTAATTCAAATATAATATGATATGGTTTGCAAAATTAATACATTTTAATGTAAAATATCTTAACTTACAGCCCAAAGATTATCAATACCAAATATTTCACTGACAAACTTAATATGATCTTTGTTTAAGATGACATACCTTGATTAACAGCGGAAGAAGTAATGGCTGCCATCTTCTGTCTTCTGTCTTCTGTCTTCTTCTCAGAATTCGGTTTCTCTCCTCTTGCCCTCACTTCCTTTATGCGTTTCTTGATGGAGAAGAATACAACTCTTGTGTGTGGGAGAGAGAGGACCCAATCCTTTATATATTATTTAACTCTAATCTGGTACGTCCATCATATACCAATTCAACGCTTAAGATCTAATGCTTTAATGCTTTAATGCTTTTAACGCTTTAATGCTTTAATCGGGTCACATAAAGATTTAGAAACTGCAGATTTCTAACATTCTCCCACTTGACCCGAGTATTCATAATATTAAGTGTTGAACATCATACTATGATAAATTGCTGAGAGTTATGGCGGTTGTGCACTATTAATTCAATGCATTCCCTTCCATATACTACAATACCAGCAATCCATCAATTCATACTCATAATTTATATAAAACAGCATAATGGTCCACATAATGTCTTATATCATAATGATTAAACATAATATCTTTATAAGACTCTTTCTTGTTTAAAATTACATAAAATACGCAATACTTCATTAAAACAAGAGACACATAATTGTATATCAGAAACACATAAAAGAGCTCAGAATGTCACACATCAATTATTATTAATACAACCAAGACCCATTCTTTGAACATGTTCCTTAAATTGTTTTGGTTGTAACCCTTTCGTCAAAGGGTCTGCGATCATAAGTTCTGTCCTGATGTGCATGATTGACACTCTTTGTTTCTGAACCTCATCTTTCACAACAAGATACTTCAGTTCTATATGTTTGGCACCTTTAGAGTACTTGTCGTTCTTTGAGAAAAATACTGCTGCAGAGTTATCACAATAAATTTTCAGCGGCTTGCTAATGGTGTCGACAACTGCAAGTCCTGAAATAAAGTTCCGAAACCATAATGCATGAATTGTGGCTTCATAACATGCCACAAATTTTGCCTCCATAGTGGATGAAGTAACGATAGTCTGTTTCGCACTTTTCCATGATATGGCACCTTGAGCAACCATAAACAGGTAACCAAAAGTCGATTTTCTAGTATCGATGCATCCAGCAAAATCTGAATCGCTATATCCAATCACATAGGATGCCTTTCCCATATCTTTCATTTTAAAGTTCGTCGAGAGAAATTCCTTAGTCTCATGCAATATACTTAAATTATTTGCAGCAAGCAAGATGTCATCAACATAAAGGACCAGAAAAATAAACTTGCTCCCACTGATCTTTTGGTATATACAGTGATCAACCGTATTTTCCTTAAAACCAAAAGATGTAATAATGGTATTGAACTTAATATACCATTGCCGGGATGCTTGTTTAAGCCCATATATTGACTTCTTAAGTTGACACACCAATTGTTCTTTACCTTCTACAAAAAAAACCCTCAGGTTGATCCATATAAACATCCTCATTAAGATCTCCATTCAGAAACTCCTTGTAATCAACAATTCCAATATCATAATCTGATTCTTGCATATAAACCACATAATTATTAGAAATAGCTGACCTACGATTTCTTTGAGGTCTTCTTAATGCTACTTGTTGTGATTCATGCATATCAGCATTATGTAAGTCATTTCCTTCAGGAAGTACTTCTTCATTTATATGTTGTTCATTATCATCATGCTGTTCTACAACAGCTGGAACAACATTTGGAGTAATAGTAGATGGAGGAACTATTCTAGGCAATGTAACATTTACCCTTGTTTCCTTTATTTCTACTATTTCTCTTCTAGTACTCCCACTGACTTCACCATTCTAAATGAATCTTGCATTACCAGTTTTTATGAAGCAAATAGACATAACCATAACGGGAAAAATCGTCAATAAAAGTGATGAAATACTTTTCTCCATTAAAGGCTGGAGTGTCCATAGGTCCGCAAATATCAGTGTGTATTAGTTCAAGAAGCTGGCTGCTTCTAGTGGCTCCTTTCTTATTATGTTTGGTTTGTCTACCTTTAATACAATCCACACATAATTCTAGATCACTAAAGTCCAAATTTGACAAAATTTCATTACTTACTAATCTCATCATTCTTTCTTTGGATATATGACCTAGTCGTTTATGCCACAAGAAAACAGAATTTTCATTCAACATGCTACGTTTACATCCAACATTATTTACTACATTCAACAAGGAATTCGCATAAGTGTCATTCAGTTTCAATTTATATAAACCATCAATTAGAATACCAGAACCAACATTATCAGTATTCTTATATAAATCAAAACAACCAGATCCAATCATACATCTAAAACCAGAAATATCCAATTTACTTGCGGAAATAAGGTTTCTAGATAATGAAGGTACATAAAGGGTACTGTATAAGTTTAATACATATCCACTTTCTAGAATTAGACAATAAGTCCCAATGCCTTCAATTGAAGATTTCATTCCGTTTCCTATAAAGAGAAAACGATCTTCATTTGGATTTATGGTTCGGATCGTAAGAAATCCCTGCACATTGTTGGAAACATGAGTTGTAGCACCAGTATCAAGCCACCATGTATTAATAGGAACTTCAACTAAATTTGATTCAAAACATACGAAAGATAGATAATCACCTCTCTTTTCGAACCAAGCTTTCCTTTTCGGACAGTCACTTTGATAATGTCTTTTCTTTTTACAGAAATGACATTGAACATCCTTTAGTTCCTTCTTTTCCTCATCCTGCCCATTCTTAGCAGGTGCCTTTTTCTTCTTGAAATGACTTGATTTTCCTTTCTTTTCTTTACCAGCTTTATTACTCACAAAAATTACTGAGTGATTCACTTGATTTTTCAAACGTCCTTCTTCCTGAACAAGTCTACTGGCCAATTCATTAACATTCCACTTATCCTTTATAGTGTTATAGTTAATCTGAAAAGGTCCATATTCAGAAGGTAGCGAGTTCAGGATGAACTGGACAAGAAAAGAATCCTCTACTGTAAGTCCCAGGGAGTTTAACCTTGCTGCAATATTAGTCATCTCTATAATGTGCTCTTGCATAGTTCGCGACCCATCAAACTTCATGGTCGTGAGTTCTGCCATAAGAGTACCAGCGAGTGACTTATCAGCTGAACGAAAACGCTCTTCCAGAGACTTCATATATTCCTTAGCACTTTCTGTTTGTGGAATTGTTGACTTGATGTTGTTAGCAACAGTCATCTTAATAAACATAAGGCTCAATCTGTTACTGCGTTCCCATGCTTTATGGTGTGATTTTTCTGCCTCAGTACTATCTCTTGTAAGAGCAGCAGGCTTATCCACAAGGAGTGCCAAGTCAAGATCCTGAATACCTAAATGGAAATTGACTTATTCTTTCCATTCAGAAAAATTAACACCAGTGAACAATGTAACAGATGAAGCATGTGTATTCATGGTAACTCCTGCAAATTAAAAATGAAATCACTATAAGCTCATAACTAACGCGATTCAGATGTAGACATAATAGTATAATATAGCACTCCTTTGGGTAGATACTATCTTATACTTAACATAATTAAATACCAAAACATAAGCAGGTAATAAATATATTCAATTAAATAGAACTGACATCTTTGGATGATCAATATTTATTTAATCAAAATATCTATTAAACCTCATCATGTCAACTAGTTATAGAACAAGACTTTCCTTTGGGTAAGTTCTCAGGTTCTATCATTAGTGACGCCAGTTTTAATTGGTATTTTTATAACTGGAAATTTCTATCAATAATCATTATGTCACTTATGCATTAAATGATTATTCTGATTTTGACCACTTTGGTGATTAACAAAATCATAAATCTCATGTGCATAAATGATTTATAACACATACTTGATGCGAAACAATGAGTCACAGAACAATTACTATAGAGATCCAACATTATATGGATCCATCATTATATGGCAAAATAATTAAACGTCAATAACTTCTATTATCAATGCAATTACTCTGTGGAAAAAAATAAATTTCCAACACATTATTCTATAGAGCATGTTCTTGTACAAAATATATAATGGATTATATCAAGATATTTATATGCTGTTATTGATTCCACTATGGGCCAAAATCTTACGCCTCAAGCTAGCAGCAACCAAAACCTTGATTTTTACCACTCAACCACCACGGAACAACTTAGAGTTTCGCAGATTCCATTACAGCAAATACAAAATGATGAAAAAATCACAATACGGCAGTTGAGACAGGACAACAAGTAATAACGATGGTCACGATGAATTTATTCACCATATCGGCCCCATATCGCATTACTTTATCTTTAGTATTATTGTTTGGGTGGGCATAAAATTCAATACAGTCAATACCCTTATGTGATTATAGTATACATTTCGATATTGAGGGGATTCATAGTTATTCTCCAGAGAAGCCCAAATTTCAAACAATGCCAAAAGTGCATAAATCTTGCCCTAAAATCCAAAAAAACGTTCTAAGAATTCAGTCTTGGGTTATACAAATACTGATATTAACTTTTAAATATCATACAATATGACGCATTCAAAACAGAATTAATCCAATAAGGAAAGACGTCACTCCAAACTATATGCCCAGGCACAGAATGTATGATTCGAAGCTGGCAATATGATGAACTTTTGACAGCGCTGGAAAATTCAGTGGTAGCCTGAGTTTCTCGTGAGCACACCTATCATTCTCAGGAGCTGTCAAAACAGGAGGGGTCGGATTTGATTCTTAGTACAGAGGCCGAGCATATTTTTCAGAATTAAAAGCCGGTGGCTGCAGAAGGACGTATTCAAAAGGGCCGACTACTATTTTTCTTCTCAAGTCGAATAGCCAGTGTGGGGATTCGATCCTTCAGTTTGAGGCTATTCTTCAGATCAACGGTTTCATGTTGTCACAGTACCCACCAGCAAGGAAATCGATCTTTCCAAGGGAGGATGGACTCGTCATTGCCATTTTCATAAATGATATTTGGGAATGTTAAACCTCCAGGATTTCCCAAAACTTAATGGATGATCGCAGGGCATATAAAACGCTAGATAAAACGATGAAACTTAGGGATATTGCGTTTAAACTAGTAAAAATCTTAAGGAAAAGCACAGTAATATGTCGGTTTGCGCGCTTCTGCCGAAAGTAAAATTAAAAAAAAACACAGAGGTCCAGAATCCCCTTCGGCATCGACATGCACAGCTACAAAATCTCTTAATCAAATTTCCATTATATTCATTCGCAAGGGCAATCATAGGAAATATTCAGTTATTGATTTTGGCTCCGATACCAAATGTAAAATATCTTAACTTACAGCCCAAAGATTATCAATACCAAATATTTCACTGACAAACTTAATATGATCTTTGTTTAAGATGACATACCTTGATTAACAGCGGAAGAAGTAATGGCTGCCATCTTCTGTCTTCTGTCTTCTGTCTTCTTCTCAGAATTCGGTTTCTCTCCTCTTGCCCTCACTTCCTTTATGCGTTTCTTGATGGAGAAGAATACAACTCTTGTGTGTGGGAGAGAGAGGACCCAATCCTTTATATATTATTTAACTCTAATCTGGTACGTCCATCATATACCAATTCAACGCTTAAGATCTAATGCTTTAATGCTTTAATGCTTTAATGCTTTTAACGCTTTAATGCTTTAATCGGGTCACATAAAGATTTAGAAACTGCAGATTTCTAACATTTAATTCAAATATAATATGATATGGTTTGCAAAGGAATAATGTTAACGAGCTTGAAGAATTAAGTAGGAGTTGTGAATTCTATTGGGCCCACTTGAGATGATGCTTTTAATGAACAGTCAGTACCAGGTTGCGACTAATTAACTCGAGTCATGACAGTGACTGAAAAATTGTGAACAATCAGCTCATTCAAATACCTATCTTAAACCATGAATATATGTATTACGGATCACATCGGCCCGCATAAAGCTTAAAAGATTAAAGTTCTAACCGAGTACAGCGTTCATCATGTGGCTATAAATCTCTATTCCTTTTATTAGAGTGTACCATTGTGTATCATTGTCTAGCGTAGTGTACAATTCCCTTCAGATTCATGGTGTCTGACCAAATGTACTACAAGAATTGTGTGTCACAGATAGCGTGTGCCTACTTTATTCAGTGCCTTCCACCCTTTTAAGGTTTGCAAATAACAATCGATTTTTACCATTTAAAAGCCTGGACTATTGAATCTCGCTAGAGATGGGATCCATGGTTAAATTTAACGAGATTTTCCGTGTATATTGCAATCTGCGCTTCTTTTCTGTAAAAGTGGAATCTGAGTAATGCATTTTTAGTTTTGGAGAATATATTAATTATATTTAATTAATTTTATTGAAAGATATAAGGCCAATGCTATGGATCACTGTGAAAATTAGTTTAAAAAAAAGATTTGTGTGGAGGTCCACTAAGTGATACCCAACCGATTCAATTAAGTCACAATCACATAGATGAGACGCATATAATTAGTTTCATTTGCAATTTGGGTGACAAAATTTTAAAATCCATAATACATGGATGCCATGCGACCTTTTATATAAAAACCTAACAAAAATAAGGAATCTAGTTATACAGGATAAGACGTTTATTCTTATTAATTTGCATTTCGATTTAGCTATCCTAGATCTTTGTTATTATATGCCATAATTTATTGGCACGCACATCCACAAAGTCATTTTAAAACCAGCATTAATTTTTCTGTAAAAATAAATTGGATAAGATAAAAATTATACGAGAAACATTATATACGTGAAGTCCACGTCAACTGCCATGCTGTATTCCTCGGAGAATCCTCTACATTTACCATTTCTCAACATGAAACGTCGTAATTTGATTCCAAATATTGCATCCCTTTTGTCAAATGTATTACTCTTCTGCTTTGCTTAGAATTGTTTTAGTGAGTAGCAAAATAGCCCAGGTAGTGTTTTTGTGCATGATATAAACCAAAATCCATACGAGGCATTATCATACACCTGTTGCCCTTCAGAAAGCAAGATACGTTATTCCGCAGGAGATTATGCACTTTAGAAAACACGAGATGGTATTTCTCAGGAGACTGCAATGATTAGGAAGTGTAATTTTTTTTTTTTTAAACATATAAAGATAGAATGGTTTATTTTGAAATAAAATTTAAATTTAATTATGAATAATTATTAAGTGAAAGGTAGTTATTTAATATTTATGAATAAACTTGAAAATTAATTGCAGTTTTTTTGTACTGTTTAAATTAAATTGGTTAATTAGAAAAGTGTGATATGAAGAAGTATTATATGAAAATTGTTTTTGTTATTTTGGACACATGGTATTGATAAGTCATGGTAATTATGCATGGTAATGTAACAAAAGGTATTTAGGGATTAAAAATCTCAAGTCAATGGTATTTATGTTTTTTTTGCCTTTAAATTAACTTGATTAATTAAAAAAATATCATATGAAATAAGTCATGGTTTTTTTGGGCATGTGGTGTTGATAAGCTTTGGTATTGGTCCATAGTATTCTAATAAATTATATTTACATACTAAGAATCTCCATAGTATAGTAAGATGAATCTCCATGTTTAAGAATCTTGTTTTATATCTTTTTAAACTTAAACATATTTAAATTATAAATCAATACTTTATGTAACTAATAATAATATTAATAATAATATTTTTTATAATTTTTGTGTATTTAATATGTTAATCTCTCAAAATTTCAAAATACATCTACCATTTAGACATTGTTTTTCTCTAGTTCACAATAAGTGGCCTCAATTTGCCACAATGGAAACCGGATATATTGATCGCTTAGGGAGGAGTAAGTTTAACCAAAATTCTACCGGGTGTTGGTTACAAACAAGCATATCATCTACTAAACTACATATAAAAGAAATAAATCTACTGCAAGACAAAACATAAGATGTTGAGTTCGAGGAAGTCACTAAACCTAGGTCATAGGCACCAATCCCTTGTGGAGTTGAAAGCTTAAGTTCATACTGGAGTTGGTTCTGCACGTGGGCTAGCCATCCTTCTAGGATCGCCAATCCTGAATGTTAATAACACTAAACTCACACGATTTCATTTAAGGAAGAGATTATGTCATTTTGGTTCTCATTGTTTTTTTTTTTAACCCATCCCAGAAGGGTTTTTATCTACCAATGAAGGGTGATGCAGTTCAAGTTTTCGATTCATCTCCCCTTGGTGTGGCTATGGTTGAGAACCCAATGGGCTATCTTTTGCAAGATTTCATAGTTTGAGAAAGATTTAAAATTATGGGCAGTGAGAGTCTCAAGAGGGAAACTTGCTTCATGAATTTACAAAGGGGTAGTTGAATGGAAGATAGTTTCAACCTCCTATTCCTAGGCTTGGGCTTGTGGTATTCCCTTTAGGCGAGAACCATGACCCCGCATGTCAATTCACGTGCAATGCTAGTGAATAATGCATTGGTAAGGGTAGAAATAATCACAAAAACTAAGGGTCAACATTGTAGAAGAGAAGGCACATAGACTGAAAGTGCCAAAATGAGGACTAAGTGAGAGTTCCTAAGTGGCTAGGTCAGACTAAGATGGAGGAAGATGATAGTATAGAAAAACATGGCTACAAATAAATAAATTTTAGTAGGATCACGCCTCAACTATTAGCCAACACAAACCAGGATATAATGCCAACCGCGAAAAGACATTATGAAATAAACTAAATTGCACCAAATAAATGTTGAACCTAGAGAAATATGAATGAAGGCAAGAGTAATAGATAGTACCCACATGGTAGTAGCTCACATTGTCCAAGTTGTCACTGGAAATTGCACTAAAGATGGGGTTGTGATTCCTATAACAATAACCACCATCTTTAGAGAATGACAAGTAATAGAATGTTTAATTCCTTCAACAAAGTAGCAGACGAGTGCTAAACTTCTATTCAACTTCCATTGTGTACATGAGGTTGTTTTAAATACATGAATTAGTTTGACACACATGTAGACCAAAATTACCTCATATGAACTATTTGGGAAAGGAAACGCTACTTAAGAAAGTGGAAAAGATGTAGCCCAAGTGTTTACAAATAATTCACCATACTTAGATCCCTCATTTGTAGAAGAACAAAGAAGCAGTCGCATATCTAGTAGGGAAGGCATCGTAGCATACCATAAGGACCAGAGAGGAGAGTATCTACATACTGATCCAAATGGATCCTAGAATACTCTCTAAGTCTTGAAATCTTCTTAAAATTGTTTAAAAAACCAAAACAATTTCATGAGAGGAACCTTAAAAAATAGCAGAAAAGACTATCGGCAGCCAAAATTATGAAGAAACAATGAAAAAATGGGTTATCGACAACTTTGTATAGTAGCCATTAGATCTGGCCGATCAACGGTCCAGATCTGATCGACAAATCACAAATCGGCGGTGACAGGTGGAGGAAATCAGAGCGCACCACATAAAAGTTGTGATGGTGATCAACGGAGTCAATGAGGACCGTCGATCAAGCATGCAGATCGACAGCCCATATTGCATCAGAGAATCACTATCGGATATTACAAGAGCACTTACAATGCCCCAGGGTTATCGTGACATGCAATTGCGATCAATCGCATCGCAATATCGTAATCGGAGAAAAACAATGGAGTGGGGCTTATACACATGTATATGTGTGATGCGATTAGCCAGACCCGATGGCTATATAAACATTGTTGCATAAGATTTGAGATCCACCGAAAGGCATTTTTTAATGTATTTTCACATATTTCATTATTTAACAAAATACAAAGAAAAAGCGCCGATGTGATAAAATTCAGACCCAAAGGGGTTTGGGAATGAAATTACATAATATTTGAAATCCATTAGAAGCCATTGTTGCGGTATTTTAACAGTTTTACTTTATTTTTAATACAAAGGGAAATCACGATATAAGCGGGATTTTGGGTGGGCCCAAGGCGATAAGTGGTTTGAGCTGGGCTCCACTGGACCCCATACAATGGCTGCCACTTGTCCAAGATGGGGAGAGAGAAAACCACCCTCATCGTGCAGTTAACCCTCGTATGAAAGAGCTGCCCGAAATGAACCACGACCGTTGGATCTGGATCTCCGAAATCAATGGTGGAGATACTATATCGATATACAGGTAGATTCGATAAGAGTTATAAGGCGAATTCAGAATGTTTGAAATCCGATAAATAGTGTTTTGCAGACTTTTCCTATGTTTGAACGCATTTCTCTGTGTAAATAGAGAATGGTCGTTTCAGGGATTTCAAAGGCCCGATGCATTCACCCATTGAATATTAGGTGGCCACCTCCCCTTAATGCATTATGCAATGATTGTTTAATGCTAGAAGAGGGATTCGAGTGGATATAGGTCAGGAGACAGAAAGCTGTGAAGCAAAAATGAAGAGGCAGAGAAGATTGGCTTTAGAGCCATAGACAGAGAGAAAATAGAAGAGAGTAGTATTGGAGGCAATGCCAAGACAGAGAGAAAAGATAGAGACAGAGAGTGATTGAGAGAGTTTGTGTACTCAGAGAGGCTTGAGAGGTTCAAGCAAACTCTTGTTGTTGTATCTCTTATGTGTTGAGTCTCAAATTGAGCTCATACTGTTGTAAAACTCTGTTTGAAGACATAATATGGAGGTCACCACTAAAGGCTGGACCAAGAGATGTAGCCCAGGAGTATTAGGTGAACTCCTTATTAAATTTGTTGTGTTTATCTGTGTTGTCTATTAGGCTTATTTACTACCTCATTTTATGTGTATTTCGCAATCTTATCGATCCCTTGCATAAAATTACATAGGCAGATCCATGCACATGAGTATGTAATACCTTATTAATTGAAAAGATCTCTTTTCAAATCAGGTTGTATCAGAGCTTTAGGTTGCTAAGGTTAGACAATCTTGTGCTAGACTGTTGAATGCTAACTAGGTCAAAGCTAAAATTAGGAGAAGGGGAATTGGTTGAGGCTAACCCAGAAATTGGTAGAGTCTATCCTAAGAGGAAAATGATAGAAGAAATTCCCTTGGAATCAGACTCTCAGTTCATGGACAGTTTCATGACCATGAGAGCCATGGTAGAAGAGATGTATCGAGAATTTAAGAAGGGTCAAAGTGAAGATTTTTCAACCTCCAAACAAGACAAAGGAACCGAGGAACCTCTTCTAGATGGCCATTCTAAAGGTAAATGGAAAGGAAAAGAGCCTCCTCTAACAACACCTTCTGATAGTCATGAAAATAAAAAGAAGAAAACATCTTTGATTAAGTTAGATGTTAAATTTGATTTGCCAATATATGATCGAGAATTAAATGCAGAGAAGCTAGATAACTAGATTAGACAGATTGATGTGTATTGTAGGGTGTAGAATATTGATTGAGACAGGAGTAAAATTCAGCTGGCCAGCCTACGCCTTGGAGGAACTGCCTTGGTATGGTGGGAAGGTAGGACACAATCTGACTTGAGGAAGTGTGGTAAAATTCTTTCTATCTATAGTGAATTTGTTTATGCCATTAAAAAACAATTTTAACCACTAGCTTATATGCAGCAAGCTATGATGAGTTGGCAAACTATTCTCAAATTAAAAGGGAAAAATGTACAAAGCTATACCCAGGAATTTAGAAAAAGAGCTTTAAATCTAGGCATTTCCTTAGACTCACCTTAATCTTTGGTGAAGTATATGGGTGGTCTGCACAGTTATTTGAGGCACACCATTCTCATGTTTAACACTACTAGCATAGATGAGGTATCTATTCGAGATACACATCTAGAGGCTAGAGGCAAGAATGTGAACCCAGAGATTGGGGGATCATCAAAACCCACGGCAAGCAAGAAGAAGCAAAAGAGGAAGCAGAAATGGAAAGGGAGGAAGGAAAATGTTGTACAGAAGGGCGAACCTTCTTGCACTCACTACAAGAAGGATGGGCATGATGATGAACATTGTTGGTATTTGCATCTGGAGCTAAAACCCAAGAAGTTCGATGGCAATAAGAAGAAGGTTGCTACTGCTGTACAAAAGGATTTGGGTTCAGACTCAGGTAATGAAACAACAACCACAACTACAGGTATAAAAGGTAACAATTCTGAAGTATCTACTAGTAATTCTGTGCAAACTAGTGATAGTGAAGAAAATGAGAGGAAAAGACATGAGCTTTTTCATATCAGAGTTATTTCCAAGCATCAAAAGATTGATACCTTATTTGATAGTGGCTCACAAGTAAACTTAATTTCTGAAGCAATTGTAAAGAAGCTGGGATTACTAACCACACCTCGCAAGAAGCCATCTCCATTAGGTTGGGTATGTGATAAAGCAATGCTACAAGTGACTAGAAAATGTAAACTTAGATTTTCCATTGGTTCTGCATTTGTAGATGAGGTTGAGTTAGATCTAATTCCCTTGGATATATGTGGTATTGTTTTAGAAAGTCCTTACTTGTGTGATAGAAAATCCAATTTATAAAGAGCTGAAAATAAGTATCAACTCATTAAAGATGGAATAGAATATATTGTAAGAGCTCATAAACACAAGAATAATTATACTCTCATAAAATCAGGGTAGATGAAAAGAATTGTAAATTCATGAAAGCAATTTTTACTGATGGTTGTAAAGGAAAAGAAACCTGATAAAACCAATATATTTGAGGGTTGTGATGATAAATAGAAAGCTGATTTAGAAAAATTTGTTTCGGAATATGATATCCTATTTCAAGAACCTAAAGATCTGCCACCCAAAAGGGAAATTGCACATGATATTCATTTGCATCAAGATGCTCCATTGCCTAACATCAGAATGTACAGGTTATCTGTTTTAGAGAATGCAGAGATCAAGAAGCAAGTACAGGAGCTCCTTGATAAAGGGTTCATAAGACCAAGCACATCACCATGCCGATCTCTAATCGGGTTGGTGAGGGAGAAAGATGGTTCGTGGAGGATGTGCATTGATTACGGAGCACTTAATAAAATAATGATCAAGAATCGTTATCCCCTTCCTTGCATTAATGATCTATTGGATCAGCTGAAAGAAGCTGTTTACTTTTCCAAGTTGGACTTACATAGTGGTTACCATCAAGCGAGAGTAGCAGAGCAAGATGCATGGAAGAATTATTTCAAAATAAAGTAAGCGTTGTATGAATGGCTAGTTATGCCTTTCCACTAAACTAATGCTCTTGCCACTTTCATGAGAGTTATGAATGATGTACTCAGGCCTTTTATTGATGATTTTGTAGTTGTATATCTAGATGACATTCTTTTTTCCAGCAAAACATGGGAAGGAAATTTGAAGCATGTAAAGCAGACTCTAGATGTCTTGAAAAAGGAAAATCTCTATGTTAAGTTATCAAAGTGTGAATTTGGCAAACCATATTTAAATTAATTGGGTCATATTGTAGGGGGTGGTGAATTGAAAATAGATCCGTCTAAGGTTGAAGTCATTGTAAATTGGACTAAACCCAAATCTTCCATAGAAGATAGAAGCTTCGTAGGAGCAGCACAGTATTAGTGAAAGTTTATTGCTGACTTTTCCTTAATTGCATCTCCCTTACATGCTTTAATAGGATTGAACAAGGTGTTTTAGTGGGGAGCAAAACAACATAAATCCTTCGACACCTTGTAAGAAAAAATTAGTACAACACCAGTACTAGCATTACTAAATCTTCAAAGACCATTTTAGATTGAAACAGATGCCAGTTACTTTGCCATGGAAGTAGTGTTGATGCAACATGGTAAACCCATATGTTATCATTTTGAGACATTTAATTCTGCAGTAGTTAATTATCCCACACATGATAAATAATTGTATGCATTAGTGTAGAGTCTGAAAATGTGGAAACATTACCTATTGGGAAAAGAAACAATTATACATACTGACCATCAACCACTTCAATATTTACACTCACAAACTAAATTGTAGCAATCAAGACACTATAGGTGATGGATTTTCTACAGCAGTTTCATCTAGCCATCAGGTATAAGAAAGGCATACACAATAAAGTTTCAGACATGTTATCGAGACCAATTATAAATGCATCTACTATACTTAAGCATACCTCAATATTGCATGAAAGATACATTGAACAATATGCTCAAGATATATATTTTAAAGATGTATATGCAACTTTAAGTCATGGGAAACAAGTAGAAGAATTGGATTATCATGTTGAGGACCAACTCTTGTATCATTTTGGAAAGCTATGCATTCCATAGACTAAAAGAATTAACATAATTTAGGAAGCACATACTTCTCTAATATCAGGTCATTTTGGTGTAAGTAAAATAGTTGCACAACTACAAGGATCTGTTATTGGCCAAAAATGCATGAAACAGTTTCTAGATATATTAAAGGGTGTACCATGTGTGCTAAAAGCAATCTCAGCAATAGAAAACTAGGCCTGTACACTCCACTTCCAGTTCCTTCTCATCCTTGGGAAAGTGTTTCCATGGACTTTGTTAGGGGGTTTCCAAAATCTAGAAAAGGTCATGGCTATTTATATGTTATTCTGGACAGGTTCAACAAAATGTGTATTTTAATACCTTGTAACAAACAGATTATAGCTGAAGAAATAGCAAAATTGTTCTTTCAGCATGTCTGGGTGCATTTTGGGTTACCCAATTCCATAGTATTTGATTGAGATTCCCGATTTGTTGGGAAGTTTTGGTCAAGTCTGTGGGAATTAATGGACACCAGACTAAAGAAGAGCATAGCCTTTCATCCACAAATAGATGGCCAAACAGAGGTGGTCAACAGGACAGTGATCCAGTTGCTCAGGGGTTATTGCAGCAAGCATCCCAAGCTTTGGGATGAGAATTTGTGTTATGTGCAACATGATTACAACTGTGCTAAACATTCTTCTACATAAATATCTCCTTTCGAGACATGTTTTGGTTTTATACCAAGGTCTCCCTTGGATTTTTTCTTTGAAAAAGACATAGCAGTTGATGGACACAGCGATGTGGACAAAGAAACCAGGTTCATTGAAAAGACCCAAGAAATTGACTAGGAAGTGCAGGAACAGCTGGAAAAGAGCCAAGACAAGTACAAGGCAAGGCATGATAAGCATCGGATGGAGCATAGCTTCCATGTTGGTAATCAAGTCTAGCTGTATATCAGAAAGGACAGAATGCAAGGTGAAGGAAAGAAGCTAAAGCCAATAAGGTATGGGCCTTTCAAGATACTTGAGAAAATTCAAGACTGTTTGAACCTTCATTAATTGAATATCTTGAAGAGCATAGTCAATTGCCTTCTATTGATGATTTGTTGCCTGAATATCTCAATGAGTTGCAGGAAGATATAGTTCTAGACAGGAATGTGAGAACCACGTGCATAGGGGATGTCAAGTACCTAAGAATTGGACTCAAAGGTTCAAAACCCAATAGTGCAAAATGGATTGAGACTGGGCAAGTGAGGAAGTTGTATCCTCACTTAAGCGATGCTTGAAAACCAAATTTTGGTGGTCCAAAAGCCTTTTTAGTGGGAAGTCATGATCGAAATGGATCCTAGAATACTCTCTAAGTCTTGAAATCTTCTTAAAATCGTTTAGAAAACCAAAACAATCACATGAGAGGAACCTTCAAAAATAGCGAAAAACACTATTGGTAGAAAAAATTATGAAGAAACAATGAAAAAATGGGTTATCGGAAACTTTGCATAGTAGCCGTCACATCTTGCCGATCAACAGTCCAGATCTTATCGGAAAATCATAAATCGGTGGTGACAAGCAGAGGAAATCGGAGTGTACCACATAAAACTTGCAACCGCATAGATTGACGGCCCATGTTGCATCACATAATTGCTATCGGAGATTACAAGAGTGCTTACAACGACTCGAGGTTATCGTGACATACGATTACGATCAATCGAATTGCGATATTGCAATCAGAGAAACAAAATGGAGTGGGACTCATACACATGTATATGCGCGATGCGATTAGCTGGACCCGATGGTTGTATAAACATTGTTGCATAAGATTTGAGATCCGCTGAAAGGCATTTTTAATGTATTTCCGCATATTTCGTTATTTAAAGAAATACAAAGAAACAACATCGATGCGATAAAACTCAGACACGAAGGGGTTTGGGAATGAAATTACATAATATTTGAAATCCATCATAAGCCATTTTTGTGGTATTTTCATAGTTTTAATGTATTTTTAATACAAAGGGAAATCACGATATAAGCGGGACTTTGGGTTGGCCCAAGGTGGTAAGTCATTTGGGCCCAGCTCCACCTGATCCCATACAATGGTTGCCACATTTCTAGGTTGGGGAGAGAGAAAACCACCCTCATCAAGAGGTTAACCTTCGTATGAAAGAGCTGCCAGAAATGAACCACGACTGTTGGATCTGGATCTTCCAAATCAACGGTGGAGATACTAAATTGATATACAGTTAGATTCGATAAGAGTTATAAGGAGAATTCAGAAAGTTTGAAGTCTGATAAACATTGTTTGGTGTAATTTTCCTGTGTTTGAATGCATTTCTCTATGTAAAGAGAGAATGGTCATTTCAGGGATTTCAAAGACCCGATGGACTCACCCGTTGCAGATTAGGTGGCCACCTTCCCTTAATGCGTTATGCAATGATTGTTTAACGCTAGAAGAGGGATTCGAGCAGACAGAGACCGGGAGACAGAAAGCCGAGAAGCGAAATGAACAGGCGGAGTAGATTGGCTTTAAAGCCACATATAGAGAGCAAATAGAAGTAGGTATTATTGAATGCAGTGCCAAGACAGAGAGCAAAGATAGAGATAGAGAGTGATTGAGAGAATCTGTGTACTCAGAGAGGCTTGAGAAGTTCAATCAAACTCTTGTTGTATCTATTATGTGTTGAGTCTCAAATTAAGCTCATACTATTGTAAAACTTTGTTTGAAGACATAATAGTGAGGTCACCACTGAAGGTTGGACCAGGAGACGTAGCCATGAGTATTGGGTGAACTCCTTATTAAATTTGTTGTGTTTATGGGTGTTGTCTATTATGCTTCTTTACTACTTCATTGTCTATGTATTTCACAATCTTATCGATCCATTGCATAAAATAACATAGGAAAATCCATGTACATGAGTCTCTAATACCTTATTAATTGAAAAGATCTCATTTTCAGATCACATACAGATTTATGAAATGAATAGTGACATTCCATAGCATTGAATTTTGAAAGGATCTATCACATGCAATGCATGGAGTGGGTTGGCCATGCGACCCCTTCCTCTTAAATGCAGTGGATGGTAGTGTAGTGGGCTAGACACCCCATTCCTCCCTTTTAAATGTAGTGTGAGACAGAGGGGTAGTAGGCTCGGTGAGCCCCAAACTCATTTATATCTTCAACAACCACGATAATCAAGTGACTTCTATCCTTATCCTAAATGTATTGTGATGAATTTTCTAGCTTCACTTCCCCCCCTTTAGGCCAGGTTACATAGAGATAGATGTCAATGTCATGACAACCCATGTCAGCGAGGAAATTGGCAGTTTTGTTACTTATTCAATGAGAATGTGAGGCAATAATATAATGGGTTGAATGGATCAATTTCTGAATGTATAATATCAAATTCTCAAGTGTCCCACCCTTGGAATATTATCTAATGCAACAAGGGCGAGGTGGTGGATTTATTTTGTTTAATATCGAGCTCGTAGAGAAAAAAAACCCTAAATCAAACATTAAATTTAAAAAACTTGCAATAGGAGATCCCCTATGACTTTGGTACCTAATTGGTATGTATAATAAAAAATTAAACACAACTATGACCAAATGATTGCAAAACAATATTTTCTTTTCGCTTTGGTCTGATCAGTAGCTAGTCGGGGGTGAGGTTGAATACACTGGTCAATAAATATATCGAGAACCTGACCTCGTAGGTCCCACCTAAGGCAAAGGGTTGGGACTTCTCTAAATCCTGACTATGCTAACTGAGGTCAACCCCAATTGACTAACTTTGAATCTGGAGGTTAGTCCAATACCTAGTCAAGTTTCAGAACTGGTCGGGGTTAGGGTTAAATACTCCATGCAAAAAATATGTCAAGCTCTGAAGTACATTGAATGAGGTCATCCATGACTATCCTAAATTCGAATCTGGTCATTATCTTCTCTGTTTTGGGGCTTTTCTAGGGCAACCTACATCCAACCTCAACAATAATTTCTCTATATGTTAAACAGGATTTTTACCATTTTTGGATGTGTTCCTTTGGGGTTAGACACACCATCCTATAGTTGAGGAATAAAATCATTTCATTGTAGCTTCCAAACCTTCAAACGAATATAGTGCCTTTGACCTAGGTGAATTTCCTCAATACTGATGCTCAAATTCCTTCGTTGATAATTATTCAAACTTCTTGGTCAATAATATTCACTAATTATCATTCCCAGGCCAAAGCTCCATACATAAATCTTACACCATGTAACATGCCATTGAAATATATTCCGCCCATTTGGGAATTAATATATTAGACTAGCAAATTAATTGGCATCAATCTCATTCTTCAATAAAGACCTCAAGACTTGAAATATCTCCCCTAATCAATTATTCAAATGTTGTTGAGACCTCAGTTAATTGGGACATGACACCATATTTTAATTATTGAATTCACCATTCACCTCACCCAACAATTTTTAAAACTTCTTCACAAGACTCTCATCTCCTTTCACTAGTTGAATCCTCTAGGAATTATAACACACACAACATAGAATATCACAAAAGAGGATTATTGAGGCATTTACACAAAATATTACTATAAATGTACAAATAGAAACATGAGGGAACTTAATTATTCTGACTTTCTGTTTAAAAAATTTACATAACATAAATAATTTTTAGGAATACCTGTTTTCCTTCACAAGCTCTCTCCCACTCTGGGTTCAAAACAATTTGAAGATACACACATAAATGCTAAAAACTGCCTAGGATATTTCATAACATAATGAAAACTATTTTCACATATGTCTCAATTCTAAACTAATTGATTACATTTAAAGAGGCCTAATTTCCCAAAAAACATGAATTCATTCAACAAACCAAAATCTTTCTAATAAGGGATTCCTATGGAATCGACACCCTTGGCTCTACACTAAAATTTTACTAGTCATAATCTATACAAGTTTACAATTGGAGGGGAAATTATTTCCCCTTTGAAAATTTTAGGATCCCCTTTCAGGATCTTAATCAAAGTGGGATATCTATGGATGAATCTCTTGCATCAAACTTCCGAGGTGGAAAAATAATATCACCTCCTGATCATATGCCTTATGTATCCCAAACTTTATATTGTTATTGAGTTCTTACTCTCATGTCTTGTTGCATGGCTTTTGTCGTCTACCACTTGCCAAGATCCCAATATTTACTATACATCTCTCTCCCTTCCTTGTTTATGTAGCTTTTTCCATTCATTTCTAGTCTACTACAAACTATCCTTCTCCCTCCAATATATGTCCTTGGAGAAACTTTCTTCTTCAACCTCCTTATTTCTCCAATGCTTATGTCTAGCTTGTCCTTTGGTTTGTACATACTTGGTAATTGTTTCTACTCCTTCATTGAATTGTACTATTGTTGTTCCTTACTAGCTATTGTTACCTCTCTCTTTGTCGAATCTCATACACATGAACCTCCGAAGGCTGATTTTTTTGATGTCATCACTCCCTTCATTCTCTTATAGTATTTTTGAATTAATTATGTTGCGATCGTGTTCTATTGTCTTGGTTTCCGTGACTCATCTTCTTTAGTGTTCAATTTATTCATTTGTTGTACTAAGATGTTAATACTATAAACTTGCTTGACCTTCAAACAATCAATGAGTTTAATAAACATTTCTTCTCTTGCCTCGGTAAACACAGGCTTCCTTAATCGTCCGTCAATAATTTCTCTGTCCACTGTTGTATGGCATTCATCTTGGCCTTCTTTTTGAAACAATGTTGGCTCATTCCCTATCAGAATGAAATTCTTGTTTTTAGTTCCTTAAGGAAGCATTTCTTCTCCTCCCTTCTTCTCCATCACAGTTGTAGATGATCGCCCTTCACCATGTACAAGATAGTCGATAATCATACGTGAAATGTCAGGTTCAAAACCATAAAAATATTTGATCTCGTTTAATACCTTTTTCAACATCCCATTCTGTTGATTTGAACTATCCAAGGAGCTCATGAGACTTCTACAAAGTCCCTCATCTTCCTTATGAGACAAACTTGTCTCATCCTCCTACATTGTTGTTAATAGTTCCTTCCTTGATGAGCAGCCCTCATATTCCCCTCTTGTGCATCAAAATATTTAGAGGCTTTACTTACCCTAGTTACTTCCTTCTTGTACCCTTTCCTAATTTTTTGGGTAACCAACCAATCCTATATATACTTTAAATCCTCTTCAAACTCTAATAACCTAGCGTCTGCATGAATTCCTTCTTATTTTGTGGGATTGTATTCAACACCCTTTATAATTTTCATCTTATTCTCATTCTCCCTTGGAGAAATCTAGTCATGCTCTTGGATTTTAAAAGGCGGTGATGCCTCATCCCTTTCCTCTGTAGTAGATTTTTGGCTCTCCTCTTCACTCACACTTATTATGACAACATAAAATAATTTCCCTCCTTCCTGATTTGTACATAAACAAGTTGATCAATTCTAAAAGAGAGACTCTTAAGCCTTCATTGTTCGTTCTAGTACCATCTCCATATTTTGACTTATTTAACAATGTATGAGACCTTTAGCTAGTCCTATCTTTACTCCTTCATCATTGTCACTAGAAAAACATGAATCCACACACAACTTGTTAATTTAGAAAATGAAATGCTTTCTAGCCTCATGCTTTATCACCTCCTCCTTCTTTGGACCTTTTGGGAATCCCTTCCCCTTTATCTCTAAGGAGCGGTCCTTCTTTCGGTTCACTATAACTGCTCCTTCCTTAGGCTCAACTTCTCTAGGATCTTCTTCTTCCATCCATGATTTCATAAGAGGCCTCATCCTTCTTTTCCCTATCTATCTATTTTTTGGGGATTTCTTCTTAAAATCCTTGTGTCATATAGGTAATTTGGATTTTTTTATGATGTCCCACATTTGTTTCAAGACTTCTTCTCTCTTTTTTAGGGGTTGTATTATGATGTTGAGTCACTCCTTTAACTCAAAAATCTCTGTGTCATATTCTTGTTTATTCCTTTTGCCTTGGTTTTATTTGATTCCTTCAATGTGGCTTTCAATTAAACCCTTAGCATGACCAACAATGGTCATTTCTTTCTCCATGAACTTTTCCATGCTCAACGTCAGATGCAACCTAGCCCTGTGACAAGCCTCACCTCACTTGTTACCTGAAAACATCACCTCACCCTAGCTATTGGTGTTTTTGTTGTTCTCTCCATTGGAACCTCTTGAGTACTGCATGCTCTTCTAATTGTTTCCCTACTGCTCACCTCTTGATAAGTTTCTTGTTCTTTCCTCCTCTCCCTAGGGACTTCATTTGTGCCCTCCTCTTTCCAACCTTAGAAAGAAACTTCAAGTGAACCCTCTCTACTATAATAATTTCTTTATGCAATAGTCCTTTACCATTATGTATGAAATATACAGATTCACGTCATATCTAGCAGCATGGGCCACTACCTACAATTTTTCATTTCCTTTCCAACTATGTTAAAGATTAAAGACTAAATTTACTTCACTAATTCTTCAATTATGAGATTTCAATCCCAGTCTCCTTAGTATTACTTTTGATAATTCTTATTTCAATATTTTCCTGTGTGTGATCTCCTCAATCCTCAATTTCTCATTTTTATTTCAATCATGATTTCATAGAATGAATACACTATTAATTATAAGCTATAAATTTTATTACCTTTCTCTCGACTCCAAGAAAGCAACTCAGCTCTGGTTCTTCTAATGAGTGAATCTTGTGGTATAACACAACTTGATGCTCCGAAGGCAAGGAAACATATTAATTTTGTTTAATACAAAACTCATAGAGACAACAAATCATAAATCAGATGTAAAATATGAAATACCTACAAATAGAGATTACCCTAGCACGTTTATGCCACATTTATACCTAATTTGTATATATAATAACAAATTAAACCCAACTATGACCAAATGTCTATAGAAAAAATTGTTTCTTTGGTTTGACAAATAGCTAGTCAGAGTTGGGTATGAATACAACACTAGCAAAACATGTCAAAGACCTAACCTCGTGGATTCCACCTAAGGTCAGGGGATGAGACTTCTTTATTTCTCCACTACATCGGTTGAGGTCAACCCTAACTAACTAACTTTGAATTTTATGGTTGGGCCCACACTTAGTTAGGTTTTAGAACTGGTTGGGGTCAGGATTAGATACTAACTACCAAAAAAATGTTAAGGGCACAACTACATTGACTAAGGTTAGCCTCGACTACCCTACTTTGAATCTGCTCAAGTTCTTCTCTCACATAGGGATTGTCTAGTGCAACCTTTAGCAAACCCTAACAAGAATTTCTCCATAGATTAAGTAGGATCCTTACATTTACTGAATAAGTTCCTTTGAGGTTATATGCACCTTCCTACAACTAATGAATCAAACCCTTTCAATGTAGCTTCCAAACCTCCAAACAAATTTGGTCCCTCTCAACTAGGTGCATTTCTTCAAGACTCGTGCTCAAATTCCTTCATTGATAATTACATGAACTTCTTGGTCAGTAATATATTGACCTATAATCATTCTAGGGAAATGGATCCATCTTGAACTCATACTCCATGTAGTGTGCCATCAAACTCTATTTTCTTTGTTTCAGAATGAACAAATTACACAAGAGAATTGACCTTTAGAATTGAATTTGCTCCATTAAAAGATTATTCAAATAGTTTTGATCCCTCGGCTAATAGGTACATGCCATCATACTTTGACCATCAAATACATTGTTCACCTCACCCATATATCTTTAAAAATTCCTTAGAAGACTGTCATCTCATGTCAATAGTGAAATCCTCTAGTAATTATAACATGGATAACAAAAACTATCACAGAAGAGGAGTATTGAGGCATTTACATAGAATATTACTTAAATGTATAAATACAAACTTGAGGGAATTTAATTATTCTAAATTTGTGTTTATAACATTTAAATAGCTTGCATACTTTGCTAGAATACTCCTTTTCCCTCAAAATCTCTCTCCCACTCTAGGCTCAAAATTGTTTCAAGATACATGCATAAAAGCTAAAGTCAATGTAGAATATTTGACAACTGAATCTAAAATAATTGGACATCTATCCCAATTATAAACTTATTAACTAAATTTTTAAAGGTCTAATTGGCCATAAGGAACCAAGTCATTCAACAAACTAACAACTTGTTAGTCCTAGATTCCTCTCGAATCATTCACTTGGCTCTACACTAAATTTATGCCAATCCTAATTCATACAATATTAGAATTATAGGGAAAGTTATTTCCCCTTCAGAAATTTCAGAATCCCCTTTTGGGATCTTAAAAAAAATGGGATACCTAGGGATGATGCTGTTACTTAACTTTTTATAGGGGATCCATTGATGAGTTTTTGGGTAGTTGTAATGACTAGTTGGGAATCCCCATCTATTTGTAATTTACAATACCCTTCATCAAGGGAACACCTCATACCTTGTTCTAAATCAAGGAATTACACTACGTTGTTGCTTATGATACTATTGTTTGAAGGATACACATTGAATGTATTAATTTACCAGTCATGAAAAATCCAACCATAGTTGGCTAGACTAAGGTTATTTTTGGAAGTTCCATCAAAATTAAGCTTTATAAAACCTAGTGTATGAGGATTGTAATAAGAAGGGGAAGGTTTTTTAGGAATGGGGGACTTAGGGAAAGGGGATAATATCATAGAATGAGATATTTTTAATTTAATTAATATCTTAACCTCATGATGATTTTTTGCAATCATGCTAGAACTAAGTTTATGAGGGTATAGTTTCATGAATATTTTTTTTGATAACTTGCCATACCAAGTATTCATTCTCCTTTTTCTACTCAAAAATACTCTTTTTATGTTCCTTCCATAATTTCCACAAAACAAAATAGAAAACTAGTTTCTATGATCAATTCACCACTAGGTATTTAAACAAACTAAGTTGTCATTACTCTCATGTCTCCACTAGCCTGTTAGAGTTATGATCTAGATGGCTAAAGGGGAGTAAAATATGTTATCAAATAGACACAACAAAAAGGAAGATATTCAAGATATGGTCCATAGCCTCTTCTTGGTTCCAAGATAGTTTGCACAGAGAGGGCCCCTGAAATCATTATTTCCATAATTGTTCCAACATGAGCACCTTCCATATCTCTATCAATCACGTGAATTGGGAGACCTTACACAAAAAACCATTTCACCTAATTTTTAGCCTAAGAGAATCTATGGGGAGATTTTACGACTAGATAGCAAGGAATAGGCCTCCTTAAGCATGGACATCCCTTTCATTATCTATGTCCTGAGGAATGAGGATTTTATAACTTTACAACTCTTGAGTTAATTAAGTGGTATAAGTAGTCAAGACTGGATGTTATGGTCAACCATGCTTTGTTTTCCATTCATGCCATAGTGTAGAATCCTTAGTGGGTATCAAAAAATATTAGATATATGTGCTAGTGGTTCAAAGTGAATGATTCCATCTCTCCAATATCTATCAGGTTCCCAAGACATGGTAGCTGTTGCTAGGAATATTTCTAGAAGAAATTAGTTTTTCTATTCATAATCTTCGAGAAGGCATGATTCTTAATTATACTTTGGTTTTCCTGAGCTAATTTCCTAATAGAGGAACTAAATTGGTACATTGTAGCTTGTATCTATTCTGAATGCAAGGAGGAATGGCTTCATTTATTATCCCATATCTATTTCCATCGATCCTATACTCTCTAAGACACCTCCACATAATTTTTCACCTAGGGTTTCATTTAAAATGTTTTGATACCGCAAGCCTAATCCCTCAACCAACATGGGAATACGCAACTTCACCCAAGCCATAAGCAATCATTTCTTGGATTTCTTTGCACCTTTCTAGAGAAAGTCTTGGTGAACGGAAATGATAGTCTTGAAGCTAATTTTTGGGGTTGCTAGTGCTAATAACTAGTACACAAGATGATTTTAGAGAACTAGCTTGAGAAGACTTATTTGTCCTTCTAAGTTTAGAGATCAAAATGCCTAGCTATTGAGCTTGTTAGCAATCTTTCGTGTGATTCCTTACTGGTACATTTCTTCCAAGGAAATGTGAATGAAAGGGTCTCCCAAGCATTTAGCACGAAGGCTACTTATTTGAAAATCCAAGAGTCGAAATTGATGTCCTTCGACTATTACATTTCTATTAAGGAATAAGACATTATATTTTTCCTCGTTTATCATTGTACTAGAGGTTGATATAAAGTATTTGAGGATGGATTTAAGGTGAAATTCTCCCACATTAAGGATAGGAAGAAGAACATAATATCATTGGAAAATTGATTATGCGTAATTGGAAAATCATTCCCAAATATACAAATACCATTAATGATGCCCTAATGACTTACATCTCTGGGATATCTACCCATCCACTTAGATATCAAGATAAATAGAAAAGGAGATATAGGATCACCCTTACTGAGGCCACAAGATGGTTTGGTAATGGAGTAAAATGCGGTACAAATTAGTGACTTGTTCCAGGAAATCCATTGGAGTGAAAGACCAAAGGATGAACTACTGGGAAAAGATAATCCAAAATTTAATATATTATGAGTTTTAGAGGTTTGGGAATAATCACAATACCAACCCATTTTATATATCGTTAAAGAGTGAATAACCTCATGGGCATAACAAATCCCTTTGATGATTTTTCATGCTTCCACATAGCCTTCTTTCCTCAGAGAAATAATTATGTTTAATAAGGAATTAAGTTGATTCAAAATAATATAGGATATAATTTTCTAAACAACATTACAAAGGGTGGTGGTGAATAATCCACTTGGTTTATAAACTTTACCGGTTTTAGTAATTAAGTTAATTAAATTAGCATTATGTGCTAGCCATACCTATTTAAAGCATCCATATTCTTCACCAATGCCATGCACCTCAGGTCTAATAAATAACTAGCATGATTTGAAGAAGTTTGTTGTAAATCCATCAGTATGTGAGGTATTATTGTTAGGCATCACCATAACCAACCCTTATACCCCGTTAAAGGAGTTTTCCCATAGAAATTCCTCCCTCTAGTATAGATGAATGAGGTCAGGACTATGTACATTGATGTGATGAACAATAGCTTCCTTGTTGGGAGTCATATTTATAATCATGTTGTGATAATATGATAAAGTTTCTTATTCAAAATCCTCATGTTTTACTAATCATTATGCATCACGAGAGGAGAGGGAGAAAATGCTATTATGATGATGATGTTTAATCATCTATTTATGAAAAAAATTGGAGTTATGCTCTTCTTCACTCAACCATTTCACCCAATATTTTTTCTTCCAAGAAATATCCTGCTATTTTCATCACTACTAAATTTTATTAATAAATTTCCATTCTTCCATGATTAAAGCCTATAAGCACCCTTCCAATATCATTCATTGTTGTATCTATTGCATGCATGTTTCCAGTGCCTTTTTTTCTATGGCTATGTGGCTTAAATCCTTGCAATTCCACTCCTTAAGGTTAAAGTTGAATTCCTTGAGTTTGATCTAGATAGTGTGCATAAATTCCAATCTTGGACTTTTGTTTCCTTCCACCAATTCTTTCTTTACATATGTTTGAAATATGGAAGGAATTCATACTTGGAATCAAATTCAAGCTTCCTCCTTCTCCTAGATTCTTAGCTCTAGCTCCAACACCAATTTTTATAAGTGGAACCTACAAATAATCATGAAATCATCCAAAACAAGAAAGAGAACCAAAACATACAAATATCATATAAAAACAACTATAAATAAGAAGCCAAGGATTAATGTTCTACATATGCATAAATAATACATATGTATAGGAGAAACAATCCATTTTTGTGTTAGTAAAAATAGGAAAATATTACAAACCTTATAGGCCTTAGCCTTGTGTATCTCTCCCAGTTATCTTGTCCTTCCTTTTCCACAATAGTAAGCCTTCAATCATGCCTCAAGCACATGGATGAATTATGGACGTCTAGACACAAATGAGACACATAAGGGCATAATTTGGAGTGAGGTATGTTCTAGGAGATGAGAGATAAGACCTCAATATTAGGATTTTGAGATATAATCTAGTGCTAAATGGTTAAAACCGCTTTCAAATCTTCTAGAGAGAGAAACTTTAAAATTAATTTTTTTATGTCTTACTCATTTCTTGTTATAATCACACATTTTTAGAAACAAAACTACATTGGTAGTTAAATTCATGTTCAAACTGTGTCAGCGCAATCTATCTTAAAGGTAAGTGCGATGATCCAAAATAATAACGTTTTTACCGAATGTAATCCAGGATTCTTGGAAATTCTTGGAAGGGGATTCTTTTTTATTTTTGGGGGATGATTTAAAACTTGTGTGAATGGATGATGATTGATTTGTACTCAAGCTCATTTTGTTGAATGTGAAAAAATGGCCTATAAGAAATTTCTCCCTAAAATACAAAGTCAGAAAGTCTAGCTCAAGACTGGAGTTCTTTACCATGTGAAATTTTGGATCAAGAATCAACTTGTTAATATCACCAATTGAGTGTTGTAATACATTATCATCATGATATCACCGTTGAGGTAGGCATACCCATACTCAACATATATCACCGCTAAGGTTGGCATAACCATACTCAACATATAAGCCATTTTAAATTTACAATCATCAAACTCATGCCCATTGATTACATATAGTGGACACGTGCTCAGATGACTTTCTATAGCATCATAGCCATCATACTTTGTAGATATTGTATTCATATTTAAATTGAAACCGAGATGGATAAAACTAGATATAAGGTCTTCTACCTCATCACTCGATAGTACAAATATAACCATGTGAATAGATGTGCACGATTCAAACATGGTAGACACCATATGCTTACTAGTAATGGATGAAAGTTAACATATGCATGTCGAACCCCAGATAATGATAATGGATCTCAAGGTAGTACAACACAATCTATGAGGTGTGAATAAATGAGTTGAAGTTGAACACCACATAAAATCTATCAGTCGAAGGCCAATGATAAGAACATTATGTCAAAAGTGAGGAGACATGTCATTGAGGTATGCAATTTCTAAGGCACTAAAGGGAGTTTCTAGGTCAACTTCCAACATAATTTTCTTAGGTCAATAGGAAGAAACCCATCACAAGAGGGACTTAATGTATCCCCTATCAACGACATGAAATGGGTATCAAGATCTGAGATAGAATGTGATGAATGAGAGCTAGTTCATGGGCGATAACAGAAAATAAGCCTTAAGGTATTGTAGCATATGCCAACTTAGGGTGGAATTTATCTTGAATATATGAGAGACACTTTGATGGAGTTCATAACATTAACTCAAAATCCCATCATGAAGGCTTTCAATAACATGTGATCAAAAGAGAGGCAAGTGGATTCCCCAACCTAAAGTAATCAGAAAGGTGAAAGGGTGTGATGTTTAAGAGTGAATGGCTGTGACAAACAGGTTTCATGTATTATTTCCCAAATTTTCCCACCATTTCTTATAAGTACATCTTTATTTTTGACAATCTTGATGAGGATAACATATGCTTGATCTGTAAGTTCATCCTTTGGATAAATCCTTATGAGTATTTTTAAAAAAACCTAATAAGGAGTGGTTTGATTTCATCATGCTTACCGATTCCTACACTGTTTATGTTTTTACGAGTTTAGTGAAGGTGTAACTCGACTTATTTTTCATATTTAGAGAGCTTGAAAAAGAGGTGGAAAAAAACTCCAAGAGGTTCCTTTTCATAAATTTAGTCCCTTACGCCCAAAGAGGCACAACAAATACCTCGGAGAAACTTTTAGCCATGTTTGACTAAAGATCTCCTTTTTCATAAATATTCCATACAGTGTGAAAAAAGGTTAAACTTGTAGTGGCAATATGTCCTTTCATTTACTTTAACAAGTTCGAAAGAGAGAAGTGGTTGGTAATATTTTCATATTTTGTAAGTCTAAAAATACCTTAAAGGAAACTCATCCTAAAGGAATGAGTGGTATAAAGCGTAAAAATTGGTTTGGGTCATGATGGAACTCATCAAGACATGTAGAGGTCAACAGGAAGGCTAATAAGACCACTCATCATAACAATTTCTCCAGGAAAGGGTAAAACACCAAGTGAAAGTGAATAACTCGAATATCATATGGTGATGACGGAATGTGAAAACCAAGGCTCAGATTGTAGAAAAAGGTTGATAAATAGTGGCAATCACAAGGGATAAAGTGTGGAATCCTTCCAGAGGGTTGCTTTTTTGTAAGTTTTATCAAGCTCGAAAAAGTGACAAAAGTATACTCAGTAATGTATTCTCGTGTATTTACGAGCATAAGAAGGAAGAAATAATAAGCTTGATAACATATTCTCTTATATTTACAAATACGATAAATAACAACTAGTAAGTTTACAATGGAATAGGTTTCAGTTTTTACAACAAACTTGGAACAAGGAAAAACTATTCTTGATATAAGTACATTTTCCCCAACATAATGATGGAGGCATGGCCCCCCAACATCGTTTCAGCTACCAACTCTTCTCATAGAATCATAAAATGATAATTGTTGGTAGAGATATATTCACCTGGAAGGAATGAAATGGATCATGTGATAGGATGAAACAAAGGTGATACAGAAACATAACTAATTTCATAGCCTTCTTTCATGTTTTCCTGAGCTTGAGACATAGGAGGAACTATGTTCATGGTGACTTGCTTCATTTTTTAATTAGATTGAAAAAATAGAATAACTATGCTTTGGGGACCTGTTTCATTTTTTAATGAGCTTGACATAGTAAAACAATAATGCTTAAAGCACCTTATTTCATGCTTTAATGATCTTGATACATGAAAAGTAACTCTACTCGTGTAACCTTGTTTCATTTTTTAACGAGATTTTCATAAGAGAAGGAACTATTCTTATGGAACATTTACCATGGCCCCCAAGAGGACATGTATTCTAGGAGGTTTACATTAGATGGAAGAACAATGCACTCGAAGGAACCAAGAGATCTATTGGAAATATCACCAAAGCCCCTAGGAAATGATTCACTATTGCACCTATGGGATCCATATCAGAATAAGCCAATCAAACAATGAAAGGATATTCTTGATCGATAGATGCACGCATGGGATATGTTACCACATAATTAACCTAAGGTGGGGGAGATACTACTTTCATATTTGGAACATTTACGGAAGTTGGATGATTGGAAGGCAAATAAGGACTAACGAAAGAAATATGGTCAATAGCCACAATTTTTCCATCATTTGGGAAAGACATCACTCAAAAGGTGTAAACATGACAATGTTCATGGAATGAACATAATCTCTCCCCAAGAGAAAATTGAAATCTAAGGGGCGTAGGACTATCATAACGTCAACATATACAATCTTTCCTTCCATGGTAATAAGCAATTGAGGAAGGATCCCTAAAGTTTGACTAGTTATTTTGTTAAAAGATAAAAAATGTTCGGTAACTGACACAAGATTAGGGTAACCCAAAGACTATGAAGAAATCAAGGGTAAAATGATAACAAAATCACCCTCTTCAATGAGAATGCAATATATATTGTTATAAAAAGAGTTGAACTTGAATTGTAAAGGCGTATAAGAAGGGAGACGAGGTTATGCCAATTGATTCAAATAAAAGGAAATGACCTAATTTCTTACAAGGGATTTCATGCAAATGGGATAAATTCCCCCTTTTTTGACATGATGTAATGTAACAAGAAGAACTTGAGTGGTATGAATGTCACTCACTAAGGGTAGAGTGGGATCAACTGAAGGTGGAATCCATTTGACATCTTTCTTTTCCAATGGCTAGTTGGAAACAAAGTCATGGGATTCATGTTTAGAGAGAGTGAGATTGACTATAATCGGGTCAATCACTTCAACACCTAATGAGGGATTGGGGGAAAACTTATGGTATCTAGTTAGAAGTCGTTGCTGAAAAGAAGCAAGGTTTTCCAACGCTTTGGATGCTTCATCTATATGAGGGAAAAGGTGAATTGGATGATTCCCTTCACAGAAACTGCAAGGAAACTTAACTTTACCCTTTTTCCCATCAACGTTATGATTACTAGTTGACGGATTGTCACAAGAATGATCTCTAAAGACTGATGGCAAAGGTTGATTTGGTCCTATGGACCACCCTTCTAATATATATGGGATTCTAGGAAATCTCTAAGATGATGGCAACCCTTAAAATACATGCAAAGGGATCTAACTTTACGAGGCTTATTGGAAGGTTCCTTTACATTAGTTCCATTCATAGAAATGGTTTCTTGGTTTATCCCTTACTTATTTTCCTTCTTCTTCTTATTTTCTTGCTTATTAGAATTAATACTTTCACAAGGAAAGGAAGAAGAAAGGGTGGAAGAGAAATTGGGAAAGGAAGGAAAAGGGTCAACTTGGGGTTGATGTTTTTTAGGAGGATTACTTATTTTCGAAGCAGCTTGAGCATTTGAAACCAAAGAGGTCGAAAACAACCAAATTGGTAAACTTATGGTAAATATGGGAAAGGACAATGTAGCCATATAAACAACACCAATATTTCCAAGAGAAGGAGAAGGATCAAGATTCCCATTACTCCTGCTCCATTGACTAGCATATTTTAGAAATATTGCCATTAGATTTAGCCTAAGGTATACTAAGGATTAAAAAATGAATTAACTACTTGATTTTGAAAATTAAAAACACAAACAAAATAATGAGGGGTAACTAGGCATATAAGGATTATCAAGTCACTTTTAACTACAATATACGGTTAAGTACCTGCAAAAAAGATACTTGAATGATATGTTCGGTGTATCACAAATGACAAGGTGGTAAAATCAATTACCTATGGTAGGTTTACATCCTAATCTGTACTTCAAAAATATACCTAAAGGTACGTGGAAGCGCAATTTGTAGTAGTGTTGTTTAATGTGTAACCATATGATGGGGGCATTCTGATATACTCATTGTACATGGAGCGCCATACTAGATACCAAAATGTATGTGGAATCACATTTTCATATACTCTGATGTACATGGCAAACCAACCATCACCAGGATGTAACACCAAAAAGTAACGAGAAATCCTATATTTAGAGACGCCATAACACATCCTCTTTCCTAGACCACTAAATGTGTCATTAAAGTTTATAATGCTCCTTAGGTTTATTAGTAAATTTTAATGTTTATCTTAATTAAGGTTTCGGTTTCAAGAATCAAAATGAGTCCACTTGAAGCCCTAAAACACAATTAGCATGAAAAAATTAACTACTTTCATCCAATGACGATCTAACTAAAGAAGGAGAGGAGTTTCAAAGAATGATGGAGAAAAAAAGAACTTCCAAACAAGATCTCCAAATTCACTATTCCAATGCAAAGATTCAAAACCCTAATACATGATAAATGACTTTTATTTTTCTTTATTTTTCAATTTTTAAATTCAAATAAACTTGAAATTATGACAAGATTATTGAAGTAAAAACAATTCAAACAGATTTATACTGACATATGAAAAGTTTTTTGTCTTTTTTCGATCGGTCAATAATCAAGTCAAGCTATAAATAATTCAAACTAAAAGATAAAAAAAAGTATTCTCCTACCAAAGCTATCAAACACTCAAATTTCACACAACCAAATGTCTTTACAGAGAACTTAAATAGATTAGATACTTAGAGAAACACTGCTACTAAAGCTAAATTCAGATAAAACATAAAGGAATTCAAAATTTACGGGAATCATCATAGGTCGCATAGCTACACTAGAGATATGCATCGTACTTAACACACAAGAAAACTATAATACATTACACTTAATACATAGAAAAATTGTGAATGAATCCAATCATCACACTTAATACACAAGAAAATTGTGATGCATCTGCACTCAATCACATTTCCTAAGAAGAAAAATGCAATGGGGCTAATTTTGCTTAAAACATTCAAATTAAACTCTAACAAAACTCAAAATCAAGCTTTATTAAGTCCAATAAATGTCTAAATATGACAAATAGAGTCGATTTTGTAGGTCGTAAAAGGACAAGAAAAGAAAACCACTAAGTAACATGTTGTTCCCTAGTATGGTCGCCAACTTGTCTGATGACATAAGCAATCTCCCTATACATAGTGGTTTAATATAGAAGAAACAAAGACAAAATTGCAATGCATTCCTTAGAGATGTTTGAAATATGGAAGGATTACCTACTTTTAATCCGCTGTGAACTTGCTCCTTCTCCTATATTTTTAGCTCCATCTCCAACTCCATTTTCTATAAGTGGAACCTACAAGTCATCCAAAAAAAGAAAGAGAAAAAAACATACAAATATCATATACAAACAACTCTAAACAAGAATTCAATGATTGAGATTCTACATATGTATAAATAATACAATTTTTTTGGAGAAACAATGTTATTTCGTATTAATAAAAGTAGGTAAGTATTACAACCCTTGTAGGAATTGGCCTTTTGAATCTCTCCCAGCTATCTTGTCCTTCCTTTTCAACAATAGAAATCCTTAAATTAGACCTAAAGCATGTGGATGGATTATGGACCTCTACACACAAATGAGTAGCATAAGGGAATAATTCAAATTCTGAAAAAAACAGCTCACACTCTATGGGAGGCAGTGAATTCATAGTGCACATGAGGTGGTTTTGGATTTACCATTATAGGGATTGGATCCACATTAGAGGGAGGTAAGTTCAATGAGATAAGAGATTAGACCTCAATATTAGGACTTCAAGATCTCATCCAACAGTAAATGGTTAGAACCACTTATGAGCCTTCTAGAGAGAGAAAATTTGAAATAATTTTTTATTTTTTACTCATTTCCCACAATCATCACACTTTTTGAGATAGAAATTTGTGTTGGTCAGCATAGTTTTGATGTGTTTAACCTGCGTCAACATAGTCTGTCTTAAATTTAAGTGTGTTGATCCAGAGAAATTTGGTTTTAGTGAATATAATCTGGGATTGTTGGAACTTATGGAAAGGGTATGATTTTGACTTTGTATGGGATGATTGCAAAGTGTGAATGGATGATGATTGATATATATTCAATATCATTTGGTTGAATGTGAAAAAATGGCCTATAGAAAACCACTTGATTCCTCCTTTTTTTTCTCAAAATATTTAATCAGGTTAAAATATCTGATGATGATCTAAAGTTCATCATGATTAAGGGATCAAATTGATTCAAATCACGATACAAATCCTACCTTTTGTATAGGAAAATGAGATATATACATGATTACCAAGAAAGATAACTCCTTATTACTTATATAATGAAAACTACCAAACAATATATGTGCAAAGGAAATCAACTCCTATAAGGTCACTTCAAGGGGGTTCTAAAGGATAGTTATATTGTCGATACTCCCTTTAGCATCCAAAACCATTGTTCCATATCCTTTCTAACATTAATCAACAATCTCCTCAATCTCTTTAATTTATTTTTTTCTTCTCTGTAGGATTAAAACCGAAGGGTTTTACTTGTTCATTTGATCTTTAAGATACCTTTACTTACCCTTGTTGTTGAGGTTGTATATATTCTAAGAGATAATATTCATTCGATAGAGTGCTTGGTGGATGAAAACACCTTTGGTGGTGCAATCACCTAGACAATATTCCCTAGATGCTTTGTAATAGTGTGGATTAAATCTTTACTAGTTCTTCTATGTATTTCCTTTTATTTCCTCAATCATTTGTCCCTTAGCTTTTCCTCTTTTAGTTTTAATACCCAACACCATGGTCGCCGATCCATGCTCATGTTCTCCTACCATTCCTTGGCTCCTTAACTTGAGATAACCTGGTGACATTGTACTTTATGGTTCTCTCAAACGGTGATCAAGTCCTGATTTTCCCACTATTTGAGTATATGTCATAGAATTTTTTCATCTCCACTTAGGGCCCTAGCGTTCTTCTCGAATTTCCATTCCAACCTCCTCATTCAGGGATGGCTTCTCCAAATCTATGTTTATAGCTGAAGCTTCTAGAGTATTGCTTCTTGTACAAGATGTTTCCTATGGAATCTCCACATTTGATCCAAATTCATCATATCTTCAAGAAAATTGATGTTTTCATCCATATTCGAGAGTGAAAAATAATTATTTTCAGCTAAATCATTGGCCTCTCATTGAAAAAAATTATTTTTAGGGTTTCACCTTTTTTTTACTACTTTTTGAAACCATTAATAATTACTTTTTTGTGTTTCCTCCAACAATTTACCTTACTAGATTGGGAATTCTCAGAATAAGTGGTTGTACTCGCGACCACATTAGCAGCATCATAGAACATGCTCATAATCCAAGGGTTGGCATGAGACATCATCATGGTAGGACATTTCAATGGACTTTGGTAGAGGATGGGATATGCTCATGTACACATAGTATGGAAAAGGAGGTATACCAAACCCTCATCATTACTTCTGATATCTTAATAAAAGATCTAATTAAGCTTCTGATTCCTTGGAGAATTTATGGATCCTAAAATTCTTTGGGTAGAAAGAAAAGTCTCCCCAAACTAGGGTTGCTAAGAATTTCTCTCACTAGATTATAACATTCCTCCCAAAATCTCATGAAGAGGCCAAAATTATTAAAAAAAGAACATGAAGACCATTTTTTAAAACTCGGGCCTTGTGTTCTAGGCTAGAAATGATTACCTTAAAAATTCCTTGTCACCCATTTCCAAATCAATTTGTCCTTTGCATTGCTATCTTGTGTAGATCCATTTCACAAGATGCTTCTCAGATGGCCATATCCTAATAAACATAGAAATGAGGGCACGATCTTTCATATATTATCCGTACACTTCCCAATTTGTTGGGTCAAACCACGTATTCAGGGTTTATTGCTACTTTAGGCAACCATCTAATCTTGAAACGAGATTTGCATAGTGATTCAAGAATCAGATTGTGTCGAGTACTTTTGTCAACATTTGTCGCTGCAGATTCACCTACATTGTGTTGGTGTTCATGAGTCACTAATTTTTTGTAGGAGGGGCTCATGCCTCCAACACCCCGTGGCCCCTCATTATTTAAATTTCCTTGTTGGAATGTTAGTTGTCAGTAGTAGATGGTGTATTAAGAAAATTGTGCATAGCCAAACCCTAACAATAGTAGACCACCAAGGTAGACATGACTATAATATTAATAATAATTTAAAATAAATTTATAATTTAGTGAATTTTTATGGTTTATATATATGAATCATCAATTGATGATTATGAAAGTTTACCATCCATAACTTAGGTGGATTGATGTATTTATTTTGGAATAGTATTTAGAACAATTTAATTTAATTATCAATAATTATTAGGTAGATGGTAGAGAATTAACCTCCACGAAACATATTAGAATATTCATAACAATATAGACAAATAAAAGTTGACATTTCTCTCAAAAGTAGTGATGTCCTTTTTTCCATTTTAATTAAATTGATTTAAAAAAAATATATCATTTTAAAATTGTCCTATGAAATGAGTTATGGTTTTTTGAGCATATAGTATTGATAATTGGTGGTATCGCTCCATGATATTATAACAAAAAAGGTGGTTAGAGAATGAAAATCTAGAGTAAATATTTTGATGCTTAAAAATAAATTAATATTTATAGATATGTACCATCCATTTAATTTATATAATTAGCATCATAATTTTTTTTAAACGTCTTAAATCTAACCCTAATTTTTTTAACATCATAAACTAACCCTATTTCTTGCTCTTATCTTTATTTATTTATTTAAATACCACGAATGGAACCATTTTTCCGGCTAACAATCAATAATAATGGCTGTCCTTGAAATGTTATTGTAACCTAACCGTAAATTTCACGAAAAAGAATCTTCGCAACGCCACTGTAAAATGACGATTAAATTAAAAAAGAATCTTAATTTTACAAAAAATGTCATTTTGCGTCTTTGAATCTATTCTTTTAAATATTTAATTCTAGTAAAAGAAATTCCTGTAAAAGAGTATTCGAAATTAAAATGAATTGCTGCTAGTCAAAATATCATTCACGATTGCACTTGTCAATAGAAGAAACAATTATTATGACGTCTTAAATATTAGCTACCACAAAGATTTTGTGTGGTAGAATTCTTTGCCTTCACGGTTCCTTCACCATAAAATGTGGCCCTTTGAGGCAAGTCAACTGCCAAACATTACTTCCTATTATTCTTCGTCTCCCCCCTCCCAAACTGTTTTTTCCTCCTTGCTAGCTAAGCGCAAGGACACATCTATAATAGGATGTTTTGAAGTTTTGTACCATTTCTAAATTTTCCATCCATCCTTTTCTGTTGGAGTGTTTTTGCATTTGTGTTTCCTGCAGCATTAGGGTAAATTGCTCAGATATCGTTTGCTGCTTAATCATATTAAGCGTTAATTTCGTATTGGTTGGCTGTGTATGTTATGTAGTAAAAGTTAATATGTAAAATTTACAGCATAACTTCCAATTTATCAAATGTTAAAATTTACTGCTCAACTTCCAATTTATCAAGTGTTAAAGTGTTAAAAGGGATTGACGATATAGTATACTAGTGTTATTATTCAAAATGAATTTAAATGGATTGTGTGGGAAAATTATCTATAATTTTGTAAAATTCGAATGTTTATTAACATTCTTTATAACTAGCATGGAGAGAAGATAATTTTCTATTTATTACATTTAAAAATAATATTCACATTAGATAATAATAATAAATTTCAATTTGATCATTACTACAGTGTTTCACTATTTCAATGTTCAACTTTGTTTTTCATAAAATGTATAAAATTTATATAAGGTAGTAGAAAATAAAAAATATTATAATTTACTTGTAGAGATGTTTTTTTAGTCTTAGTTTATGGGAACTTTATAATTCTTTCATTGTTCTATATGAAGTTGATATATGTAATTTAATAAAAAATTGATATGCAATCTACAATTTATTTCTATTAACATATAGGATTTCTCTATCCGTGCATCCCCACCCACACACACACGTGAGTTTCCATGTTTAGTAGCTAGTTATGATGTAGGTATATGTACATATACATTTTGAGGGCCTGCTTGTATTTATGTGCTATACTTTGAGGGCCAGCATGCTCTCAGTTTTCATTAAGTGGCCAGAGGGCCAAGGTTGTAAATATGATCTAATTGTTGTACATATTTTATGATAATATAATATAAATCCCACTTCACAGTAAAGAGTATTGGGGATTTTGAGACTCCATAGTGATATGAAACAAGGTGTTAGTGATAGAGAGAAGCCATGTTGTGACATAGAGTATATATTTTTCTAAAGAAATGATGGGTTATTATCGTTCATCGTTATTTCCATCCTAATTATTACTTTGAGGAGGACAATGGATGAATGTTTGTTTTCATCTACTAGCAGGTGAGCTTGGACTAGCTGAGTTATTTTGATTTATGACGAAGTGGATGCCTAAAATCCATGAAGCAACATGAGCTCTTGAAGTCCTATGTTGAGAGGTTTTGTGGCCATAAGCTTCCCTAGAAGGTATGCATCATGGAGGGACTAGCAAGTCTGAGAGAATGGTGTACCACTTGCACGCAAGTTCGGGGAAGTGAAGTGCCATGGCTAAAGTCATGGCCTTTGGGTTGGTACCTTGGCTATTAATATGTTGTTTTTTCTGTTTTAGCATTCCCTATGTATTTTTAGCCCTTTCTCAAGGGTGTGCCATGGTTAAAATTCATGAACCACTTGGTCTGTGGTTGGGTGGGACATGGAGAGCCTTTATCGAGTTACCCTTTTTATTTAATATAAGTGTTCTAGTTATTCTTTGTTGATTTATGGAATTATACTTGGAACCATAGATTTATGGGTCTCCTCTCAATTATTGTATTTATTCAAATATTCCATTGTGTACTGATGTAAAATACCTACTATTGTATGTTGCTTTTGGTGTATGCTTCTTCCTTGTAAACCCTAGTTTGAGATTTATGCTAGTATACTAAAATTGTGTCAATTATTTTTCATTTACATTGTGAAATGTTGTAGTTATGGTTTATATATGGAATTAATATTATGATTATTATTTAATTACATTAATGTAACCAAATTACTTCTAGGCATAGAAATAGTCTTTTTAGGGTTAGGTGTAAGTAATGCATTTATAAATGTTGTGTTTGAGGTAGCCTTGCCTCATAAGGGGTTGGGAATGAGAACAAGGTGGCACTAGAGCTTATTTATAAGATTGGACTTGATTAGGCCAGGATTAGATATGAAATGAAAAATAATAGCGTGGTCACTAATGGCTTGATAAAAGTTGCACTTATGAGAATCGAAAAAATCCATCTCAAAAGGTGGCTCAAGAAGAAGAAATACTTAGAAAGAATTGGATGAGTGTAATGACAAAGAAAAGATGAAAAAGGTTGATAAATTATAACATTGAGAGCTAGATTTATGAACATACAACATTTTTTCTATGCGTTGGGGAAATTTAGTTATTTATAAATATGTAAAATACATAATAATTCATGGGGAAATGTTCTAGAATGGAACTTCTTCTCTTCTAACCCACTACATGTGAAATATAAACATGTTCCATAAGTATATACAATATAATATTTTATGTTATGGGGGTAGGGTTATGAAGCATAATGTGTGCCAGTCCTAATGATTGCATTGTATAGTCAGCTTTTATAAATATGTATGTGTGTAATTTTTTATATATTGAGGGTAGGGTTCTAGAGCAAAATGATTATCAACTCCATGGAGTGCGATGCGAAAAAAATGTTACAGTTCTGAAGCGCTTCGTCATCGTGATGGAGAGGTCTCTAAGTAGAGAGGTGTTTCTCAATGTAGCGAAACCAAGACATAGTGGAGTATGCTAAAGTTTGAATTTCATTGAGCACATAAACACACTGAAGCCGCACAGTATGGTGACTAAGCGAGAACACCACGTCAAGATGCTAGCTATAAGAGCCTCAAATTTTGAATTTCATTGAGTGCAGAAACGCACTAAAGCCACACACTATGGTGACTAATCGACAACACCACGTCGAGATGCTAGCTGCATGAGACATAACATTGATCGATCAAATTTAGAAGATCAGTAGTGGAGGACCATATTATAAGAAATGATATGGTCTGGTTTATGAGGGTCCAATAATTCAATGGGTGGGGCTAGCCCTCGTTACGAAGATGACATGGCAATGCCATATTGGATATTGGGTCTTAAAGAATTCCTTAAAAAATACCCCTATGTTTAGTTTGGTGTTTCCCATTGAACATAGGTTCCAACACTTGTTTACTTAATTGTTTGGGCATCATCCATATCGACATGTTATAATATCCTCACCATTGGCTCTCCTCTCTCTCTACTATTGTTGGGCTCATGAACCTTTTGTTAAGATTTCATAAGAGAAATCTATATTTCATTGATAAAATATGATTTTAAATAAATAGATGAGTATTGTCTCAAGATAGGAAAACTATCTTGGACACACAATCTGTTTTCTGAGAGATTATCTCAACCACACACAAATCTAGGAAAAAACTAGAAATAGACTGCTCCAGATAGAAATAATCACAACTAAGAGAAGTAGGAATTACATATTCCAACACACCCCCTTAATGAGTACTTGTCTCGATATCAATCTGCAAAGTCTAGTTGTGGTCAAACATAAAAGAATATGTTGATTTCCATATAAAGGAGAAACCATCCACTGAAATGCATCGGTGCCAACCAATGTGATGAGCCTCATCATTGGATAACTATATAGACCTTAATTCACCTCGTACATTATTCAAATCAACTCTTCTCACAATTTATTACATGTTTTGATTATATCTTGTTTAATGAGATGACTCAAAGTGAGATATTATGCCTAGCGGACTAATGTGCATTTAATGCAGGTTTGTGAGAGAAAATAAGGGATTTTGGCAAGATTAAAGGCTGAAACTCAAATGGGACAAGGAATAGAGATTGTAGGAGGTAAATCCTCCTCATCCAATCCTCCCTCATTTGATTATTCCTCCATCAATCACACTAGCTCGGAGTACAAGCAGCCAAGTCATGAAGATCAAAAGGCAGCCAAGTAAGTGACAGTCAAAGAGTTAGTTTATCTTGCGTTTGGGAGCCGAGCGTCCTCAGATTTAAGGAATTCATTGGAGACTTCAATTCTATAAATAATGAGGCCTAGAACCTCATTCGGATTCTATTTTTTGTTGCAAAAAAAAACTAGTTGTTTTCGAGCTCAAGACTCGTTGAATACATTGCTATGTAATTTTTTGTTTTGATAATGAGAATGAGATTTTTCTTGATCCAAGACTAAGTCAACTCAGAGGGCTGAAGCTCTTGGGTTAGGGTCCAAACCTAGCAGCAAACACTCCTCTTCATGTATCTTTATTCTTAGATTGATTTCGCACATTCATGGTTAAATTGTACTTAGAAGTATTTCATTGCAAGTGGTGTAGATTTGATTAGTTTGTTTATTGGTTTGCTTTGATTTGTGCTTCACTTCAGCAGTAGTTTAGAAGAGATAAAGGAACATCAAAAAGTTGTCAATAGGTTTTGTGGCCTGACTTCTTTCTTTAGGGATCATGATTTGAGGAAAGGACTCCTATGCAGTATAGAAAAGACAAAATTCTACTTTCTCATAGAATTTAGAGTTTTATGTACTTAAGCCAGCATTTGATCAGTTTGGAAAAGTAGGATCTAGTTATAATTTCTTCCATATTTAGTCCTACAATAGATTCCATAAATTATTCCATCTTATTCTGCATATTTTCCTCATGCATGAAGTAGACAACTAGCTCATTAAACTTTGTTTTCCTAGTTTATTGAAATTCTCATTGTTTACATGATTTTTGGGAAAATATCAATGTTTGATGCAGTGTACGAGTTTTAGAAGTAAAGAGAGATCTCATAGCCAACAAACTCCTTCAAACTTCGTCCATCCATGATCATTCCTTTATTTCACTAAAACTCTCACCAATTTCATCATTTTACAAGGAAACTTCTCCAAGTGCTTTGAGCAAATCCAACCACCTGCCAACCTTGGTTTTGAATTTTGAGTGATCCTAGGATTTTCTTACTTCATTCCATCCACAAACCACCTTTCGTAAGCCTTCCATCACCTTCAGCACCCATCATATTTCTCTCGTCTGTATCATGTAGAAATACAAGGAATCATGTAGGTTCTTAAGACATCCTATAAGCTTTCCTGTAGTGGCCTATTTTGAGGCTAAATGATCCGAAAGGAAAATGATATCAACCCATGGTATTCATCCACTCATGTTATTCATCCAACCATGGAATTTAACCATGGTATTGTAAGTGACATCCACCCATGGTATTCATTCACCCATGGTATTGTGAGATCCACCCATGGTATTCATTCACCCATGGAATTGACCCGTGGTATTGTGACATCCACCCATGGTATTCATTCGCCCATCAAATTGAACCGTGGTATGTAACTAAAAAGGACTATAAGTAAAAAGTCGCACTTTGTAAAATGATATATTGTTTGCCACAATGTAGCCTTTATAGCTATTATTGGTTTTAATAAAAAATTTCTTTGTGGTTTTATTTACATATCTTGCTCGCCCCATGCCCACATGAAGATCTGAATCATTGGTATCAGAGCTGGTTATGATTCCATGGGAATGAGGGTCTAATGCATATTTCAGTTTCAAATTTTTCAGCAATATTTAACAAACTTCAGGCATGTTCTACATCCTCCACAGAGAATATTCTTGGGCCAAGCAGGAAGAATTTTTCTTTTTCCATTTTCTTACAGGAACATTTTTCGGCGGTGAGTTTTCATATCAGATCTAAAACTTTTGGTGAAAAATTTACAAAAACCAATAACAGATCTGTATTCCTTGCGAAAAAATACCCAAATTCAAAAGAGCAATCAACTGAATTAGTGTCCGGATGAGGAAGATATTGCTGATTTAAAATCAGTTATGTTGAAGAAATCTTTCTGATGGCAAGTCGTGGATGACGACTCTCCTTTTTTTTCCAATTTTTGTGCATAATTTTCAGAAAGTGATTGTACATCTCAGTTCCTATTGAAAAATTCGCCATTTAAAAAAAAGGGTCGAATTAGAGTTCAGATGTGGGAGATATCGCAAATTTGAAATCAGCTATTTTTCCAGAACTTTTGTGACAGCAGAAAAGTTGCAGTGCAAATATGAGATTCTAGAGTGTTCGGATAAGGATTTTCAACACATGGGAAGATGCGAAATGGTCATTCTGTTTCAAAAAATAGGTTATAATAAATATTATAAGTCTTATTGACTGAGTTATGTGCATTTTAGTTCTAGAGCAACATTTAGAGCGGGTTCCCTTTGGAGACGTGCCCTCCCACCCCGCTTTAGTAGGCACCTACTTGACATTCATCACTTTCAGTAGAGCAATATTTAGCTTGGGTTCTTTGGAGACGTACCTTCCCACCCCAGGTTATCTAGGCACCTTCTCGTTCACCAACAACCAACATCACGGCTATGGGTCAACCGCACAAAATCATTGTCATCGAAGTCCATTTTCTAGGCTCCACACTATTAGCATCACAGTTGGTCACAAGCATTACATGGTATCTCTATCCTCATATCTTCGTTTGTCAGGGTTATGGGCCATCCACAAACCCACACTTCATCGAAGTCCATTTTCTAGGCCGAACACTATTACTATCATAGTTGGTCACAAGCTTTACAGGGTATCTCTATCCCCGGATCTTCGTTCATCATGGTTATGGGTCATCTACAAACCCACACTTCATCGAAGTCCATTTCCTAGGCCGCACACTGTCAATATCACAGTTGGTCACAAGCATTACATGGTATCTCTATCCTCGGATCTTCGTTCATCATGGTTATGGGTTAACCACATAAAACCCTTCTCTTCAATGGCTCTTCATATTCAAAAAAGGCTTCACACGAGGGAAGTTCATGCAATGGGAACCATTTCTTCTTAAGGATGGAAGAATGATTCGAATGGAAAATGGCATCGACACATGGTATTCATCCACCCATGTTATTCATCCACCCATGGAATTTACCCATAGTATTGTAAGTGACATCCACCCATGGTATTTTCCCATGGTATTGTGACATCCACCCATGGTATTCATTCACCCATGGAATTGACCAGTGGTATTGTAACTGAAAAAGACTATAAGTAACAAGTCGCATTTTGTAAAAGGATAGATTGTCTGCCACAATATAGCCTTCATATTTATTATCAGTTTTAATAAAAAGTTTCTTTGTCATTTTATTTATTGTGTGTTCTATCATTTTCTTTCTAGTATTGTAATTCTTCAGATTTCAGGGGCCTTCCCCACAAGATCCATTTCAATCTTTTAGATGTTGGGCCCTCCCCCCCCTCCACAATATCTGGATCACCGAATTGAGGGAAAAGCCTCTACGAAGCCATACAAGGTCACCTAAGGGTCTCCCAAACCTTCCAACCATCCACCAGCGTTCCTAAGCCACTTGTCATATCACCAAAAGAAAAATTAGCTTTCAAACTTTTCCATAAAAAAAAGAGACAAAAGGAAAAACATATTTATTTTAAGTCATTTACATGCACAGTAGTAGCATGTTTGATGTTTTGAATTTACATTCTTAATACAGTAGAATTTCATACATCTTAACCTAGCATTATTTTAGAAGCATAGTCTCTTAGAAGTTAGTTATAAAATAGTGTGATTTAAGCATTGGATTTTAGTCTTTTTCCTTATTGTAGTACACAAGATTTCTCTTAGAGTAGATTTCTCTTTCCGTCATTAGTAATCAAGATTCTTTTGAATCCATAGAAGTCTGGCTTGAAAAACCATAGTGGTCTGTCGCCAGCTAAACAGTGATAAAGGGAAGAACCATAACTTTTACTTGTGTATACATCACTGTCACCTCCAAGTTTGTATGAACCCTGGGTTGATAAAGTAAAGTTGGTAGCCTGAGGAGTTGAAGCATTGTTGCAGAAATACTAGTGCTCATCATGATTTTTGGGCAAATATCAATGTTTGATGCAGCGGAGGTGTTTCAGAAGTAAAGAGAGATCTCATAGCCACCAACCTCCTTCAAAATTAATCCATCCATGATCATTCCTTGCTTTAACTAAGACCCTCACCAATTTCATCATTTTACAAGGAAACTTCCCCAAACATGTTGAGGAAATCCAACCATCTCCCAACCTTGGTTTTCAGTTTTGAGTGATGCTAGGCATTTTCTTTCTTCATTTCATCCACAAAACACCTTCCCTAAGCGTTCCATCACCTTCAGCACCCTTAATTTTTCTTTGAGTTGTATCCTATAGAAATAGAGGAATCCTATAAGTTTTTAGGACATCTTGTAGGTTCTCTTGTAGTGGCCCATTTTGAGGCCGAATTGAGTGAAAAGCCTCTAAGAAGCTAGAAAAGGTCACCTAAGGGTCTCCCAAACCTTCCAACCATCCACTAGCATTCCTAAGCCACCTACCACATCACCAAAAGAGATTAGATTTAACACTTTTCCATAAAAAAAGAGAAAAGGAAAAACATAGTTATTTAAGTCATTTACATGCACAATAGTAGCATGCTTGATGTTTTGAATTTACACGCTTAAGAAAATAGAATTCCATACATGTTAACCTAGCATTCTTTCTCAAGCATAGTTTCTTAGTAGTTAGTTAGAAAATGGTGTGATTTTAGCATTCGATTTCAATATTTTTCCTTATTGTAGTAGACAAGCTTTCTATTCGAGTAGATTTCTCTTTCCCTCATTAGTAATCAAGCTTCTTCTGAATCCATAGAAGTCTCGCTTGAAAAACCCTAGTGGTCTCTCGCCAAATGAACTGTCACAAAGGGAGAAACCATCACTTTTACTTCTGTATAGAACACTGTGACCTCCAAGTTTGTACGAACCTTCGGTTGATAAAGTAAAGCTGATAGCCCCATGAGATGTAACATTCTTGCTGCAATACTGGTGCTCATCACTTTTTGGTGTCGTTGCAAGGGAAGTGTCTGAGAAATATGTGATTACTACGTTCTTTCATTCATTTCTTGTTTCTATTATTCTGCTATCAGTTTCATTTATACAATAGTAGTTTAGTTGCTTTCTTTTCCATTTTGCATTATTTACCTTCCTTTCCATTTTTCAAGTAAGATTTCATTCAAGTAGTTAGTTAATTTTCATTCAGTCTAGAATTTCAATTCTACAATCACTTTCAAAGGATGAAAAAAAGCTCAAAATAAAACAAAAACATTTTTTTCATGCCTCGTAGGAATAGGGATAACTTAGGGAGATTTTTTCCAAATACCCCCACTACATCAAACAACCAACCTTCCCTCTTCTTCGGTGGCTATGAATTGGTGGAACCCTTAGGTGAGCAACCAAAAATATTTGAAGATCGTAGAGGCAAAGAAGAAGAAGAAGAAGAACCCATTCCTACTGATCCAATGGCTGAAAATAGAAATGATAAAGGGAATAAAGAAAGATTTGAGGGTGCCTCCCCCATTAGGGAAACGAATGGGGATACCAAGATGAAGAATATAAGCCCCTCTGCCCTTCCTCATTTCCATAGGCTGACCTTAGAAGATCCAGACACTTTCTTATTTGAAATTATTGTCATATACTGAACCTACGACTACACCAATGATGAGCATAAGTTGAAACTATTGCCATCCACTGTCAAGGATGTAGCTTTGCGTTTGTTCATGGGTTTACCGTAGGATAGCATAACAACTTTGGCTCGGATGTAAAAAGCCTTCAACAACAATTATGGGGACTACTATAGGTCTAAAGACACTAAAAAGGAAACTTTTAAGATGACCTTAGGGCATGATTATTCCTTAGAATATTATGAAGAAATATCCCAGCTTAGCTACAAAAGGGCCATGTGCACACCTTGACCCTAAGTCACTGAATCTAGTCCTACTTAGAGGAGTAAGGGAAGATCTTTTGGACACCCTAAACTTGTAAGAAAGAGGGGACATCTACTAGTTACTCTATGAGGATATCAAGGTTGCCTTTAGAAACCATTCTAGGGAAGCTAGGAAAAAGGGTAGGGGTATTTAACCGATGGTCAGCCCATCGTCTTCCAATGCATCCATCAAGGGTGAAATTGGAAACATATTGGAGGATCTCAAGAGTGAGATGCTGCAAACCCTTTCCCTACAAGTGGACACTATTGATCCAGGTGGATCTTCAAATACAATGGCATGGAAAAACTCAGAAATCGAAGTGACTGGAATGAAGTCAACTCAGGATTAGAGCGTAGATCTCATCATCCTGATTCCAACAGCGTGAACGGCACTTCAAACGAGTCTGGATGATGAAGTTATCGCACAAGGAAGGCTGCTTCGATCCTTAAGAAAATGATGATTTTCTTTTGAAAATTGGTTTTGAGCCTTAAAGGAAAAATCTCAATCAGAGGACGCACAGAGGTAGACTTAGGAAAGGCATTGAAGAAACCCCAATTGCCGATCTCTGACTAAATCAGATCAGCGGATTAGTGGGCAAAGGGATCGAGGTGATCGGTCACCAGGCGATATGAGAGTGGGATGTCGACGTGATCGACTGACACTGATATCAGTGATCGGTGATCAACAGTCGGTCATTCCCGTTAATAGGACTGTGCACCTCATAATAGGCTAATTGTGATAAATAGGCCAAACCCGATAATAATATAAGCCCGATTTTATATTTTCTAAAGTCTGAGTAAAGGAAATTTTACCGAATTTTAGTGATTTTGCAGGGTTTTCCTGTATTATCAGTGCAACGATAAAAGGACTGCTTTAGGACTCAGTTACACCAACTGATGCTTCCACACCACCAGTCTCTATTATGAATTAGACAAGCCCCGATTTGAATGGGATTTTGTCTAATGAACCCAATATATAAAAAACCTATCGGTGGAAAGAGCATGGAGGAGACATTTTTGCAGCACACTATTTCATTGGCAGGTGGCCGAGAGCGCATATTTGTCTATTTGGATAGCTTTTACATGAATTGAGCCCCTTCATTGCCGCAGACACATTAGTGCCACTTACCTCTCCATATGAGGCATCCATTGTCACAACCATCTTTTAGATTGGAGGTATAAGCCTCCTGTGGACAGTTGATGATTGTAATTCTTTTCTTTCATGCCATTTAATAAGAAAGTCCCCCCCATTGTTGACCTGGGCCCGGAGACGTAGTCCAAATTGGACGAACTTCGTTATCAAGCCTTGGTGTCTTCTTCTGTGCCTTTTATGTGTTTACTTCTTCTTTTCTTATGTTCACATTTCTATGTTAAGTTGCAGTTTTGCATATGATTCTTTCCATACATCTATAAGCGAAAACATCCTGGATCAAGTGGTATGAGAGAAGGGATTTTTAGATGTGAATTGCATGTTTGAATGCTAACAAGAGCCAGGCTTCAAAGAGGAGAAGGGAATCTAGAACCTTTTGATCCAGAGGTAGGGTGTGCACCTCAGAGAAGAAACATGGTTGAAGATGAAGCTCATATTGAAGAGGAGCATAGTTTCAGAAAGACTTTCTATTCAATGGCAGAAAATATCAGTCAACTAGTTTTAAGACTGGAAAAAGCAGAGGAGACAAATCCAGAAGGACAACGCTCAGCACATGGGAATGGTGGAGAAGAACACCCTCCTTCTCCTTCTGGGAGTGAAGGTTCTTCCTCCTCTCACCACCATCATCGTAGAAATTCAAAGGATGCATCTAAGAAACCTTTTTTTAAATTAGATGTTAAATTTGATCTTCCTGTGTTTAATGATGAAAGTAATGCAAAAAAGCTTAATAATTGGATTAGGCAGATTGAGGTTTACTACTAGATTCAGCAAGTTGTAGAGGATGAGGTGAAAATTCAGTTGGCCTCTATACGATTGGGAAGCACAACTCTCGCTTGGTGGAAGAGAAAATTGCAGAGCAGTAAAAATGTGGGTAAGGTATTTTCCTCATGGTCTGATTTCACTGCAGTATTTAAGGCAAGGCAAAGCATACGATGTTCAGAGTTTTACAGAAGAATTTAGGAAGCAAGAAATGAATATGAGTATAGCACTTGATACACCTAAAGTTGTGACTAAGTATATAGGCTCATTGCATAGTTATATTAGACATTTGCTATTGTTCTTTGAACCAACCACTATTGACGTAGCTAGTGTAAAAGAAATTCATATTGAGAATAGGGGCATGAATGAAAGAGAGGATCAGTCCAGAAAGCCATCGTTCAAACCTCCCAATGGCAAATCCAAAGCGAAGTGGAAAGGGAAGGAGAAGAAAATAGCAGTAGCCAAAGAAGGAGAGTGGCCTTATTGCAATCACTACAAGAAGGAAGCCCACGATGGTGATAACTATTGGAAGCAACACCAAAAAGGCATCCAAAGAAGTATGGAGGAAAAGGGAAGTAGAAAATAGTGGCATCATCACAACAAGACCTTGGATCAGATTCGGGTGATGAACCATTGATCACAACATCAGGAACAAAAGGTACTATTACACCTCCTGTTAATTCCAAATCAAATGAAGGCACCAGTTCTATACATCAGTCCCTTCCAAATGACTGGAAAAGAATTGAATTATTTCATATTAGAGTTGTAGTAAATCATACCAAAGTTGAAACTCTGTTTGATATTGGGTCCCAAGCAAACTTAATTGCAGAATCCCTGGTAAAGAAGCTTGGCTTAGAGACAAAACCACACCCAAAACTTACCTATTGGGATGGATACATGATAAAGCGAAATTGAATGTAACCCAGTAGTGGAAGGTCAAACTTGTGATTGCGTCTAAGCTGGTAGACAAAGCAGAGTTGGATGTAATACCATTGGATATCTGTGGCATGGTATTAGGGAGCCCATACCTGTATGACAGAAAAGCAGTCTTTTTCCGCCATGAGAATAAATACCAAATCACCAAGGATGGGGTAGAATACATAGTGTAGGCTCATCAAAATAAAATTAATGCCAGCCTCGTAAGTGTTGGGCAAATGAAATGACTGGTGAATTCCAGTAAAACATGCATGCTTATGGTTGTAAGGGAGAAAGAGGCCGAATTCACTGATGCATTCCAGGGCTGCGATGGGAAGCATAAACAGGAATTAATGGAATTGATTTCTAATTATACTAAACTGTTCCAAGAGCCGAAGGGATTACCTCCGAAGAGGGAAATCCAACATGAAACCATCTATTTCATGTTGCCCCTCTAACCAATATCGACATGTATAGGATGTCGGCGATTGAAATGGGGTAGATCAAGAGGCAAGTGCAGGAATTGCTAGACCAAGGCGTCATCAGGCCGAGCACCTCTCCATGTGGTTCGTTGATCATTCTAGTGCCAAAGAAAGACAACAGCTGGAGGATGTGCATGGATTACCGCGTTCTCAATAAGATATCGGTGAAAAATCGCTATCCCCTCCCATGCATAGATTATTTATTGGATCAATTAAAAAGCGTTGTTTATTTCACAAACTTGGATTTGCACAGTGGGTATCACCAGGTCAGAATTGCGGAGCAGGACGTGTGGAAAACCAACTTCAGGACCAAGCAAGTGTTGTTCGAATGGATGGTAATGCCATTCAGGCTTTACAACACTCAACCCACCTTTATGAGGGTTATGAATGATATATTTCAGCGTTTCATTGATGAGTTTGTTCTCATATATTTAGATGATATACTAGGTTTTAGCAAGAGTTGGTTTGGACATGTGAGTCATACAAAGAAAGTGCTTGATGTGATGAAAAAAGAAAAACTCTTTGTAAAATTATCCAAGTCTGAGTTTGGGAAAATCTCTTTGGGTTACCTAGGTCATATTGTTGGTCATGGTCAGTTAAAAATTGATCCCTCTAAAGTTGAAGCAATTGTGAATTGGCCTAAGCCTACTAGTGTAACTAAGGTCCATAGCTTTCTAGGTGTAGTCTAGTATTGGAGGAGATTTATTGATAATTTCTCTGCTATTGCAGCACCTTTGCACACGTTTAAAAGTGTGAAATAGGTCTTCCAATGGGGAGGATGATAGCAGAAGTCCTTCGAAACATTCAAGGAAAAAATTAGGACCGCGCCAATCTTAGCCTTACCCAATCTCCAACAACCATTTGAGATTGAAATCAGTGCTAGTGGTTATGCCATGTGAGTTGTACTGATGTAGCAAAAGAATTCGATTTGTTACAATTCTGAGAAGTTTTCTCAAGATTTGATAAACTATCCCACCTATGACAAGGAGATTTATGCCTTGGTGCAGAGTGTGAAAAAGTGGAAACGCTACCTGATCGACAAAGAGACCATCATCCATACAGATCATCAGTCCTTGCATTACCTTCAGTCACAAGGCAAGTTGCAACAATCTGGTCATTTCAAGTGGATGGGCTTTCTTCAACAGTTTCATCTGGTAATAAAGTATAAGAATGGCACTAGCAATAAAGTGACTGATATGCTATCTTTCCCTCCTATTTCTGCATCTGTTATTTTGCATAATGCTTCATTATCTTTTGAAAGTTATGTTGAACAATATGCTAATGATGATGAATTTAAGGAGGTTTATGCAAAACTAACCCATGGTTCACAAGTGGACAACTATCACTTGCAGGGGAAATTGTTGTATCACCTTGGTAAATTGTGTATTCCCACAGGAGAAAGAGTACATGTAATTCAAGAGGCCAACACATGTCTTGTGTCTCGACACTTTGTTGCCAAGAATACTTTATGTCATGTACAAAGATTTTGTTTTTGGCCTCATATGAAAAACATTATGACTCGCTATGTAAACGGTTGTGTGATGTGTTTTGTTTCAAAGCCCTCTAATAGAAAACTTTGGCTCTACACACCACTCCCTATCCTGAGTCATCCATGGGAAAGTGTGTCAATGGACTTTGTAGGAGGTTTAACTTTGTCTAGGAAGGTTCGCGACTATTTGTATGTCGTCGTTGACCGTTTCAGCAAAATTTTTATTCTTATGCCTTGTAAAAAGAAAATTACTATAGAGCAGACTGCTTCTCTTTTCTCTCAGCATGTTTGGGTCCACTTTGGATTACCCACATCAATTGTGTCAGATTTCGACTCTCACTTCCTTGGAGAGTTTTGGACTAGCTTGTGGAGGATGATGGACACCAAACTGAAACGAAGCATGGCATTTCACCCGCAGACTGACGGACAGACAAAGTTTGTTAACCATATCATGGTACACTTATTATGAGGCTATTGTGGGAAAAATCCTAAGTTATGAGATGAACATATCCTTTGTATACAACATTCCTACAACTGAGCAGTGCATTCATCGACACAGCGTTCACCATTCAAGACATGTTTTGGTTACTTGCGGAAGGACATTTTTTATATGGTCTTTGGAAGGGAGGATGGCTCCAGTGGACTTAATGATAGTGTTATCAGGAAATCTAGTGTCCACTCGAAGCTGCTAGTCCCACTAAGACTGGTAGCTATCTTAGAAACAAACAAAATAAAACCACTATTGCTTTCCTTTATGAGAAGTAGATAAGAGGGGAACAAAGGACACCAACCTCAGTCTCACGCTTAGTTCCTTGCTTAGTTCCTCTCCCTTCTGACAGATCCTTGCCACTTTGCCTTCGCCTACATAGCTTCAAAGAGCACTTGTGGAATCAAAGCAGCATAATACTATCGAAGAACAGAGATCTACAATCATAAACAATATAGGACCAGATATATATTGACCACACAAATGCATATATCATCAAACATACAAGAATGTGGAGGAAAACATGAATAGCTTTATTAATATCAAGAACAACAAAGACGATTACAACCAATTGTTCTGACCTAGGGTCATCCTCCCAGCATGAAAGCCCTTCTTCACCTCATGAAAATCTTAGATCAACCAACAATATGATATTCCACCAAGAAACCAACAACACTTCCTTACAAGATACAAAATTTCATCCTCTAGATCTCTGGGATGAGGGACCCATATATAGATGATTGCAGGGAGGTGAGTCAGCTTCTGGGATTTTGATTAGTGTCTTCTCTCTGATAGTTCTTGATTCCACTTGGAGATTGATGATCTCTTACTCATCCCTGGGCGAATTTAGAGAGATAAGTGTCCTGGGGAAGTTTCTGGAAGATTCCAAGATCATCGACTTAGCAAACTGCCTCTGCCATTTGTCTAATCTCATCCATCACACCCTATAGAAGGAATTTTCAGTATGCATCGCAACCCCCATGTGTAATATGTGCGATGCATCTCACCCTCAGCACTCAGCAATCAGTAAGGTCCAATTTTGACCATTTCTGAGTAGTTTTCTGTGGAGAACTTCTGGGAGATGATGTAATCAGCTGACCTTGTTCCTTTTGGGTGTGAAGCAACACTTTTAGGGACTTAGGAGCCCTTGGTTTATGGACATATGATTGGGGTTGCAGTGCCCAAAAATGTCTATAACAATTTGTTATGAAACCAGCTCAAGAAAAGATAGAAAAGATAGATCAACGCCTTAGAATTCAGCCTCTTCGAGGGGGCAACCTCCTTTACATTACATAAATGAACAATTCTTGGATGATACAAATGAAAAAACCTCCTTTCTATATATAGGAGTCTAAGGAGTCACAATATAATCCAGCCGACCTAACAATAATAATATAAAGCCACAAAAATAACAATAGAGCGATTCTATGGGGCACAGAAATAACAAGATGGGGGTAATAGGGGCACAACAATATAAATAAGGGGTATAACTACAATAGTAATGGGGTAATCACTAGTATTATAGGGACCCAACATGCCCCTCTCCTTCCAAAAAGTGTTGTCCTCAACGCTTGAGTAGTTCTGGATACGTCTGCATAAAATTCTCATCCTCCCATGTGGAATCTTCAGCGGATAAGTTCTTCCACTTGATAAGATACTCTGAAATTGATTGATTTCGTAGCCATCGAGTTCTTGTTTCTGTGACTGCTTCCCATTCCAATATAATTTTTCCTTCCTCGTTAAGTTCTGGAAATATTGTTTGAATTGGGAGCTTGTCACCTATAACCTTCTTTAAACATGAAACATGGAAAACTGGGTGCAATCGAGAAGCTACAGGAAGCTCCAATTTGTATGCCATAGTACCAATCTTTTCCAACACCTTGTACGGACCATAATACTTTGGTGATAATTTATTATCCTTCTTAGCTTGCTTTAGGGACATTTGCTTATATGGTTGTAGCCGTAGGAATACCCAATCACCTACATCAAAACTTCTTTCACTGCGATGTTGATCTGCCTGTTGTTTCATTCTATTTTGTGCCAACATGAGGTTATCCTTTAAGAGTTGGAGGACTTGTTGTTGATGTTCGATGTGATGTTCCACTGCCTGAACCTTAGAATTTTCTCTTAAATATGATGTGATGGATGGTGGTTGATACCCATAAAGTGCCATAAATGGGGTCATTTTTGTTGCTGTATGGAAGGAAGTGTTATACCACCATTCAGCCAGAGGCAACCATTTGACCCATTGTGTTTGTTTATCATATACAAACCAACGAAGATATCCTTCCAAGCATTTGTTTACTATCTCAGTTTGCCCATCAGATTGAGGATGATAAGATGAGCTATGAGCTAACTGAGTACCAAGACAAGAAAATAATTATGTCCAAAAATTTCCAGTGAAAATGGGATCTCTGTCACTTACAATAATCTTTGGGTTTCCATGTAGCTTTTGAACTGTTTCCATAAATGCAGTAGAAACTGTACTGGCTTTAAATGGATGTGATAATGCACAAAATTGTGCATCCTTGGTAAGTCTATCAACTACCACCATGATGACACTCTTTCCCTGAGACTTGGGTAAACCTGTGATAAAATCCATTGAAACCTCCTCCCAACATTGGCTTGGAATGGATAAAGGTTGTAATAGACCTGGTTTCTTAATTGTTTCAACTTTATTTTGCTAGCAAACCAAACATTCCGCCACAAACTTTTGAATATCTGATTTAAGGCCATCCCAAAAAAATTCCTTCTTAACCCTGTGGTAAGTTTTTAAAAATCCTGAGTGCCCTCCTAAGGGAGAAGTGTGCAATTCAATAAGAATATTTTGTTTTAGCTGGGAATTCTTACAGAGGTATAAGTGATCTTTGTACCATAACGAATCATTTTTCCAGCTAAATGTATCAGAAGTACTGGAATCTTGTTGTAGCTTTTGAATAAGTGCCCACACTTCTTCATCGTTCTTCCATTCCTCCCTTGCTTCGTTTATCCAATCTGATTGGATAATAGAAATGGCACACAACAATGCTTCCACATCCTCATCCTTTCTTGAGAGTGCATCTGCCACCACATTTTGCTTCCCTTTTTTGTAGATGATTTCAAAGTCATAACCCAACATCTTTGTGACCCACTTTTGTTGCTCTTCAGAGGATAATCTTTGTTCTAAAAAGTATTTAAGGCTATCATGATCCGTTTTTACCTTGAAGTGTCTTCCCATTAGGTAGGGTCGCCATTTCTTAAGTGCATGGAGTATTGCCAACATTTCCTTCTCATAAATAGCTTTGCTTAAAAACTTTCCCTTGATTGGACGACTTTCAAAAGCAATGGGTCTTTCATCTTGCATTAGAATAGCACCAATTCCATTTCCTGAAGCATCACTTTCCACAATAAAGGTTTTTGTGAAGTCCGGCGTAGCTAAGACCGGTGCTTGGCACATTTCCTCTTTAAGATGTTCAAAGGCCTTTGTTGCTTCCGGAGTCCATGAAAATGAATCTTTCTTCAATAATGTTGTTAGAGGTGCTGCTATTCTCCCATAATTCTTAACAAACTTGCGATAATACCCTGTCAACCCAAGAAATCCTTGTAGATGCTTTATGGATGTGGGGATTTTCCATTCCTTAATGGCTTTAATTTTGCTAGGGTCTACCTTAACTCCTTCATGAGATACAATATGACCCAAATATTCCACCTCCTAGACTCCAAAGAAACATTTGGATCTTTTTGCATATAATTGTTTCTCCTCCAATAGTTGTAGCACCCTGTCAACATGTTCAACATGATCCTTCCAAGACTTGCTGTAGATTAGTATATCATCAAAAAATACTAACACAAATTTTCTAAGGAATGGTTTGAAAATTGAATTCATCAAACCTTGAAATGTTGAAGGTGCATTGGTAAGGCCAAAAGGCATGACCAAAAATTCATAATGACCCTCATGAGTTCTAAATGCCATTTTCGGAATGTCTTCAATCTTCATTCTGATTTGATGATATCCCGAACGAAGATCCAACTTGGTGAAGTAAATTGATCCATGCAATTCATCCAATAATTCATCAATAACAGAATGGGGAACTTATCTTTAATAGTGAGCTTGTTGAGCTCCCTATAATCCGGACACATGCGCCATGATCCATCCTTCTTGTGCACCAATACTACTGGAGCTGAGAAAGAACTTTGACTTGGTTGAATTATACCAGCCTCTAGCATTTCTGCAACCATAAGTTCAATTTCACTTTTTTGGGTATAGGGATATCTGTACGGCCTGATGTTTGGAGGAACACTTCCTGGAATCAGATGAATAGCATGATCATGATCACGCATAGGTGGGAGACCTTTGGGAGTCTCAAATACCTTGGAATGATTTTCCAGGACATTTTGGAGATCTGGAGAAATAGATGATTCCAATGTGGAAACATCTAGCGAACATAATTGTGAAATTACACCTCTTTTCTCCTTTTTAAGAAGCTTAGTCATGCCATTAGAGCTGATTATCTTTCCTGGTTTCCCTGCAATACCCCTTAATTCAACTTCCTTTCCTTCCATAGAAAATTTCATGAAAAGTTCTTGAAAATTGAAAGCTATTGTACCCAAGGATTGTAGCCATTGGACTCCTAGTACAACATCAGCACCTCCCATTGGAATGGAAAGCATTGGGCTAGTCAATACATATTCTCCCATGGATAGCTTGATATTATGGCACTTTCTAGAGAAATTTATTGTTCCTCCATTTGCAACCATCACTTGACACTCTGGTGCTAGATATAGGAAGCAATTCAATTCTTTTGCTACCCTACAATGAATAAAATTGTGGGTGCTTCCTGAATCAATCAACACTATTACATTTCTCTTCTTGATTTGTCCTTCTATCTTGATGGTTTGAGGAGTGGTAATTCTCGCCAATGCATTACAAGATATGGTCGGATTTATTTGTTCTTCATCTAGGCTTTGTTCCTGGAGTATATCTTCTTCTTTTAACCTTTCTTGCTCCTTTTGTTCTTCCTCTTCACAGTCTATGTAGAATAATTTCTTCTCATCACACTTATGACCTTTAGTGTATTTGCTATCACAATTGTAACAAAGCCCTTTTGCTCTTTTTTCTTCCAATTGTTGTGGTGTCAACCTTATAGGTTGTGGAATACTAGGGGCAACAACACGTCCGTCTTTATAGTTGTGAGTGGTATGCTTCCTGGTTTCCATAATTTTGCTTTCCATTTTTCTTGCTAACCTGAATGCCTTCTATAATGGATCAGGTTCCCAAAGGCGAACATCATGTTGGATATTATCCTTTAAAGACCCTATGAACACATCAATCCTATGCTCCTCTGGAATATCTTTTACCCTTATGTTCAATTTTTGGAACTCCTCAATGTGCTCCATTACTGAACCCTTTTGTTTGAGACCTATCAATTGGCTAAAAAAAGTGTTGCTTTTTGTATCTTCATAATGTGCTATCAATTCTTCCGTAAAAATTGCCCAAGTGATAAATTGTTTACGAGAGCAAAGCCATTGATACCATACAAACTGATTTGGTTCCAAATATACTGTTGCCATACGTACCTTTTGTGCGTTTTGTACATTATTGAGATCGAAGAATTGCTCCATCTGTAATATCCATGTGGCGGGATCCTTGCCATCAAACTTCCTCATATCGATTTTTGGAATATGGTGATTCTTCGATCCAACATTAGTGTCTATGGAATCATGATTAACATTTCTTTTGTTCTCATCATGAGTTTCCTTTACTGCTTTTTCACCATTAGTGACCCTTTCTTGTAGCAACTTCTTCAATTCTTCCATGTCTGTCTTCAAATCTATCTTCAAATTTGCCATCGAATCCTCCATCTTAGCTTCCATGCCCTTTATCTTAGATTCCATGCCATTTATCTTAGATTCCACGCCATTTATCTTAGATTCCACACCACTTATTGTTATAGCTCCAAATCTCACTCTTATGGTTTGTGATGCTGCACTTATGGCCTAGGGCAACCCCTCCTTCCAGACCTGGTCCAAAAATTTAAAAAACAGTGTTTTATTCCCTGTACGCGACTTTGCCCTGTGTTAAACGCGTGTACACGCGGGTCTGTCATACCCAACCCGCGTGTATCTATTAAAACACTTAAAAAAAATATAATTTCCTCTTTTTCGAGCGGTGATCGCGGGTTTACCTGCTGGATCACCTGTTAGTGCCCGTGGCCCAACTGTTCCCAACCAACTCCTAACTAAAAAACTACTTTGGAGAGGGTATAAAAAGACATCAAAGGGAAGGCCAAGGGGAGAGAGAAAAAAGGAGAGCAAGATCATTATGCTGAGATTTTTCCCTTAGACCAGGTCTGAAGTCCTTGGTGCATCCTGCACTTCCCCCATTTTGCATAGGAAACCCTTGTTTCCATGTGTATTGGTGATCATTCATCCTTGACATCATCATTGAGTAAGACTTGGAAGGAGCTCTTGTTAAAGGCTGGAGGCTGGAACGAATCCGGGAGGAAGCTTGCTTGGAGCCTGCTGAAGGTGTTCAGGTGATATCTTTCCGATATATGTACTTTATTTGCCTTTATATATAAAGAAACACGTCTTTGTTCCCGAATAATCTTTCTTTATGCTTATGAGATTCTTGTGTTGAATTCTTATGAAAGTAGTTACTTAAAGATTATTTATAACTAACTTTATAGCATAAAGATGATTTATACATAAACTTCTATACATGTACTGTTGATTTCTTTGGTTTGTTTGTCTTGCAGGTCAGAGAAAGAAGAAGGGAACTCCAAGAAGGGTTTGCACCCTAACGGTCTTCTCGGACGTAGGACCTTAGGTATGTACCCTAAAACATTAGGATTTGCTTAAAAGTAAAAAAGATGGCTGTGTGTGAGTGTTTCTTTGTATAAGCAATTTTCAGTCTGGTAGAGTCTCAGCCCAAAGGACTCTAGGGGTACTTTCCCTTCAACCACTTATCTTAGCTTCTGTTAGCTTTTGTGAGCGTGACATTTGTTGCACTTGTTCTTGTAATTTTGATATATCATGTAGCATTTCTTCCTCTTCTTCATGAATCATGCTAGAGCTTTCAGGTTCTTTACTAGGTGTTTGCATTTTCTTTCCTCGGGGCATCAGTTACCGATAATAATGCTTTACTATGCCCTTTGAATTCCGTTAAACCAAGCTTACACAAAAATTTCAAAAAACTACACACCTTTTTTCACTTTATAGAAGCCTGATATGGAATCTAATGTATCTCTGCAATTTTGGATCATCCAGTTCTGAAATTGCTACCTGTAGTAGCCTTCTGCGTCCTCTTTCCAATGCCACAAGTCTGAGCGAAATTGGATTCTCCAAGGAAGAATTATGTGAAATCTCCCACAGTGACTTTCTTTTAGACTGGTTCAGTAGAGCAAACTTGTATGACGTGCCACGAGTCACTGTTTCAACCTTTGAATCTGAAACACACACACAAGAAACTAAAGTCCGTCCTCTTTCTGCACCTTCTTACGAAATTTCAATCCGATCCCCAGAGAGAAATTTATGATGATTTTCCCTAGGTCACCTGTTTTGAATGTAATTCAGGAGTCTGCAAAAAGACCAACTTCCTCAGATCATATCTCCACAAATATCGTGCGAAAAGATCTGAAATTTGGACCCAAGGTTCATCTCGATTTCTTCTCAAATGGGGTTTTTTTGTGACTTCTGAAACGTCACAGAAAAAACGTTATAGCAAAAATGCCACGATGACCTGTTTGGAGCAGCGAAACCCTAGAATCCAAAGCTCTGATACCAAATGTTATGAAACCAGCTCAAGAAAAGATAGAAAAGATAGATCAACGCCTTAGAATTCAGCCTCTTCGAGGGGGCAAACTCGTTTACATTACATAAATGAACAATTCTCTGATGATACAAATGACAAAACCTCCTTTCTATATATAGGAGTCTAAGGAGTCACAATATAATCTAGCCAACCTAACAATAATAATATAAAGCCACAAAAATAACAATAGAGGGATTCTATGGGGCACAAAAATAACAATATGGGGGTAATAGGGGCACAAAAATATAAATAAGGGGTATAACTACAATAGTAATGGGGTAATCACTAGTATTATAGGGACCCAACACAATTTCCCCCTAAAGCATGAGGTCGTTAATCTTTTGATGTCGGGTGAAATGCTTTATCATCAGGATCCAAAGTTTTTTCAAGCTGGAAGGCGACCTGTAATAAGATACAATACAATACATTATCTTCATAATATTTTTCATGATCTAGATGAGGCGATCATTCCCATGCTCAGCTTTATAAATTCATTTCCATGTGCATAAGACAGACAATTGTCTGTGTGGCAGACTGATGATTCTGATAGATCCATCATCCTTTGGTTCGGATGATCATCTATGCAGCAATGATGTACATTTGATGTCTTTATTTTCCTGAATATATCGCAGCCCGGATAAGTGAAACTAGATCCGGGGTCTTCAAACTCGTCCAATCTTCACTCGGAGTACAAGTTGATCCATGTGAAAGATGTTCTGTAGTCGAACATGGAAAGACATCACCTGGTTACCAGCCAATGATGTAAGTTGTTAACAAGTGCGAGAGGAATCACTGATAATGATGATCACCCTCAAGGTACTACAGTACAATTCACGTGGTGTGAAAAAGGGACTTGGCATTGAACACCATGGAAAATATTTCGGTCGAAGACCATTGATATAAACCTGTTGCCGGAAGTGAGAAACTTGCCTTGAGGCCTGCAAGCTTCAAAGTACTGAAAGGGTTGTTCCTAAGTCGGCTTCTTGGATAATGAGCTGATGTCGACAAGAAGTGACGCATCGTAGGAAGGCCTTAATGAATCACACATCTATGACAAGAAATGGAGTAAATGATTTTTGGAGGTGAAAACGATCTGATGATATAGGGTTCAGGGTGGCAGTCATGAAAGAATGGAGCGCGAATGTATTGCAACAGATGAGACACAAGTGAATTCTTTGAGCGACTTCTCTTGAACATATCAGCGACACCGACATGGATTGGTAGCGTTAACCCAAAATATGGATGGTACGATGGACCAATGGTGATATGACTGGTGAACGGAATAACCCATCCCGACTCAGACGTGGAGTGAAAGTGTCATGTTCAAGAGTGACTTGCTACCAATAAAGTTTCTTCAAGTTTTCTTCCCAATTTTCCATAGTCATCACTGACTAGTACCTCTTTATTTTTATCAAGCTTGAGGAGGATAACATATGCTTGTTCTATAATTTTCCCTTCGGGCGAACTCATCGCTATGTTTTAACGAGCCTAGCGATAGTGAAACTTGTTCTCGTCTATATGGACAAATTTGTCGCTATTGATTTTAACGAGCTTAACGATAACAATAACTCGGTCCTTTTCCAATTTTATAGAGTCTGAAAAGGGATGGAAAGGAAACTCCAATAATCCTTTTTCATCATATAATCCCTTAATTCTTAAAAAGTATAAAATAATACAAAAGGGATGAATTTTCGATAGTTTTAACGAGCCCAACAAGACAAGCGCTTGATCTTTTTGTGTAATAATCCCTCAGGTCCAAAAAGATTAAAATCTAGAGGAGGGATAGCACTTCCGATAGCTTTAACGAGCTTGAGAGGCCAATTTATCGGCAACCATTTCATATTTTACGAGTCAGATGGAAAGATCTTAAAGGAGACTCGTTTTTTGAGGAACGAGTGATAATTTTGGGTAGTAGCTAATTCCAGGTAAGGTTTGGAATTTTCCAATCACGGTAGTGTCACAAGTATGGCTAACAAAATCACTCATCGCAGCTATTCCTCAAAAGGGTAAAAAATCAAATGGAGGCGTCTGATCGGCTAAAACAGAGTGGAGATGATGATGAGAACACGACCAAGGCTCAAAAGCTGATGATAAGGCATTCGCAATGGTTATTTACCGGAGATTGGTTCATTTTTTAATGAGCTTAAACTCTGGGGGAAACATTTTCTCATTGCTTAGGTTTAATTTTTAACGAGCTTGAACTTCACATAAAAACTGCTCGTAGCGGGTTTATTTTTTAACGAGCTTGAACCCTGCGATAACACTGCTCGTGATAAGTTTGCATGCCCCCAGCATAATAATGCAAATCAAGGTGCATGCCCCCCATGATTCATTTCACTCAACACGGTGGTTGGAATGAAGGTTTACCTTCGAGATCTTTGAAAGACTCGATTTGGAAAGGGATTTGTTTCATTTTTTAACGAGGTTGACATAGGATAGGAACTGTCCTTAGAATCCATCATATTTACAGTATTTGATAGAAAATAAAAAACTAAAGGATGATTAAGTTTGCTGGAATAATCTTCATGGTAATCTGGAAGATGGGAACGATGGTGGTAATCTTCCCATGGTGCCTCTCCTATCATCTTTGACTGAAGGATTCCTTCATCTGTAGAATGTACATGTGACCAAGGATTTGAAGGTGTGCTATATTCCTTAGACCTATCTATCCAAACACTCGATGAGCATTGATTTGGGCTTGCCCCCGAGGCCAAGAAAATTGATTGCTACAATATTTCTAAAATGTTGATGAACCATGCTGACAAAATGTTCGAGAATCTTCTGAATTTTTTAGATATAGAAGACATCATATTGTAGGCTTCCACCATGGCCACTTCTGCCAAACTATTCGGAGGCGGTAGGGCTAAAGTACCCATTAATGCAGGGTATTTTAGGAGGCCTACTCTGACATTTTGAAGTGATTAAGAGCTTGCATGGTTCATTGGAATGCTTCCCGTAACTTGTGAACTATTGGGGAGGAAGGTTTGTTGGTCAACAATTGTAATTCCTCCTTGGAAAGGAAATGCAATCTTTCTTAAATATGTTGACACAACAGTGGCCATGGCATAAATTCATAGCCTTCCCAGTAGGATGTTGTAATCGAGGTTTTCATCGATAACTTCAACATCAATTTCCACTATTTTTCCCCCCAGTTCAACATGCAAGTTACTTAAAATCCCATATGGGGTGTAAGTTCATCCATCAAATGCTTTTAATATCGTCGAAGATCACGACAAGGGTGGAGATCCTAAAGTTTTCCAGCAACTCATCAACATAATACATGTAGATGCCCCCTCATCAATAATTGTTCGATGAATAGTTTTGTTGAGGGTTTTCACTTGAATAATGAAATCTAGTTGAGCTGGTAACTGAGGGTCATATCCTTTGTGATTAAAGGACACAAGATTGGAATCTGTTGGGTCAATCCCGACTATTGTTGATAATAAAGCCTGCTTTCGGGAGGGGAAATTTTGCAGTACCTCAAGTGTTGACATAGCGGATGGCGATTGGGCCAGATCCTCCACTACATTATAATGTTGTGCTGCTCTGGCACGAGGATTAAATGTCGATTTGTGGACTACTCCCTTTGGCAGTTTTATCGTTAGCTTGGGAGTGATGGGTGGCAAAACTTTGATGGAAGTCGTTGTCTAACTACTAGGTTGATCATCATCCTTGTTGTTCGACATCTGTGGATTCCCGTAATATTTACTCCTTGTCGATATCAAAGCATCATTTTGCTGCTTTGAAATAGAAAACATTAGCACTTGGGACGAGGAAGCATTGTCAGTAGCAACCATATCTATTCCTGGATTTGGTAACGGACCAGTTAATACTGTCGAGGTTTTTCAATTCTTGAAGAATTTTCTAAGCTCAGCTTTATATGCACAATCTCTTGTCCAATGATCCTCATTGGATACAAGGCATGGACGATTTGGTTTCCTATCTCCAGAAGGGTTTGCAGAAGATTTTTCAGGGGACGAATCCTCCTGTTTCTTCTTCTTCCCTTTATTTTTCTTCTTACCTCCTGGTTGCTTGGTTTCTTTGCCTTTGTTAATCGATACGACATTCACTTCCGATGCGAGAAGTTCTTCATTTGCATTTTGACCTGAAACTGTATGGGCCTTCTTCGACTTATCCTTTACGGTTTTCATGTTGGTTGTTCATATCACGCTCTCCCCGGCATGAGAGTCTTTGTTTGATTTAGGAGAGGGGGGAATGGAAAATTATGGTCTAGGAGCATTGGGGATTTTATCGTAGAGTGTGCCAGACTGAGTATAAATCAAATCTAAATATTGCGCACGAGCAATGACTTGCTCTTGAGTGACGACTCCTCCCTTTGCCACATCTTCTGTAATAGAAGGTAATAATGACTTAATAAACCATTCAGCCAACAACTGATCAGGAACATATGTTTTTACCATTCTATGACGACGTCGCCACTCATGAATATGATCGGATATGTGAGTGATGGTCGTTCATTTGAAATTGGTAAGAAGGTCTATCCCCGTTTTGTACCTTATGGGTAACTGAAAATGGGTTAAAAAGGTTGTGGCTAGGGTCCTAAAGTTATCAAACAAAGCTCTAGGCAATTCGACATACCATTTTGTTGCCGAACCAGTTAACGTTTGCTGAAAAAGGCGAAGCCTAATTGAATCATAATTTAGAGTGTTAAATGAACACCACAGATGAAAGGTCAGCACATGATTCGACAGGTCTTCACCCAGATTTCCATTAAATTTAGGAATATCTGACGGAAGTTTATGAGGAATCGCTGGCCACCAAGGGGTGTAAGTGATTGGATCGTTCGTTAGCTGATTTAGATCATGTAACTCTAAATTTGCCACAAAGGGCAACTGTTGATTCAGGTTCGGCGAAGCATACCCAGGATAAGATGGGATTGCTTGAGCAGTGGGTCTTTGCATACCAGCATAGTGCATTTGATGATGATAACTTTGGTAAGGTTGATGGGCATAACCGTTATGAAATGGTTGATGTTGACCATTTTGAATATACGGCTGCCCATTACTTGCAAAGATTTGGGTCTCAGATCCTTGGTAAACTTGTTGGAATTGCGGTTGTTGATATTGCACCAGCCATGGTTGTGAGACCATGTACTATTGTCCCATACTGGATGTTTAACCAAGATGAGGGGTAATGGTACTCATTGGAGCCTGGGTCACTCCAGTTAAGGAGCCACTAACTGATGATTGCAATGTCGTCATAGAGACAAGGGGCTGTTGGATTGCGACCTAAGAAACTTGAGGTTGGCATACAACAGGTAATGCTTGTACTTGCGACATCATCACAATATCTAGTGTAGTGGGGATATTTGACATAGGCAGACTTTGTTGCATTGAGTATACAACTCTTGGTTGTTGAGGCAGTATTGGCAGCCAACCACTGGATGTAATTCTAGCATAACCTGAATTCTATTGTGAACTCTCATATGTTTGTCCTCCCGAAGGAGATAATGAAAGGGCATATTACCCCCAATACGGCGGTAATCCAGTGCTTAAGGGAATGATTTGACTTTGAGCACCGGACTGCCCAAATTGACACTGCGAAGGATCAATTTGCTAAGACTCAACATAAGGGATTCTAGATATTATTCCAGACGAACAAATGGGAACAGACTATACTGTCGAAACAATCCGTGGATGGATTCCATCTAGCGATTGAGAGCTAGTTGCGACAGATAGTACGCCGGTGAACATTGTTGGAGTGGCAACAGGAGGTTCTGTCATCGCTGTGTCAAATGACATAGTCCTAGATGTCGACAGTTGTTCAGACATATCTAGTCTATCCAAAATATTTCCTAGTGATTCTACAGGAACTTCCAATAATAGTAGACTAATTTCCGATGAAGAAGGATATAGGGTGATCCCAACTCCAAAATGCGATGGAGTACTAGATGGGGGATCCTCCACAATCTCTTCTATAGTAATCAATCCAGGTGGAGGAGGTAGACCGTTGGGTCCATAAAATATTTCTGGTGCCAAAGAAGGTGTAGATTCTGCAGCGACAAATGTTTGGGGAATAACACCTTCCGAATCAGCTCTAGATGGAGCCGGTTCAGGTATAGAAGTGTTTAGCCTCACACTAGGATCAGTTCTACTGTCCTCTAGTGGCTGCGGAACTTCTTCTGTAAAGGCAGGGGTACCAGAAATGTTTGGACTAACCAGAGTCTCCGAGGGTGTCGGAACACTTGTTCAACCCAGACCAGGGGATTTTGAGCTGGTTAAACGAGTTCACTTTGTCCGAAATAGTTTTGATTCTGGGTACAAATACAGCTGACTCGTAAGTCTTCGTGAACGACGGGGTTTTAATTGACTTTCCTCCATGATTGTGGATTACTCGATCAACTAAAAATAAAAGGGGAAAATGTTTCCAAATTAAATGAATTTTAGATGCTTTGACATAACTTATTTTTTCAATTTTTAAGGGTCGAGAAAAAACAAAAGATGACTCTAGTCACCTTCGATTTTTAATGAGCCTGAAGTGACAAGTTCTCAGATGGACCTTTTCCTTTAAGGAGTCTGAAAAGGAATGAAAGAGACTACTCTAGAAATCTAAACAGAGGGATTACCAAACCAATCACAGAACTGCAGAATAATTTTTACGGTACGGCATTCAATCTTCCCGAATGCTGTGTTCAGTGCATTGCAATCGATAGGAAGGTGGACAGGGCTTGCTATGGATAAAGGATATAGCCTATTGTGGTCTCCCAATATATACTCGAAGGTACATGGGAGCACAAGTCCGTACTGGCACTTGTCGTCTCAAAGAGGAGGAATCACCCAACCAATAGTGAAAGCGACAGTTACCAGGCTTTACGATGCCGAAATACATCTCTAGCCTAGACTTCTAGATGTTGTGCATTAGATTCCAAAGTGTTTTTATGTTCATTAAATTTATTTTACAGTTGATCTTTCTTAAGAAATTTTCCTTTCAGGTTCTCCGTGTGATGTAGATATACAATTCCTAAAATGCAATCTAAGATGATAAACAATCGTTTAATCTTCTTTTTGCAATGAAAATCCTAGCTACCAAAGAAAGAGAGATGATATTCTTTCAACATAGAGCAAAGAGCACACACTATATGCATTGTCCTAAATCAAACCAACAAGCAGTCTAAATGCAAATGCACATGCATGTATTTATTTTCAGCTTTCTTAATGTGTGAATGACAAGAAGAATGCGAAGTACAAATCTGAATTATCTTTTTAAAGCGACAGTACTAACAAATTTCTCTTCAAAAACGAAAGGAAGATAATGACGACACTTTGCTATTTTGAATTGAAAACTGCTTTCGACACTTGAAAAACTACTAATTCAAATCAAATACAAGAGTAGCTATATAATCGACCATCAAGAATAATAGAATTCTTTTCTTTGACTGAGAACGGCACTTGCCACACCTTCAAATCAAAAGACAACAGTTTGATTATGCTACTTCTTTGTAGAAGAGAACTAAAAATGGCGCAATGGAGGTGGAATGATGGAAAGGAAGGGAGTTTCCACAGTGGTATACTGATCATAGACAGCAAAACTCCTAAATAAAGTTGAAGAGAGTGAACATAGAAACCAAAATCTTAGAGCAGAATAGGTCTTGTCTATTCAGCGCACCTGCAACATAGGAAGGTGCGATGCAGCGCACCTACTACACACGGGAGGTGCGATGCATCCAGATTCCCAAGAGGAGAAGGTGCGATGGTCCAAGGAAGAGACTTCAATTGGGTTCCGGGTCATAGTTTGCAGCTCAGTTCAGGGATTTAGGCGAAGCAAGTGATGTTCAGTAAATATAAATCACAGGGGTAGATCTAATGAGGTTACTAGAGCCATCATTAGGGCAATTAGAAGGTTTGCAAATCGATTGTTTAGTTTATAAACAAAACCCGGAGATAGACTGAAGCAGCATTGATCTACTTTGCACTTGCATAGCAAATGCAGTTCAAACGCTAGCTGGCTTGACTTTAGGCTCCGTCTGTAAGTTTATAAAACAAACAAATATAAACAAGCAAACAATCTATTCCCTCCCCATTCGAGTCTCTATTTTTTTATCGGGAAATCTAGTGTCCACTCGGAGCTAGTAGTCCCACTAAGACTGGTAGCTATCTTAGAAACAAACAAACTAATACTACTTTCACTTTCCTTTATGAGAACTAGATAAGAGGGGAACAAAGGACACCAACCTTAGTATCACGCTTAGTTCCTTGTTTAGTTCCTCTCCCTTCTGACAGATACTTGCCGCTTTGCCTTCGCCTACCCAGCTTCAAAGAGCACCTGTGGAATCAAAGCAGCATAATACTATCGAAGAACATAGATCTACGATCATAAACAATATAGGACCAGATATATATTGACCACACAAATGCATATATCATCAAACATACAAGAATGTGGAGGAAAACTTGAATAGCTTTATTAATATTAAGAACAATAAAGAGGATTACAACCAATTGTTCTGAGCCAGCATCATCCTCCCAGCATGAAAGCCCTACTTCACCTCATGAAAAGCTTAGATCACCCAACACTATGATATTTCACCAAGAAACCAACAACACTTCCTTACAAGATACAAAATTCCAGCCTCTGGATCTCTAGGATGAGGGATCCATATATAACTGATTGCAGGGAGGTGAGTCAGCTTCTGGGATTTTTATTAGTGTCTTCTCTCTAATATTTCTTGATTCCACTTGGAGATTGATGATCTCTTACTCATCCCTGGGCGAATTTAGAGAGAAACGTGTCCTGGGGAAGTTTCTGGAAGATTCCAAGATCATCCACTTAGCAAACTGCCTCCGCCATTTGTCTACTCTCATCCATCGCACCCTATAGAAGGACCTCTTCGTATGCATCACACCCCCCGTGTGTAATAGGTGCGATGCATCTCACCCTTAGCACTAAGCAATCAGTATGGTCCAGTTTTGACCATTTCTGAGTAGTTTTCTGTGGAGAACTTCTGGGAGATGATGTAATCAGCTGACCTTGTTCCTTTAGGGTGTGAAGCAACACTTTTAGGGACTTAGGAGCACTTGGTTTATGGAAATATGATTGGGGTTGCAGTGCCCAAAAATGTCTATAACAGATGGGGACAACGCTCAACAGTTCGTTCAGTGAATCCAATTGATTCACCAAGCAGTGCAAGAGTAGTTGGAAAAACGTCAAGCCCGTTATAAGGCTCGACATGATAAACACCGAGTCGGCCATCAATTCCGAGTGCGTGACAAGGTGTGCTTCCACATCAACAAAGAAAAGATCAAGGGAGAAGGAAATAAGTTGCAGCCAATTTAGTATGGACCATTCACCATATTGGAGAAGATTGGAAACAATGCCTTTCACCTTGACTTGTCAGTATATATGCAAATGTACTCAATAGTGAATGTGGAGAACCTAAAACTGTATGAACCACTATTGATCATGGACACTGATGAGGTGGGCGCAGTTCCTACAGTCGATGATTTTGCACCATAATATCTCTATGAGTTGACCGAAGACATCATCCCCAATAGAAGAACCAGGACTTGACGGTGAGGAGATGTATAGCACATTCGAGTTGGTTTCAAGGGAATGCACCCTAGCAAGGCTAGATGGTTAGAGAAAGAGAAAGTGAGGGAACAATTCCCTCACTTGCCAATTGACTAATGAAAGGCTTCTGGCAGTCCAAAAGCTCCTCAATGGGGAGGATTGATCCATCTGGATCTTCAGATACAATGGCATGGAAAAAATCGTAAATCAAAGTGATCGGAATGAAGTCAACTCAGGATCAAAGCATAGATCTCATCATCCTGATTCAAATGGCATGAATGGCACTTCAATCCGAGTCTAGATGATGAATTTATCGCACAAGGAAGGTTGCTTTGATCCTTAAGAAAATGAGGATCTTCCTTTGAAAATGGGTTTTGAGCCTCAAAAGGCAAAATTGCAATCGGAGGATGCATAGAGGCAGACTTAGGAAAGGCACTGAGGAAACCTCGGTCACTGATCTCTGACTAAATCAGATTGGCGGATCAGTGGGCAAAGGGATCAGAGGTCATATATACTGCAACCGAGAGTTAGATCTCCGTGATGCAAGCAGATCAAGAAATTTCTCGCAGATGCAGAGCAGGGAGCTCAAACTTGAGCTCAACTCAAACAAACAAATGACTCCAGGACTCCGAATGCCCCTCAATCTTACAATGCTAGTATTTATAATATCCTAGCCAGTTAACCAGTTAAAACTTTTACCGGAAAGTTGTAAAAGATGGAATCTACTTTCGGTATGAATATCACACAGGAAATCATATCCGAAGGACTAACAGTAATGCGTACTTAAAATATTCGGGCAAGTGGGTACTACCACCTGTTATCTCGTCCCTTAAAGGCAGAGCCATATGGGGACCGAATCGGACACTACCTAAAAATCAATATTATGTGATCTATCGAATTTGACACTACCTAAAAAGCAAGATTATGTGATCTATAGACAAGATAGCCGGAATCTAGGAAATCGGCTCATAATAATTACAAAGTGGATATTTTAAAGAAAACCCACAAAAACTTAAATATTTACATAAAGTGTATATGATATCAAAAGAGTGATCATATACATTATTTACTGTTGTTCCATTCTTCATCAGAATCATCATGATCTTGTTCATATTTGTCAATTTGTTCTCTTTCTAATAATTGCTCAATGTCAGGAGAAAATATTTATGGTGCTAATGAATCATCTAACCATGGCGGTGACTCTTCTCGGAAGCAACAATAGAAAGGGAATGAGAAAACATTTAGAGACTAGTGCCTTGGATCCACAGAAATTTCTCCTCGAAAACTGATAAACAATTTAAATTCTGGTCCATGGTGATTGTTGTCATTCTGGACTACAACTGTATCCTCATGGATGCATTCGAATTCTACAGTGTAATCATTTTGTGCAGCAATGTGGAGTTCCCAAACAAGTGTGCTGATTATGTCCAGAAAACCACTGTCACACATCCAAGTGACTCTAGGCATATATTTGAACAGAAACAATTTAAACCAAGGACTCCACAAATTTACAGCACTATCTACCTGTGTAGCATAAAAAATGACTCTGACATAACCATCTATTCTAACCATTTGCTTTAACCGTAAAATAATCTTTCCAGGTCCAATCTGTACTTTAGACAAAACTAAATAAATGGGAATAGGTTCTCAGGATAATGCATAAAAGACTCTCCAAGGCCTATCTCTATAAGGTAATTCCCTACTGTATGCAAACATGCATGACTCTGAATCAAACCACTTCTGCAACAAAATTTATAATACTTCTGTAGGTAATGACTTGACTCTTAAAACAAAACAATCCCAATAGAATTCATATTTACACTGACTACAGACTAATACTGAACAGTTTCTAGACTGATGGTCACTAGACTGGACTGGACTTTTACTTGAAGAACTTTCTCCTTTGTACAGGGGTCTAAACATCTTGATGTCTTTGATATCTGGAGCTCCTTCTCTTGTCGGCATGTCTGCTAAATAATTTTCTGCACCTGATTTATGGACAATATCGAAATCAAAGCCTTCTAGCCAGAGAGCCCATCTTAGAACCCTAGTATTTCCTTGTTCTAACAATTTCTTATTGGACAAAATACCTTTCATATGTTTCAGATCAGTTCTAACTAAAAATCTGACACTTTTTAAGAACAATATGAATCTTTGAATTCCTCTTTTGACAACCAGTATCTCTTTGTGGGAATATGGATACTTAGCTTATGTGTCAACAAAAGTACCAGAGGCATATGCACAAACAAGTTCTTTCCTTCCATGTTTATGTAATAACACTGCAGCCCATGTATGATCAGATGCATCGGTTTCAAGAATAAATGGGAGATCAGTTTCAGGCAGTCTTAACTTGGGAAGCTCTCTGATTTTTCTTTTTATGTTCCTTACTACCATAGTCATCTCATTAGACCATTCAACTTTTTCTTTCTTCAGCCTTTTTTGCAAAATCTTAGTATCTTCAGATTGGTTTTCATAGAACTAATGGATGTAATTCAAGCAACCTAAAAATCTTTGAAGCATCTTTACATAAAGGAAACTATCAGGAAATTTCAGAAGATGAATAAGGATATCAGGTTCAAGCTCTAGGTGACCCTGTTCAACATGTAATCCTAAATAGTCTATTCTGACTTTTCCAATTTGGAACTTTTCCTCCCAGTCAGATAGAACTAAACCATGCTTGTACACTATTACATAGAATTTTTCTAAATGTGGCTTATGAGTATTTACATGTTTGCTAAATACAAGAAGATCATCAATATATACAATCACATACTCTACCCCTCCAAAAATATCTTCCATCCGCTTTTGAAACTCAGAAGGAGCATTCTTCAAACCAAATGGCGTTATTGTCCATTGGTATTGGCCATGTGGAACTGTGAAGGCTATTTTATATCTGTCATCTGGAATGATACCAATTTGCTAGAAACCGCTTTTAAGATCAAATTTGTTGAAGACATTGGCATTGGCGATTTTAGCAAGCAACCATTCTTTATTGGAAGGGGATACCTGATAGGCATTAAAGCCTCATTCAAAGATTTGTAGTTAATTACCAACCTCTTATTTCCACGTTTCTTCTCACTATGTTTGTTAACATAAAAGGTTAGACATGCCCAAGGGCTTTTGCATGGCTCAATCAAGTTTTGTTCAAGCAACTGCTGGATCTCCTGTTTGCAAAAAGCCTGTTCAGTAGGTGACATATGGTTAGCACTTACTTTCTGTGGTTTAGGAACATACCCTTCTTTATAAGGTAATTCTACAAAATATTTTTCCCTGGTCCAAAGAGCGTCTGGCCTGCTTGCTGTGTAATCATGGTACAACTTATCCGAGATAGCTTGCAATGACTTTTGGCCATGTATTTCTTGCATTCTTGACAATCTTTTGGATTTTTGTAAGATCTTGCATGGTATTCTGCAGATTGTCTTCATCACTGAGCTTGACTTTAAGCTGGTAATTATTCTTTGCAGGAATCATAACCTGTTCTTCAACAGTAGTGAATGTGACTGAGTCTTTTCCAAGGGTGACTGGAAGAAATCTCTCGAAAAAATCTTGCCCCAATAGGACATCTGATCCTATATCAAAACTGTACAAACTAACATATGTCTATACATGGTTCAAATAAACTGGAAAATCAGGAGATATATGGTTAATCTCCATTAATTCTTTATTCACAGCTCTGAAGGATAATTTAGTAGGCTGCCAATAATAAGAAGGAATTGCACCAAATTTGCAGCAACTACACATAGCTCCAAAATCAATTTGTGCATCCAAAATGAATTCCTTTAAATTTGGTAATTTTATTTTCAAACGAATTACCACGTTATCTCCTATTCCCGTGATATTTACCAAATCTACTTCTTTAGATTTCATGGGCATTTTTTATGGAATATCCTTCATCAGAATTCTTGTCAATTTGGAATTAGCATCATCATAATCAGAAATAAGACTTTGAAGTTTAGCTGATAAATGCAATATTCCTGATCTTGTTAGTTTAACAGATGATTCCAAACTACTAATTTTCTTCTTGAGAGTATTGATTTCATCCATACCTGTACATTGAGAAGCTTCTATAATATGCAATGGTTTGAACATTGAATCAAACTCTCTTTCGATAAAATCATCATCATCAATTATTCTTTTGGAAGGTAATTATTTTTCCAAACTTTCCAGCTTTTCTTTCAATCTTCTTCTAGCTATTAACTGTGATGGTTCCAGCTGTGCTAGCCGTGTCTTGACCTCATCAATCTGATTCTGCAAATTGTCTGTTTTGTTGAAGTAAAACATTTTAATATCAGTAATAAAAGTTTCATGAGAGTCAGAAGAATCAGATTCCAAACTTACTCTTCTGATATTAGGTAAATCATCACTATCTGAAGTAGAGGAGTCATTGGAATTTTCAAAATATTCACCATCTGAGTGGGAAATGAGGTCGCAATCTTCTGGATTATGAACTCTAGTAAGAACATCCATGGTCTTCAATTGTTTCTTATTATTTTTCCCTTTGCAAGTATTAGCATAATGGCCTTCTTTACCACATATAAAACATATTACCTTTTTAGAAGGCTTCGCTCTTTTTCTGAATACTATCCTCTTCTTTTTCGAAAATTTAGAAGGATAATATTTTCTCTTAGGAGTATACTTGTCTATCTTGCATGAGCATGAAACTTTTGACACTTTCTTTTTTGATTTGCTACTACATCCAAAATCATAAGTTTCTACAAAATTATTACACAACTTTGTATTGAAATGCATCTGCTTCTTAAAATTCTTTTTAGCTTTTTCTTATGCACATTCTTTTTGCAAAATAGAAACTATCATCTGATGTACTGCAACAAATGAAGAATTCTCAATTTTTACTTTTTTGGTCCTCAATATACTGGTTAATCAAATCTGGAATTTTTCTTGGCATTGAAGCTATGTAATACCTCAAATAAGCAACATTGTGGGGATTGGCTGCTTGATAAAGAAGTTTTTGCATAACACAATAATAATCATGCAGATAATCTATGTTACACAGTGTTTGAGATAAAAAGAGTTGACCATGATGTACTGAATTTTCTGGTACTACCCCCACAAACTCATGTGTTAAGGCATCAAAAATAGCTTTCAGGGGATCTATTGGATGTTCAATGATATTATGCATTTCCTCTTCAAACTTATCCCACCATTGTTTTAAAATACGAGTAAAAGACCAAACAATTTGTGTGACTATATCAGACGATGATGCTTTAGTTTTAGCTCTTCGTTGTAGTGTCCAAGCATGGACATTATGCAAAACTGTTATAACTTCTTCATTTTCCATGCAATCAATATTTACCAAAAGTGTATTGCCAAATCCTTTAGTTGATGGATTTTCAAATTTGGCAAGGACACTTTCCAAATTGTCTCTATATCTAGAAAAAGGACTATCTGCAGATGCTTCATGTGCAAAAGTATCCTTTTCACCTTTCATTCCTTTATGTGTGAATGTAAATGTATCACCTCTATCTCTTTTAGAACTAGTTTCGCCTTGAGTGGGTTCTCCACGAGTATGAGAGGTAACACCAAACATGGCAAAATTTTTTGGAGTAGATGGTTGGCCATTTTCTGCAAGCGTTTTAAGACTGACATAACCCTTTGGTAATCTCAAGCTGTCAATAGTAGGAAAAGTGGTTAGCCTCTCTCTCATGAAATCTGTTTTTTTTTCTGGCTCACATTATTCCCTTTTGTACCTTCTCAATCTTAGCAGTATTTATGTTGTTAATGCTTTTGAACAAAATACTTCTAAGACCATCTTTTAGTTCACCTAAACTGGAAGAAAACTTCAATTTTGAACTTGAAAGATCTACTTCTCTATAATGAGGTGGAGAAGTAGGCTGTGGTAATGCATCTCTTAAATGTTCAAGGGAATTGGAAATAATTCCCATGTTGGAATTGATATCATTCAATTTCTGTGTATGTTCATTTTGTATTCCCAAACACTCATTATAACCGCTGTGAATTTTCTTTATATGTTCTTTAATTTTTAGCACATCTTTGGCTATGTCATCTATATTTTCCAGCATATAAACAATCTGATAGTTTGTACAATTATGCATTCTCTCTGTTTCACTCTGATCTGCATCTGACATGTTTTTCATCTGTATCCATTGGAAATCTGACTTTAGAGTACCATTATTGAAAGTCTTTCTAGAGTTTGCAAGCTCTAAATATCTTTCATTAATCTTTGCTGTCAGACCATATTGAGCTCTGGGAAGACTAAAGCTTTTGATATCAGGCAAGACTGTTTCATTCTTTTGATCTTCTAGTTGGAAACTCGAAGATAGACCCGATACACAAAATTGACAATCATTAGATTTATGGGACAGAGGTTTCTTTTGGTCTCTTTTGGGAACAAAATATGATGGTGGAACTGGAACTGATAAAGGTATAACTGGAGGAGGTATTACTTCTTTTGTACTATCACTACTTCCTAAAAATGAAGATCTATCTAAGATAGTCATAGATCTGACAAGATGGGGGCTTGTGAATTTGAGACCAGAAGAGCCATCAGAATGTTTGACAATAGACAATTGTCTAGGTTCTTTTGATGTTTACAGTTGATGATATTTTTGTGATAGTGGAATGTAAGTACTATTCCATTCATCAGGTAGAGTGAATTCTGCAAATCCTATTTGTAAGGGGGCAGTATTACCGGGACCAACTATTACTCTTTCTTTCAAAGCTCTTGAACACAATTTTGGATTGAGTGGAGGCATTGTACTGGAAACAAATTGAAGACAAATAGAAGAATGAAGCTGAGTGATTAAAGTTTGTGGGGTGACATTGAAGCCATTGAATTGAATATAGGCATTTAGAAACTCATTTATATATGGGTCATTCAAATAAACTTGATATATGGGAATTACAGAAGACCAGACAGGACCATTATTAAGACAACTCTAGAAACCTCCCAACAATGCATCATTAAAATCATTCATTCTGGTATCCAAGACACAAGTTAAGCAAGAAGCATTTAATCCTGGTCTAACAAGAGGATTAATCCTGAATTGGATCATGCCTATATGAATATATTTGAACCCATGCTCCAAACCCCATTCTATATCTTCTCTTCTAATTAAAGGAACTTGGTAGACTTTCTGATCAGTAGAAACAGGAATATTTACAGAAGTAAAGTGAAATAACTGAGTTTCTCTGAACTAAAAAGTAGGGATTTTATATAACTTGTCTACTTCTATCTCTGGCAATGTCCAATTTGGCTGTGGCTCAAATTCTTGAACTAAGAATTTTTCATCATATAATTTCTCTTCAGAAGTTTTGTTCATGTACTTATTCAGAAAAGACCATCTCTTTCGCTTAGCAATTTTCCTATCCTTGGGTGTTTGAAGTGTTAGGGCCTAGATTTGTCTCAGACTGAAAAAGATAAGGTTCTAGGTCCACATCAAACCACGCTCAACCTCGTAGCTAGCCCTACGAGGATAGGACAGGGCTCTCTCCGGGTCAATCTCGACAAAAGGTAATCGATGAGGCTCAAGATGACTAAATTTGCAACTGATCTTATGCTAGGTATTAAGTGCAGGGATTTGATTTAGTTTTTTGTGAGTTTTGTTGAAAAATTGGAAAGGAAAATTTGGGCTCGGGGATGAGGCAAAGTTTCTGCAGAGTTCCGATTGGGGTAAGGAATGAAATCGTTTTGATGCTTTAAAGTGAGTGATATGGATAGATCGGACCGGTGAGGAGCTAAGGAGAGCAAGAGAGTCTCAAGAATTCTCCTTAAACAGATGAAAACATGAAAATTTAAACAAATTCAAAGGCAGAGCATAACAATTATGAATTCTACCTTAATCACTCATTTGTTCAAATTCAGAAGAAGAGGCAAGAAAATGATACACATAACACTAATGAACTTACAATTACTCAGAGAAGCACACCATCAAAACATAAAGCCACATGGATCCCAAACACTGCTGCAAAACCCTGGTCTTTCCCTAGCCAAAAATGTAGAAGTGAATGTACAATAGAGTGCCAAACTTTTCCCAAGAGTCCAACCCTAAAAATGACTTAGAAATTACACAATATAGGAAATCCAACCTATTCCCTTGCTTCTAGGGGTCGAGCTCATCATTCTAGGAGTTGTTTCAACCAATTCTAAACAAAGCACTAAAATCTAGGCAGTCAAAACAACTTGCCTCTATACGGTAGGAAACTGATTCATTCATTAAATTTTCATTTTTTGGTGAATGAATCCTCTAGAACAAGTAACTAAGTGACAAAATTACATAATTTTCATCCAATTACATCAATATAAGTCAAAAATAATATCACAAAGCAAAACTAGTCAAACCAGCCAAATTTCTGAGCTGGAAGTTGAAAAATTGGTCAAAAAACCTCTGTGCGCCGTGCCAATTTTTGTATGCATCATGCCACTTTGCTGCTGATTTTGAGGAACTTTCTGAAGTCGAAATTGAGCACAAGTGTACTTGTTGGAAAGCCCTACCTTTCTACTTTCCAACCCAAGTGGAATTTCTGAATTTGGTGCCCATTTGCCCCTCCAAAACTTCAATCTCCCAAGATTGCTTCATGTGTGTGAAAATAGGGGTAGAGAGGTCATTTTTAGGGTGTTTTTGACCTCTTGAGGACAAAAAACTTGCCCAAACTTCTTGGCAATGCACCAAAAGTCATTATTTTTCATGAAAAATCCAAAACTATAAACTTTTCTGCATTTGGAGCCTCCTATCGTAAGCGCGCGCCACGTGGCGCGGTGCACAAGGAGAAAAACCTTGTTTTTTGTACAAAAATTTGCAAAATCACCAAAAATGCGTTATGTTGGGCTAAAGAGGCTTTGGCCAATATCTAAAGATGATCGAGCTCTGTTTGCCTCTTTTTCTTCTTGATTGCCTTCCTCAATTTCGCCTTCTAATTCCTAATTCGGGCCTTGCACACCTTGTTTCGTTCCATGTAGTGGAAAGCCATGTGTATCAGCAATGCATGGTCCTTGTCGGACTTGTCCAGCAGCCTCTCTAGTGCATGTTAAATCTCTCGATATTTGGCTCCCGATCCTCATTAATCTCTTGCTCCAAAGACGTGAACTCAATTCTGCTCCTTTGTGCAGCTTGACGGTCCTCGCGAATGTTTTGTAGCTCCATGATTGCTTGCTGATCCTCAAGCTATTTGTTCCTCTACTCCAAGTACTTCATGGTCCACTTAGCCCTCTCTAAGTCAAGGGATAGGGATTCGATCTCTATTTGTTGCTCCTGGATGATCTCTCTAAGTTTGGCCCTTTGTGGACCGATATCAGTATCATCATCATGAATGAGAATGAAGTCGGTCTCTCATTCACCTGATGGCTCACCTGAAGGCCCCTCATCTTGCATTGGGCTCTTGCCTTTGTCCTGTACTTGTGGTGCTAATGGAGAAAGCGAGGCCCCTTCCACCCCGGGTGGAGATAACACTCGCTTTGCCGCTGCAAACAAATGTCTGGTGCCTCTATGATATGTGATGAATACCGACACACTAGCGGTCTCATGGCGCTCATATTGATCAGAAGGTTCACCTTCATGCTTAACCTCTGATAATCCCCGTGAAGCTCTGAAGAAGTCACGAGACATGAAATCATCTCAAGTGATGCCCTGCAATCCAAGCTGATGAACCACCAAAATCTTAATAAGAGAAAAATGATAGACACTGTTAAGTTGCTGCCGAGGAGTCTTATGCTGTATAAAGGTGGTCATCCTCTCTATGTTCCGGCAAATGAAATATGGAATGTTCATCATCTGTACCCTGGTGAAATGCATGAGCAACCTAATATGATAAGCATAAAGATGAGAGAATCGTCCCTCACAGCTGAAATATTTCATGATCAATCTCATTAGCGGAGTATATTCATATTTCAGATATCGGAATGGGAACACTCTCTTGAGTTGCCTCAAGAAACTGGTTTTGATGTAGGGCTCATATTGCTGCTGGTCAATCTTCTGTTTCTTGTGCAATGGCTCACCAATGTTCAGTATACCAGTTGTTAGTGAGACAGATTCTGGTGTAAGTGTGAAGGTGACACCAGCTAAGATAGCTTGATCTCCATGCAAGTGCAGCACAAAAAGACAAGCCAGCTCATGATGAAATTGGACATTAGCCACCTTTTGACCAAACGCATAGCATGAGTGATGCTGAAAACACTGCATAGCAAGAGGGCAGGGCTGTGATTCTGTAAGGGTGATCGGTTCTTCCCTAACATGTCTGCCACTTTTATGAGACCTCTGGGGTGCCTGTTCTTCCAAGGGCGAGTCACTTTGAGTTTCCACTTCATAGTCTAATGAATGCTCAGATGCCATGACTGTTGTACAATATATCTTGAAGAAAAGATGCTGATATATATAAACTGTGATGGGACTGCTCTTTGATGATGTATGAAACTGCTGTGTTGTAGTGCAATATAGTTGGATTCTACCACCAAGGGGAAAAAACAAATGCAACCACGGAATGTTATGAACGGGAAAGCAGTTGGGGATTAGGGAATATTGAAATAAATTTTATTAGGGAGAGGAGGGGAATTTTATGTATGGGAATAGGGTTTAGGGTTTGGGATTTTTACATTTGGAAATGTGTGGTAGGGAATTGGGAATAGGAGTTTAGTAATTTTTAGGATAGGGAAGAATGAGATTAAGGAAAAATGGAATAAGGGAGAAGGGAATGATGGAATGAAGGTAAAAATGGAATGCAGGGGGAACCTTGGTACCAAAACAATGGATTTGCAACCCTAACAGCAATTGGCTTGAGGACCTTTAGAGGTAGGGTTTGAGATTTTTTGTTGCAACCTCTATCACCCATAAACCACCACCACTTAGCACAAAATTTGATGCAACATCAAGAAGAAGGGCCAACCTGGCAAATTCACGCAAGGAATGAGCAATTTGGAGAAGTTTGAAACAATTTCAGGCTTTGGACTGTATGCGCCACGCCAAGAGCCCAGTGCACTGCGCTCGTTCAAAATAACATTGGGCAAAAACTCCCAGTGCACTGCGTGTTTCCAGTGCACCGCGTCACCTGTTCTGTGCGCTGCGCCGATTAGCTGCAAGAAATTTCTCTCCAAAACATGCACTACTCACCCAATTCACTTTGAAATGCTTTTCTCCAACCTTGGCATGCAGAATGACATTCATCTTCATGGCAAAACCTTTATAAAGACATCAATTTGATTTTTGGTTCTCCAAAACCCATTTTTGTAATGTTTTGCAATTGGCACTTTTTCACAATTAATAGAACTCTGACTTTTTGTTTTCTCCTTGATTTTTGGTTGAAATGATGAATTTTTTTGGCAATTTTTTGCAGGAATAGCTGACATGGAATTTGGCAAAGGAGACCAGGGCTGCGCCTGAAGAATTCAAGAACTAAAAATTTTGGAAATCATTACAAAAAACAAAATGTCGACTTGTCTTCAAAACAGGGTTTTGAAGAAAAGTCATAATCCATCCATATGACGATGAAAATCTTTGAAATAACAACTTATCAAGGACCTCCCTCTGGCCTGCTAGCTTTATTAGACTTTGTCGAAGACCAAATTGACTAACCCTAGACCTAATGACTAAAATGACTATTATTACCTAGAAACTGAAACAGGACTACAAATGACTTTTAAGACTTGATTTTGATGAATAGACCTGAGCCAACTGTGTAAAGCATGAGGGGGATGAATGACAAAAGCCCTTCTAACAGATTTATGGCATGCTCCTAACGGAATGCAACTGATCGAGTGAAATGGACACCTAAACATGAAATGCAAAAAGAGTTTTGATATCTGACGGAGGGATGACCAGACTGTCTCTAACATGAAGAACAAATTCATTCAAAGAACCAGCCATTGAGATTAAATATAAGTATGCACTTGAACAGAGGAGAAAAAATCTTTGTGCTCCAGGAAAGCAAACACAGGAGTCCGTCGCCTCAGATGCTGTCAACCAAAGCATTATCACCGAATTTAACTCGTAAACAAAGACAGGGACAAATACAACTCAATGGGAGAACCAGATAATTATGAAAACGGCTTGGACAAAGAACCAGATGGATCCGATACCAGAACAACAGGAACTTTCTATTAAGATTTCAAAATGATATTACATTACAGAGATCGACTGCAACTGAGAGTTAGATCTCCGTGATGCAAGCAGATCAAGAAATTTCTCATAGATGCAGAGTAGGGAGCTCAAACTCGGACTCAACTATGTTGGTGAACAGGTAGAGCGATCGGTGATGAAACAATCAACGGGATCATTATCAGGGCATTGGGCGATATGCGAGTAGGATACTGATGTGATCAATCGAAGCCGATATCAGCAATCAACGATCGATGGTCGGTCATTCCTATCAATAGGACTGTGCACCCGACGATACACCGATTGTGATAAACGGGCTGGACCCTATAATAATATAAGCCCGATTTTATATTTCTGAAGTTTGGGTAAAGGATATATTGCCAAATTTTAGTGATTTGGTGGGCTTTTCTTGTATTATTGGTGCAACGATAAAAGGACTGTTTTAGGGGTCAGTTATGCCCACCAATCCTTCTACGCCACTGTCCTTTACTATGAGCCAGACAAGCCCCAATTTGAGTGGGATTCTATCTAAAGAACCCATTATAAAAAAATCGATCGATGGAAAGAGTGGGGAGGATGAATTTTTGCAGCACGTTGTTTCATTTGCAGGAGGTTGAGAGTGCATATTTGTCTATTTGTATAGTTTTCACATGACTTCAACCCCTTCATTGTTGTGGACGCATTGGTGTTGCTTACCTCTCCATATTAGGCATCCATTGTGACAACCATCCTTTAGATTGGAGGTATAAGCCTCTTGTGGACAGTTGATGATTGTAATTCTTTTCTTTCATGCCATTTAATAAGAAAGGCCTCCCCATTTTTCAGATGGGCCCAGAGATTTAGTTTGAATTGGATGAACTCCGTTATCAAGCCTTGTTGTCTTCTTTTGTGCCTTTTATGTTTTTACTTCTTCTTTTCTTATGTGCACATTTCTTTCTTAAGTTGAAATTTTGAATGTGATTCTTTCCATACATCTATAAGCGAAAACATCCTAGATCAACTATACAACTTAAGAGAAAATGGGAGGAGGCAGAGAGAGCCTTAGCCATTTTCTGCGCTAGATCCACTAGGAGGAACCCTAGGAATGAGTGTCCATTGAATTCAATTGAAATATCCTCAGTCTGTGAAGAAAACCCCTCCATAGACAAGTGCCCTTATCTACCTGGACTAAAAGTTGTATATCAAGGAGATGAAGGGGTGACTGAACAACTCTGCTATATAAATTAAAGGATACCCCATGGGTCTAGGCCATACGAAAAGGGCATGCAAGGGTCATCCCATGCATATTACAACCCCAACCAGACCGCATCCATTCCCTCTTGGGTCACCCCTGCTCATGCTTCGTGGTCTACACATCCTCCTTATTACTTTGCACCTCAGTATCATTCCCAGACAACTAGCCAGTCATTTCGACAATATGCTCTACCACAACCTTAGTGGAATACATCGCCCTAGCGGTGGAGGCCCCCATACAAAAATGCCCCAACTGTATTTCCTTCATCACTTGCTCAATAACAAATTTTACACTCTACTCCCCCTAAACAACCCTAGATGCCTGCCCAGCCAAATTCGAACCTGAACAACAGACAGGCACAACCAGTATACAATGGAGAGACATCCTATCCAGCTTATGCTATGGAAATTCAGGAAATAAACCTGAGATATGGGAGAGTACTCCCGGACAACCAATATCTACCTCCACCTATGGAGCTTGATGAAGAAAGAGAGGAAAGAATGCCTAAAGTAAATCCACTACCATTTCCAAAGATATTAACCCAACCACTCCAAGCTACCCTAGAAGAGACTGAACTTCTAGGAGAATTGAAAAATATATGTGTCAAAATTCCACTTCTCCAAGCTATAAAAGATGTGGCTATTTACAACAAGTTGATCAAGGAGAACTGCTTGAAGCATCAAGGGAGGCGAAGAAGAGATGCCCCTACCATTAATGTCATTGGACAACTGTTCGACCTAATGCTGGGTCAGGTAATCTGTCCAAAATATTTGGACCTTGGAAGCCCTGTAGTAGATGTGCATGTCAATGGCACCATTGTCCCACACACTTTGATTGATTTTGGGGCTGCCATTAATGTGATGACAAAGGCCACCATGCTCAAGCTCAACTTTTAGGGTTCATTGATAAAGACCACAACAGTCTTGCAACTTGCCAACCTCTCTACAGTGACTCTTAAGGGGATTGTGGAGGATGTGATGGTCTCCATTGACTCCAGGGAATACCCTGCTAGCCACTTCCGATGTCTACATTAGCTGCAGGGCTGGAAATATGACTATTAAGAATAGGCATATGTCCAAGCAATTAGTACTATATCCTCTTGCTCATCCATCTCTACAACACGACTTACATTTATGGCTGGAAGAGGAGGATGAAGATGAATTTTATTCTTCCCAACTCTATACCTTAGAAACAACCATGGGAAGGGGACAACTGGATGAAGATGATTTGATTGAACACATACTCAAAGTCCAACTACCAGTACATTGTCCTTAGAAGAAGTAGTAAAGGAAACCCATAAAAACCATCAGATTGGTATATGCTTAGCCGATTCCAACATAATCCATGTCAAAACCATAGAATTCGGTTGTGAGAGAACTTTGAAAGTCAACCCATCTCTTTTTATTCACCAAGAAGAAAAGTTGTGCAACATGATAAAGGAACACATGGACGCCTTTGCTTGGAGTTACAAAGAAATGAAGGGAGTTAACCCCTTGGTGTGTACTCACCACATTTATATCAAAGAAGGTTGTAAACCAGTCTAGCAACCCCAAAGGAGGATGAATCTAGCTCTCAAAGATATAGTCAAAGAACAACTGCAAAAGCTGCTAGATGTAGGATTCATTTACCCTATCTTCGACAGTAAGTGGGTCTCTCCTTTGGTGTTGGTTCCAAACAAAAATGGAAAGTGGAGGATTTGTGTCAATTACAGAGAGTTAAACAAAGCTACAAAGAAGGACAATTTCCCTCTACCTTTCATCAACCAAGTGTTAGATGGCTTGGCAGGGAAAAAGTTTTTCTCTTTCCTAGATGGATTCAGCGGGTACAATCAGATCTAGATCAGCCTGGAAGACTAGGATAAAACCATCTTCACTTGTCCTTGGGGTACTTTCACCTATACGGTCCTTCCCTTTGGCCTATGAAATGCTCCTGCCATTTTCCAGAGAGCAGTCCTAAGTATCTTTTTCGAGTTAGTCCATGATGCAGTAGAGATTTATATGGATTATCTTACACCTTATGGATGTGATTTCCATGAGTCTTTGTCCAACTTAGGTAAGGTGCTGAACAAATGCATTGAAATGAACCTATCTCTTAGTCCCAAAAAATGTGAGTTCTTAATGACTGCAGGGACGGTGCTATGTCATTCAATATCCCATCAAGGACTAAAGGTGGACCCAAACAAAATAGCTATCATCCAAAGGGTCCCACCTTCACAAAAGCAGAGAGATGTCAGAAGTTTCCTAGGGTTAGCTAGATACTATCGAAGGTTTATAAAAGACATTATCAAGTTATTTTCTCCTTTTTTGGGGGTGTTTTCCAAACACTCTGAGTTTGTATGGTCAAAATGTTGTCAAGAGGCCCTGGACACCCTGAAGGACAAGTTAACCACTGCACCAATTCTCCAAGGACCAAATTGGGCCCTTCCTTTTCATATACATGCTGATGCCTCATGCAAAGCCATAGGAGTATCTCTAGGCTAGATAGATGAAAAATTTCCTTATGGCATTTAATTTATCAGTAAGAATCTGTCAAAGGCTGAACTGAACTACACAGTGACCGAAAAGGAGCTCCTAGTTGTTGTGCATTCATCAAACAAATTTAGGCATTACATTATTGTTTATCAAAAATTTGTACATACTGGCCATGCTGCAATCAAATATTTAATGAATAAATCTAATGTGAATGCTCAGATTATTAGTTGCTTACTTTTATTACAACAATTTTATCTAACCATTGTTGATAAGCCTAGCAAGGAAAATGTTGTTGCATATTTCTTTTCCAAATTAACTTTTCATGCAGGTGAGGAAGAAATGGTTGATTATCATTTACCAGATGAACACTTATTCGCCATTTCATTTCTCCCTCCAAGGTTTCTTGACATAACCAACTATTTGGCATCTACACAATTCCCACAAAATTTTTCCTGCAATGAGAAAAGCAATATTGTGAGGAAGAGTGCCCCATTCACTTGGATTGGGGGCAACCTCTTCAAACTAGGCCCAGATCAAATTCTTAGAATATGTGTTAGGGACGAGGAAGTCTTTGAAATCCTTATGACCTGTCATGATGGGCCTTATGTAGGTCACTTTGCAGCAAAGAGGACAACATTCAAGCTGCTACAAGCTGTTTATTATTAGCTCACTCTTCATCAAGATTTGAAAAGATATACTAGTCAGTGTGATCGATGAAAAGGATGGGAAAGCCTACTCCAAAGGATGAAATTCCTTTGCAACCTCAAGTAACTTTCGAGTAATTTGACAAGTGGGGCATGAATTTCATTAGAATTATTGACCCTCCTTCGAAGCAAAAGCAATACATCATTGTGTGCACTGACTGTCTGACTATGTGGCATGAAACGAAGGCAATAAAGGCAGCAATAGAGGAGAAGGTGGCTATGTTCTTAAGGGGAAATGTCTTTTACAAGTCTGGGTACTCTAGAGAACAAGTCACTGATCAAGCAACCAATTTAAGTCGAACATTATTGAAGACTGGTTAGGCCATCACAAGATCAAGATATGACCTCCACTCCATATCACCCACAAGCTAATGGGTAAGTTGAGGCGACCAGCAGAGTGCTGGAGGCCATCGCGACCAAATTGGTTACAAGCAACAGAAAATATTGGGAGGATAGACTAGTTGAGGCCACCTAGGCCTATAATACCACCTAGAAGACCACCACAAGATTCACACCCTATGATTTGGTCTATGGGAAAAAGGCCCTATTTTCCATTAAATTTGACTATAATACATTGACTATGGTAGCCCAACTAGATCTAGATCTTAGCAATCCACAAAAACAAAGATTTCTCCAGCTCAATGGGTTAGACGAGTTCAGAATGCAGGTCCTCCTACACACAGAGGTAACTCAAATTTAGAGGAAGATTTGGCATGATAAGAACATCAAGCACAAGAAATGTCAATAAGGTGATTGGGATTTGTTATATGATTCTAGATATAAAGACTTTTAGGGAAAGTTAAGGACTAGATGGTTAGGGCCTTATGTCATAGAGATGTTTCAAGATAATGGTTCAGTGCATATCATAACCATAGACGCAGAGGCCATTCCTTTACTTGTTAATGGGCACGGATTAAAAGTTTACAAAAGGCCATTGTCAAAGCATGAGTTCATTGATGGTATCAACAAAATAGTGATGGTGGTGGAGCAAGTCTTAGCTCCTACCTCATCAAGTCATTGAGAAAAGGAAAAAAAAATAAGGAGACTCAGGTGAAAACCTCCATGAGGTGCCTGAGTCCCACTCTTGGGTTGAAAACCTCTTGAGGCGGCCTAATGGTGTCAAAATAAAAAGAGAGAAATAAAAATATCTTTGGATGAAAACCTCTCTTGAGGTGCCTAGGGAAAGTAGCTAGGATGAAAACCTCTTGGAGGCAGACTAGTTGCTTTTGAAAAAAAATCATAAATAAAAAAGAGAAAGGAGAAATTATGAAAATATTGTTTGCAGGTCAACAGGAGGATGATCCAAGCAACAATGGAGAATCAAAAGGGACCTATTCAAGTCATTTTTTTATTTTTCCATTCATTATCCTTCATCACTCCACCATTCCTTTCATTTTTTTCACTCATTTGCCTCAACTTGCAAGGGTTCTGTGTTTTCTATAGGATTCCCTCTAAACCTATAGGATTTCCTGAAAACCTATAGGATGATCCTGTACAAATTACAGTGGCTTGGGAATCCTAAAGGAAGTGACCCTAGAGAAAGGACATGGCCTTCCCACATCAAAGAAATAAATTCCTACATCACCATCTCATTACCATATCTCTCTCATCCATGATCGCCCCCTGCATTCATAAAAAAATTACTTTCCAAAAAAATACAGTTTTCAAAAAATAGAAAAAAACATAGAGGAAAAAAGATGAATATAGAGAGCAAGGGGTCAATACCTAAATGTTATTTTTCATCACTCACAAAACCCTAGACCTCCTCTCTGCCCATGCTAATCATCCTCAGATCCCAACAGTAGAGTATGATTAAAATTTTTGAGGGAGAAGCAACTACAGGACATCCTGTAGGAAATCCTGTAGGAGCCTATCCCACATAACATAAATCATAGGTTACAGAAAGTATCAAACATGGAGATCGAAAGTTATAAGAAGCTCCTTGAGATCCTAGTAGCAACAATAGTATCATCATAATCAACACTAGGTACTTGCACATCAAGGGAAATCATCAAAGGACAATATAAAAAAAAGAGAGGAGAAATCACATGCAACCAATACACAACAAAATCCTCATTTCTTCAACAAACTGCAACAAGGTATTGTTACCATAGGTATGTATCTCACTTCCAATCTCTCATTTTCATAATGTGATCAAATGATGTAAATATTGTGAACGAGTTGGTTTATAAGCGAAAGGTGGGTAGTTAACTTGGCCACCTTCATTCCGTCAGCGAGGAAAAACCAGTTAGTCCTCACATATCTGGCAGAAGTTAAGTCAAAGAAAAGGAGGATGAGGTCAAAATCAATTAAGATATGGATGCCCGAAGTGGGAGTTGATTACGAGTTCAGGAGAATGATGATGTGGTAGTGGGACCAACAGTCCAAAAATAGATATTCGTACCTCGGCTACCAGCACACCACCTCAATCAAATCAACTATAAGAGGAAATAAACATTGATCACCATGAATATATGCATTCACATTCTTGAGGCTTACACTATAAAAGTCGCTCTCGGCCCTCAAGAAGTCTATAGGAAAGGTAAATTTCATTTTTTCCTGCACAAGACCATGTAGAGGATCCTACAAGGAATCCTACATGATCCCACAAGAATCCTACACGATACAATCAGGAAGTCTACAGGTTTGGTAGTGAGCAATTTCAAAGGGAGAAAAATATGGGTTGGCTACATCAAGAAATGTAACGAGGTAGGCTCTATATTTCCTCCTATTTTTCCAAGTGAAAGGAACAAAAAATCCTCTAGTTTGTTGAAATTGATTGTAGTAAAAAGGAATTGTATCCACTGAAATTTCAGTTCAATTTCCCCCTTCATTAAAATTTTGTATCAGACTTCTCTGCTCCTGCATCCATTAGACAAAATGACAAGGGGGTTTAATATAATGGAGCCCATCAACAACGTGAGGATTCACCAACACCGTCCCATGCTACAAATATTCACAAGGCTTAATTGGATGGGTTTCTTTGAGAAATTGAGGGGGTATGATGATGAAGTAGCCAAAATTTTTTCTCTCTCCCTCATTCCACTGACTAGGACCCATGCCACTGTTGTGGTGAGAGGACTCTCCATAAAGCTCACCCCTAAACTCATAAGTAGAATTGCCACACTCTCCTTAGGAATTCCTTGTAGAAAGGAAGACAAGGGAAATAACAAAATTGCAAAGAAGAAATTATTTTTAGAGTGAGAGAAGGCCGTGGAAGAACAAAATGGAGTAATAAGAGAAAGCCCACCATACCGCTGGAATGAAATAAGCTACTACCTTATAAAATATATATCATGTGAAGGTAGGTACAGTGTGGTATACGGATACCAATTTAGGCTTCTTGAAGAATTGATGTTTAGAGCAGATACACCTCCTCACCATAGACTTAGCATACCCTACTTCCTTCCTCAATCACTGCTAGATATAGGCATGACGGTGTAGGAAGGAAATTACCAACAGCTAGCCCATCATCGGTTAATTAGAATCATCATAGAAGATGCCCTCCAAAACATTAGAACTCCTATCACATGGGAAATTTTCAGAGACATGCAAAGAGAGGAGGATATAGAAGCCCTTGAATATGACAGGAGCCCTATTGCTAGTGAAAGCGATAAAGAATAAACTGAAGAAGATGAATAAGAAGAAGAGAGGGATGAAGAGGGAATAGATGAGGAAGAACAAGAAGATAAAGAGAAGGAAAGTGGTGAATAAACATAAGAATATTCCAAGGAGGAAACTGATGAACAAGGTGAGGAACTAGAGGGAGAAGAAGAGGAGAAAGACAAAATGAAAAGGGAAATGGAAAAGAGGAGGTATAAGTCAAGGAGGAGTCACCCATGGTGTCTCCATAACCCACTGAGAAAGAGGCAACAACTTCCCTCACTGCCCTTAGCACCCCTATCGAACAAAAAGGCAAAAGATAGAGACAAACTCCTTCATACTTTAGAACAAGAAAAGGTACAAGAATAAGGTAGGGAAAACCTCAAACTCCCACCAAGGTTCCCATTGTTATTGAAGACTCGCCTAAATGGCAAGAGAAGGTGTCTCCTCTTATAAAAATTAAAGGATAAGGATCCTTAGGACAAACCTCCCCTAAGTCTCCTATCACTTATGTGAGAAGGCCTATGACTATATCTGCCTCATCCAAGGGAAAAGACATCCTATAGGATACACAATAGGAGCTAAAAGAAGTAGAGGAAATCCTATAGGAAACTCTGATAAACCTACATGAAACTCAAAAATTTGATAAGGAAGGGAGTATGCAACAAGAAACATGGAAGGAGGACGTAGAGCTAAGGGAACATAGTTCTCAACCTAACCTTCACTCCTACTACAGATTTATTGAAGGGGGTAGGGTCATTCTATAAAAAAATTCCATCCCATTAGTCTTTGAGCTTGATAAAGAAACAGAAAGAACACATAGATGGATGTAGATTGCCAAGTCTAAGGGAGTGGAGGACATAGGTCACATGGAGGAAAAGCTCAAAGTGATGGACAGAGAACTAAGTAGCCCAAGGGACACAGAGGCCATAATGAAAGCTTAGTAGGAGGTAGAAAATGCATGGTTGAAAGGACAATTTCAAGAAAGAGAGAATCAATTGGCAACCATGGCTAGTGTATCCTTAGAGGCAATCTAGTGCAAGATGCCAGCTAAGTTTTATGCCTTATACCTTAAGGAAGAGTGGATGTTGTTCCAAATAAGGAACCTAGCATAGAAAGGAACTATCCCATTCCAGGATTATAGACATTTCATTGATCTTTGTGATCAAAGCGCATTGGAGGATATGGCTAAGATGTATGAGTTCTACTAGAATATCATGGGCTTGAGAGATCTGAATGAATGGGGCGTTAATGCACAACTAAGGGATTTACAGTTAATGGCTTTGGCATCATGGACGAACCATGAGGAAACAAGGTCTGCAGAACTGAAGAAGATATTGGAAGGGGAGAAAATGGAGCCTCTCATGATAAGAGTCGAGCAGTCAAATCCAATGGCCATCATCAACACACATAGTTTAATTGCAAGTGATCCTCAACTTGCACCTAGGTATCTTGCTTCCCAAGTGATCTGAAAATGGGGCTCCTAGGCTTCTTGTCTAACTTACAAGAACCTCTCCCATTTCCAAAGCTTTAAATTTTCCCAAGTCTATTTGATCAACCAATGCGTAAATAAGAAACGCAAAAAAATATGGGTGTATGCTTGTATTTGTTTTCAGTTGATTATTTACTTTAAAGTCTGTTGTTTGTGCTGATATGGGAAGGTACTTAAACTGATATATAAATGCATATAACAGTAGTTAAAGCAGTAGTAAAAACAAACACATAAGGCAACAATATAATATGGAGTTCACCCTGATATCTTGGGCTACATCTCCTTGAGCTATAATCAACTCGATTAGGCTCTCCGGGATTATGGCTTCCATTCTTTTATAAGTGCTACACTTAACTCCATTGGTTTACAACTGAACCAATGGGCTTACAATTCCATCTTACCCCTGGATGTCCTTGTTCTGCAGACAAGTCTAGGCTTCTCTAGACTGGACTCCTTCTGTAAGTTCTCTCAGCTTCTCGAGCTTCTAGCTTCTCCGACTCCCTTAGAATTCTACATTTGTCTCTGGAACTCCTTCTCCTCTCTTTGACACACCTCAGACAACTAGCTACAGCTTGATCATTCGATCTCTTGCTATGTTGTAACTTCACTGCAACCTCGTGGCTCTTAGAAGTCTAGTAGAGCTCTCTGGCTCTGTGGCTCTACCTCCAACCTCTTGTGGCTCTGCCTATTACAGTGAGCTCGACTCTGGTTTCTCTACTTCCAGGTCTGCTTACTACTTCCTAGGCCGCTCTCTCTTTTTCCTCTTTACTCTCTGTCTATTCGTGGCTTAAAATCAATCTACTCCCTGACTGTTCCTTTCCACTTCCCAACTCCCTGGATCTCCTGCCTCTATCTGTTGGAATCCCCTGCTCTATGTCATCATCAGTGTAACACTTCACAGACGGGTGGCCACCTATTTCCTCATGAACTAAGTGTCAGTTCTCTTTGAATAGTCATTATTTCCATTATTTCCTAGATGCTTGCGAAATGGATCCTTCTATCGACTCATTGGTCAAATCGGACTTCAAATCTTATGCGTCGCAGTTTATTTCTCCCTCGGGTCTAGTCATCCATTAGGTTAAACCTCTGTCATTGATCTAGAGCCCCAAGATCCTATGGTCTTCACTCATATTGCACAGTTGAGTTGCTCGACCGTTACTCCGCAATGTAAGCGGTTTTTCTCTCTCATCCATTGGACACGCATCACTTGGTGTATGTAATTTCTTGTCCCTTAGCTAAAGCACTTACCGCTCAAAATGAACCCGATATTCTGCCGGTTTTGGGTGTGGGACCCGCCTTGTTGTTTGTAGCTCCTTCTCACGGTTTTCCAGTTTCCCTTGTGACCGAGCGCTTGGGGCTTTTCCTCTTCTAGGGAAGCTGCCTCTGTTTCGGGATTGGGCCTCCCGTTTGCAAATTTTGTGCCAGCGCGTGGTTACCATGGGCCAACGGTCTGCGCACTTTGACTGAGGGTCCTCGTTGCTCCGTGCTGACCACAAATTGTCATTGTTCAGAGGTTATTTCTAATAGGCTTCGACATCCACAAGACTTTAAACTTCGTTATGAGTTTTTACAGAGTTTGGGTAGCTTTAAGAGAGTTTAAGGATCCAATTTGGATCACACCTTCCCACCAAAAGAACTTTTGGTCCACCAAAAGACGGATATACTGATCTGAGTAGTAAATGAGAGTAACAACACCCTCTTCTTTCAGCCTACCTACACTTGCTTTTGCATAGTGCCTCTGAAACAAAATCTCTGACCACTACCCTTCTTTGATGGGTTGGTTGTCTCAGGAAGAACTGTTTTCCTCCTTGACTTCATGCAGAACTTCTGCTGTGAATTTTACAGAAGGTAGTTTGAACTTCTTTGCCCTAATCATTGATCCAAGGTGGCCCAAACAAATGTGAAGTACATCTGATCCACAAAAATTTCATTTGTACCTATTTGAAAAGATTCCAACAACAACTGTTAACAATAGCAGGCATACAGACAACAACTGCATGGGCTAACTCCTTTTTCAACAAAGAAACAAATTTCACATCTTGTGAACCCTTCGATGTCTTATATCTACATTCAAATGGTTAACTAGATAACAAGCCAATAAAACATGCCTCTACAGCAAATTACCCTTCAAGTCATGCATGTAGGAAAAAGACCTTTAGGACTCTTTTCCAAAAGATGAAACACTTCATCCTTATCTCCATTTTAGAAACCAAGTTAACTTCTCCCAAGCTAGCATCACATGAATGTCATGCTCATGCATGCATTCCATCTTTCAAATTTCACTTAAGTACATTGTACTTTCGAAGTTGAAATGAACATACTGTTGCAACAATAAAGTGAGTTTCCTACTCAACTTCCTTCTATTTGCCATTATGGTAAGATCCTACAACTTGCATTTATTCCACAAAGAAATGCAAACAAATGCATCACCAGACATGCAACTTTAATTGGATAAGAATTCTAACCATTTCTTACCAATCCATTTAAAAGGTCCCTCCTTTGTTTGCACATCATCATCAATATGTGAATCATCCTGAACCACATCAATCATGGAATCTTTATTTCTATCCTTCCCATTTTCCTTTTCCACCTTCTCCTTCAGCTTTGGTGGAAGCAGTGTTGGATTCAAAGTCCAACACCTTTCAGTAAGATTCCCTTGCTTATGGCAATAAGTGCAACACATGTGCATCCTTTTGACAACATGATTTGCCTTGTCCTGTGGACCTTTGGCTGCTTGCTTCTTTTCCTTCAAAATTTTCTTGTATGTGGCCATCCTCTTCCAACATCTAGAAACATAATGGTTATCCAAACCAAAAAAGGAACATGCAATTCTTTTTCCATGCTTTACAAAATCAAAAGGAGTTTGTTTAGAACAAGATTTATGCCTGCCTCTTTCACCTTTATTGCCTTCATGAGGAGGTAAGACAAATGAAGAAGTAGCTCCCTTTGGAACACTATAACTTTCTTCAAGGCTGTCAGAGTTTCCACAGCCCTCTGGTTCAAGTTTGTGCTTCTGAACACCTGCATCTTTCAAATGATGTTTTGAGCTATTGCATTCCTCCTCAATACAATCCTCACACTTCTGAGGTAGAGGACATGCAATGAAACTCCTTTTGGGAACTGTTTCAATGGACTTCATGGAAGCTTTATAAATCTCTCCATAAGACTGTCCATAGCTAAGACCCAAATACTTAGTCATTTCCTCAACTACTATTGGTTCAAGAATACCTTGTGCATGTTTGCCCAATCCTTTTCCTTCATTGCCCATATTGGACATTAGCTTGGAACCTATTCCTTTGGTATGTTTTTCAAAAGAACCAATATAAGCATTCTTAGAAGAATTTGAAGACAAACAGGAATGGTTTGCCTCTTCTTCAAGCTGATACTTGGCCATGGCTTCTTTTGCAACAAAGACTTGTGACTCCAACTCATGCATCCTTTTCAGGTTCATACATGCAATATGAAGTTGCCTCTCCATTTCCTACAATTTACCAGAAAGCATCTGCTTCTCTTCCTCCATGGAATTCAACTGCTCTCTAAGCATGTTGCTCTTCCTTCCATCCTCATACATTTCTCTCACCATATCCATCATGGTGGATAAGTCTTTCTTCATGTCTCCATCAAAGGAACTTGGGGAGAAAGAAGAATTTTAGAACTCACTTGTAGAAGTTATCATTTTCAAAGTGCACAAAAGAACTTCAAACAAGATTATTAAAGAGCTTATCCAGTAACCTCTTGCAACAACCTTTTGTGCTTCAAGGATTGCCCTAAGGTCCTTTCAGATAGAAGCATTCCTTCAGCCCTTCTTCCTTCCTATCCTTCCTGGACTGAGCTATCAATAGCTTTCCCTTCACCTTTGCAAACTCAAAAAATAGCCAGTCTGCAACCAATCATAAAATCGATGAGGCAATCAATCCTTGACTGTACAAATGGCTTTCACACAAGCAATCTTTGCCCTATCAATCAAGCATTCTGATACAACCTTCTTTGAAGGTGGGGTTAATCAATCTTAAGCTCTGATACCACCTGATATGAAAATGGGTCTCTTAGGCTTCTTGTCTAACTTACAAGAACCTCTCCCATTTCCAAAGCTTTAAATTTTACCAAGTCTATTTGATCAACCAATGTGGAAATAAGAAATTCTTGAAAATATGGGTGTATTCTTGTATTTGTTTTCAGCTGATTATTTACTTTAAAATCTGTTGTTTGTGATGATATGGGAAGGTACTTAAACTGATATATAAATGCATATAACAGTAGTTAAAGCAGTAGTAAAAACAAACACATAAGACAATAGTATAATATGTCATTCACCTTAATATCTTTGGCTACATCTTCTTGAGCTCTAATCAACTTTGACTAGGCTCTCTGGGATTATGGCTTTAATTCTTCTACAAGTGCTACAGTTAACTCCATTGGTTTACAACTGAACCAATGGGCTTAGAATGCCATCCTACCCTTGGCTTTCCTTGTTCTGTAGACCGGTCTAGGCTTCTCTGGACTGAACTCCTTCTGTTAGTGCTTTGAGCTTCTCAAGCTTCTAGCTTCTTTGACTCCCTCAGAATTCTGCCTTTGTCTCTGGAACTCCTTCTCCTATCTTTGACACACCTCAGACAACCAGCCATATCTCGATCATTTGATCTCCTGTTATGCTGTAACTTCACTGCAGCCTCATGGCTCTTAGAAGTCAATTAGAGCTCTCTGGATCTGCAACTCTGCCTCAAACCTCTAGTGGCTCTACCTATTACAGTGAATTCGGCTCTGGTTTCTCTGCTTCCAGGTTTGCTTACTGCTTCCCAGGCTACTCTCTCCTTTTTCCACTTTACTCTCTTTTTGTTCGTGGCTTAAAACCAATCCAATCCTCGACTGCTCGTTTCCACTTCCCAGCTCCCTGGATCTCCTACCTCTGTCCTTTGGAATCCCTTGCTCTACGTCATCATCATTGTAGTGCTTCATAGAAAGCTGACCACCTCTTTCCTCACGAACTGAGTGTCAGTTCTCTTTGAACGGTCATTATTTCCGTTATTTCCTAGATGCTTGCAAAACAGATCCTTTTGTCAACTCATCGGTCAAATATGGCTTCCAATCTTATGCGCCATAGTTTATTTCTCCCTTGGGTCCAGTCATCCATCGGGTTAAACCTCTTCCATTGATCTAGAGCCCCCAGATCCTATGGTCTTCTCTTATATCGTACGGTTGAGTTTCTCGACCGTTACTCCGCGATGTAAGCGATTTTTCTCTCTCATCCATCAGACACGCGTCACTCAGTATATGGAATTGCTTGGTCCTTGGCCAAACCCTCTTACCGCTCAAAATGCCCCCAATATTCTGCTAGTTTTGAGCGCAGGAGCTGCCTTGTTAGTTGTAGCGCTTTCCTAGGGTTTTCCAATTTCCGTTATGACCGAGCACTTGGAGCTTTTCCCAGTGATTTGCCTCCTCACATATTAGAAACTACCTCTATTTTGGGATTGGGCCTCCCATTTGCCAATTTTGTGTCAGTGCATAGTTACCATGGGCCAACGGTCTATGCGCTTTTACCAAGGGTCCTCATTGCTCTGTGCTGACCAAAAATTGTCATTGTTCAAAGGTTATTTCTGCTAGGCTTCAACATCCACAAGATTTTAAACTTCGGTATGATGTTTTACAGAGTTCGGGTAGCTTTAAGAGAGTTTAAGGATCCAATTTGGATCACCAAGAGTAAGAAATTACACAATTTGAGGATATGTTCAGGCTATTAGGGGATGAAAACATGCAAGCTTGCCAAAGGAGATGGAATACTTTGCCATACAATTTGAAAATCAGAGAGTAACATTATCCTCAAAGAATGAGGGAAGCACTGAACAAGACACCCATGTATAAGCAAACCATCCAAAGGTTCAAAGTCAATTGGATTGGCTTGAGACTCAGTCCACCATTGTTCATGGTGACGTTAGAAGGAAGGAAGGAAGAGGGAGAAAGAAAGAAATGAGAGGAGATAGAAAGGAAATCCAGATTCTATGCTTAAGAAGAGGAAACAAAAGGAGAAGCATGGGATGTTAGAGAGGCCACTAGGGCTATGAAAGATATGGATATTGATTGAGTTGCTTAGAGGATGAGAAACACTTTTAGTAGGGGGTGATGATGAGCCTCATCATTCGGTAACTATATGGACCTTAATTCACCTCCTAGCATAGTCAAATAAACTCTTCTCACAATTTATTACATGTTTTGATTATATTCTGTTTAATGAGATGAGTCAAAGTGAGATATTATGCCTAGTGGACTAATGCACATAGAATGTAGGTTTGTGAGAGAAAATTAGGGATTTTGGGAAGATTAAATGATGAAACACGAATGGGAAAAGGAAGAGAGATTATAGGAGGTAAATTCCCCTCATTTACTCCTCCCTCATTCAAATATTCCTTCATAAATCACACCAACTCGAAGTACAAGCAACCAAGTCATGAAGATCAAAACACCGCCTAGAAAGTGACAGTAAAAGAGTTAGTTTATCTTGAGTTTTGGAGCTGAGCCTCCCTATATTTAAGGGAGTCATTGGAGCCTTCAGTTGTATAAATAAATAGGCCTAGAGCCTCATTAGGATTCAATTTTTTGCTGAAAAAAACACTAGTTATTTTCAAGCTCAAGAGTGATGGAAGACATTGCTATAAAATTTTCTGTTTTGATAATGAGAATGAGATTTTTCTTGATCCAGCACTAAGTTAACTCAGAAGGATGAAGCTCTTGGGTTAGTGTGCAACCCTAGAAGCAAGCTCTCCTCTTCTTGTATCTTTATCCTTAGATTGATTTCAAGATTAATGGTTAAATTGTCCTTGGAAGTATTTCATTGCAAGTGGTGTAGATTTCATTAGTTTGTTTATTAGTTTTCTTCCATTTGTGCTTCACTTTAGTAGTATTTAGAAGAGATAAAGTAACATCAAAAGTTGTCAACAGGTGTTTTGTTCTCACTTCTTCCTTCAGGGATCATTATTTGAAGAAAGGACTCCTATGTAGCACAAAAAAGACAGAATTCTACTTTCTCATAGAATTTAGAGTTTTATGTACTTAAGCCAGCATTTGATCAGTTCGTAAAAGTAGGATCTAGTTATCATTTCTTCCATATTTATTCCTATAGTGGATATCATCAATGATTCCATATTATTCTACAAGGTTTCCTCAGGCATCAAGTAGATAGCTAGCTCATTAAACTCTCTTTTCATAGCTTATTGAAATTCTCCTTGTTTACATGATTTTTCGGAAAATATCAATGTTTGATGCAGTGCAGGTGTTTCATAAGTAAAGAGAGATCTTATATCCAACAACCTCCTTCAAACTTCATCCATCCATGATTATTCCTTGCTTTCACTAAGACCCTCACCAATTTCATCCGTTTAGAAGGAAACTTCTCCAAGCATGTTGAGCAAATCCAACCATCTCCCAACCTTGGTTATGATTTTTGAGTGATTCTAGGCTTATTGCTTCATTCAATCCACCAACCACCTTACCCAAGCCTTCCATCACCTTCAGCGCCCATAATTTTTATCTCAGTTGTATCTTGTAGAAATATAGGGAATCCTATAGGTTTTTACAACAGGTTGTAGGTCTTCCTGTAGTCACCTGTTTTGAGGTCGAATTGAGGGAAAGGCCTCTAGGAAGCCATACAAGGTCACCTAAGGGTCTCCCAAACCTTCCAACCATGCATCAACGTTCCTAAGTCACCTACCACATCACCAAAAGAGATTAGCTTTCACACTTTTCCATAAAAAAAGACAAAAGGAAAAAGAGATTTATTTTAAGTCATTTACATGCACAATAGTAGAATGTTTGATGTTTTGATTTTACATGCTTAAGAAAGTATAATTACATAAATTTTAACCTATCATTCTTTTTGAAGCATAGTCTCTTAGAAGTTAGTTAGAAAATGGTTTGATTTTAGCATTGGATTTCAGTATTTTTCCTTATTACATTAGACATGCTGTCTCTTAGAGTATATTTCTCTATCCCTCATCAGTAATCAAGCTTCTTATGAATCCATAGATGTCTGGCTTGAAAAACCCTAGTGGTCTCTCGCGAGTTGAACAATGACAACATGTAGAACCATCACTTTTACTTGTGTATACAACACTGTCACCTCCAAGTTTTTACGAACCTCAGGTTGATAAAGTAAAGTTGGTAGCAGCAAGAGTTGCAGCATTCTTGCTGCAATACTAGTGCTCATCACGCTACAACCACCAGTGTACTAGAATGCTCTTTGCATATGTGGTTCTATCAACAATTATAATTGTATAAATGTACTTGTGCCCTCAAATCCCCCTCTAAGGTCATCATCACGAGTTTTATTGGATTACCTGTAACCATGCTATGGGTTTTATTAGGTCACCTTCAACCATGCCACCAAGGGCTCTCAGCCACTATGGCTCAACTTAGCCGCGAAGGATCAGAATAGCTGTTGCAGGCCACAAATTTGGCACTAAGGCACTCCAACTACTTTGGGCCACAAACCTGCCACTAGGGCACTCCAGCCACTCTGGGATACAAACCTTCAACTAAGGAACTCCAAAGACTAGACTCAGCGAGGTTGAGAGTTTTCTTGGCTAATCATAAACCATGCCAACAAGAATCTTTGTCACACTTCACTCTTACACGTGGTTTCTGTCTTACCAAAAACTAATGCTGCAAATACAAAGTGATTTTTAGATTATTACAAACTGTATGGGGGTACACATGCCTTACAAGGCTTACAACACAACTCCAACTATGGAGTTACTAGGTACATACATTACAATGGCCACTACAAAACATCCTAGACTTGCTTACTAATATATGTGACATATACTATGAGTCTGCTTTATTTCAACAAAATATATCTTACTTTGTTTTTCCATGTATTGTTGCTTCACCCAACTAATATCCATCGCCACAATAAACTTAAGTTACTTCTGAAACTATGTGTTGTTTTATGGAATCACAACACTTCCTTGTTGATCCTTGCAATATATATAACTTAGCTCACTACAAATCTAGAATTGCCATGGTTTCTCCTCCTCGATTGTGGGGCTTCGCATTAGCAGCCACACCAAACCGATGAGTTATGTAGGTACGTGGTTAAATAAATATTTTCTTTCCCCATAATGGAGGAGATCCAAACTCATTCTACATGTATGTAGAATTCTTATTTTCCTGGAAAATATGGACACAACTTTCGAGAGTTTTGAGTGAGCAACAACGTGGTCTTTGTCAAGGGTAGCAGCAAAACCATTCATGGTTCTAGTATAGGAGTAGAAGATTTTGTGTTTAGTAGCCTCCTCTCTTGTGAGAACTGATCCCAAAAGCTAATGATGAGATTGATCTACCAATTCATTGTCCAAATTTTCATCATGTTGTGCTCCTATATACACCACATAACGCTTCTTAATGCACATAACTAAAATCGATAACTTCAGAAGGTTTCTTTTTCTACTACTAGACATCAGGTTCACCATGAATACACCATATTCACCTGCAGGATCTAAATCACACCAGCCTTCCACCATGCAATTGCCTTTTCTACTAGTTTCAGTCACTAGGGTCCAAAGGAATAGAGAATCACAAGTGCTCGAGAAGATTTCTTACAACACAAATCTCCTCCACACGATCCGCACCTCTACAAAGGCTACCACAAACACAAGATGGGCACCACACCATGCCTTTCTCTAGACTCCATAAGATGCGAAAATATCATGACTCATAGATCTGTAGGTGTTATATCCACAAATCGGTAAATTCATAAATCCGCTGCTCCCCAACCAGATTCTTGACCTCGATGCCCTTTGATCCGAGGTGTCGATAATTCACTCTACTACCATGGTTAGTGGCTGTGAAATCAATTTTTCAACCAATAAATCCATGATCTGTCTTTTGAACATAAATGGACCTTCATATCTACACAATCCATGCTCGATTCCGAACGAGATTGAAAGACGCTTTGGTTGCTACACTGCTCAAGGATCTATGATTTATTAATGTTACATTAATGTACCTGATGCAAGATCTAAATGAAAATATGAAGCATCACTGACCTAATCTTAAAAATTATGCTTCCTCTGTACCAATCCATCCATGATCACCTTGGGATCATCTACAGATCCACCAAAGATCCACATATCGACATGCTATAAAAGAACTGAGAAGATCAACTGCAAAGAAAAAAATGCGCCCACCAACATCTCACCTCTTACGCTGCACCACGCTCCTGCTGCAACAATTAATTTAGCAATGGAGATCGGATTGACACTCCTCCACCATCTCTATTGTTGCCTTCAAGGTTTTTGCTCACCTTAATGCACATACAAAGCCACGGATTTGAAGCCCATGAGACAGGACAAACAAAAAACTGACACAATATAGTCTCTCAAAACAAATGTACATACTCCTATTTCCCTCATCCCAGGACGGGCCAGGCCCAGGAGGGATCAGGCCCTCAGGGGCTCTTATACCATGTTAAGATTTCATAAGGTAAATCTATATTTCATTAATCAAATATGATATTACATATATACAAGAGTGTTGTCTCAGGATAGGAAAATGATCTTGGATGCACAAATCTAGGACATAAAATAGGAACAAACTCCTCCAGATAGAAATTTAATCACTACTTAGACAAGTAGAAATTACATATTCCATCGCCTTTAATAAAACTTTCATTTTATACCATGGATGAGTGGTCTATGTGGTAGTTTGAGGTTCTTCTCCTCTATGGGTGCAAAGGCATAGTAGGCAAAGGCCAATATGCCACATGAGGGCTGAGTTGGTAAAGGAGTATTTATATATATATATTATATATTGTGTATATTATGGATCATGGAAATAAACACATATATATAAATGGGTATGTGGGTGTTATAAGTATAATACACAAATTATGTAGCATTAAGATAAACCATATCATGTAGGCAACAGGCTTGGAATTGATTAGTGCATGTTGGTCATGTTTGTGATGGAATGTTGCACCACAGTATGAATAAAATGGGTTTAGAAAAAAACATTAAGTTTAACTTTTGGCAACTTAACTAGAAATTTGATCTTATAACGATTGAGAAACCGGAAAGGAGAGAAATAAAATTTCAGAGGATCATCTATCTCAGTTAAGAAGATGGTTTTCAACTCTTAAATATTCAAAAGAAAAGGAATATTGAGTAGAATTCATATTGGAAGATAGGAATTAGATATGGTGGCAGAGAATTCCCAAAAATTAAGGAGAAGGTTATAGGAATATTGAAAGGAATAATTTGACTTCAATTAAAGCTTATTAAAGTTGTAACTTTTTTCCCAGATGTCAAAATCTTGTAAGTAAACAATCTACAGCAAGACACTAGTGAGAAAAACACACTGGTGACTATCGAGTTTGGATTTAGACAAGAATTTCAAGGGAAATTTCTGAAGAGTTGCATAGGTCTAGAAGAAAAAATATAGCATGAGAATTGAAGAGATAAGAAATATGATGGGCATTAACATCCCAAAAGTGGCGGTTGGATCAAGCGATTTTAATGTGGGAGATTTTATAATGGATTCAATTGGTCACAAAATGAGTAGGCTAGAAAGAAAAAATATTAGTGAGACTATGAGAAGCTTCAAGATGGAGGTGATCAGATTTAAAGTTGATAATGTAAAAATGTTAAAACATCAGCAACAGTTCAATACTCATATTTTGTAGATTTTGAGTAGAATTTAGCAGGAATTGTACCAAAAAATAGCGTATGGGAAAGTTCAGAAAACTTAAAATAGTTTTGGTAAATTAGGTGTTGGAATCTAAAAACAGGTTATGCACGATGACCAAGAATATTTGTATGCAAAAAGTTGGTCACATAAGAGAGGTTACATCACCTAGCAGACAAATAATAGTCCTAGCATGTCACTTGTGTGAAGATCCAGAAAGAGAAGGTCTCATAGAGACTACTTATAGGAGGAGTTGAAAAGGATTAAACCTCCCACTTTTAACTGATAACAAAAGAAGGGTGAATCATCCAAGGCTTGGCTATTGGAGATGAAAAGGTATATGCAACTATTTAATTACTCTTTGAACATACAAGCCCAAAATTGTTGTACATTAACTTAAAGGAATGCGTAACTTATAGTGGGAACCACACAAGGAAGTGAAGCAATTGGATAAGAGGAGACTGACATGGTGGAAATTTAAGTATTACTTCCAAAAGGAATCACATATCAAAACATTATAATGAAAATAAGATGTAGTATATTTTTGAACTAATGTTAGGAAATATGATTACGAAGGAATATGGCACGAAGTTCACCAAGTTGGTGTTGGAAATATTGAGAGGGCGTGAAAGAAAATTTAATTTAATTTTACGATTGGTTAGGTTTTTTTTCCTAGTTATATTAGCCATAAGAAACAAAAAGCAGTATCAAATCACATGAATAGTGCACAGAGGATTTTATCTCAACAAAGCTTCGTTATGTATTGTTAAAAACAAGTTTACTATTTGAATAGGAAGAAAGTATAAAAAATCCACAAGGGTTTTACCAACAAGTTCTGGAAGGAAGAAATTGCTCCCAAGATTGAATATGTTTGTAGAACCAAGTCTGTTACACAGTAAATTGTCATCGTTGGTCACCGTCCCTATCGCCTCAATTTTAGTACATTGGAGGATGCTTTCCGGGACCTGTGAGCAGTGACATAGCCTAAAAACACTTGCACTATGTTCCCCTGAGTATGTACTTCATGTTCCCTCAAGACACCTTCTGCAAATTATCCCTGAAAAGTGCCCTTTTCCCATTGGCGCAGGTACCCAATGTCTGACCCGCGCCAATAACTCAGATCCTCAAAAAGGGGTGCGATCATTGGCGCTCTGTCTTAGAACAATGCCCGCGCCAGTCAAGTTTAGTAATGTTTTTTGCTAAAAGCACGACTGTATGATTTTTCCTCCCAGATCATGAGCTCCTTTGAGGGAAAAATCCATCTGATAAAGCTCGAGAGTTATCATATCTATCCACAATAGCTTTTCATGGATGTTTCCAATTCACAATGGGTGTCCTGGTGCATTGAATCTTTCTCCCTTCTCCATCTATATAAGCTTGTCCTCATGCACTTGACAAGCTAGCTCTAGAGTGCTAGTTCCAAGTTTATGAGTTCCGAAGTGCTGTAGCTTTGAGTTCTTGGGTTGTTGGAGTAATGCTAGAGAGGTTATGCTGCCGGAAGTCCGAGAGAGAGGTAGTCTACTGCAAGGCATATAGCTGCTCGCCTAGCCAGAGGAAAGGTTCAGCGTCAGAACCTTGGTTGTAACTTTTCCTGTCTATTATTAATTAATGAACGACTGTTATTATAGTTCCAATCTCATTGTCTATGATAGTGATGTTGATTTATTTCCTTTCTGACTGAAATATAGTTGTGCCTTGGTGGATTTTATGCTTGTATCTGTTTCTTCCTTTGCATGTGCAGGTGTCCGTTTGCAAAGATCGCAAGGATTGTGACCTGCCGGAGCGAGGGAGCGGGAACACCAACTCTGCTTCGACTATAGCGTTGGATTCCAGGTTGGTCTTCTTAATTCACCTTTACTGTACAACTAGGAACTTGCGTAGCAGCGTGGATTGATTGTGGCTAGTTCTGTTTTAAGCTAGTGGGATCGCCTCTGTCCGCAGAGGGGATTTACCTCACCAACAATTTTGCGACTCCGCTGGGGAGAAGCTATTTGGAGTTTGTCTTGCATGATTAGTTTTCTCTCGCTTGCCTGAGTTAATGAACTTTCTGGGTCAGTTTTGAAATTGCTATCTGTTGTTTGGTTCTTCTGGTCACTGTCAGTCAGACCCTGGGTAGTTATATTTTTTTTTCGGTCAGTAAACGTGGCTGGCACGTTTTTTCTTCTGACAGTCGCGCCAGCTGGCGCATGTTGCTCCATAGGAACCCACGCCAATTAATTGTTAGCGCGAGTTGCAGTTTCACAGTCGCGCCATCTCTGTGAATTTTGCCAGTTTGATAGCTGAAAGCTCCTTAAACTCGGATTTTTTGTTCTTCCATATCTTTTGCTGCTTCTAGAAGTGTGTTGGACCTCTATGTGACTGGTTGTTACTTTCATCCTTCAGTTGTTTGCTTATTTCTATCGATTTTTTATCCTAGCCCTAGAGTACCTAGTGGCTGTGCATGTCGAGCCTTCTGTGGGACGTTGTGGTTTGATCATCCAGTCAGCTTCTCGATTGTTTTCCGCACTCATCTAGTGATTCACTTCTAGCTTGCTTGGATCTTGCTTGACTTCATTTGAACTTAGATCACATGGTTCATTGAACGTCTTTGTGTTTTCCTTTGCTTTGACAGTTCATCTTCATGTTTCTGAATTGGTTTTGTGTCCATTAAGTGAATTGTGTTTGTACTCGTGGATATCTCTTGAGGTTTGTTTACATGCATTATTCCATTTTAAAAAATCAAAAAACAAAAGAGTTTTTTGCATTATATTAGTTAGCATTTATTGCTATTTGTCGCTTTTAAAAAGAAAAAGAAAAAACTTTTATTTCTTGTTATTAGCTGCATTAGGATCTTTGTTACTTGCTTGATAATCATTTTGTTTGTGTAAAAAATATATATATATATATCTCTACTCTTCTGTAGGTAGAATTCATCGAATGCAACGATATAATTTTGGCATATAGATTGCATTTAGGAAGTTTGGAGAGACCACATACGGTAGGACCAAAAAACTGAAACATAATTGAAGATAAACTATAAAATAAACTCAATGAATCTAACAACGCATTGGAACATAACGCAAACACTCTAGAGGTCTAGGTTAGAGACGTGTTCCGGCATCATTAAACCTGGTAGCTTACCGTCGAGTGGTTGGGTGATTCCTCCACGGTGAAACGATAAGTGCCAATACGGACTGTGCTCCCACGTACCGTCGCGTATATATTGGGAGACCCCTATAGGAATAAAGCCTTTATCCATAGGAAGCTGTGTCGGCTACCCTACGATTCGCAATGCAGTGAACACAGCATTCACGAAGATTGACCACCCGTACCCTAAAAAGTATTCTGTGGTTTTGCGAAAAGTTTGGCACACCCTCTACCTAGAATTCCAGAGCAGTCACTTTTGATCCTTTTCGGACTCCTTAAACGAAAAGGTGCCTGTGAGCGTCTTGTCACTTCGGGCTCATTAAATATTCGAAGGAGACTAGAGTCATCTTTTCATCCTTTTCTCGACTCTTAAAAAGTGAAAAGGTCAAGTTCAAAGTTTAGTGTCTTAAAATTTATTTGACCACGATTACATATAACCTGGTTAAATTTTGCTTGCGTTAGCTTGAGTAGCGTTCTTTTTTGCTCAAATGGCATCCTTCCCTAAGCCCACCGGCCAAGGTGGTCCTCCGGCTGGTCCGATTCCTTCTGTTAGAAATGTCAGTGTCCAGTATATAGCAACTTTGTCTTTGCCTGGGTTCACCATCGGTTTACCCGTATGGGTGTTCTCAAACTCAGTGGTCTCGAGTGTGATAACTCCTGTTCCACCACCACCTCCTCCACCCACGCAACATCATTTTGATTCCAAGGTGGATCCCTGTCCTTCTTCGCCTACTGCTGCGTCCTCATCTTCTACTTCGCCTGGTGAAACTATGGATTTAAGTAACCAGGTGGCTAAGAAGAAGAAGAAGAAGACCAAAAAGAAGAGGTCTCCCAAAACAAAGGTCCCATCTACCCCGAATATAACTGAAGTAAAGTCTCCTCCTACTCCGCAGCGGAAGACTAAATTTCCTTGTAGATTATGCAAGGAAGACCATCTTCTTCGAGATTGTCCTGGCATCCCCAGGGTCTTAGAGGTATGGGCTCACGATCGGGACCGCCCTGCATCATCCTCTGTCGATCATGGCGATGTTACCTTATCACCTGGAAACGGTAAGGGAAAAGAGAAGATTCGAATCCCTTGTAAACTTTGTGAAGGCAATCATCCCCTTCACCTTTGTCCATTCATGGATAGAGCCTCTATTGTTTTGGAAAGTCTCACAGCTCCCTTAACCCAACTTCCTACTGGTTATCAACGTTTTTCTGCAATTGCAGAACGTTCCCCTGCTGACAAAGAAATCAACCAAGATTCCTCTCTCGTCCAGCCTCCTCTTCCTAAATCTGGCTCTGCCAAGCCTATTCCAGACCAACCATTGGTCGGAAAGAGTGTCGACTCGAGTTCACCACCCGCCGACCACTCTATTTCGGAAGAGCATCATTCTCATGTTCTTCTCGTCTCCTCAGATTCTCCTACATCTGGAAATACCCCTACACCTGAGAGTCCTATTGCGCTCTCTCCCGAGCAGGGGGGCAATCATACGATTCCCCCACCAAGTAGTTCAGTCGCTTCCTTCGACTGGAGACGTTTGACTACCTTCCGCCTCCCATCTCATGTGCCTTTTTGGGTCACGGTACACGCCTATGACAAGGCAATACCTGGCACTGTTTTAGATGAGGGTGCATCTGTTAGTCTTATGTCCGCCACTATTTGGCAAGCTTTGGGTTCCCCACAGCTTGTGCCCGTTGCATCGAATCTGACTGCTTTTGACGGAGGAACTAGCCAACCATTAGGGCTCCTTCCAAAGTTCCCTATTACTTTGGGAGGCAAGACCGTCTATATAGACGTATGGGTTACCCAAGGTGCTGTAGATTTCAATCTTCTCCTTGGTCGTGACTATGTTTATGCCATGGGGGCCCTTATTTCTTCACTTTTCCGTGTGGTTTGCTTTCCACACGATGGAAGAATTGTGACTATCGATCAATTATCATTCGTTCGTCCACGGGTCCCCCCTGCGCAGTCGTCATCCCCTCCTGGTTGTCATCCACTAGTTGCATCTGCCCCACCGCAGGTCAACTACGTGGGCACCTATCCCATGCCTGTAACCAGCGATGCCGCTGTCGTGCATAGCATCCTGGGGGCATTGGGCCCTGACTTCCAAGATGTTTCCCTTCCATCGGGACTGACACTCTCGGAAGCCTCGACTTCCTGTTCATTATGATGAAGTCCGAGCGGAGCATAGTTCCTTCCCTGTGTCAAGCTCCTTAAAAAAATGAAACTGGTACTAGGCGGAGCATAGTTCCTTTCCTGTGTCAAGCTCCTTAAAAAATGAAACTAGGTCTGGGCGAGGATAGTTTTGATATTGTGGCGACCTCGTTAAAAAATGAAACAAGGATTATGAGGATAGTTCTTTTACTGTGTCAACCTCATTAAAAAATGAAACAACTCCCTTTCCAAATCGAGTATTTTGATTAAGATCTTGTAAAATACAAGTCGAGTCTTTCACAGATCTCGAGAGTGAACCTTCATTCCATCCACCTCGTTGAATGCAATGAAGCTTGGGGGGCATGTACCTCGATTTGCATTATCATGCTGGGGGCATGCAAATTTATAGCAAGCATAGTTTTTCATTTCAAACTTGTGTAAACATGAAACCAAACCCAAGCAAAGTTCTCCATGGTTCAAGCTTGTGTAAACATGAAACCGAATCCAAGCAAAGTTCTCCATGGTTCAAGCTTGTGTAAAAATGAACCCATACCTAATTTACATCTCATGATTGCCTTTTATCTGCTAAATTCTGCTAGATGAGCCTCGGTTGTTTTCATTCCATTGCTACCATCTCTTTAGCCGATCATATGCTTTCACTTGGTTGTTTTCCTTTCCTGAGGAACCGCAGCGATGAGTGGTTTTATTAGCTAGCCTCTTGACCATTACATCTTTTGAGTAGTTCCACCATTACCGGAACCAGTTGCTACCCTTTATATCACTCGTTCCTTCAGGACGAGTCGCCTTTACGCTCTTTTCTGACTCGTAAAAAATGAAAAGATTGCCGAGTATTTTTTCCTTTTTGACTCGTTAAAGAGAATAAAAATGGAGGTCCGCTTTCAGCTCTTTTTCTGACCATTTAAAGCGGAAAAGATTGCCGAGTCGCTCCTCTTGACTCGTTAAACGTTAATAAGGGGCGGTTGCTTTAAGTTCTTTTTGTCGACCGTTAAAACTTAAAAAGATTACCGGGTTTTTGTCGTTTCGGACTCGTTAATGGTTACGAAACGACGTGGTCTTGATCACTTTTTTACGTTTTCAGGTCAAAATCACTATTCATGAAAAGTACTCCTCGATCGTAATGATCGGGCGGTTCTTTCGGGTATTATTTTATACTTTTTCGGGCCCGAGAGACACAACTTTACGAAAAAGGACACCCCTGGAGTTTCCTTTTTCGGTCTTTTCAAACTCTCTAAACATGAAAAGACGTCGAGTTCTTCCCTTGTCAGACTCGTTAAAACCTAATGACATCGGATTTTGTCGAAATGACGCACCACAAGCATATGCTATCCCCATCAAGCTTGTTAAAAATAATAGGGTACTTGCCAGAAATGGTGGGGGAAAAGAAATTTTGGAACCATAATTATTGTTGTGTCGGTAGTATGTCACTCTTGAACATGGCACTCCTCTGCTTTCGTGTCTGGGTGGGGACATCTCATCTTATTTTTCTAGAGTGCTAGTTCTAGAGTGCTAGTTCCAAGTTTATGAGTTCCGAAGTGCTATAGCTTTGAGTTCTTGGGTTGTTGGAGTAATGCTAGAGAGGTTATGCTGCCGGAAGTCCGAGAGAGAGGTAGTCTACTGCAAGGCATATAGCTGCTCGCCCAGCCAGAGGAAAGGTTCAGCGTCAGAACCTTGGTTGTAACTTTTCCTGTCTATTATTAATTAATGAACGACTATTATTATAGTTCCAATCTCATTGTCTATTATAGTGATGTTGATTTATTTCCTTTCTGACTGAAATATAGTTGTGCCTTGGTGGATTTTATGCTTGCATCTGTTTCTTCCTTTGCATGTGTAGGTGTCCGTTTGCAAAGATCGCAAGGATTGTGACCTGCCGGAGCGAGGGAGCGGGAACACCAACTCTGCTTCGACTATAGCGTTGGATTCCAGGTTGGTCTTCTTAATTCACCTTTACTGTACAACTAGGAACTTGCGTAGCAACGTGGATTGATTGTGGCTAGTTCTGTTTTAAGCTAGTGGGATCACCTCTGTCTGCAGAGGGGATTTACCTCTGTGCGTTATCATGCTGGGGGCATGCAAATTTATAGCAAGCATAGTTTTTCGTTTCAAACTTGTGTAAACATGAAACCAAACCCAAGCAAAGTTCTCCATGGTTCAAGCTTGTGTAAACATGAAACCGAATCCAAGCAAAGTTCTCCATGGTTCAAGCTTGTGTAAAAATGAACCCATACCTAATTTACATCTCATGATTGCCTTTTATCTGCTAAATTCTGCTAGATGAGCCTTGGTTGTTTTCATTCCATTGCTACCATCTCTTTAGCTGATCATATGCTTTCACTTGGTTGTTTTCCTTTCCTGAGGAACCGCAGCGATGAGTGGTTTTATTAGCCAACCTCTTGACCATTACACCTTTTGAGAAGTTCCACCATTACCGGAACCAGTTGCTACCCTTTATATCACTTGTTCCTTCAGGACGAGTCGCCTTTATGCTCTTTTCTGACTCGTAAAAAATGAAAAGATTGCCGAGTATTTTTTCCTTTTTGACTCGTTAAAGAGAATAAAAATGGAGGTCCGCTTTCAGCTCTTTTTCTGACCATTTAAAGTGGAAAAGATTGCCGAGTCGCTCCTCTTGACTCGTTAAACGTTAATAAGGGGCGATCACTTTAAGTTCTTTTTGTCGACCGTTAAAACTTAAAAAGATTACCGGGTTTTTGTCGTTTCGGACTCGTTAATGGTTACGAAACGACGTGGTCTTGATCACTTTTTTACTTTTTCAGGTCAAAATCACTATTCATGAAAAGTACTCCTCGATCGTAATGATTGGGCGGTTCTTTCGGGTATTATTTTATACTTTTTCGGGCCCGAGAGACACAACTTTACAAAAAAGGACACCCCTGGAGTTTCCTTTTTGCGGTCTTTTCAAACTCTCTAAACATGAAAAGACGTCGAGTTCTTCCCTTGTCAGACTCGTTAAAACCTAATGACATTGGATTTTGTCGAAATGACGCACCACAAGCATATGCTATCCCCATCAAGCTTGTTAAAAATAATAGGGGTACTCGCCAGAAATGGTGGGGGAAAAGAAATTTTGGAACCATAATTATTGTTGTGTCGGCAGTATGTCACTCTTGAACATGGCACTCCTCTGCTTTCGTGTCTGGGTGGGGACATCTCATCTTATTTTTCATTTGCCTCCGTGGGATTGGGTAATCCTATTTGACCTCTCATCTGCTCATTGCCTCATCACTATGACCTCTGATCCGTCGATGTCAAATACTGCCAACTCCACTCTAGTGCCGCCGGTATGTTCAAGAGAAGTTGACCTTTGCAAAGAAACAACCTCCCTCTGATAGTTCATACAATTTTGATTCACAACATCATCTCTCTGTCTCGTGCCGATGATGTAGGAAACATTATGGCCCACCTTCGATCAAGGTCACTTCCTGTCGACTTCAGCTCATTATCCAGGAAGCTGATCTAGAGACTCCCTTCCGGTGCCTTGGAGCCTGCATGCCTCAATGGCAGGTTCTTCGTGTTCGACACGAGGTTTTCATCATTGGCCTCCGATCGAATGATTCTACGGGTGTTCGACGTCAGATCACTAATTCGCACGCCGTAGATTGTACCGATAGTACCTTGAGGGCCATTGTCATTATTGGTGGTACCTCTCGCGTCTGTTAACAGTTCCAAATATTGACTGGTAATCAGACGATGTTCATGCATGTTCGACTTCAGCTCACATATTCGCATGCTTGAACTTGTACTTCTGTTCGGGTCGAGATGGAGCGCAAGACCCTGGATTGTGTCTGTTGTAATCTAGGCGTGATTCTTGATACATAACTCATTCACTGGATGGCTGCGACCATACCTGAGTCAATTCATTGATCCTACCCAGATGGTTGCATCCATACTATGGATCTAAATTATCATGTACTCTCTTATGGATGGCTGCGACCATACCATGTACATCATGTATTTGAGCTATCAATAGTATCTCTCAATGCAGGTTCTCGGCAGCAGCTATATGTGTTCTTGCAAAGCATTTCACCCCTCTCTCTCGCTCGGGCCTCATGCTTTGGGGGGCATCTGTTACATAGTAAATTGTCACCGTTGGTCACCGTCCCTATCGCCTCAATTTAGTACATTGGAGGATGCTTTCCGGGACCTGTGAGCAGTGACATAGCCTAAAAACACTTGCACTATGTTCCCCTGAGTATGTACTTCATGTTCCCTCAAGACACCTTCTGCAAATTATCCCTGAAAAGTGCCCTTTTCCCATTGGCGCAGGTACCCAATGTCTGACCCACGCCAATAACTCAGATCCTCAAAAAGGGGTGCGATCATTGGCGCTCTGTCTTAGAACAATGCCCGCGCCAGTCAAGTTTAGTAATGTTTTTTGCTAAAAGCACGACTGTATGATTTTTCCTCCCAGATCATGAGCTCCTTTGAGGGAAAAATCCATCTGATAAAGCTCGAGAGTTATCATATCTCTCCACAATAGCTTTTCATGGATGTTGCCAATTCACAATGGGTGTCCTGGTGCATTGAATCTTTCTCCCTTCTCCATCTATATAAGCTTGTCCTCATGCACTTGACAAGCTAGTTCTAGAGTGCTAGTTCCAAGTTTATGAGTTCCGAAGTGTTGTAGCTTTGAGTTCTTGGGTTGTTGGAGTAATGCTAGAGAGGTTATGCTGCCGGAAGTCCGAGAGAGAGGTAGTCTACTGCAAGGCATATAGCTGCTCGCCCAGCCAGAGGAAAGGTTCAGCGTCAGAACCTTGGTTGTAACTTTTCCTGTCTATTATTAATTAATGAACGACTGTTATTATAGTTCCAATCTCATTGTCTATTATAGTGATGTTGATTTATTTCCTTTCTGACTGAAATATAGTTGTGCCTTGGTGGATTTTATGCTTGTATCTGTTTCTTCCTTTGCATGTGCAGGTGTCCGTTTGCAAAGATCGAAAGGATTGTGACCTATCGGAGCGAGGGAGCGGGAACACCAACTCTGCTTCGACTATAGCGTTGGATTCCAGGTTGGTCTTCTTAATTCACCTTTACTGTACAACTAGGAACTTGCGTAGCAGCGTGGATTGATTGTGGCTAGTTCTGTTTTAAGCTAGTGGGATCGCCTCTGTCCGCAGAGGGGATTTACCTCACCAACAAAGTCCATGGGCATCCTTCATCTCCCTTACAATAAGTTAATAATATACTTCACTTCTACCACTATCCACTGCCACTTGTTCTGCACATCACTGCTACCACTATCAACAACCACTCCTACTACCACTAATAATGGACTTCACTACTACCTTGTCCACTTCCATGCTTGCTTCCATTGCTACTGCAATTCACTTCTACCTCTATCCACTTCCATGCTTGTTGCCACTGCTACTACACTTCAATACTACTTCTATCCACTACCATGATTTTTGCAGCTACTACTCCACTTCACCACTACCTTTGAATTAATTCTGCCTAAACAAATGTTAAAGGTGAAAATGAGCTAGTTATTGCAAATGTGAGATTCTCTTGAAGATGTATGATTTCTACCCTAAGTCATTGAACCATTGTTTCAAGAGAGAGCCAACTTGTAGAATGATGAATTTGACTTTTGTATTGTTAGAAGTAGGGATTAAAAATATGTCTAAAGGACTAAAATCTTGAAGCTATATTAACACGTCTTTGTTCTGAATATTTTTCATAATTTTCATGCCCTGGGAGAGTGGAAGTTTTTATCCAAAAAATTCCTATAAATCTTTGTCTTACACTTGTTCAGAATATTTCATACTACAAGTTTCCTCTTTATTAGGCTGAGGATGACTGCATAATAGAGTCTTCAACACTTCAATTTATATAGCCTTACCTGTGAGTGAAAATATGAATCTTTAGACTGACATGTAAGACATTGCTTAACGATGAGTAATTAGATAATTTATTGATACTTGATGGAACCAAACCTTGTATCAAATTCCTAAATTTTCCTTCATCAAACTTGTATCAGACTTCACTCTTTAGATGAACCTAAGGAGAGGTATAAATGCTTCAAAGTATGCCCAATGATGAAAGTTTGTTATAGATTTTCCTTGAAGGTGGTCCTATGTCCCTTATGACGAGAAGATGGATATAACCTTAGCATATGTATGTTTTATCAGACTAAAAAATATGTCTCAACAAATCTTCAAAGTAGCACATAAATTGGCTTGAATTATAACCAATAATATTCCATATTTTGCTTTAGATTATTAAAATCTCTCTCTCTCTCTCTCTCTCTCTCTCTCTCTCTCTCTCTCTCTCTCTCTCTCTCTCTCTCTCTCTCTCTCTCTCTCTCTCTCTCTCTCTCTCTCTCTCTCTCTCTCTCTCTCTCTCTCTCTCTCTCTCTCTCTCTCTCTCTCTCTCTCTCTCTCTCTCTCTCTCTCTCTCTCTCTCTCTCTCTCTCTCTCTCTCTCTCTCTCTCTCTCTCTCTCTCTCTCTCTCTCTCTCTCTCTCTCTCTCTCTCTCTCTCTCTCTCTCTCTCTCTCTCTCTCTCTCTCTCTCTCTCTCTCTCTCTCTCTATATATACATATATGCTTCAATTTGCATTACAAAAATGCTTCATAGGATTTTTTAGATGTGTGGCAGCAAAATATCCTTATAAGATGTGTCATTGTACTATCATTATCATTTCTCCAACCTTATCGTTTTCTTTTTTCCATTTTTGGGATTTATAAGGCTATCGCTATTATTACTAAATATATATTGTCAATTTAAATATTTTACCAAAGCATCAACTTCCCTTTAGCAAGAGAAATTATGGACTTAGACTACATTTGATCACTTTTCAGCATGCACATTATAGATTATGAACAAAATAAGTTATAGCTATGTCATAGGGAGAGCCTTATTTTCATATGCATCATACCATGAAACCCTAGCATCATATTATAATACAAAGCACCTCAGACAAAAAATCCATGAGACATCAAATTTTTAACACAATTGTTGCAATAATCTCAAGAAGACCTAGTCATTTGTTTCCAACTACATACTTCATGAAACTTATATAATCCTCCATTTGCATCCACATAAAATTTCTCTACTAAATCCCATTATCAAGCCTGGACTTAGTCTTCAAAAACCAAATTCATGTTCTTAATTTATGGACTATTTCTTCAAACTTTTCTTGATCCTAACTTTCATTATTAGGAACACATCCTCCATGCTCCAATATTTAATATCCTTGAATTGAATAACTTATAGAATAAAAGTCACCATACATTCTTTAAAAGAAAACTAAACAAAGTCGATACTTGAGGGTTCCATGGCAATGTTCACTACACGTAGTTGTAAAGTTCATACCAGGCATTAACCAACTACAATAAAAAACAAGTTTGCACCTCCTTAACACATGCAATAACTCCAAGAAATATTCAACACATATCTTACTGTATATAATCAATGATGGTATGCTTTACAATGCATAGGCTATCTATCGCACAAAACAACACTCTACTTGATTCAAACTACAAACATTAACGTATTAAGTTAACTCCATATTTTAATAGAATTATATGCACAATAAAGATATCTAACTAAGCCAATTTCTATGCCATGATTTACGTTTATCCTTTAGGTGTAGCCTTCATCTCAAAACTATGTCAATTAGGGCCATAGGTACTAGGTACAAATGTGTTCTTCGAAATGAGGTAAGGTCAATCTGCTTGATATCATATCATGAGATTGAAACACTTCTAGGTATCAATGTCATATACATCACATTTTGGGCCACAAAGCAATTCTTCTACACTAGACAAAATATTATTTAATTACACCTTTGTTCTACATCCAAAGAGTAGAAGGGAAGAACCAACATGTTTTACTTGTAGAGTTATGATCCGTTGTCAAATAATTTCAGATAGAAAAATATCATGCCCTCGGATGTCACATACCTCCATGATACAATACTAACAACCACATACTATGCTCCAATTACCAATAATAATTTGAACTAAATTTATGTTCAACAATTGTCACATTCAGAAGTATCTAATCATCGTATAGGCAAGGAAATCACATGCAATTATATTCATATCCCAAAATAATCAACAACGTAAAGAGTAAGTAGCCAAAAACAACTAGATTAGTTGAAAGAGTGTCACTTAGAAAATCGAGCATCACCACCAAACCTAGAACTGAATTCCTCTAGTTCACCCTCGAGTCGATATTTCTTTCTCGTCGATCAACAATCCCTTGTTGATATCTTCAATGGGTGTTTAATTCCCTCTTTCATGATGTGGTTTCATTTAGCAGAGTCTCGCTTTTGTGGATATTTTTATCCACTTGCCTAGGATTTTCCCATAAAATCTCACCTTTCTCTCCCATGAGGAATTTATGTTTTTCCTAAACTTAACATCTTTCTCTAGCTAAGAAAGTTAATGGATACTTATATTCCATCCATTAAGCTTATCTAGAATTTGATTTAGAATTCTTTTCATGAGAGAATTATCCATTTTGATTCACCAATGGTGCTTCATTTGGCAAGAATCTCATCTCTAGGTGTCTCATTTTTCAATAATTTAAATTCCCTTTATTTATTTGGTAATAAAGTATTTACTTCCATGTTTACCCCCCCACACCTAGATTTTCTGTTATAACTCAGTCTACCTTTGATCCATCATGATAGCAACAGAGGGGCGTTACATAATCCCCTCCTTAAATTCACATAGTCCTCAGTGTATTTTCTAGTCATTTCTACATCTTACAATTTATTTCCTAATTTTCAGGCAACCGTCTCTAAAATTACATGTTCCCATGACATTTCCACCTGAATTAGATCTTCCGAGATATAGGTTAAAAAGGAGTTCTACCAGCAAATATCCTTGAATTGTAACTTGTAACATTTGTTTCAATCAATTTTGTGAGGGATTTCAGATGCCTTCTTCTATATTCTAGTTTACCACAATTAATATCATAACTTAATATAACAGTACTACTATTTGAGTAACTACAGGTTTAATGCTTCCCACTATTTAACTATGATTCCTCATTTTCAATTTCATTGTATTTACATAATAGGGAGAATTGCATGTTCTTCCAATGCATTTGTATTCTTGCCGAACACTTGCTTCCTGCAGTCTCCCTACATCAGTCACATTATCCACATGTTTTCAAACAATATTAGTATTATTACCATAACATCAAGCCAATGCCAAAAGATACCTTAATTATTTATTCATAACTGCATTTAGGCAAGTCCATTCAAACCAAGCTCAGTTTTTCAAATGGAGAATAGATAAATAATGGACCTGATTAACTTCTGAAACCATAGCCTATGTGAAGAAATTCGTATCAAAGTATTTAATTGTTCTATTGAGCATTTCCTAGTCATATATCTTATGTTTGCAGGAAAATTCAACACAATGAGAGAAAATGATAACATATAGGTAATCACGGATAATACAACTTTACAATACCAATTAAATTGGGTTTTGAGATTGAATCTGTCACAAGACAAGGTCTTAATGAAACATGAAACATGACCTTTGTCCAATCATAAAGCAGACCATTGTTATTGATAGTTAATCTAGGATGGATTTCACTGTTATATTTGAAGTTTAATGATAGGCTTAACCATGTCCTTAGCCAAGAAAATAATTGATTGTTACTCAAGATTACCTCACCTATAGTCGAGTTCTGCTAGATAATGTCATCCCCCTGCAATGGTTTCTTTTCATGAATTCATGTTTTCTCTTTCTAACACTACTCCAATGGATGGTTGGGCCATGAAAAAATTAGACAATTAGTATGCATGTACATAAACCTCCCATACATGAATCATAAGAGAAGATTACAATGTTCTCAATTCCACACCCATTTAATTTTCAGGGCACTATGCGTACCAAGCGTGTGAACGTAGGTCATTAACATACAGACACCCCACCTTAAACACTAGATCACGACTTGGTAGAATATAATTCATTCCTTGGTAACAAATTTGATTATCAAATTCATTAAAATAACTACTAGAGCAGATTATGCAACAATTGTTACGTTTCCATATTCAAAACCATACAACACTATGAATACAATCTAACAGGTAAAATTCTCCAATATTGCTTGGCAAGAAATAGTGGTACAAAATATGCATCCTAGATTGTGTGATTGTTAATTAATTTGAATAGATTGCTAGATATAATTTTATCAAAACCAATTATCCTTGTGCACAACAATCTCAATTACAAGTACCACTTAATTGTTTTTTATTTTAAGCCATCCAATATGGTTAAAGCATCTTATTGATTTAACAACTTTTTGTTGCATGGTTTTTTATTCTCTCTCTACTTCGCCTACTAAAATGAATTTATGTGTCACATACCCTTTAGACCATCGGTAAAGACGCCAATTATTTTTATTTTTTTTATAAGCTTCTTGTTATGTTGTAAATAAAACGATTTAATTAATCTTGGGATTTATTTATTTTTACCGCCAGTCTTTGTTCAATCCCTATGCCAATAATATTTTTTCCATCTCAATACATTAAATTGCCAACTAAACCATCCCTTCTCGCATTATTTTACAAAAATTCAATGATATATATATTCTTCTTACTTATGTACTAAACATTATCATTATAGATATAACATCCCACTACATTGCATGTAATTCATAACCTTCAATATATGATTATGTAAAGCTTGTACCTTATAACAATGTCACACATTCCACGTAACTTTAAAAATCACTCATTCCACCACAATAGTATTTATTCATAACTCTCATTGCATAATATATTTAGTTCTCAATCACAATTATTCTCCCTAAAGCTAGTTATATGCTTTGTAACATTTACTCCTCTTATATCAAGACATTTAGTATTTGAGCCTTCTCTTACCTTTATCATGGATTTCTCAACCCATGTGGTCAAAATTACTCGAGGCATACATTATTTTACTAACAGCATAAAATTGCTAGACTATCATGAGCCCATTCTTTTAAATTGCTAGGTTTCTTCTCATGGTCAATGCCTTCATTTATAAGACTAATCTCATTCACATATTATGTTTTAACCATATGAATTTTTTTGTATAATTCTTGCAATTCCAATGGCCTGTAGGCCATTTTCTACATGTTTCTCTTATATATATATATATATATTTATGTATTGTGCTGGCTTGGAAATATCACATAGAACATAAATCGAAATAGAAGACTGACGTTTAGACTACATGTGATCATTAAGGGAGACATTGTAATGTAGTTTCCGACCTAATGTATAAAGACCACTACTCGGTTATAAGATACCATATGTCTGACTTTTGTAGAGATGGGTACATTTGCTTTAATTTGAATTAAATCAAAAGGATAAAGAAAAAAAAAGCAAAATCCGTGAATTCCAAGTATCGATAGATTGAAAACTCTAGAAATCGAGTCGTTCAAAATGCACTATGTATTCTATCCCCATTGCTAATCACTATAAATAGCTTTTACCAAATAAGAAATCTGAAATTTTGGCTCTTCTTAAATGCTAATTTCTATTACTGATACGTTAATGTTTAATATTAAATTTTTCCCATCATCAACTTATTAGATTTTCTTACATGTATTGAACCCATGCCATTTGTATATATCCCTTTGTTTTAGAGGAAAATTCAAGATTGCTCTATTATCATGGCTTTGCTTTGATCTAAAATTGTAGTATATATTCATTGGTAAATGTAGAACGTATTTAAATTAGTTTACAAGAATGATGCAGGAGCATCTAGACCTGGCCAGCAATGTGACGGGGTGGTCACATGTTGTGGGTAATGCAAGATTGGAGGAAGACTTAGTTGTTAAATTTGTATTAATTTCAATAAGGGTAAGTAGTTAAGAGTGGTCTAGTTAGGAATAAATGGCAAGTGATCATCCTTGCGTGGAGATCAAGCCAGGTGGTCTAGTTTGTTTAGATGAAGATAAAATTCAATTATAACTATATAACTAATTCCTTCTTGTGTGGAAAGAAGTAGTTAGATATGACATATGTATAACTTCTTTTTGGGGGTTTTTGGAAAAGAGGGAGGCAGTAGGGGGAAGACAGAGAAAAAGAAAGGACCTGAGGCACTTGTAAGCATATGGGCAGTATGAAAAGAGGAGACCATTAGTTAGAGTAAATCAGGCCTGAAAAGGGAAGGAAAAATCTTCATATATAAGTTTGTATACAGAGGTTTGACTAGCGTGTTAAGTTCTCTGTCTCATGGTGAGTTCCAATTCCATTCGTGTTTAGTGGTGACAGAGGTAATGTTAAACCAGTTTATGGTTGTTCTATCCATTTGTGCTCTCTGGTATTTATGGTTGTTCCGATGTCATATCACATTAGTTCCATTTCATTTGGTAATGTTATATATGATGGTTCCCTCACTCCGTGTTGTGGCTTGGATTGGTGGTTTTTTTAAATTACTCCTTTCCTGGTAACTAACCCATGTTTGAAAGCTCTTAGAAAATCTGCAAAAAAACCCCGGTTGAGTTGATAAGCTCTAGCCCACCAAAGGCAGAGTTAGAGGTTGTGGAGAAATAAGAGTCAAAGCCGTTGCTGAGCGTTGAAACACCGAACGCTGAAGAGGAAGCCATCAAGCCGTTTTAGGATTCGACGAGCCAAGAGTTGAGGCCGAGGCTATGGCGGATAAAGAATTCCCCAACAATTTGTATCTCATCCAATTGACTGCGAAGAAAGCTTGCCTCACCAGTCATTTGGCGAACTTGTGCTTGGATATTTTGCATGCTTCATACATGTTTAGGATTAGTTGTTTCTGGTGAAGAACAAGCTAGAGCAGGGTGCCATAATCTTGAATGCTTGTAGCAGTATAATTGAGGAGGCCGAATTGTCATAGGGCCTGTAGCAGTTTACTTAGAGAAGGTCTGAATTGGTATGAAGGTCGTGCAGCTTTAGGCCTGCATCATTTTTGGTATTAGAGCGGGAAAAGATTTCCTGCGGAAAGGAGTTTTTGTGTGCTGAGAAAGAAGAGTGTGAGTAGCCAAGGTGACAGAGTTGGTAATCAAAAAGACTGGCAGGATAAAAAGACTAAACAAGCATGTTTTGTGTGCAAGGGTTTAAAGGTTGCACAGGGAGAAAGCAGGTCTTGGAAGAAGATAGACGCTGACAGTAGTAAAGAGGTAAGATAGCAAAGGAAAAGTTGCAGAGGGAAAATGGCCAAGGACAATAAAGGTCAAAGATAACAGAAATGAAATATAGAAGAGAGATTTGAGAATTTCATTCTCAAGGGAGATTTTAAATCTAAACACATAGCATAACAGAGAGGAGAAGAGTTTTACTCTCAAAGAAAGAATTTGCAGAAAGCAAATAATTTGAGACAGTGCATGCAAAATGCAGATGGACATGATCCTGCAGGGATCATATATAAATATATATATGATGATATTTGTTTTAACTGAGTTGATAAACTGTGATTGAAGGTTTTCAGTCACAGGCAAAGGGAAAAGCAGAGCAAAGAAAGCACTTTGAAGTAGCAGTGAACCTGAAGTATCCAACAAGAGATTGGACAGAGAGGACAACTGAAGTGTTTTCAAAGGAGAGTGAGAGCTTGCAGAAGCCTAGATGGAGCAAAGATGTTGCGCAAAGAGAAGGTTCCAGAAAGAGGACCATGCTTACCCAAAAGACTGGGAGAGGAGAGCTTAGTGAGGTAAGATTGCAGTAAGGAGGACCTGTTGTTGCCGAGGCTTGTTGCAGCAGAGAGAGGAGCTCAAGAAGAGAAGATCAAGACAAAGATGGTGGAAGATCATTGCAGAGGTTCTGAAGAAAGCCACCATAGAGGAAAGAATGCCAAGACAAATGGCATGAAGAGGATGAGTCAAAAGGAGCTTGACAAGCAATTTGGTGACATGAGAGCCAGATTGGAGATATTGACAGAGCTGCTACAAGAACTAGAAGACCAGAAAAGAGGATGGACCTTTCCATTCAAAGGAAAGAAGGTGATTTGGCACTCATTACAGATGAGGTGGAAGCAAAAGGAGATTGCTTTATGGACAAAGGAACTCAAATTATTTGAGTCAAGGATAAGAATTAAAGATGCCACAGGCAAAATTGTTCAGAGGAAAATGCTTGAAGAAGCAGGAGAAGCAGATGAAATAGATGAAGTTATCTGCAAGCCAGAGGAAGGAATATCTATGGATGATGATGAGGAAGAGGTGAGATTGTATGAGGGTCTCAAAAGTTCAGAAGAGAACTTGCATCAGCATACTGAAATGTTGACAGGAAGACTAGAAGGAAGCTCAAGGAGATATACTGAAATGGTGACAGGAAGACTAGAAGGAAATTTAGAGAAACAGGTTGAACTAGTGACAGAAGGTAAAACTGATGGAACCATGGAAACACAACCTTATGGGAAAGATGCAAATAAGGTAATTGATGTGCCACATAAGCTTCCAACATTGCATACACCATTGTCAGAAATCTTGGCTACAATGTTACCGCTCGAAGGAAGTTCAGGTATGCAAGAAGGCCAGATGAGCATCAGGAAGAGTGTTTTATCAGTAGAAAAGAATTCGTTAATTCAAGATGTAACATCTAAAAAATATCCTGTAGAGGATGTGCAACTTTCCAGGAGTAGCCTGAGAGAGACAGAAGAGGTCAAAGAGGGTTTAAATGATGTGGAAGTATCAATTCGACAGGCAGGGGAAGACAAAACATCGTTTAATATTTAATTTGTTGGTCAACGAAAACCTGGCGAAAATAACATCAAATGTAGTGATCAACTCTGTTCTGCTCCTTTGGTTTGGGATGCACATGAAGCTGGTTCCCTTGAGAAGTTGGCCGGTGGGGACATAAAATCAATTGAAGGTAGGGTTAAGTTGCCGACATCTTGTCTTCACGGTGATAGAGGTAATCTTACAACCTTATAAGAAACTCGAAATTTGGAAAATTTAACATTGTTTTCAAGCGATTCAGTATCACCCACATGGAATGTAGTTGACAGTCTTGGAAGAGAAAATTGCATAGAAGACGAGTGCTCAAAAATATTAGTGAAAGCAACATACAAAGGTGAAAAAGGACAACCAATGAAGATTGTCAAAGAAGTTCATGAAGAAGAGACTATGATTTCTGAAAACATAGTAAAAGATCATCATGATGTCATGATGATAGGCATGATTGAGTCAACCATGGGAGATGTTGAATTGATCAACTTGGAAAACATACCTCAAGGAAGGCAACATGAAGTAGAAATTCACCTAGCAAAAGGTGGAGAAAAGGAAGAAGAGTTGACAATGACAAGAAGTCAACAACATGATCAAGGAGAAAAAGAAAGCAGCTCTCATCAAGAAGCTAATGTATGGGAGAAGGAGCTAGAGTTACTGGAGAAATGGCTAAAAGCACCAGTAACTGATGAAAACTGCAAGATATCTTCCACATTTCTTCCTCAGCCCTTGTCACAATCGACTGGGAGAGGAATTTGTAGAGACAAAGAGATGGCTGGTAGAGGTTGCATGCCACCCCCTTTCGCTAGACACCTTCAATGCCCAGGCATGGGGCCTGAGATATATGGTCCAGCCATGGGACCTCCTGTAGGTCGTCATCCCTTAGATCTATTACCATTGCCAGAAATGTTGGAACATAAGCTTCCAACACAAAGTATGGAGATGCAAAGGCCTGCAACGGGAAATCAAAGGTTAGCTGCAACACATGGAGCTTTGAGACAAGATCTTGTTATGTCTCAACGTGAACTGGAGCGATTGCATTCACATATTGCAGCTATGCGAAATGATAAGGATCAGCAAATTAGAATTTTTTTGGACAAAATTGCAAATATGGAGGCAGATCTCCGGGCTAGTGAATCTATCAAGGCAGAGTTGCAACAAGCTCGTTCTAATGTGCAGAGTCTTCAATTAGCTAGACAATATTTAAATGAACAAGTGTAATAGCTAAATCAAGAATTGTAGCGAGCCCACGCAAAAGTTCAATAGATTCCTGCTATGCATACAGAAGTAGAGAGCTTGAGGCAGGAGCTTCAACGTGGAAGGGCCGCATTCGAGTATGAAAAGACTGCAAGCAGTAAGCAAGAAGTAAAAGCAATAGAAGTAAAGGAAGAAGTTCACAACTGTGAACTAGGGAAAGGAAGCATTATTAGAATAGATGATATGGAGGAAAAGCTTGAAAACTCTTTGAAGGAGTTAAATCAACACACTGAAGTGTTGAAGAAAGAAGGAAGTCTAGAACAACAAGTTGAAATACTCTTGAAAGGAGACACATAGTCTGAATGTGTGAAACAGAGGAAGATGCAGCTGGACAGCAATAACCAGCTAAAGCAGGAAGGAAGAATTAATGAAGAAGACCAACAAGAAGATCTACTCGCAAAAAATATTGAGAACATAAGGGAACTGATGTTGAAGCAGACCAGAAGGCAAAGACTAGCAGCATCATACAAGGTGATCAGTCAAGTACTAAAAGATTTTCAGCAGGTTGGGAGAATTTGTCTAAATGATCCTGATGCCACCAAAAAGCTTGAAGAGACCGAAACAATAGTAAAAAAAATAGATTTATTGAGGCCATCTCAGTGAATGATCTTGAGAATCATTCTATTGCTGATTCCATTGATTTTGATTCAATAAAGGTAGAGAACCAGCATAGAATAGAAGGAGAAAGTGTAACATTGGAATTCATAAAGAAAATGATGGATGACTTCAACAATCAGAAAAATATACACAAAAGGTATGCATTTCAAATATTATTGCAAGTAAAGGATTTGCTCAAGGTGATGCCATTGCTGGTTGACATCAATATTCTGAATGGAAAGCAATTCACTGTTTGTGGTGACATCCATGGTCAGTATTATGACCTTTTGAACATCTTTGAGATTAGTGGGCTTCCTTCGAAGGAGAATCGTTATCTTTTTAATGGTGATTTTTTTGATCGAGGATCATTTTCAGTTGAATTCATACTTGTGCTATTTGCATTCAAGTATATGTGTCCAACTGAACTCTATCTTGCAAGAGGAAATCATGAAAGTAGGAGTATAAACTGGATTTATAGTTTTGAGGGCGAAGTCAAGTCCAAGTACAGTGGAAGCATGGTTGAGCTTTTCGCTGAAGTGTTTTGCTGCTTGTCTTTGGCTCATGTCCTCAATGAAAAGATTTTTGTTGTTCATGGTAGTCCTTTTAGTGTTGATGGTATAAAACTGGCTGATATCAAACAAAATGTTCGATTCCGAGAGCCACCTGAAGAGGGTTTGATGTGTGAAATACTTTGGAGTGATCCATAGCCCCATAAAGGGCGTGGACCTAGCAAACAAGATGTTGGTTTATCTTTTGGAGAAGATGTGACCAAAAGGTTTTTCCAAGAAAACAATCTTGAGATGGTGGTCAGGATTCATGAAGTTAAAGAGGAAGATTATGAAATTGAACACGATGGCAAACTTATTACGGTTTTCTCAGATCCAAACTATTGTGACCAGAGAAGGAAGATGAAGCAGGAAGCAGCTGACATGCAGCCTAAACAGAGGAGCAGAGCATCTGGACAACTCCAGAACAAAGTCTGGGATCTAGGAGGAATTTTTATTTTTTTTTTCTTTTCTTCATTCCTTTTTGAAAGCACATGATCAGGAGATCATGTATGCTTTCAAGTGTGAGAGTTTAATGCAGGAGCATCTAGACCTCGCCAGCGATGTGATGGGGTGGTCACATATTGTGGCTAATGCAAGATTGGTGGAAGACTTAGTTGTTAAATTTGTATTAGTTTCAATAAGGGTAAGTAGTTAAGAGTGGTCTAGTTAGGAATAAATGGCAAGTGATCATCCCTGCGTGGAGATCAAGCCAGGTGGTCTAGTTTGTTTAGATGAAGATAAGATTGAATTATAACTGTATAACTAATTCCTTCTTGTGTGGAAAGAAGTAGTTAGATATGAAATATGTATAATTTCTTTTTGGGGGATTTTGGAAAAGAGGGAGGCAGTAGGGGGGAGATGGAGAAAAAGAAAGGACCCAAGGCACTTGTAAGCCTACGGGTAGTGTGAAAAGAGGAGGCCATTAGTTAGAGTAAATCAGGCCTGAGAAGGGAAGAAAAAACCTTCAGATATATGTTTGTATACAGAGGTTTGACTGGGGTGTTAAGTTCTCTGTCTCATGGTGAGTTCCAATTCCATTCGAGTTTAGTGGTGACGGAGGTAATGTTAAACCAGTTTATGGTTGTTCTATCCATTTGTTCTCTCTGGTATTTATGGTTGTTCCAATGTCATATCACATTAGTTCCATTTCATTTGGTAATGTTATATACGGTGGTTCCCTCGCTCCGTGTTGTGGCTTGGATTGGTGGTTGTTTTAAATTGTTCCTTTCCTGGTAACTAACCCATGTTTGAAAGCTCTCAGAAAATCCGCAAAAAAACCCCGGCCGAGTCCATAAGCTCTAGCCCACTGAAGGCAGAGTCAGAGGTTGTGGAGAAAGAAGAGTCGAAGCCATTGCTGAGCATTGAAACACTGAACGCTGAAGAGGAAGCCATCGAGCCGTTTCAGGATTCGACGAGCCAAGAGTCGAGGCCGAGGCCGTGGCAGAGAAAGAAGTCCCCAACAGATTGTATCTCATCCAATTGACTGCGAAGAAAGCCTGCCTCACCAGTCATTTGGCGAACTTGTGCTTGGATATTTTGCATGCTTCATACATGTTCAGGATTAGTTGTTTTTGGTGAAGAACAAGCTGGAGCAGGGTGCCATAATCTTGAATGCCTGTAGCAGTATAATTGAGGAGGCCGAATTGTCATAGGGCCTATAGCAGTTTACTTAGAGAAGGTCCGAATTGGTATGAAGGTCGTGTAGCTTTAGGCCTGCATCAAAGAAGCTATTAATTTCATTGAAGAAAACAAAGATTTGGAAATAAACGTGCGGCCTCAGGAATGGAGCTCTAGTCGCTTTCACCATGCACTCGAATGTGTCAGATGAGGAGGTGGTATTCTTCTCTAGTCCATGCCTTTCTCTTGGTAGAAGCCTTCTTGTACTACGAAGATCTCCAATCTTCGCAGGGAAAATTGAAAAATGCTTAGGAATTAGGTTAGGGACAAAAGTCACATGTGGTCAATTCAGCTAATGTTTTCGGAACAAACACCATATGTGATTTGGTCCTTTCTTCATTCTAATTTAAAAAAAAAAAAAATAATGTTACGACCTCTTTTAGCAATCCAACATTGATACCACGCTAAGGGCCACTTGTAAAATTATAAACTCATTTTCTTTTCCATAACCATTAAATTTATGATGTTACCGTGGAAAAGTATAAACGGATAAAGATAGGAAAGGCCCTTATTCTACATTATGGTCATCGCAATATTGCCACATCCAATAAATCATAATAGATTATTACCGTTATGTCGTTGCATTGTATTTTTTGTGACTAAATAGTCCGGAAGAGAAAATTTCACTATAACCAAATACCAGGTTATTATCCAGAGAGTCGCATGTTACTATCAAGAAAATTGTATATTTGTGGGGAGTGGAACAGTGCAACTGATGCTCGGAATTTATATTCAAGCATCCATCAAAGGAAAAGCTTCGAAAACCATTTTTCACAGTGCAGATAGATCATTATTTAAGCAACAACAACTAGAAATTGATTATTCCATCAGCAAACACGAACCCCAGTTGTACACGATTGATGCATCTGACAAATATTTCCACCACCGCCTCTCATGAACTCATGGAACACAAAGGCCTCTTTCTCTTCAAATAAATTCCAACCATGGTTTATAGACGCTTTTCCAAACTCAGCCATCACATCCAACTAACTCAATATGACCTGTTCTCTTTCCCTTTTAGCTTCTTCATAACATAGTGGACAAAATATTACACAAAGACATACACTTATATGAAAAAAACACTACTCTACTTCTATGATCCTAGGCTCTCCCATGAGGGAGTCAGTCTAGGCGAGTCTCTGATACTAATACAAAAAAAATGGAAATATGGATTGAATATGGTTGCAGGTATTTGATGACTTGTCACACTAGATCATGGACGTTTCCATACAATCTTATTTTTTCATGCCCTTTGTTCAAGAAAAGTTAAAGATAAACCAGCCTTGTGGAATTAAACTACGCACATTGCATCATATCACACTAAAAGACATAACCAAATTGCATGTAGGACTTTTAAAAGGAAAGAAGTATGAGTATCAATAGATGAGTACTAATAATCAGATCGCTGTACGCAATAGAAGAGGAAAAATATATTTTTGATAAAAAAATGACAAAGACTAACCAGACTTCCCAAAAGAATTTCTGAATATGCAGATATCAATTTTTATTAATTAAAATCACTAAACTATTAAATGTCACCTCTTTGTTTCTTGATGACCTGGTCATCATTTGATGGCCCTCTTTCAGTGCTAGAAGTGTATATTTGTAACAATGATGATAGGATATTTGAAAATATCAATCTAATCCTTAAAAACTTCTCATGATCAGTAGAATCAGGAAAAATCAATGGATTCGAGGAAACTTCGATAGGATCCTTAGAAAGTTCTCGTGATAAGAAAAATCAATGGCTTCGATGAAACTTCGTTAGGATCCTTAAAAGTTCTCGTGATCATAAAAATCAGGAAAATCAATGCCTTCGAGGAAACTTTATCTTCCTCGGTACGTATGACGTGACGGTATTTTTTTAAGAAGCTCGCTTTTCTTCCCAACCCAAGCCTTCTAAAACATTTTTCGTTTTACACTGAAAAATGAATACAACCACTGCGCACAAAAAACTTGGCGAAGCAATGGCAGGAATCGAAGTTCAAACCTCTGGGCTCTCCTAACCATCATTTATGTTATTACAGATAAAAATCAAACGTTTAATTAAAGGAAGGAGTTGCAGCTCACACGTGTGTATAGCATCTGGGAGACTGCACTCAAACAAGGAGGACACTCTCACTCTCGTTCACTCTACATTACATCAAATGAATATTACAATATTAAATACATCACTGAAAATTAGGTAGTTGTAAACAACCTCCTAAACTCTAGGAACAAATCCTAAACTAAGGAGATGCATTACAACCATATAACCATTTCTCCATTATTTTTAACTCCCCCCCTTAATGGAGAAAGGGTTATTCTGCACTCCTAACATCCCTCTAAATAATTCAAACTTTACTCGCCCTAGAGGCTTAGTAAAAATATCAGCTAAATTATCACAAGTGTTACAATACTCCACACATATTTCTTTTGACTGTATCTTTTCTCGAACAAAATGAAACTGAGTGTCAATATGTTTAGTATTTTTATGGAAAACTGGATTGTATGCAAGCTTTATTGTGCTCTGGTTGTCAGTTTTGATGCTGGTTGCTTCTTTCTATCCTTCACCTGCATTGCTAAGCAATCTCCTCAACCAGATGGCTTCGCATGTAGCTGCACACAATGCCTGGTACTCACCTTCACATGATGATAATGCTACAGTACTTTTCTTTTTGCTACTCCACGAAATAACCCCAGATCCAATATTAAATGCGTAACTTGTGATGGATCTACGATCATCCAGGTCACCTGCCCAATCAGAATCTGAATAACCTGCTAAAGTAACATCGGAAATGTCAGTGTATAAAATACCGTAATTACAAGTACCACTAAGATACCTCAACACACATTTTGCTGCAATCCAATGACTTTCAAGTGGTTTGGACATAAACTGACTTAGCACACTAACAAAATATGCCAGATCAGGTCTAGCTGTCGTGAGATATATCAAACTTCCCACTAGCTGTCTATACAAAGTGGCATCCACATGTTTTGTGCCATCGTCACTGCTTAACTTGAGATTCTACTGCAATGGTGTTGTTGCTATTTTGCACTGTTCCATTCTGAATCTTTCCAACAAGGTTCTGGCATACTTTCCTTGAGTTAGAAAATTTTGACCAGAATCTTTCCACATCTCCAAACCTAGGCAATAATGAAGATCTCCAAGGTCTTTCATTTCAAATACCTGTGACATTTGCTGCTTGATTTATTTGATCAAATTATTTGCATTTCCTGTTATAATCATGTCATCCACATACAAAGAAATCAAAATGATTTGCCTCTGTTTATTTATCCTGGAATACAGATTTGGGTCGTTGAGGCTCCTATGAAAGCCATGTTGTATAAAAAATGAATCAATTTTCTCATACCATGACCTGGGTGCTTGTTTCAAACCATAAAGTTCCTTATGCAATTTACACACTAAATGCTCTTGCCCCTTTTTCACAGAACCAGGAGGCTGTACTAAATAAATTTCTTCCTTTAATTCTCCATTCCAAAATGCAGACTTAACATCTAGCTGGTGTAGCTTCCATTTATGTTTTGTTGCTAATGAAATTAGCATTCTAATTATATTTAGTTTAGCTACAGGGGCAAAGGTGTCATCGAAATCTATTCCTTCTTGTTGTGAGTAACCCTTTGCTACCAGTCTAGCTTTGAATTTTTCTACACTCCCATCTGCATTTATCTACGTTTATACAGCCACTTACAACCTATGGGGGTTTTTCCATCAGGCAACTCAACTAAATCCCAAGTATGGTTTCTATATATTGATTCAATTTCCTCATTCATTGCAGCCCTCCATTCATCTGACTTACTTGCCTCTTCATAGTTTGAAGGTTCTACAATGTTTAAAATTTTGGACATTAAAGCATAGCCTTTCAATCTTTCAGGTAGTCTAGTCTTCCAACCTGATCTTCTAGGTAGAGGAATTACCTCAACTCTATCTGTTTCAGCACTTTCCGGGCCTGCATCATCACTTATTACACTATCTGCTGCTACTTCTCCCTGTTTCTTCTCCTGCTCTTGTTCTTCATATTCATCACTGTTCATCTCTATCAGCAATGGAATGTGGCTGTCACTGTTAGAGTCTTCCTTTCCATCTTCAGTCTGTTCATGAAAAATAACATCTCTACTTACAAAAACTTTATGAGTCACAGGATTATATAACTTGTATGCCTTATACTTTGTGCCATATCCTATAAATATACATTTCAAGGCTCTGGGGTCTAACTTCTTTCTATCTGCTTTTGGTATATGAGCATAAGCTTTAGATCCAAATATTCTTAGATGACTAACTGTTGGTTTGAGTCCAAACAATGCTTCAAAGGGGGTTTTGAAGCCTATACATTTAGTAGGCCTCGTATTCTTTAAATAAACAACAGTATTGATGGCTTATGCTCAAAGACCATTCGATATACCTTTACCTTGAAGCATACTTCTCGCGCACTCCACACGAGTTTTGTTCTTGCATTCTGCTACTCCATTCTGCTGTGGAGTGTGTGGCATTATGAATTGCTGCATAATCCCATGCTGTTTGCAGAAGTTCATGAACTCTCCTAACCTGTATTCTCCCCCTTGGTCTGAGTGGAGAATCTTTATCCCTTTTCCTGTTTGGTTCTCTATCATAGATTTAAACTCTTTAAAGTACCGAAAGGCTTGATTCTTTTTACTTAAAAAATACACCCATGAAAACCTAGTGCAGTCATCTGTAAACAGCAGAAAATAATATGCACCTCCTAGGGACCTAGTTTACATAGGTCCACAAATATCTGTATGCACTAGTTCTAGGATGTCTCTTTCCTTTCCGTTGACATGCAAAGGGAACTCTTCTCTATGCATTTTCCTTAATGCACATCCATCACATTCCAACTTGACATTATGAAAAACAGGGAGTCCATCGACCATACCTTTCTTCTGAAGTAAGATGAGGTCTTGAAAATTGAGATGTCCAAATCTCTGATGCCAGAGATTTTCGACTGTTGATCCAGCTGCAACCATTGCTTGTTGTGGCATACTCTTTGCATCCAATCTGTACAAATTCCCCATGCGCACTCCTATTGCAACTGTTTCCATCTCGCTATCCTTAATGACACAACCATTATTAAATAATTGCACCTGCATGTCCTGGTCTGTAATCATTGAGACAGAGATCAAGTTTTTCTTAATTCCTGGAACATATAATACATTTTTAAGATGTTTAATGTCACCACTATGTAGCTTCACAGGAATATCTCATACCCACTGTCATCTCCTAGATAAATTTTTGATCCACATGCAGATTCTTCAAGAAATTCAAAATAGTCCTTCTTACTGATCATGTGTGAGGATGCACCAGAGTCAACATACCATATGTCGTCCTCATCTCCCTTTGATGCTGAAAGATCACAATCGACTGTGAATAGTCAAAGGTCATGGTTGTGGTCTTCCTCTTCTCCAGCAAAACAACCCTGATGTTTCCTCTGTTTGCCTTTTCTTTCATCCGCCTGCCTCTTATAGCATTCTTTAATCTGATGACCAGGTTTCGCACAATAAAAACGTCTCTTAACATAATTATCAGTCATACCTCTGAATGATCTCTTTTGAAAAGAGTTGGCTCCCTTCTGCTGCTCCTACTATGGTTGCTAGTGCTGATGTTGGTGCTTCTTTCCTCTGTACTGTCGCCTCTTCGCCATAAGAGCAAGGTCATTTCTCTGAGTTCTCAGATTCTGTTGTCGCTCCTCCTCTTGGAGCAGAATCGCTATCAGCTCATCAAATGAAGGGGCTTTCTCCCTCACTGACAACCCTGAGATAAACGTCTGATATTCATCAGTCATTTTCTTCAATGTGAGTGTGACTAGATCTGAGTTGGACACCTTTTCTCCAATAGCTCCCAATTTGTCACTCAGATCCTTGACTCTAGCCAAGAATCCAACAACGGACTCATTCTCATCCATCTTCAATGCAAACAGCTTTCCCTTGAGTGCCAGAACACAATTTGTATTCTTGGTCTCGTACAGGTTCTTGATCGTTGTCCATATATTAGCGGCCGACTTGGAATCTCTGATATGTGGGATAATATTGTCCTTAACGGACATCTTCAGTATAACTTTTGATTTCGTTTCTCTTTTATCCCAGTCTTGTTCTTGGGTCGCTGTTCCAGATCTCGGCTCATTTCCCTCAACGATCGCCCATGCATTTACGCTCTCCAGCAAAGTTTTCATTTTGAATTTCCAATTGGAGAAATTCGTTCCATCGAGTTTCCCAGACTCATGGAGGTATGATTCTAAACTATTGTTCATTTTCGCCCAAATGAACACTCTAATCGACCACCACCGGGCAAGTCCGATCAGCTACCACCGAACAGATTAGGAACTTCACTATGCCACCACCGGGCAAAACCGATCTGCTACCACCGAACAGATCAACAAACAAGCTCCAACATGCCACCACCGGGCAAAGGCGATCTGCTTCCATGGAACAGATCAAGGAGCTGCATTGCGCCACCACCGGGAAAAAAACCGATCTGCTTCCACCGAGCAAATCACAGAGCTGCACTGTGCCACCACCGGGCAAAAAATCGATCTGATTCCACCGAGCAGATCAGAGAGCTCTGATTCGCCACCACTAGGCAGGTCTAATCTGCTACCTCCGAGCGGATCAAGGAACCCCAATTCGCCACCACCGGGCAGGTCCGATCTGCTACCTCCGAGCGGATCAAGGAACCTCAATTCACCACCACTGGGTAAATCAAATCTGCTGCAACTGAGCATAAATCTCCATGTGCCAGCACTGGGCAACTCTGATCTGCAACGAAAAAAATTGCAGATTTCTAGAGAGAAAGGGGTTGGCTCTTTGGCGCTCTGAAGAGCTAGAAATCCGCGCCAATTGCAGAAAAGAAAAATTCACGATGTGCACGGAAATTGGTGCGATTAACAGCCACGGATCCGCGCCAATTCAATTACTTTTTCCCTGGCACTCTTATCAGACTCAAATCCGCACCAATGGGTGTGTCTGTTCTCTAAAATATCACGCCAGTCACTTGTTCTGTTCTATTGGCACGATTGTCTGCAAAAAATCTGCGCCAACTGATCCAACTTCTTTGGCTCAGAGATGATCGGTCATATGAGACCCTTCGCTCCAGGTGTTACTGCAGTTCCACCTGATTACACAAATACATATACATGCACTCCTACCACTACAGATATGTAACTAATGATACATCCCTAAAAAAGAAAATTGAGGTTATCTTTACCCTAAGCTTTGATACCAAGATAAAAATCAAACTTTGAATTAAATGAAGGAGTTGCAGCTCACATGTGTGTATAGCACTTGGGAGACTGCACTCAAACAAAGAGGAGACTCTCACTCTCGTTCACTCTACATTACATCAAATGAATATTACAATATTAAATACATCACTGAAAATTAGGTAGTTGTAAACAACTTCCTAAACTCTAGGAACAAATCCTAAACCAAGGAGATGCGTTACAACCATACAACCATTTCTCCATTGTTTTTAACTATTACATGCCAATTATAATTCAATCATTGATATGTCCCTCTGTCTTGTGTCCATAGCCAATGCCCTAATACACATATGGGACACCATAAACAAGAATAATTGACGGATCACCCCACTCTCGACTGGGATGTTGAATGTGAAGAATAAAGAACCTTACTTGACCTCCTTCTTTTCTATACCTTATATGCAATCCACTAAACATACACCATATTCGATGTCATTCAGTTTTGGTATGGCAGTGCCTCAATTCACTTCATGGGGATTGGTCTAGTAACCATTGGTTCTCGACACACAAAACATACTTGCACTCAATTCTGATATACTCATAAAAATGAGGCACCGAGCTCACTATGGCTAGTATTAAATAATTTTTTTCCCAAAAGTTGTACAATTAGGCACCTGATCTCTGAGATTGGGTGTCATAATGCATTACCCAATCTATTAAATCACAAAATTATTTTCTATCTTGAATAAAATTTGGAAGGGAAATTGTTGTTCGGCTTACCCCTCAACATTCTTGAGTGGGTGGTTGAGTCGCCAAATAAAATTCAAGCATCTATCCTTCTTACATTATTCTTCTCTCGTAAGCTTCACTATTCCTTTCCATCATAAGTGAAATATGTTTCTATTTACATTTGTAGATAGTTATGACCATAAAAGTTGAATTTCCTTTCATGATAGAGCCCTTTAGGTCCCAATGTTGCGTAGGAGTTTTGGTACCAATTGTCACACACCTCCATGATACAATACTAACAACCACATACTATCCTCCATTTACTATTATTAACTTCAACTAAATTTATGTTCAACAGTTGTCACATAAAAAAGGATTTAATCATCATATACGTAAGGAAATCACATGCAATTATATTCATATGCTAAAATAAGAAACACCATAAAGCATAAGGAGCCAAAACCATCAAGAACATCTTAAATCACATCATATTAGCTGAAAGAGTGTCACTTGGAAAATCAATCACCACCACCCAACCTAGAACTGACTTCCTCCAGTTCACCCCCGATCCGAGAGTTCTTTCCCATTGATCAACAATCGATTGTTGATCTCTTCAATTGGTATTTAATTCCCTCTTTCATGATATGGTTTCCTTTAGTGGTTTCCCTCTTTTGTGGATCTTTTTATCGACTTGGCTAAGCTTTTCCCATAAAAGCTCACCTTTCTCTCCCGCAAGGCTTTTATGTTTTTCCTAAACTTAGCGTCTTTCTCCACCTAAGAAACTTAATGGATACTCATCTTCCATCCATTAATCTTATCTATAATTTGATCTAGAATTCTTATCATCAAAAAATTATCCATTCCCATTCATGAATGGGATTTCATTTAGCAAGAATGTCATCTCTAGGTGTCTCATTTTCTGATAATTTAAATTCCCTTTATTTATTTGTTAATAAAGTATTTCCTCTCATTTTTACCCCCCCAGATCTAGCTTTTGCATTATAACTGAGTCTAGCATTAGTCCAGCATGATAGGAACCTAGGGGTATTACATTAGAACAAAATGAATTTCACTTGCAAAAGGTCCAAACGTGTACCAATGGAAAATAAATAAACCTTAACCCCAAAGTTTAAAACAATGAGGACTTCTTAGAATCTCCTTTGACTACTCATGGCCATAGGTTGCTACAGAACATTAGTTCAACATTTGATACATTTCTTCGCTGAGGAAAATAAGATGTTTTAAATAGATTTTTCAAGAGACATTATTGAGGGAACCGACCTCAATGATCTTCGAAGTTTGAATATTTTAATTGAGTAAATTTGGCACCAAATTTGTAACTCGACTAGCCTATAGGAAGGAATATTTAAATTTTAAAATATTTATTTAGTGTCAAAACCCCTCACCTGTTTTCTAATTTTCAAATAAATTTCAAAATCCTTAACAAACAAACTTTCTCTAAAACATTACTTAATTTATTTTTTGGTGAAGAACATAAGCCAACGACAAACTGCCACATCATCTATTACTTGGGGCTTTTGATCATATGGTGGGGATTTGTAAATACCTCGTCTGACATTTACCTAAGCTAACTGGTCCATGGGGTAAACATGTGATGAAGAGTTACTATGATATGATTGAACTCCACAAGTACAGTTAAAGAATCAGAACTGACAAGAGAAGACCAATCTAACCTTCCACAAATGCTACAAAACCTTCAAGATTCAACCAACCCTTCTCGGACACCCAAGTTGGGTGTGGAGCCTGATTATCTTTTGTATTCAAAGGTATCACTGCATTGGATCCCAGTTATTGTTGCCCGTAAGATATTCGCTGCAGGGGGGTCCCGGGGGGTGGCGGCAATCTAGGCCATTCATTAGGCAGAGATATGATAGTAGAAGTTATGTTTAATTTAGGGTTTTTCACCCTAGAAGGAAACCCCTTGCTATGTATCAGGGAATTGTATTGTGTTTATGTAGATCTATATTCTGAGTGAGGAAGAGAGAGGAGATTGAGAGCGAAGAGGGAATTACAACGGATATGTTGTAGGTTGTATCTCTTTAGTTTTTTGGATAATATAAATCAAAGGACTGGCTGTTTCTTCATGGACGTAGCTCAAACTAGGTGAACCACGTATATCTGTGTCTCTCTTATTTTATGTGTCTTATATGTTTATATCTCTGCAATATTTGATGTGTTCCATTTCTCTGTAATATATAATTTTCTAACAATTGGTATCAGAGTCGAAGGTCTATTTGGCTGAAAAACTCATAGGAGAGAAGGGTTTCTGGTTCAAGTGGGAAAAATGGCGAAAGATGGTAGGTTTAGGGTCAAAAAATTCAACGGCCAAAACTACCAGTTGTGGAAGATGAAGATGGAAAATTATCTGTATCAGAGAGATATGTACCAACTATTGAGCGGAAAGACAAAAAAGCTGACAAGTATGACAGACACATAATGGCATAGTCTTGACAGAAAGGCACTTGGAACAATACCTCTATGCTTAGTGGCATCGATAGTGTTTAATATTTCAAAGGAAATGACAACAGAAGGTTTAATGTCGACATTGGTCAAACTATATGAAAAACCCTTGACCTAAAATAAGGTATTTCTTATGAAGCATTTATTTAATATGAAGATGTCAGAAGGTGGATCTGTTATTGATCATTTAAATGAATTTGATAGAGTTACCAATCAGTTAAGTTTTGTAGGGGTAACTTTTGATGATGAAGTTAGGGCTCTGTTATTTCTATGCTCATTTCCAGAATCTTGGAATTGTTTAGTTATGGCCATTAGTAACTCTATCTCTAGATCTAGTACTTTAAAGTTAGATGATGTTGTCAATGAAATCCTTAGCGAGGAAATGGAACAGAAAAGCTCTGGTGAGACATCAAGTAATGCTTTGACTACAGAGACTAGGGGAAGAAAAATGGAAAGAGGAAAGAGCCTAGGATATCACAGTAAGTCAAGAAAAGGCAGATCCAAGTCTAGATCGAGGATAGTGTGCTGGAAATGAGGGAAGAAAGGACACCTGAAGAAAGACTACAAGTCTTGGAAGGGAATAGAAGGAGATGTGCAAAGAGAAAACAATCATGAAGCGAATGTGATAATTGATCTGTTGCAAGATGATTTGATTCTTTCTTTAGAAAATATTATTGATGCTTTGGTGTTAGATTCAGGGGCCTCATTCCATGCGACACTTGATAGGAAACATTTTCATGATTATGTTCAAGGAGATTTTGGATAGGTTCGATTGGTGGATGATAAACCCTATAAAATCGTTCAAATGGATACAGTTTTCATAAAACAACAGAATGGAAATCAAGGGCTATTAAAGGAGGTAAGGCATATCCCAGATCTGAAGAAAAATATGATTTGAACAGGGAAGTTGGGAGGTGAAGGCTGTGTGACTACTTTTACAGATAAAACCTAGAAGGTCACAAAAGGATCCCTGGTAATAGAAAAAGGAGAAAAGGTTGATACATTGTATTTATGCAATGGTATTTCTAATTATGTTAATGCTTTAACCGTTATAGGAGAAGATATGGAATTGTGGAATCATAGGCTTGGGCACATGAATGAGAAGGGGATGCAGATTCTTCACTCAAGAAATTTGTTTCCAAGTTTGAAGCATGTTGATTTAAAATTCTGTGAGAATTGTGTTTATGGAAAACAGAAGAGAGTCAGATTCCTCAGAGTTGGGAAAGAAAAGAAGAGTGAAAAAATAGAGCTTGTGCATGCAAATGTATGGGGACCTGCTCAGGTATCAGCTCTTGGTGGATTTCATTATTATGTTACTTTTATTGATGATGCAACCAGAAAAACCTGGATTTATTGTATTTGAAGTAAATCTGATGTATTTGATACTTTCAGGAAATGGAAAGCTTTGTTTGAATATGAAACAGGGAAAATGTTGAAGTGTCTCAGATCAGACAATGGAGGTGAATATTGCAGCAAAGAGTTTGATTGGTACTACTCTAAGAATTGAATTAAAAGAGAGAAGACAGTTCCAGGAACACCACAAGAAAATGGTGTGTTAGAAAGGATGAACAGAACAATCATGGAGTGTGCAAGGTGCATGAGATTGCATGTAAGATTGCCTTTACAATTTTGGGCTGATGTTGTAGATACTATTGTTTACCTAATAAATAGAGGGCATTCAAGTTCCTTGGATGGTGGTATTCCATAGGAGGAATGGATAGGTAAAAAGGTAAACTACTCATTTTGAAAGACTTTTGGTTGTGAAGCCTTTTTCCACATTAATAAAGAAAATAGAACAAAGCTTGAGGAAAAATCAAAGGAATGTACCTTTATTGGATATGGTGTCAATGATTTTGGTTATCACTTTTATGATTATAAAAAACAAAAAATCATTAGGAGTAGGCATGTCATATTCAATGAAAAGGTTTTGTATAAGGATTAGCTGCAGGAAAGGAAACAGGAAAAAGAAAATAGAGAATACATAGTGCTTGGCAAGATCATAGAAAAAGTGATAGTGCATGAAAATCATAATGATCAACATCCAGAACAACAACCAGAACAACAACAAGCACCTCAAACACATAAAGTTGGTGTTAGAAGATCTACCAGGATAAGTAGACCCTCTGAACGATGCTCTCCTTCATTATATTATGTATTGTTGACTGATTTTGGTGAACCAGAATGTTATGAAGAAGTATTACAGGTAGAAACTAGGAAGAAGTGGGAGCAAGCCATGAATGAAGAGATGGACTCCTTAGCATATAACCAGACTTGGGACATAGTCAGGTTGCCTGCAGGTAAAACAACATTGTAGAATAAATGGGTTTACAAGTTGAAGGAAGAAGATGGAGGTAGAAAAAGGTAGAAAGATAGACTTCTGGTGAAATGGTTTGCACAGAAAAGTGGTATATATTTTGATGAGATATTTTCTCCTATTGTTAAAATGACGTCAATCAGAACTATTTTAATTCTAGTAGCAGTTGAAGATTTTCATCTTGAGAAGTTAGATGTAAAGACAACCTTTCTCCATGGGGACTTGGAAAAAGAGATATATATGCATCAGCCACAAGGATATGAGCTAAGAGGGAAGGAAAATCTAGTGTGCAGGTTGAAGAAGAGCTTGTATGGCTTAAAACAGGCTCCAAGGAGTGGTATCTAAAATTTGATAGGTTTATGTCTGAGCAAGGTTATATTAGATGTCACTCTGATCATTGTGTTTATCTCAAAAGGCAAAATGATGGCAGCTATATTATATTGTTATTGTATGTAGATGACATGCTTGTTGCAAGTTGTAACATGTAGGAAATAAATGTGCTCAAAAGAAAATTGGAAAACTCATTTGCAATGAAGGATTTGGGTGCTGGAAAACAAATCCTTCATATGAGAATAACTAGAGACAGGAAGAATCGTAGATTAACATTGTCTCAAAGTGAGTACATGGAAAAGGTGTTGAAAAGGTTTAATATGAAAAATGTAAAACCAGTTAGTATACCTATGGCTAGCCATTTCAAATTAAGTAAGGAGCAACGTTCCAAGCTTCAGCAAGAAATGGCTCATATGTCTAAAGTTCCATATGCATCAACAGTTGGAAGCTTAATGTATGTAATGGTCCGCACCAGGCCTGATATTGCACATGCAGTGGGAGTTGTAAGCAAGTACATGAACAATCCAGGAAAAGAACATTGGATGGTGGTGAAGTGGATTATCAAGTATTTGAGAGGTACTACAAATGAAGAATTATGCTTTGTTGGTTCAAACATTGCTCTACAGGGATATGTTGATGCAGATATGGCAGATGATAGAGATAACAGGAGGAGCACAACAAGGTATGTGTTTACTGTAGGTTGAACAACTACTAATTGGGTTTCAAAACTGCAAAGTGTTGCTACACTCTCAACAACAAAATGAGAGTATGTTGCTGCTACAGAGGCTAGTAAAGAAATAATTTGGTTAAAAAGGATTCTAGATGAATTGGGTAAGAAGCAGGAGTTAGGTAGGTTATACAGTGAGAGTCAGAGTCTCGTACATCTTGGAAAAAATTCTGCATTTCATTCCAGACTAAACATATATAGCTCAAGTACCATTTCATATGGTCGGCATTGGAATATGGACAGTTGAAGCTAGAAAAGATACACGTGAGCCAGAATCCCATAGATATGTTAATAAAAGTTGTAATTAGGGAGAAACTAAGAATTTTCTCAGTTTCAACTGGTGTTCAAGTATGATGAAGAAGATGAGAAATAGCTAGGTCCAAAGTGGAGCCATTGTCCAGCCAATGAACCAGCGGTGGAGTTGCTATAATCAGTCTCCAAGTGGGAGATTGTTGGGTGTGGAGCCTGATTATCTTCTGTATTCAAAGGTATCGTTTCATTAGACCCCAGTTCGAAATGGGGTGGCAACGAAGCCCATAAAATATTCGTTGTATGGGGGGTGCAGGGGGGTCTGGGCCGTTCATTAAGCGTAAATCTCACAGTAGAAGTTATGTTTAATTTAATGTTTTTTTCCCTAGAAGGAAACCGCTCGCTATATATGAGGGAATTGTATTGCATATATGTAGATCTATATTGTGAGTGAAGAAGAGAGAGGAGATTGAGAGTAAAGAGGTAATTACAGTAGATATGTTGTAGGTTGTATCTCTTTAGTTTGTTGGATAATATAAATCGAAGGACTAGCTATTTCTTCGAGGACGTAGCCCAAACTGGATGAACCATGTATATCTGTGTCTCTCTTGTTTTATGTGTTTTTTATGTTTATATTTCTACAATATTTGATCTGTTCCATTTCTCTATAATATATAATTTTCTAACAACCCACTCTTGAGACAACTTATTGTTTAGCTAAATTCGAGCGATAGTCGCACTAATGACAAGGTGTGAATGTGACTGTGACCCTCCAATCACTCCCACAATAAGGCATTCATGCCACTGAGGCCTCTTTCAAGCAGTTCTAAACCAACAACCCCAGATTTTGAGCCACCTTTTTATGGCTAGGTCTAAGGCGGTTAGGGTCCAACCCTAACCCCCTTATTTATGTAATAGGATCGAGTCATAGTTATAGAGTCAATAAAGCCCATATTAATAATTGTAAGTGGTTAACCTGCATTTAATGAAAGGACCACAGTTAGTTGCAAATGGGCCATGGTATTAAATAGATGGTATTAATAAGAACCATGGTATTGCCCCATGGTATTGCATGTATGAATCCTATATAAAGGATAGAGACTTCCCTCGAGGAGTATCGTGTCTTATTTTGTAATTGAGCTCAGCTCTATTAGAGGTTGCCCCCTCGAAGCGGAAAGTGAACATTGCTTTCTGAATAATAAAATAATTGCTGTTATTTCTCATTGTTGTATGTTTTGGGTATATTTATTTGAATATTTGGTATTCTGGTATCACCTTGCAGGTTAAGAGCATAACAAGTGGTATCAGAGTGCTTTCTAGGGCCGTTGGGATTGTTAACCTTTAGCAATTCTTATTTTGCTAGAGATGTGTTCCGATGTCTTAAAATATGAGATCTGTCGTTGAGCGCATAAACCTATGAATTTGGGGAGGCATGCACACAAGAAATATAAGAGGTGGTCACACTTGTTGGACTCCCTTGTAACCCCTATGAGTACCCCTTCGAGTACTAGCGCATTAGATAGAACCGTGCATGGACTGTCTTCCAAGTACCCTCTGGGTATATTGGAAGCCCCCTAGCTCCCTTGGAACCTCGCCATATATAAACCGTTGGCCGTCTTGCTACTACAGTACACTGCGAACAACACTCAGGTAGATTACTTGCATGTACAATAGGGTAGTTGGGTTGTACGGCTAAGGGTATGGTTGATCCTCCTTGGTTAATGCCCTGAAATATTTGGCCGGGTACTATTGTCAGACCCTTATGTATATTGAGAACTATAGCACCTAAGACTCCTAGAGACCATAGTTCCCTTCTCTATCTATGGATCACGCATCATCTTTGCCAGATCAGATCTCGCAGGTGGGGTTTTGTTGCAGCAGCAACAATCAGCTCCGCCATTCAGATCTATCAGATCAGCCATTCAATTCAGACTAATTGTGTGGGTTCCTATACCTAGCTATGCTTTTCACATGACTTTGGGCAGCATTGAATTTTCTGTGATTCGGCTACTGCAGTATTCCTAAGCAAGGACTAAAACTCCGTTCAGAGTAGAAAAAAAAAAAATAATAAAATCCAAGATCCCCCGGGATGCTTATTGGAGACTTACCCCATAAAATTATGTCGACGAACTGAGCAAATTGTTACCATTCAATTGTTAGTGCCAAAAATTTCGGGCGGTCCCAAATTTTAAGTACATCGGATCGGTGCATTGTACAAACTAGAGCTCAAGCTATGGCTAATGAGAGGATTGACCACCTTGAATCACAATTAAACGATGTAGTGTTGTAGCTGAAGAGCATAACTAAAACACTCTCAGAGGGTAAGGTGGAGGAACGCACAGAGGCATATATTGGCAATTAAAACATTGAGGGCAAGTCAACTAGTTTCTTCACCTCTTTGGAACCCACCAATAATCCCATCTGTGACCACCCAAGTTGGACATGTATAAATTTGATGGTTCTCACCTAGCCAAATGGATAGCACAAATGGAGCAATATTTCACACTGAATTACATCTTGGATGATGCGACTCAGCTTAGTGTCGGTAGTATGTACTTGGACAATGAAACATGGCAATGGTGGCAATGGCATCAACATTGCTATGTAAGGCCTTTGAATTGGCAGACATTCAAAAAAGATCTTACGTATCGCTTTGACCATGAATCTAATTTTTTGGGTCATCTCACTAAGCTCTTACAGACAGGAACAATGAACAGATATATTACAGCCTTTGAAGCCTTAGCTTTTTGCATAGGAGGTCTATAGGATGAGTTCTACGTGGAATGTTTTGTCAGTGGTCTCAAAGAAGCCATACAAGCCCACGTCCAACTGCACCAGCCTGTCTCATGGCTGCATGCTTGCAGGATAGCTCGTGAAGTAGAACGTGCATTAGCAGCCCAGTCCAATCACCCAAACTTCATAGCCAAGGGTCACCCCACCTAGGCTCAAAGCACTACCCAAACACTCAAGGTTCAAAAGGTGTCACCAGTAGAAATGGTGGAAAGATGAAAGCAAGGATTGTTTTACTACTCTGATGAGAAATACTCCCCTAGACATAAATGCAAGGAGCCCAAATTCTTTGAAATTGATGCTACTAATCACAGATCATCGGAGGAAACCCCACCACTTGAGGAACCAGAGGAGGAAGAAGAGGACAACCGGTAGGAAAATGTACCTGAAGAACCAGTTATCTTGCTGCATGCTTTGGCATGGATTTCTTCTCCCCAAACTCTCAAAATCATAGGTTTTATTAAGAATCGCCTAGAAGTAGTCTTGATTGATAGTCACAGTACACATAACTTTATCCATCAAAGAGTCACAGAAGCAGTGCATTGTTTTGTCCGAGTAGTTTCTAACTTCCAGGTCCGAATTGCTGATGGGGGACAATGAAATGTGAAGGCCGCTGTGTAAATGTAAAACATCAAATGGGGGATTATTAGTTAAAGACTCACATGTTTTCCATACACATGGGAGGGTGCAACATTGTCCTAGGTTTTGAATGGCTTCACACACTTGGCCCAATCACAATGGATTTCTAGGAGTTATATATGAGCTTTAAGTAGAACAGCCACATACATACCCTTTGCAAACTCCAGGCGGGAGCTCCCTCTAACATTAGCTCACATTGGATGGAAAAATTGTTAAAAAAGGGCCACCATGGAGTTATAGCCCAATTTAATGCCATCCAGGCCTTCAAACCCAATTCTCTTCTTATTCATCCTGAGATGAAACAAATCTTAAACAACCATCTGCCAGTCTTTGACAAGCCTCATGAGCTTCCACCCTCGAGAGCGGAACATGATCATAGCATTAGTTTGGTCCCAGGGGCCCAACCACCAAATGTGTGCCCATATAGATATCCATTGGCCCAAAAGAATGAAATTGAAAAAATCATCAAGGAACTCTTGGAAGCGGGCGTCATTCATCCTAGCATTAGTCCTTGTTCATCCCCAGTGGTCATGGTGCTCAAGAAATATGGGGAATGGCATATGTGTCCAGACTTCAGGGCCCTCAATAAGTTTATGGTTAAAGATAAATTTCCCATCCCAGTTGTCAATGATTTGTTGGATGAACTAAATGGGGTTCAATTCTTTACTAAGCTCGAACTTTGCTCGGGCTACCACCAAATTCGCATGAAAGAAGTAGACATTCCAAAGACTTCTCTCAGAACTCATGAAGGCCATTATGAGTTCCTGGCCATGCCATTTGGTCTTTGTAATGCCTCATCCACTTTTTAGAGCCCTATGAACCACCTGCTCAAACCATATCTCAAAAAATTTGTCCTTGTTTTATTTGATGACATCCTCATCTACAATCGCACCTGGGCCACACATCTTCAGCATGTAGATCTGCTCTTGCAACTGCTCCAGACAAAAAATTATTTGTCAAGATGTCTAAGTGATCTTTTGGCATGGACGAAGTTGAGTATTTGGGCCACATTATGGGGCGTGATGGTGTCAGGGTGGACCCCAAAAAGATCCAGGAAATGTAGGATTTTCCTCAACCAAGGACCTTGAAGAGCTTGAGAGGATTTTTGGGTCTCACGAGCTACTATCACAAATTTTTCTGCAATTATGGTGCCTTTGCTAGGCCCGTCACTCAACTCCTTAAGAAAAATGAATTCATCTGGAATAATGAAGCACAACAAACCTTTATAGCTCTCAAACATGCCATGTGTTCCACTCCAGTCTTAGCACTACTCGACTTCACTAAATATTTTGTGATTGAATGTGATGATTCTGGTATCGGTATTGGGGCGGTCTTAATGCAGGAAGGTTGACCCTTGGCCTTCATGAGCCAACAACTAAGTGGGAAGAATCTGGGACAATCTACCTATGAGAAGGAGATAATGGTCATCTTACATGTAGTAGATACGTGATGACCATACTTATTGGGGCGACGTTTCCAAATTCGCACAGACCATCAAAGCCTTAAATATTTTTTGGAGAAACACCTATCCTCGCCACAAAAAAATAAATGGCTCACCAAAATGCTAGGATATGATTATGAGATAATTTACAAGAAAGGGCATGAAAATATTGTAGCAAATGCGTTATCCCGCCAACTTGAGGAGGAAATTACCCTGCATGCAATTTCCCTTCCCATTCCAGAATGGATTAAAGAAGATCACAAGGAGTGGTTTTCAGATCCCTTGCTCTACCAAATCATTAATCAATTGCATTCGGATCCAAATCCTATAGCGGGCTACTTGTGGCAGGATGATATTCTTCAATACAAGGACAGAGTCGTAATATCACCAACATCCACCCTCAAAAGCCCCATTTTGGTGGAGTTACACTCATCTTCCACTGTAGGACATTCAGGTATTCAGAGGACGTATGCGTGCACTCAAAGAACTTTTTTTTGGATAGGCATGAAAAAGGACATTCTTACATTTGTAGCTAAATGCGATGTCTTTCAGTGCCACGAAGGAGAAACAATCAAATCCGCAGGCACATTACAGCCATTTCCCATTCTGACCTCAATCTGGACAGAGGTTTCTATGGATTTCATTACGGGTCTTACAAAGTCAAGAAACAAGTCAGTCATCATGGTGGTTGTGGACAGAATTTCTAAGTATGCTCATTTTTGTGCCCTACCCCACCCTTTTACATCGACTTTGGTCACTCAATCTTTCATGGATAAGATCTTCAAATTGCATGGCATGCCCACTTCCATTTTGTTTGATCGTGACCCGATCTTCACAAGTAACTTTTGGTAGGAACTCTTCTGGCTACAAGGTACTCAACTACAACTTAGTACTTCCTATCATCCACAAACTGATGGTCAAACAAAAGCAATCAATAAATGTCTGGAGATGTACCTTAGGTGTTTCACTTTAGAAAAGCAACATCACTAGGTATAGTGGTTACCTCAAGCCGAATGGTGGTATAACACCAACTATCATGCCACCACCAAAATGACTCGATATGAAGCAATTTATGGTCAACTCCCTCCTTCCCCTACTTCTTATATCAAGGGATGCTCAAAGGTACAAGCAGTGGATCAACTCCTACAGAACCGCACAACCATGTTGGCCCCCCTTATAGAGAATCTTCATCAAGCCCATAACTGCATGAAGCAATAGGCAGATCAACATTGCTTAGAATGCCAAATTCAAGAAGGGGATCAAGTATTTTTGAGGCTGCAACCATATAAGCAAACATCACTCAAAGACAAGGGTTGTCAGAAATTATCTCCAAAATTCTACGAACTGTATCAAGTACTTCAGCACATTGGAGAAGTTGCCTACAAGCTAGCTTTTCCACTGACTACAAAAATCCATCTAGTCTTCCATGTCTCATGCCTCAAGAAAGTGATTAGGAACCATTGCAGAATTCAAAATAGTCTACCTGAAGTGGATGAAGAAGGATCAATCTAGCTCCAACCTGAATAGGTTATTGACACACGAGAATGACACCTCCATGGCCGAATGATCAAGGAAGTCCTCGTCAAGTGGAAATACATCTCTCCAAAAGATGCAACCTGGGAACCAGCTACTATCCTTCATCAGTTTCCACAGCTTTAGCCTTGAGGACAAGGCTATTCTTATGGGGGAGGGCATGTTAGGGTCCAACCCTAACCCCCTTATTTATGTAATAGGATCGAGTCATAGTTATAGAGTCAATAAAGCCCATATTAATAATTGTAAGTGGTTAACCCACATTTAATAAAGGGACCACAGTTAGTTGCAAATGGGCCATGGTATTAGATAGATGGTATTAATAAGAACCATGGCATTACCCCATGGTATTGCATGTATGAATCCTATATAAAGGATGGAGACTCCCCTCGAGGAGCATCGTGTCTTATTTTGTAATTGAGCTCAGCTCTATTGGAGGTTGAACCCTCGAAGAGACAAGTGAACATTGCTTTCTGAATAATAGAATACTTGGTGTTATTTCTCATTGTTCTACATTTTGGTTATATTTCTTTGCATATTTGGTATTTTGGTATCGCCTTGTAGGTTAAGGGCATAACAAAGGCCTCCTGATAATAGCTACAAGATCATATATTAGGTAATGCATTAATTAATATTTCATCTAATAATCAAAACATGATGAGAGAAATAACTTAATTCTATCATAAACCATGCTCATAACAATCATATAACCAACAAAATAATAATGATAAACTAACCATCAAGATCGCACAATAACAAGTACATTTAACCATCAATTACAAGAGGAAAATAACTCTTATTGACATATGCAAAATGAAACAAGGTCTATGAGTACCATGTACCATCCAACAATATATTTTGTTGAACAAAATATTTATTTTAGCCAATCACCCTCATGCCATATTTTAAGAATTAATGTGGTATCTCATGGAATAAACCGAACATAACCACCAACAATTCCAGATGCCAAACTGCCTCAACCCTCAACCAATGATTCGACCTCACAATCGAACGTCACTAACCATCACTAAATGAGTCTTTGCCAAAGTTTTCTAGGGCTCCATAGCATTTGTTCCAACCTAGGATTCCAAGACTAGCAACTCAAACCACAACTACCACTAGGATCCTAGAGAATTTATCCAACCAGGGCTTCCAGGACTAGCAATTCAACCCAGAAAACAATTTCAGAGCATTTTTCCAACCAAGGCTTCCAAGACTAGTAACTCAACCCATATTTTTATATGGATTCCAGAACGTTTCTCCAACCAAGGCTTCTAGGAACTAGTAATTAATCCCACAACCATAAGGAACATGAGCACCAATCAAGAAAACAAAGGTAAACCCATAACACCATGGCTATTCAGGAAATGGAAAGGCTAGGAAAAACCACTTTCAATCGAAGAATTCATCCATTCCAATGACATATCAAAACCATGAAACAACATGTATGTGCCATACATGCCAAAACTAGGAAGGAAATAATACATGGAACTCGATACCTGTAAGGAAAACCCACTGTAGCTACTGATTTCAATCCCATCTTATGCTTCTTTTCTTTTCCTTTGCCTTCTTGATCCAAATGCCAATTATGCCACACTACTCCAAAGGTGCTTGAAGAAAAATCTAAGTTTCTAAGAGTATGAGAGAGAATAGAAGAGATAGCTCCAAGCTAAAAATGAGAAAAGCAATGAACTAATCCTCAAAAGAATTTTTATTAATGAGGCCTCTATTTTCTTCATTTTCCATTATTTTCCTTCGTTTTCCTCCTCACATGCAACCTGTGACCTTTCACCTTCATTTTCTCCTATTTTCCTTTATTTTCAAAAATACATTCCACTTTGTCTTTCCAAAGCGTTTGCCATTTCCTTTTCAAATTTCAATAGCCATTAATTAATCACAAGCGATACACATCACTATGTTTTTTCCCAACATTCAACTTCGAATATTTGTCCCATGACCATGGTCCTATTTTTCCTTTATTAACCTTATTACGTGAACTTTTAACCCAAGGATGTTACAAACCCCTCCCCTTTAGGGGAACACCATCCTTCTTGTTCAATGACACCTACAACTAACAAAACAAATGAAAATAATATACTTCATATAGAGTTTTATATGTTAGCTCAATGCAATAATTGCAGTGACCAACCTACTGCATAACAACATCACACACACACCTCTTATTTGAGCTTTATAACATAGCTCATTGTGGCATTTAGAACATGAACCATACATAAATATGTACATATACATCAAAATTTCTATGCCTCAACTAACAAACAAGGAAGGACAGAGCATCTATTTGATCACACATCTCCCATTTAGCTTCATCAAGCTGAAAGTGCTTCAATTGCACTTTAACCTGCTCGATTACTTTGTTCAAGAGCATGAGCATATTTCTCTCCAAAACACATTAAGGTTCTTAATGGAATTATTCTTTCGGCTCCACCTACAATATAGACTAGTCAATCAGATGAAAAATATTTTAACATTCTTCTTAAGCAATGAAATGTGGAAAAAATCATGGAATTTCACTATTCGAGGAAATCCAAGTTGATAGGTCACTAGTCCAATCCTCTCAAGAATATCAAAATCCCACAATACCAAGGTGTTAACTTCACACATGGCCCAATACTCAAGCATATCCTCTTGGGATTTATGTGCAAGTACACATGTTCTGCAGCCTGAAATTGCTTAAATTCCTTATGCTAATCTACATAACTTTTCTGCCTATCTTGTGCTTCCTTTAAATTCTGATTGATAACCCTCATTTCTTATTCCATCTCTACGAACATATCTGGCCCAATCAATAGCCTATTAACTAGATCACTCCAATCGATAGGAGTATTACAACTTCACCCATAGAGTCCCTTAAACAAACTAATCCTTAAGGACTCATGTTAACCATTGTTATAAGCAAACTCAACCATAGGTAGATGCTCTTCCCACTTTTGTTGCTGATGCAATACATACATTCTCAAGATGTCCTACAAAATCATGTTGATCCTCTCAATATTTCTATCTGTCTACGGATGATAAGATGTGCTGAAGTCCAACTTTGTACCTAAACCTACAAATAACTATTTCTAGAACCTAGAAGTGAACTTAACGTCCTTGTCAGACACAATATTATTTGGTACATAATGAAACCACACCACATATTTGATGAATACATGTGTCACATCAATACTTGAATACGTAGACTTCACCAGAATGAAGTGCACTACCTTTGTAAACTTGTCTACCATAACCATGATGCAATCATGTTGTCTATATGTCTTCAAAAAACCTATGATACAATCCATGGAAATGAATTCCCATTTCTACTTTGGAATCATAATTAGCTATAACATATGACCTTAGTTATTACACCCTACCTTTACCTATTGACAATCAAAGCATCTAACCACAAACTCTGTCACTTCCTTCTTTAGACTCATCCAATATTAGGACTTGCTCATCGTTGTCAATGTCTTCTTATATCTCAGATGACATGAACATGACCTAGCATTAAATTATCTCGAAATAAGCTTCTTGAGCTCACTATTTTTCGACACATATACTGTCCCTAAATCTAATCAATCCATTAGGTTTAAGATGATAATGCACATCCTAATAACCTATACCTTGATGTAACATATGCATAATATCCCTACATTTGTCATCCTACTAACCTACCTACAAGATCTGATCCAATAGATCTATCCCATATGAACTCACAACTGCAATGTGATTTACTTGTACTCTTCTACTAAGAGCATCTACAACTCTGTTCTCTTTCCCTTTAATGTACCTGATCTCAATGTCAAACTCATTTATCGTGGAAAACCATCCAGCTTGTATAGAATTTATATTTGGTTGGTCAAATACATATCTGAATCCACTATGAACGATCATTAATACAAACCTCCTGCTGAGAAGATAGTGCCTCCACGTCTTCAATGCATGAACGATTTCTCCTAAGTCAAGATCATGCATGACGTAATTTTTCTTGTGATCATTTAGCTTCCTTGATTTGTAACATACCACTCCTCCCTCCTATATAAGGACTCAACCAAGTCATCTCTTGTAAGTATCGGTGCACTCTACAAACTCTTTATATGGATCCCAAATCATTAAAACTAGAGCATTTGTCAGCAACTGCTCCAATTTCTCAAAACTGGTTGTGCATTCCTCTATCTATTCAAATTTCTTACCTATCATTTGTAATGATCTAGTAGGATAAGCCACCTATGCGAAGTTTCTGATAAACCTCATATAATAACTCGCTAGTCTCATTAATGATCTTACCTCATCCACATTTCTAGGAGTTTCCCATTCCATCATAAATTTTATCTTTTATGTGTTCACTGTTATGCCTTCCTTGGAGACCACATGCCTCAAGTAATGTACCTTTGTCTAAAAGGGACTACATTTTCTAAGCTTGGCATATAATTGATACTCTCTTAGCAATCTTAATACTGCTACTAAATGTTCAATAAGCTCTTTATCATTCTTAGAACATATCAATATATCATCAATGACTACAATAACAAACTTGTCCACATAAGGAGGGAATACAATATTCATCAATCACATAAAAGTAGTTGGGGCATTAGCCAAATCTAAAGTAACTATAACAAAAACATAATTCACATACCTAGTTTAGATATTTTTCTTGTAAATGTCTTCTTCTTTGATGCATACCTGATGGTATCCTCATCACAAATCAATCTTCAAGAACATTGTTGCTCCCTTCAACTGATCAAACAAGTCATAAATCCTCGATAACGAATACATGTTCCTGATTGTCACCTTGTTGAACTGCATGTAATCAATGCATATATTGAGACACAATTGGCCTAATGTATCCCTTCTCAATCATTTCCTTTAAATGAAATTTCAATTCTACTAACTCAATGTTCTCATCTTGTATGATGCCTTCGATGTTCGTGCTGCCCCTCGTACCAACTCAATACAAAAGTCCACTTCTCTATGAGGTAGAAACTCTAAAATCTCTGTGGAAAATACATATTGAAACTACAGTAGAACCAAGAACCTATTCAATACCTCTCCATCCTTAACATCCTTACCTTTATCAATGGAAATATGTACTGCAAATAATACACTCCCTTTCCTGTGATAGTGCTTTGCCTACATAGTTGTTACCATTCTGACGAATGTTTACTGATTGTTACCTTGTAAGATTCTCTATTCCCCATTGCTATCTAATCACTCATTAGCATTGTCATAATAATCCACCTTATTCCTATGAATATACACCCATTCCATACCCAAAAGCATAATATATGATCCTAAGAGAAGTACATTGAAATGCGCTGATGTAGATATACCATTCAATTCAAATGCACAAGCTTTTACCTAGTGAGCGGCTCTTTTATTCGTACCTATACCCAACTACACTAACTAATACTCTGCATGCACTTCCTTACTCAAACAACACTTATCTATCAAGTGAGGACTAACATAACTATAATTAGATCCAGTGTCAATAAAAATATAAACAACTTAATCATAAAGCTTACTTTCCATCTCGATAATAGATTCTTGATGATCTTCCTACATATTATCCAACATTGTGTATATCTAAGGAATACTCTGCCTAACATCCCCCGTTGTCTGCACCTTCTCATAACTGTAAATCTTCAGTTTACCACCCTTATTTGTGGAAAATCTCTCTGACAATGATCCTTGCCACAAATCCAACATTTTAAAGGCTTCCAACTTGTACCATTGTTCTACTCCTCATATTGAAATTCCTTTCCTATATCAAATACATTAAACTCCATAGGTGGTGCTACATTCTTTTTGTTACCTGTGTCTTGAGGTCTTGCTTGCTTCTTGCCCCAATTTCCTTTATTATTTGGATTACCTCTCCAATCCTGCTTAGTCTTGGATATGCACTTTAATTTCTCATAACAATGCTTTAGCTTCCTCATGGCTTCCTCCAATGATCTCAGCTCATCAAACTCAATCCCGTCTTTAAATTCTAGCAACAAACCACTGATGAATGTTTGAATATTTACTCTTTCCTCCTTCAAATAAGGCACATACCTCAATAACTCCAAGAATTTTCTAGTATACACCTCATCAATCATATATCCCATATTTAGCTCATAAAATTCCTTTTCCCTACCATCATGTTGTCTCTCTGATAGATACTACTTCGTAATGAGTATCTCAAACTCACTCTAAGTTAACAAATATTCCAAGATTCCTCTGACGTTCTTTACATCTTCCCACCAAATGTATTTTTTAGCTTTAAGACTAAGCACAGGTATTTTGGCCTTCATGTTTGCCACACAATCATGTAATCTAAAGAAATGATTCATCCCATGTAACCAATTCTACATCCTGTGACTTCTTCATCTCTCCATCAAATGTAGGTGGATTTTCTTTCTTGAACTCATTTGACAAATATCCCTTGTCATTCCTCCTGTAAGAATGATAGTGTTGATGACCATCATACCTGTCTGAACCAAAACTAGAGTAAAGCCGATGTCCAATCTCTCTTCTATTAGGTGTATCGAATAATCTGCCATATTTGACCATACCATCTCTATCCAACCTCTACCCACCATGTAACTTGCTGCCATAAACCCCATTAGTCCTATCCTCCTGTCCATCACTAATTCTAAGTGACCCTTTTCTCTGCAAGTCTAACAATCTTTGAAGGATAATTGTATTGACCTCTTCTTGTTTCTCATATGCCTTAGCAAGTCTCTCTTATGATTGAATTATTTAGTCATTATCCTGCTTGCAAATTCTTATTTTTTCCTTCAGACTTCTCAAAGTGTCTGCTATGTGAGGGGAGTACACATCACCATTTTTCTCATCTAATCTATAGAGAGAATATCAGGAACTGTAGTCTACTATTCTGCTATTCATCTTTGATCTTCTCTTCCTACAAGTATATCATGTCAGCTAAACCAAAACATAAACATAACCATCATAACTTAGAATAGTTCAGGATAGAATATCTCATCTGCAAGATAAACCAAATTAGTGCAATACATGTATAATCATAATCACAATATAGTAAAGACATCATCTTAATCATCATCTAGCTATCATGCATGATGCCACAACTACAACACCAATTGGACACAATGCATGAATAAAAACATATGTAAAACACAAATGCATACACCATACTGTTGTGACCAGCAACAACCCCCCTTCTTATTTCAGTTTGTATATCAATACTAAATAAGTCGGAACACTTCATCTAAAAAATAACAATAAATTAGAATTTTTATTTCCTTTTTGAATAAATCTTACTATCATAAACTTAGGAGAATACCCGCAAAATCCAAAAATGTCTTAAGTTTATTATGAGTTCAAATAAAATCTTTCTCTCAAAAAGGCATCGCATCGCAAAAAGGAAATGATGAAATCATATAAGAAAACTCCTACAAAAGTGAAGTCGTGATATGAAATCGCACACCAAAGGAACTCATCACATCGCAGTTTTCATATACTTCAAATATCACTTAAGGTGAAATACCTCAAAACCGGTGATATGCGATAACGCATATCACAAATCGCATTTTGCATAAACACATGGTAACGAATGATTATCAGAACATAACGAATTAGCAATATTGCAATCTATGATATTATGAAGCAAATCGCAAAATCACTTTATCACAGATCTGCAGGGCACATCATTCCAAAAAGTTTTTCGTAATCCGATGTCAGGTCATGCACATTAATGTTAATTTAATAAGTTAGTTGATGATCATTAATGACATGAGGTTTCTATCTGATCAAGAAGTTAGCTCACGTAGGGTGGTATATTTTATATGATTTCAACATTTAAAGCTTTCCCGTCACCTTATTCACATCATTACTCTTTCCTGATTTTGTAAATTGTAGGAGCGGAAAGTAGAAGGGTATACGTAGCAGTGCTATGGGGAAGAAAGGAGAAGCTCTGATTTCCAAAGTCATCTCAAAAAAATGTGCAAGAGGTGAAAACTGGCACCAAGGAAGCCCGGATCAAGTAATGGAGGCAGTTTTCGATGTGTGATTAGTGCTTAGCACTAATCACACATTGTTGGGAAAAACCCCTTCAAAAGGAAAGCCTCTGAATGCTCAGTCTCCTAAAAGTCTGGAAAATTGCAGGAAAACGTGCTAAAGGCTAAAAGAAAAACTTGAGTTCTAAAAACAGTGGTATTTATCAGGGATATATCTAAATGTTGTGTAAATTTCTCCCAAATGAACAGCATTTGCAGACCTGCTGGAGGCAAAATGCTAAAGAAAGAGTAGAGTCCATCAATAGGTTAACCAAGTTGAATTGGGATTCTTACTGGCAGTACTTGGTTAAACCACACAGTCAATGCATGACTCTCAAATGCCTCACTAACTATGCAGAGAAGATAGCGCTAGTGGTTGCTGATTCTTTTTTTGTAGGAAAATTAAAGTCGAAGGTCGGCCAACCAACTTTCCTTGCGCTAATGCTGAATGCTTGCAATCACAGAGAACAGATACATAGATAGGAATTTCTAGATTCAGTTTTAGTTTAGTTTTACTTTTATTTTTGCCTTAGATGAGGATGGTCATTTAAACCACCTCCTATATTTTTGTAATAAACCATTTTTAGGATTTAGCTAGTAGTATTTCAACCCTTCTCATGCATTTAGAGAAGGGTCCTGAAATTTGTCAAAAACGTTTCCTCAGAACATGCACTTCTCCACCCTCGGAGGAGGTTTTGATGAATGAATGGAACAAGGCTTATTGATATCTGTTTTTAATATCTGCTACTAAAATTGCACTTTTGTACTCTTAGTATATTTTGAACTAAGAAAAGATAGATCATTATTCCTGAAGCTCATGAGTAGAACTTGTTATCAATGGTACTTTTATCTCTTAACAATTTCTTCCTATGTGTTTAAGTGATATTTATGTTTAGTTATTTATATATGAATGATTCAATGTTTGAGTTATCATTTTTCACTTTTGTACGACGATAACTATTCTATTTATGCTTAATATATGAATGACTTATTATGCGATATGTTTTTCACAACTGTTTTGGCTAACTTTTTATACGAAATGGTTCATCTTTATTGAATTCTTTTCTCATAGCGATTGAATGATATTTATTACCAATTTCTATTAGAAACTATTTTTAGATCGCATAATTGAAAGATTAAATCCCGGGTTAGTTTTAGAATTAGATATTTCTCTTTATTAGAATACAATTTCATGTTGTTAGATTAGATTTAGAATAAAGAATTTTACCTAGGAATTATTAGAAAGGAAATATCAATTCTCAACACACACACACATAAATTGGGAAACTGGTCCCATTATCCCCAGTCAGACCCACCATCCCAAATAGAAAAGGAGATGATAATCAAGGTCTAGACCAGGTGGGTATCCCCCTTATTGTAGACCCGATTTTCGGGGCTTCAACATATTTGGCGCTAGAAGGAGGGCCTGAACTATGAATGGCTAGTAAATCTAAATCCAAGTACCATTCTGAGAGTAAATCGCCATCAAAATCTCCCTCAACTTCTCCATTGCACTTAGAATATATAAATCTTGAGCAAAAAGTCGACAAAACACCAACCACCGCCACAAACCCGAGCATTTCAGAGAAATCAGCTATTGAACCTCTTGAAGTTGAATATTTGATCCATAAACTTCAACAATTTTCTATATCACCCAGGAAATTTGAAATATATCAAGGTAGTGTGACTTCATAATATAAGCCTTCTCATCCTCTTACCTGATTGCAGAGTGAAAATTTTGGTATCGAACCAACTAAATTACTTCTACCTAAAAGGAAAAACGCAAGGAAATCACCTAAAGGGTCTGATAGCGAGACTCTTTCATCATCGTCAACCATCTCGACCTCTCCACTTTGAAGTCAACCATCCACTCCTCCACTTCAAATTATTGTCCAACACACACCCAAGGGTAGTCTTAATGCTTGTGCCCTTGAGTCAATTACTAGCTCATCCTGAAAATTAGCTGCCTAAGTTTAATCCTGAAGCAGGCATGCTAGTAGAACAACACATCAACAACTTCACGTTATCTATAAATCTCAATGTAGTCACTAATGAAGATGTTGTTGTCTGACTCTTTCCTTACACTTTGCAAGGAGCAGCCAAATCCCGATATTTTTCATTACCATTTGGATCGATTGTGACATTGATCAATGACCTGTCAAATCTTAAAACTGAAAGAAGAGAGCCTATCAAATATTTTAACTCATGTTTCAACAAACTTTTGAATAAAATTCCTGCCACTTCCAAGCCCAGCGAGGAAGTTTTAAGTGGATGGTATATATCAGCTCTACCATCAAACATAGCGATCTTTATCGATAAGGTTGCCAAAACAACTTTGGCTGAGAATGTGATAGAAGCAATAGTGGTAGAAAAACATATCATAGCCTTAGAGAAGAAAAACGATATTGATGAACGAAAATCAAAGAAGGTCACCTTCAAAGAAGATCCCAAGAAAAATCAACCCAAAGACCCTTTTGATTTAGAAGGATTACAGAAAGTTTTGAAAACCATGTCCAACGAGATGGTTGATATTAAGAAACAAGTAGCAGAAACTTCTTCTAAAAAGCCTTACAGGCATTATAGAAGAAATCCTTCAACTGATTCAAAGCCTCCCAATGCTATTACAAATGTAGAATCAGAAGAAGAAGAAAAGGAAGTTTCCAATGAAGAACCCACTAATGAAGAAGAAGTTGTAGAAGTGCAGGGTATGTGGGACTACATTCTCCCTGATGAAGAGGATCAATAGGCATCACCAGTCAGTACAAGAAGTCGAAATCAACGTGGTCCTCCACAACCAACTCCTAAACAGAAGAGCACAAGCTCGATTTCTAAAGATAAAGTCGTAGGTAAGAAAATGTCACCCAAGGCGACTCAAACAAGCCCAGTCCAATCCGATTCACCAAATCCATCCAAAACATTGATTGCTTCTAAAAAGATGGAGTATAATATCATAGGAGACATGAAGAAGAATAGGGCTAACATTACCTTTCATGAATTGAGCAAATTAAAACATCAACAAAATCTCATTTTGAAATAATTACACGCGATACCTGTTGTACCTCTACCCGCCGCTATAATCTCTCAAGCTTCCCATGAAATGGGAAGATATCCAACTAATGTGACTAATAAAGTCAATCCAAATGATATCACTTTAATTGGAGGAAGGTCCAAATCTCATACTCCCCCATTTCTTCTTACTTATGAAGTTTTCAACAAAAGCTTGCACAATTGTTTAGTAGATTCAAGAGCTTCATCTAATATCTTACCTAAATCAATATGTGAAAAGTTGAACATTTAACCGTAAAAGTCTGCAGTACATATAGTTCAGCTAGACTGGTCACAGGTTGAAGTGATTGGTGAACTAAATCAAGTTACCATAAGGCTATCATCGAATCCAAAGGTATGTCAAGTTATTGATATTCTAGTTGCAGACATTCCAGAATTTTATGGCTTAAATATTACTAAGGATTGGTCTGATCAGCTTCATGGATACTTTGCTACCTATTGGTCACATATGTGGCTCCCTTATAATGGTAAACTGAATCAGATAAAGGTTGAGTGAGAAAGACATCAAAAATACATAGTAACAGAATTGGAAGGAGAAAATGAACCTGTAGCATACAACAACAAGATAATTGGAAATTATTTTGTTGATTCTTTCTTGGGAAATTTCAATGCTCATACTTCCCCTTACTTAGGACATTTTGTTTTATCTCAAGTAGAAAATTTTTCCCAAACAGATAGTTCTAAATGTGTTAATTTTATAGATAGTATTGTAAATAAATCTTTATTTTGGAAGTTATTTTTTGACGGTTCAAAGTCTAATGATGGAGCAGGAGCAGGATGCATATTAGTTAGTCCAGAGGGAAACAGAACTATGCTAACTTGTAGACTCGAGTTCGATTGAACCAATAACACTGCAGAGTACAAAGCTTTAGTCCAAGGATTATATAAGGCAATTGGATTAGATATCAAGTATCTACAAGTCTTCGGAGATTATGAAATTGTAATTAGACAGGTACGAAATACTAAACATTTTCTATTAGGTCATTTAAAGCATTATCAATCTTTAGTGCAAGATTTGACTGAACATTTTATAGCATTTAATATTTCATCAATTCTGAAAATCCAAAACGCTAGTCCTGACCTCTTGGAAAATGTACCTTCCAAGCTCATTCCCTCAAAAGACTATAGTCCAGACAGATTTTCAATCGAATTAATCTTTAGATCCTCAATTCCTGACAATGTTACAAATTGGAGAATTTTCAATGACGATCCTGATATTGTAAGTTTCCTCACATCAGAAGGATCTTACACAAATCAGATAATTGATGAGGACCAACATGACGAACAGTTGCAACAAGAAAGCACTAATAATGCTATACCAAAATCAGTAGTCAAGTTGGAAGACCTATATGATTTGAAATACCTATTCAAGAGATCTACCAATTCAAAACATCAGAGTTCAACTTTGAACTATGAATTAGTAAATCTAGGAACTGATACCAAGCCGCAGAATATCAACCTAGGTCTTGGCCTGACTAAAGAAGAAAGATTAGCTTATGTTTATCTCTTGAAAAAATACAAAAGTGTCTTTGCATGGAACTATGATGATCTAAAAACCTACGACACTTCTATCATTCAGCATACTATGCCAATGATAACCGATGAAAAACCCATCCAGCAAAAGCTAAGGAAGATCCATCCTAATCTGGAAAATAAAAGTAAGTCTAAGCTCGACAAATTATTGAAAGGCAAAATTAATTTTCCCGTTCGACATTCCAGATGGGTTTCTAACTTAGTTCTCATCAGAAAGAAAAACGGAGACCTTGGAATTTGTATGAATTTCGAAACCTGAACAAAGCCTTCCAAAAAGATAACTTTCTCCTGCTCCCCATGGAGCAAATTTTGCAAGAAGTTGCAAGATCAAAATTAATGTCCTTTTTGGATGGTTTCTCTCGCTGCAACTAAGTTTTGGTTCATCCTAACGATCAATTAAAAACGACGTTCAGAGCCAAATGGGGTACTTACACATATCAAAAGATGCCTTTTGGTCTGATCAATGTTGGCGCCACATTTTAAAGGGCCATGGACATCACATTTAAGGGATTAGTAAACAAATCAGTAGCAATCTACTTGATGATATAACCATACTCTAAGAAACGTGGTAATCATCTTAGGGACTTAAAGAAAATCTTCCAACGTTCCCAAAGGTATGGGATCTCACTTAATCCAAAAAATTCCTTTTTCTCATTAAGTGAAGGAAAACTTCTTGGATTTATAGTGTCAAAATCTGGAATCCATATTGATCCCGATAGAATTAAGGAAATTTCTAAAGTACCCTTGCCTCACAACAAGAAAGCCATGCAATCCTTCCTTGGCCAAATTAACTTTCTTAAGAGATTTGTTCCAGACTTCTCAAGGATTGTATCTCCCTTACAAGCAATTATAAAAAATAACTCAATCTTCAAATGGGGCCAAGAGGAATATGAAGCATTCAGTCTGATTAAGCAAGCGATTGTAAACGCCCCATCTTTAGCAACTTCAAATTTTTTTGATCCTTTCATTTTGTATACATTTGCCTATGATAGATCATATGTTGCAATACTCACTCAAGCAAATCAAGATAAGGCGGAAGCCCCAATTGCCTTTTTCAGTTCAAATCTACAAGGGGGAAAATTAAATTATTCTGACATCGAGAAACAAGCATATGTTGTTTTCAATGCGATTAAACACTTTAGACCCTTTCTGCTTCAAACCCATACAAAGATCATAGTACCATTTCCAGCGGTGAGAAATCTCTTAGTATAGAAATATGTGGGTGAGAAAAGATCAAATTGGGTTACTGCCTTACAAGAATATGATGCTGAAATTAAACCAACAAATATTGTAAAAGGTCAAGGCTTTTGCAAAATGTTGGCCAGAGCATCGCTTATTTCTGAAATACCATCTTTAGAAGTACAAATGTATGAGGTAAGCCTAAACGATATTGAATCATTATATGTTGATATCATATTTTATCTAAAGAATGGATATGCTCCTTCAAACCTTGATTATACAAAGAAAAGAGCTCTAAGATTGAAGGCTAAGCAATATCAACTCGAAAATGATGTATTATTTAGGATGAATTATGATTCTATTCTCCTTCGATGTCTTGATAAATTTGAAGCCAAAAAAGTGCTGCAAGAACTCCATGATGGACCAGCGGGTGGACATTATGCTGAAGATGCTACAGCACATAAGATCTTGCGCGTTGGGTACTATTGGGCTACACTATTTAAAGATGTGCATAACTATGTAAGTGAATGTCAAGTTTGCCATATTGTTGCTGGGAGAAAAAAGAAACTGTCATTGCCTTTGCAACTACTCAATATTAATCGACGCTTTCATCAATGGGGATTGGATATAATAGGTGAGATCGTTCTGTTGGCATTTTAGCACAGGTGTGGCGCTACGGTACAGGTGTTGTCCTTGATGGAAACTCTCTTTGATGACAGATCTCAGTCCAGACTACAAGAATGAAGAGAATTTTCATATACGCAGGTTCATTAAGCCCAAGTTGCGTATACACGCTGGTACGCTATATACTAAGTCGCGGATACGTAGGATCGCTATATATGAAGTTGCGTATACATGCAGTTTCTTGAACAGAAAAGAGCGTACATATCGAGAGGCTTCCTTTTGGTCCGTGGTAGTTAGTCCTCGGCACTTGAGCCTATGTTTTTGACCAAGGTATCTCGACAGACGTGTTGATCCCTAGTTTTGAAGTTGTTGGTATTGGATTACTATGGTTTTGGCCCGTGGTATTGAGCAAGGCCTAAGACTATAAAAGGAGAAGAAGATCATTAGGCAAGTGCATTGAAAAAGTCTTGAATATCTGAAAAAGAAAGAGATCTAGTATGCAGGTTCTGGGTTGCTTGATCTAAGCTAAGGAGAGATCACACCGGGTGATGGAAGACTAGATCTAAGGATAGATCGGGATCAAATGGTTTGAAATGAACTATCGGTATATGGTTGATTATGCGTATTTTTAGATCTGCATACTGACGCAATGTTATGTTCTGGGTATGACTGATGTCTGGTACAGCTGCAAGTTATGAGAAACTATTTTTAGATCTGTACGCAGGTTGTCTTTGGTAAAAGCGCGTGTATACGCGGGTTGATCTCATTGAAGTAGCGTATATCTTTTGAAGTTTAATTTTTGGGGTTGCAGTTGGGTCTGATTGTTATTGCAGAGTTCTGTAGTCTACTCTGTGTTCTGGTCACTGGGTGTTGACAGGGTTTCAGTGGTTCAGTGATTCAAAGATTGATGATGCTAGTATTGGTTGTTTTGTGCTTCAATGATATGTTATGAAAATTGATGAATTGTGGTCTTCAGATTGTAATGTTGTGCTTCAGGAATATCCAGTCTGAAAATGTATGAAAAGTGGTACCTGAAGGAAAGAAGATTGTAGGCCAGCACCTACGTACTAGTATCTTGGCTAGTACAAGAGCAAAGGGGGTTGGAGCTCCCTTCCAGGAGAGTCTGGAAAACGAGAGAAGGTTGTAGCCTTCTGCAGGTTGTAGCCTGCGTACTGGTATAAGGCTGCACCAGTACAAAACATTGTAAACTGAAGTTTCTTATTAAAGAAAGATAGAGACGACTTGCAGCAGGTGGTTTTCACCCACATTGGGTTTCCACCTTATATCATGGTGTTCATGTGTGTGGTTTTTGTGTGATGATCTGTTCTGTTATACTGCACCTATTTACTATTAATATGGTTAATAATGTCCTGATGCATTTACTAAAGATAAACTAACTGAATCTTAAGATTTCTGGTTATACGCTGGTTGCTTTAGACACCGTAGCGTGTACACGCTGGTTCACTTAACTGAAGTAGTGTATATGTTTCTGAGTATGAAATTGAAAAAGTTTTTCTGATAATACTGATTCACCCCCCCTCTCAATATTATTTCCAACAATTGGTATCAGAGCAGGTCCTTCAGAGAAGCTTGATCGCTTGAAGGTAGATCGTTCATCATGAGCAACTACTAGAGAGAAGCATCAATCAGGCCACCGGTTTTTGATGGGACAAACTTCAATTATTGGAAGGTAAGAGTTACTGCCTATCTTCAATCTCTTGGTACAGAAGTTTGGGATATCGTAGAGACAGGCTACACTTTTCCTTCAGCTACTCCTACAGATCCAGCCGAGAAAAAGAAATATGAAACAAATGCGAAAGCAGTCAGTACTCTATTGGGATGTATATCCCAATCGAAATTCATGAAGGTAATGCACTATAAATCTGCAAAAGAAATATGGGACAAAATTGTCACGAGCTATGAAGGAGACAAACAGGTAAAGCGTGCTAAACTTCAAACTCTCAGGATTAAATATGAGACTCTCAGAATGTATAATGATGAAAGTGTGGCTAACTATTTCCTTAGGGTAGATGAGATTGTTAATTGCATGAAAAACTTGGGAGAAGAAATAAAAGAGGCTATTGTGGTTGAAAAGGTTCTAAGATCATTGTCCCCCAAATTTGAATCTAAAGTGTCTGCAATAGAAGAAAAGGAAAATCTACGAACTCTTACTATGTCTTAGCTTCACGGAATTCTAACTGCTTATGAAATGAGAAAGGGAGGTCCATCAGATAGAAGAGAAGCTCCTTTCAAGGCTTCAGGAAAAGAAGATTATTATGAAGCAAGTCACGTGCCAGAAGATGAAGAAGAAGAATCAAATTTTGTCAGAAATCTTCAAAGGGGTTCTGGAAGATTCAGAGGTAAGTTACCTTTTAAATGCTTTGCTTGTGGAAGAGTAGGTCATTATGCTGCCAAATGTCCTCACAAAGATAAGAATGACAAGGGAAAGGAACCTGTTAGATGGAACAAGAAACAGAATGAAAAGAAGAAAAGCTATTACACTCATGAAGATAGTGATGGTCTTTCAAATAGTGATGAAGATGAACATGGTAATAGATATAAACTTTTAATGGCTTTTGAAGATGATGACTACGTGGATGCTATAGATGTAGAAGGTTTTTGTGAAGAAAAGAATAATCTCAAAGTTTGCTTAGAAGAGAAAAGTGCTATTATTGATTCTCTACAATGTCAACTGGCTGAAAAAGAAAAACATCTTGAAAAATTGGAATGTCAGATTGTCTGTCTTAGAAAGGAGATTGAGAAAACAAAAGCGATTAATCTTAAATTTGTTAAAGGATCCGAAACCTTGGATGAGATTATCAATGTGCAGCGTTCTCCTCTGATCAAGACAGATCTGGGATATAATGGAGAAACATCTCAAGCTTCTACCTCTAAAAGTTATCTTGATGCAGCAAGGAGGAGCGAGCAAAGACCAAATAAAAGTCATCAGGTGAATCAGGAAAAGTTTACCTCAAGAACAAATAAAGACTATCAAGAAATTCAGGGACAAGCTGCCTTAAGGACAAACAGAAGCTACAATCAGCCACAGGTAAAATCTTCCCAATTTGACCCAAGAATGGATGCCAATAGAAGCTACAATCGGTTGGATGATAGATCTGATTATCGCAGAAATTTCTTTAATGGCCAATGTTTTTCTTGCCATAACTTCGGTCACAAAGGAGCTCAATGTGTTGCCTACAAGACAATCATGACTAGAGAAGCTCAAAAGCAAAGAAGTATGACTGGAACCACGAAAAGGACTTATAACAACTTTTCAGTTCTTGAAAATGAAGTTGAATGCTCTATTTGTAATAACTTTGGTCATGAAGACTCTGAATGTAGGAGCAGGTTCTGGAAAACAACTCAGAAGGAACAAACCTCAAATGTCAGAACATGGAGAATAAAGGAACCGCAACCAGAAAGATGTGGGATAGCCTTTTATGCAGAAGGTCAAGAAAGTCTATGGTACATTGACAGCGGATGTTCGAAGCATATGACAGGGGACAAAGAAAAACTTGAATCATATACCGCATTAGAAAAGGGAAAGAAAGTTTCTTTTGGAAATGATATCTCTGCAGCGATAAAAGGAAAAGGCGTTGCTCAGTTGAAAGAGGAGGTCAAAGCTGGAAATGTTTTGTATGTTGATGGATTGAAGCATAATCTTCTGAGTGTCAGTCAGATGTGCGATCAAGGAACAGAGGTAATATTTAGATCAAATGGATGTTGTGTTCGTGATCTTGATACAGGTGAAACAGTGATCAAAGGAAGAAGGACTCCATATAATCTATACATATTTGAAGAAAACCAACAATGCTATTTGAGCAAGGATGATGAACACTGGCTATGGCATTGGAGGTTGGGGCATCTAAGCTTTTCACAAATAAGGAAAGCATGCAAATATCAGGCAGTTCGTGATCTTCCAGATATCAAAATTCCAGACAACACCATATGCAAATCATGTCAGTTTGGAAAGCAAACCAGAACTAATTTTCCTGAGAAGGAAGGATCAGCTAGCATGCCTCTTGAGCTAGTACATACAGATACATGTGGTCCATTCAGAAAAAGAACACCTTGAGCAGAAGAATATTTGATATTATTCATTGACGATTTCTCCAGATTTGTCTGGTTAGGACTTATGAAGCACAAAGATGAAGCATTCGAAAAATTCAAATCCTTCAAAGCCTTGGCTGAAAATGAATCAGGACACAAAATTAAGTGCCTCAGATCTGACAGAGGTGGGGAGTTTACCTGGAATGAATTTTTCGATTTCTGTGAAGAACATGGGATAAGAAGAGAATTCTCCACAGCTAGAACTCCTCAGCAAAATGGAGTTGTGGAAAGAATGAACATAACAGTCCAACAAATGGCTCGTGCTATGCTTGATGAATCAGGTACTCCCGCAACTTTCTGGGGTGAAGCTGCACATGCTGCGGTTATTATTCTCAACAAAACAAATGTCCGAGTAAACAGCACTCAAACCCCTCATGAGCTCTGGTGTGGTAAGACTCCTTCAGTGAAGCACTTCAAAATCTTTGGGAGCAAATGTTATATCAAGAATACTGATGAGCAACTTGGCAAACTTGAACCACGAGGAGATGAAGGCATTCTTCTTGGTTATTCTCCACATAGCAAAGCATACAAGTGCTACAATAAAAGACTTGGCAGAATTGTTGACAGCATTGATGTTATGGTTGATGAGAAGGGATACATTCCTAGGCAAGTTCATCATGAAGACATCGAAGAAGATGAAGGCTACCCTCAAAGACAGAATGATGAAGAAGAATAACCTCAAGAAGAAGAAGAACCTCAAGAAGAACCAGTGGAGTAGACAATAATAGAAGAGAAGACTCCATCCAGATATGTTCAGAAGAATCATCCAGAATCTCAGATTGTGGGGCAGAAAGAAGCAGGAGTACAAACAAGAACAATTGCAGAAGCTTCAAGCTATTTGGCATTACTCTCTTCCACTGAACCACAAAATGTGAAAGAGGCATGCAAAGATGAATGTTGGGTCAAAGCAATGGATGAAGAACTTGAGCAGATCGAAAAGAACAACACTTGGGAATTGGTTCCTAGACCAAAAGATAAGAATGTCATAGGGACAAAATGGGTCTTCAAAAATAAATTGAATGAAAATGGAGAAGTAATTAGAAGCAAGGCCAAACTTGTTTGTAAAGGGTATGCACAGCAAGAAGGAATAGATTTTGAAGAGACCTTTGCTCCTGTTGCAAGACTTGAGGCCATCCGAATGTTCCTTGCTCTCTCAAGCTTTCAAAGCTTCAAGGTATTTCAAATGGACGTGAAATCAACCTTTCTGAATGGAGACTTAGAAGAAGAAGTATATATTGAGCAGCCAAATGGTTTCATTCTTGGGAATGATCCAAACCTTGTATGCAGATTGAAAAAGGCTCTCTATGGTCTCAAACAAGCTCCAAGGGCTTGGTACTATCGATTGGACAAATATCTTCACCAACAAGGCTTTTCAAAAGGGTCAGCAGATAGCAATCTCTATATAAAAGTTGAAAATAACAAATTGCTAATACTTGTTGTGTATGTAGATGATATTATCTTTGGCAGCAATGAAGAGGCTATGAGTCAAAACTTTGCCTTAGTTATGCAGAAAGAATTTGAAATGTCAATACTTGGAGAATTGACATACTTTCTTGGATTGAAAATCCAACAAAATGAAGGAGGTATTTTCTTGTCTCAAACCAAGTACCTCAAGCAGATCTTGAAGAAGTATGGCATGGAAGATTCAAAGCCAGTATGTACCCCCATGGTTACAGGATGCAGCCTCAGTGCAAATGATGAATCAACAACAGTTCATCAACCAACTTATAGATCCATGATTGAGAGTTTGCTTTATTTGACAGGTACCCGACCAGATATTATGCATGCAGTTGGAATTGTTGGAAGATTTCAAGCCAACCCAAAGGAAACTCATCTTCAGGCAGTCAAAAGAATCTTCAAGTATCTTCAAGGGACTCAAAACTATGGCTTATGGTATCCTACGGATACAGATCTCACTCTTCATGCTTACACAGATGCAGATTGGGCCGGAAGTGTGGATGACAAGAAAAGCACAAGTGGTGGTGCATTCTTCATGGGATCCAGATTAGTATCTTGGTTCAGCAAGAAACAGAGTTCGATTGCTTTATCTATAGCTGAAGCAGAATATGTGGCTGCGGCATCTTGTTGCACACAACTTCTTTGGATGATGCAGACCTTGCAGGATTTTCAAATCGCTTGCACTCCACCTGTCTCTATCTTATGTGATAATACAAGTGCAATCAGCATTTCAAAGAATCCAGTCTTGCATTCAAAGACCAAGCACATACCAATCAAGTATCACTTCCTCCGAGAACAAGTGCTTGAACAAAAGGTCAAGTTGGAGTATGTTCCTTCTAAAGAACAAGTTGCTGACATTCTCACAAAACCACTGCCCAGGGAGACTTTTGAATATCTCAGACAAAAACTGGGAGTAGTTGATGTTTCATCCTGCTGTTGAAGTTTGTCTGTTGGTGTACGCGTGTTGTATAAGGGATATCCGTGTACATACGCTGATTTATGCAGGTGAAGTCGCGTATATGGAGTTCTGAACAGCAAGGGCAGACTCTGGTTGGAGAAGGTCTGAGATGGGCATGCCAGAGTCCTTCAGGCACAGTTTCAGGGGGTGCAGTAGGCACAATTTCAGGGGGAGCAGCTTAAAGTCTAATAAAGAATTGTTGGCATTTAGATGCTTTTGGTTCTAGTTCACAACTGTTGTGGGTTTCAGGAGAAGGAGCACAGAAGGAAATCTTGGTTGCTGATCTAAAAGATAATTATCAGATGCTGCTGGTGACTTTCATAAGTCTTGGTCTAGATTTTTCGTCTCTATGTCATGTATCTCCTTTGTGATATTTTTTTTGGTGACAAGGTCATGTAACGGCCTCTGTTGGTTTCCCCACTATGCCTGGGATGAAAGATGTAATTGGTTGTTATATGTAAATTTCTAATGTATCCCCTCTTGGTTGAGAGTATGGATGTATGTATTGAGTCTTTTGGTGATAGGAAGGTCCTTTATGATGTATAAGTCTTGGTTCTTTTTGAAGAACATCTTTTGCAGATCTTGCCTACAGTCAGGGGGAGCATGTTCAACACAGTCGAGCAGAGATATCAGTATGTACTCAGGGGGAGCACAGCCCTTTGCCCTTGATGACAAAGGGGGAGAATGATTTTAAGGATCTTGGGGTTGCCATCAAGTCCAAAGGGGGAGATTGTTGGCATTTTGGCACAGGTGTGGCGCTACGGTACAGGTGTTGTCCTTGATGGCAACTCTCTTTGATGACAGATCTCAGTCCAGACTACAAGAATGAAGAGAATTTTCATATACGCAGGTTCATTAAGCCCAAGTTGCGTATACACGCTGGTACACTATATACTAAGTTGCGGATACGCAAGATCGCTATATACGAAGTCGCGTATACACGCAGTTTCTTGAACAGAAAAGAGCGTACATGTCGAGAGGCTTCCTTTTGGTTCGTGGTAGTTAGTCCTTGGTACTTGAGCCTATGTTTTTGACCAAGGTATCTGGACAGACGTGTTGATCCCTAGTTTTGAGGTTGTTGGTATTGGATTACTATGGTTTTGGCCCGTGGTATTGAGCAAGGCCTAAGACCATAAAAGGAGAAGAAGATCATTAGGCAAGTGCATTGAAAAAGTCTTGAATATCTGAAAAAGAAAGAGATCTAGTATGCAGGTTCTGGGTTGCTTGATCTAAGCTAAGGAGAGATCACACCGGGTGATGGAAGACTAGATCTAAGGATAGATCAGGATCAAATGGTTTGAAATGAACTATCGGTATATATGGTTGATTATGCGTATTTTTAGGTCTGCATACTGACGCAATGTTATGTTCTGGGTATGACTGATGTCTGGTACAGCTGCAAGTTATGAGAAACTATTTTTAGATCTGTACGCAGGTTGTCTTTGGTAAAAGCGCGTGTATACCCGGGTTGATCTCATTGAAGTAGCATATATCTTTTGAAGTTTAATTTTTGGGGTTGTAGTTGGGTCTGACTGTTATTGCAGAGTTCTGTAGTCTGCTCTGTGTTCTGGTGACTGGGTGTTGACAGGGTTTCATTGGTTCAATGATTCAAAGATTGATGATGCTAGTATTGGTTGTTTTGTGCTTCAATGATCTGTTATGAAAATTGATGAATTGTGGTCTTCAGATTGTAATGTTGTGCTTCAGGAATATCCAGTCTGAAAATGTATGAAAAGTGGTACCTGAAGGAAAGAAGATTGTAGGCCAGCACCTATGTACTAGTATCTTGGCTAGTACAAGAGCAAAGAGTGTTGGAGCTCCCTTCCAGGAGAGTCTGGAAAACAAGAGAAGGTTGTAGCCTTCTGCAGGTTGTAGCCTGCGTACTGGTATAAGGTTGCACCAGTACAAAAGATTGTAAACTGAAGTTTCTTATTAAAGAAAGATAGAGACGACTTGCAGCAGGTGGTTTTCACCCACATTGGGTTTCCACCTTATATCATGGTGTTCATGTGTGTGGTTTTTGTGTGATGATCTGTTCTGTTATACTGCACCTGTTTACTATTAATATGGTTAATAATGTCCTGATGCATTTACTAAAGATAAACTAACTGAATCTTAAGATTTCTGGTTATACGCTGGTTGCTTTAGACACAGTAGCGTGTACATGCTGGTTCACTTAACTGAAGTAGCGTATATGTTTCTGAGTATGAAATCGAAAAAGTTTTTCTGATAATACTGATTCACCCCCCCTCTTAGTATTATTTCCAACACGTTCCTCACTCTTCTAAACAACATAGGTATATCCTTAAAGCTACATATTACTTTACGAAATGGGTAGAAGTCGTTCCTCTCAAGACAACTAATGTTGAACATATCATCGATTTCATAGATTAGTTTATAATTACAAGGTTTGGTTTACCCTCTGCTTTAATGTTTGATAATGCATTGTACTTTTCTAGCAATGCTATGAAGGAATTTGCACTCAAAAGAGGTTTTAAACTCAAATACTTTGCCAATTATTACCCACAAGGGAACAGGTCAGCTGAATCAATAAATAAAAGCTTAATCAAAATAATTAATTGAACCATTGACCAAAATCATAAGAATTGGCACAATGCTTTGACGTATGCTCTATGGACAGACCAAATAACACAAAAAGCCTCCATTGGCACTTCTCCCTTAAATTTAGTTTATGGGAAAGAAGTGGTTCTCCCAACTCATCTAGTAATTCCCTCTTTGGCCTTAGTTCAATTTTTTGACGAAACACCAACTTCATCCTTATGGCTAAGACAATTGCAAATTCATAAGCTAGAAGAACAACGAGAAAAGGCTAAAATAACTCATGCTCACCATCAAGCATTGTTGAAAGCTTATTTTGATTCAAACATGGTATCTAGAAAGGACTTTCAAATTGGAGATTTAGTTTTAAAATGGGATAAGGCTCAAGAAGAAAAAGGCAAACATAAAAAGTTCCAACAAATGTGGCTTGGTCCATTCCAAATTTCGGAAATCGTAGGTCAATCCACTTTTATGTTCCAAGATTTAGCAGGAAAAAGAGAATATTTACTTGTTAATGGGCAAATCCTTAAAAAATATTTTCCATAGAAGATTATTTTTCTATTCTCTTAGATTAGTTTTTCCTTTATTTTGATAATAAAACCAATTTTAAATTGCTACGTTTGGAATTCACGAAAAAGACTAGTATTTCTGTTAGATTTTGTTTTTTCCGCTTGTATAAATAGAATTGATTTGGAAAATTGGTCATTACTATGGAAAGCTACAGTTAAAGGCTATAAGCTTGGAAATGATAATAGTTTCAACTTTGTGAATTTTGATAAAAAGCAACCTTTAGTGGGAATTTGTGTTATATCGGTCAACAAAAAGTATTCATAACAAAAAACAAGGATTCTCTATAGAAAAGCTATTTCCAAAAACTCTACAATTGTCATCCAGAGCTCTTCTTAAGGAATCAATGACTTCCTCCCCACCTAGAGAATTACGAGGATCAAGGAATAATCCAGTGATACACTTCAAACTTAAAGAATAAGAGGTCTCATCACGAGCCGACTTATCATGATCATAGATATTATAGCTTGTTGACATTGCCAAAACAGCATACCAAAATAGGGCAGTGACTCAAGATTGCTGCAATCAAAAGATAAGGGGTCTCATCACAAGCCAACTTGTTTAGAAAAGTTATAATTCAAGTGAGTGGAACTATAATAATTTTGCTACCAAACCAAGGCATTGTTCTTTAAGAATTAAAAGAAAATAAAAGCAATAAGTGTGGATATGGATTTCTCTTTGACAATTGTATATTTCTCCAAGTAGGATAAAGGATCATTGCTGGGTAACAGGTAACCTTGTCGAGGCTATAAATGCCTACTGACACCAAAGGCTCTACCTAAGTAGACTTTGCTTTTATCATTACAAACCATGTAGTGACTAATGTAAATACAATGACTAGCTTTAGAAAGTAAATAATCAAAGTTAACATAGAAAAAAAAAACTAGCATTAGTAGCTGAAAGCATAATATAATTTATCTTTCTATAATAAAGTTTGATTTTCCAAAAAACCCTTCTATTTTGGAGGTTTAGAAAATTCAAAAGAAAATCAGAGATAACTAGTTCTTCCAAGTGAATCGCTAATTGTTGTGACCAGCAACAATCCCCGTTCTTATTTTAGTTTTGATATCAATACTACATAAGTGGGAACCCTTCATCTAGAAAATAACAATAAATTAGAATTTGTATTTCCTTTTTGAATAAATATTACTATAATAAACTTAGGAGAATACCCGAAAAATCCAAAAAAGGCTTAAGTTTATGATGAGTTCCAATAAAATCTTTCTCTCAAAAAAGCATCGCACTGCAAAAAGGAAACGACAATATCATATAAGGAAACTCCTACAAATGCGAAATCGCGATGTGAGATTACACACCAAAGGAAATCATCGCATCGCAGTTTTCATATACCTCAAATATCACTTAAGGTGAAACACTTCAAAACCAGCAATATGTGATAACGCGTCTCACAAATTGCATTTCACATAAACACATGGTAATGAATTATTGTCAAAACATAACGGATTAGAGATATTGTGATCTATGATATTGCGAAGAAACTTGCAAAATCATTTTATCGTAGATCTTTAGGGCACATCATTCCAAAATTTTTTCGTAATCCGATGTTAAGTCATGCGCATTAATGTTAATTTAATAAGTTAGTTGATGATCATTAATGACATGAGGTTTCTATCTGATCAAGAAGTCAGTTCATGTAGGGTGGTATATTTTATATGATTTCAACATTTAAAGCTTCCTCGTCACCTTATTCATGTCATTACTCTTTCTTGATTTTGTAAATTTCAGGAGCGGAAAGCAGAAGGGTATATGTAACAGTGTTATGGGGAAGAAAGGAGAAGCTCCGATTTCCGAAGTCATCTAACAAAAAACGTGCAAGAGGCGAAAACTGGCACTAGGGAAGCCCAGATCAAGAAACAAAGGTAGTTTTCAATGCACGATTAGCGCTAATTGCACATCGCCGGGAAAAACCCCTTGAGAAGGAAAGTCTCTTAATGCTTAGTCGCCTAAAAGTCTAGAAAATTGTAGGAAAAAATGCTAAAGGCTAAAAGAAAAATTCGAATTCTAAAAACAATGGTATTTATCAGGGATATATTTAAATGTTATGTAAATTTCTCCAAAATGCACAGCATCTGAAGACTAGCTGAAAGCAAATGGCTGAAGAAAGAGCAGAGTCCATCAATAGATTAACGAAGTTGAATTGGGATTCTTACTGGCAGTACTTAGTTAAACCACATAGTCAATGAATGACTCTCAAATGCCTCACTAACTCTATTGAGAAGATAGCACTAGTGCTTGTCGATTCTGTTTTTGCAAGACAACTAAAGTCGAAGGTCATCCAACCAACTCTCCTCAAGCCAATGCTGAATGCTTGCGACCACAGAGAACAGATACATAGATAGTAATTTCCAGATTCAGTTTTAGTTTTATTTTTGCCTTTGATGAGGACGATCATTTAAATTGCCTCCTATGTTTTTGTAATAGACTATTTTTAGGATTTAGCTAGTAGTATTTCAACCCTTCTCATGCATTTAGAGAAGGGTCCTAAAATTTGTCAAAAACGTTTCCTCAGAACATGCACCTCTGCACCCTCAGAGGAGATTTTGATGAATGAATGGAACAAGGTTGATTAATATCTGTGTTTAAAATATGCTACTAAAATCGCACTTTTGTACTCTTAGTAGATGTTGAACTAAGAAGAGATAGATCATTATTGTTGGAGCTCATGAGTAGAACTTGTTATCAATGGTACCTTTATCTCTTAACGATTTCTTCCTATTTGTTTAAGTGATACTTATGTTTAGTTATTTATATATGAATGCTTGAATGTTTGAGTTATCATTTGGCACTTTTGTACAGTGATAGCTATTCTATTTATGCTTAATATATGAATGACTTATTATGCAATATGTTTTTCACAACTATTTCGGCTAACTTTTATACGAAACAGTTCATGTTTATTGAATTCTTTTCTCATAGCGATTGAATGATCTTTATTACCAATTGCTGTTAGAAACTATTTTAGATCACATAATTGAAGGATTAAATCTCGGGTTAGTTTTAGAATTAGATATTTCAGTTTATTAGAATAAAATTGCATGTTGTTAGATTAGATTTAGAATAAAAGCATTTTACTTAGTAATTATTAGAAAGGAAATATCAATTCTCGACACACACACACACACATAAATTGGGAAACTAGTCCCATTATCCCCAGTTAGACCCACCATCCCAAACAGAAAAGCAGCTACTAACCAAGGTTCGGACAGGGTGTGTATCCTCCTTGTTGTAGACCCGATTTTTGGGGCTTCAACACATGCATTGAAATACTAACATACATTTATGAAGAATACATTTCGACAATATCACCATTAGTTGTTGCATGACATCACAACAACAACCATGACCACCACCATGCACACATAACAAGCACATAGGATAGAATCATGAGGAGACATACACAATTGACTTGTACACATGACAACACATTCATCTAAAGATATATGGAAACCAAACATCACTCAAGGAGAATAGAACCATTCTCTGATACCACCGTATAGACAACTCATCCCACATTTACCCTAGCTAACTAGTCTGCGACATTAAACATGTGACGAAGAGTTACTATGATATTATTCAACTCCCCAAGCATAGCTAACGAAAAGGAACTGACATTACAAGACCAATTTGACCTTCCACAGATGCTGCATAACCTTCAAGATCCAACCAACCCTTCTAGGTGACCAAACCTTGAGACAAATTACTCTTTTCTTGAATTAGAGCTCTAACCACACTGTTGAAAAGGACTGCATGTGAATGACATCCTCTAGTCACTCCCACAACAAGGAATCCATACCACTGTCGAATTTTTCAGGTAGTTTTGTGCCAATGACCTTGGATTCTGAGCCACTTTTTTCGGGGCTAGGTCTTAGGCCACTGCCCACAACTCCATTAAACTTCTAGAAAGGATAAACAACAATATTACAAGGCCTCTAATGCAAAATCCGAATAGCGACCTCATCTGACAAGGCCTAACCATGACAGGAATTTTGTCATATGCACCATGAACATGTAATATACAGGCAACATAAACACCTATGAACATAGCGACTGCATACTTATTTGAGATTCGTTAAGAAAGATTGATGCCTCCCAATAATAGCTGCAATATCATCTATTAGGTCATTCGTTCATTAAAATTTCATCTACTAATCAAAACATGATGAGAACCATAAATCAAGTCTGTCATAAACCATAAGCCAAAGAATAATAATGATAAGCCAACCATCAATACCACATAATAACAAGTACATGTACCCATCAATTACAAGAGGAAACTAGCTCTTATTGACATATGCAAAATGCAACTAGGTCTAGGACTTCCATGTACCACCCGACCATAGATTCGGTTGAACCAAATGTTTATTTTAGCCAATCACCCCTGTGCCATATTCCAATCATGAATGTGGGATCTCATGGAACAAATCAAACAAAACCAAACCACGCCTTCCAGAGGAAAAACTTCCTCAACCATCAACTAGGGATTCCACCTCATAGTCATACATCATTAACCATCACTAGATTGCTCTTTACCCAATCTTTTCAGGGCTCCATAGTGTTGATTCTAGTTAGGTCTTCCATGATTTCTCTTTACCCAATTTTTTTAGGGCTCCAAAGTGTTCGTTCTAGTTAGGTTTTCCATGAATAGTAACTCAACCCACAAATATTGTCGAGATTCAAGAGTGTTTGTCGAGCTAGGGCTTCCAGGAATAGTAACTCACCCACCAAGGCTCCCAGGACTAATAAGTCAACCCAAGTCGTTACAAGGATTCTAGAGCATTTTTCCAACCAAGGCTTCCATGAACTAGTAGACCAACCCACAACCATAAGGAACATGAGCACCAATCAGAAAAATAAAGCTAAGCCCACAACACCATGACTATCAAGGAAATGAAAAGGCTAGGAAAAAGCACTATAAATCCATGCAATCCTCCACGCCAATGACAAATAACAACCATGAAACAATATTCATGTGTCATGCATTCCAATACTAGCAAGGAAATCATACATGCAACTCGATACCTACAAGGAAAACCCACTATAGTTGTTGATCTTGATATCCTCTTGCTTTTCCCTATTTTCCTTTGCCTTCTTGCTCCAAATCCTAAGTATGCCACACTCCTCCAAGAGTGCTGTAAGAAAACTCTAAGTGTCCAAGAGTATGAGAGAGAATAGAAGAGGTGGCTCCAAGCTAAAAGTCACAAAAGGTTGAACTAACAAAAGTCATGAACTGATCTTCAGAATGATTTTTATTAATGAGGACTCTATTTCCTTCATTTCCATTATTTTCATTCATTTTCCTCCTCGCATGCTATGTGTGACCTTTTACCTTTCCTTTCTCCTATTTTCCATTATTTTCATAATCAATGCCAATAAATGCCATTTTTCCTTTCCAAATCCTTTTTTTATTTCCATTTCCAATTTCCATAGCCATTAATTAAGCACAAGTGATCCCCATCACTATGTTTTTTCCCAACATTCAACTTCAACTATGTGTCACATGACCATGGTCTTATTTTACATTTATTAAATTTATTACATGTGGTTTTAACACGAGGTTGTTACAAGCTTCATTTTTTATCAAACATATCACTAAAACTATGAGAGCCCTAGTGATGTTCCATATATTGTTGGAATCCAAATTGTGAGGACAATCTAATGAAGGAGACCTTGAGCACCAGGACACTAACTTTCCTTGTCGTGTTTTTCATAAAACGTGAGCCATGTTTGGGGCATGACCATCCTTAAGGGGTTCCAGACCCTTAGAGCTACCATTATATCAGTGCATCAATTCAGCCATGCATGCTATGATAGTGAGGATATCAATGATGATATCCTGCACTCATTTTAACATCAATGACAATATACTCAACAATATCCCCCTTTTTGATTGATGTCAACAAATCGATCATCACATGGTGTGTTGCATAAGCTCCCCTTGGATTCATTCTTATTTTCTTCATTTATTTCCAAGATTATCTCCCCCTTTTGAAATCAATGGAAAGGTGTGGCTGACATGATCTCTTCATTGATTATTTCTTCATTTCATACGCTTCCCCCTGACAATGTGCTTTCCTGTTGCCTATTCTCTTCTGTTACACAAGCTTCCCCTGACAATAAACTCTCCTACTGCATCATGTCCTCCAATTGTGTGAGAATTCATTCTAAAACCTGTTATGTTTTCCAAACCCTCATTGTCTTATATTTTTTCTTGTTGAATACCTTTCCTTCTTGGTTTTGCAAGGCTCACTTCAAGCTACTTCTATAATCTCCTGCAAAATGGAAAGAATATTGACATGGGTAGTACTCTACTTATAGTTTGAACAATGGAGAAAATATTATGTTCTCATAGTGATATAGTACTTTGTCAAATATGTCTCTTGGGTTTTTATAAATCCCTCTATCATTACTCTTGTTGTATTTCCTAGGATCTCCAGGTCTATGTCCATAGTTAGAACATGTAATGCAATACCATAAAGTGTGTTTGCATACCTAGGTGTATAAGGTGATGATCTCCTAAAGTTGTCTCACCCTTAAGAATATCCAAGTAATTATTTCTCTCCACTTTTGAATGCTCTTATATGATTTAAATTCTTGAAGACATCAATGTGAATGCTTGTGGAATTGATCTTTGATCTTCCAGTGTTTGTGAATTTGTGGAAAAATTTGACTTTGGGCTTCTCTTCATCTTTGTCATGAGGCTTATTTTCTTGTTTGACATGTTTCTGTTCTTTATCCTTGATATTGGTAAGATTGGGGTTTGCACCCTTGCAGCATGAGGACTCACCAGCATACCCAAGACTTGTCTTGATAAGTAGTTATCTTTGGCAATTGATAATGTCATTCAAGAACTACGAACTTCTCAATCTTTGATTTAAATTTTCTACTTCTACTCCTAAGGTGATGTTTTCCTATTGACATTTCATAGAATCGTTTTCCTTTAAATTCTCAATACTTCCTCAAACTTTTTGCCTTATTTAAGTTCCTTATTCAACGGATGTGATTTTCTTGCCAACTCCTTGATCATGTTTGTTCTATTTATTTGGCCTTTGCTTGAGCTAGCCTGTTAAGGTGCTTTCTTGATTATTTTCCTCTTGTAGCATGTTTCCGAGATAGTCCACTTCCTTCTTTGCTTCATCAAGTTCATGATCATTTTCTGATGTTTTCCTTTTCTCATTTTGCATTTCAATTTGCCCACTTATACTATTTATTGGATCAACAAAATGTTCATATTTCACATCCTTAATATTTGTTGCTAGAGAGAACCAACCTATAGAATGATGAATTTTACTTTTGAATTCTTGCAAGTAGGGATTGCAAATCTGTCTAAAGGACCAAAATCCTAGAGATATGTTAAGAAAAATCAAACAAACTTTGTTATGCAAATTTGTCATACTTTTCATGCCCTAGGAGAGATAAATGTTTATCCAAAATTTACTTATAAATATTGTCTTAGACTTGATCAGAATGTTCCGCAATACACGTTGCCTCTTTATTATAGAAATGATTATTATAGAAATGATGATTACATAATAGAGTCTTCAGAAATTGAATTTATAATTTTATACACCCTTAAATGTCAATGAAAAATTCAATCACGTTTCCTCTTTATTATAGAAATGATGATTACATAATAGAGTCTTCAACACTTGAATTTCAACACTTGAATTTATAAATCCTTAAATGCCAATGAAAAATTCAATCCTTAGATTGACTTCTGATACACCACTTCATGATGAGAAAATAGACAATTTAGTGATACTTTATCAAACCATACCTTGTAGGAAATTTCCAAATTTGGCTTAATCACACTTGCATTAGAATTCAATCTTTAGATCATCCTAACGAGAGAGTTGAATGATTCAGAGAATTCCCATTGATGAATGCTTCTTACAGATTTGCTTCCAAAGGGATTTCAATCCCGTTATGATTAGAAGAGTTTAGATGTAACCTTAGCGGATCTGTCTTCTCAGACTCAGAAATATGTATCAACTAATATTCAAAGTAGCAGATGAATTAGCTTGAATGACAATCATTAATATTCCAAAATTTCCCTTAGAATTTTGTTTCATATTATTACGAAAAATACAATCTTCAGGAACCTCCTCAATTTGTATCATTAAAATGCTTCACAGCATTTGTTACATGTCTGGGAAAGAAATCCCCTTAGAAGACGTGCCATTGTAGTATAATTTTCAGTGCTCCAACTCCATCTTCTACTTTTTCCATTGCTGGGATTTGTGAAGCTATTGCTGTTATTTCTAATGATATATTGTCAATTCCAATATTATGTCAAAGCATCAAAATCCGTTTGGGAATAACAATTCTGGCTTCAGAGGACTTTTAATCATTTTGTAGCATGGGCATCAAAACTTAGGCGCAAATGATGTTATTGGTCTGCCATATATAGCCTTCTTTGCATATGCATCATACCATGAAACCCTAGCATCATATTTTGACACAATATACCTCAGACAGACAATCCCTAGCACATCAATTCTACAACATAATTGCTGCAATAATCTTAGAAAGATATGGTCACTTGTTTCCAACTACATACATCGAACAACTGATATAAATTATCAATTAACATCCACATAAAACCATTTTAATTCACCACATTCTCGAGCCTGGACTTGATCTCCAAAAACTAAATTCCTTCTCTTAATTTATGGAATGTTTTTTCAAACTTTTCTTCTTCCTAACGTTCCATATTTGGAACACAACCTCCCTGATCCAGTGTTTAAGATGAAGTGAATATATTATAGAACAGAAGTCTCAACACATTGTTTAAAGGAAAACCAAATAAGGTCGAGACTAGAGAGTTCCAGCACAACCTTCACTGCACATCACTGCAAAGTTCACAATACACATTAAGAGACTCCAATACAAAAAAATATATTGCACTTCCTCAAAACATGCCACAATTGTCAGCAATCTTCAGCAAATATCATACTGCATACAATCAATCGCAATATGCTTTACAATGCACATGATCGATGTGACAACACCAACAACATTCTACTTGATTCAAACCACAAAGATTATCATATTAAGTTAATCCCGTATTTTGATAGAATTACGCGTATAGTTCAGATATGCAATTAATCCAAATTTTCTGCCACGATTTACGTCTATACTTCAGGTGTAACCGTCAGCTCACAAATATGTCAACTGGGGCCACAAGTACCAACCATAGATGCGTTCTTCCAAATGAACTTAGGTCAGTCCACTTTGGATCATACACTCATATTCAAATCCTTCCAGGTAGCAAGTTTCATCAGAACATTAGATTAGTGTTTGATACATTGATTTGATGAGGAAAATAAGATCCTTTAAATAGATATTGAGGAGACATTATTGAGGGAGCCCACTTAATTAATATTTGAAGTTTGAATTTTTCAATTGAGTAAATTTGGAAGTTGACTACCCTGTAAGAGGGAAGATTTAAATTTTAAAATTTTTATTCGGAGTGAAAAACCCTCACGTGCTTTTTGATTTCATTTTTTTTAAGCTCTCTACAAACAACCTCTTTTCCAAACCATTACTTGATTTAACTTTTAGTGAAGATCTTGGGTCAATGATACACTTCCACATCATCCATTGTTAGTCTATTTTGACCATAAGGTGGGACCTTTGAACAAGCATATCTATCAAATTGTTAGTGGCCCTGCCATATACCACCAACATGGTGAGGAGAGTTTGATGAAGGCGACTTTGTCCATAAAGAACTTAAATTTCCTTGTCACATTTTTCATCAAAGGCAGGGCATGTGCAGGGTATAATCATCTTCTAGGGGATCCAAACCGTAGAGCTAGGGTTTCATCAATGTCTCATCTCATCCATGCATGCCAATATACTAGGGACGTTAATCACGATATCCTACATCCACATTGACATCAATGACAACATATTCAACATTTCTTAAGATATGTTGGATTCTTTAAGAACAAAAAAAGTAAAAATACAAAGGTATGTTAGTGGGTTTCCTTCGTTCTATGGCAAATTGAAATTCCATGAGCTCAAAAATCTAAATGCAACCATCAGGAAAGTTGAGCAATCATACAAGAATAATAGAAATAAATCAGTTGTGCAAAGAACATGCGATAGTAAAAAGAAGAGATTTATGGAGCATGGAAATAAGGGGTTTAAACCGTAACCATTCAAGAATGAGTCATTACTGAAATAATAGTCAGCTGTGATATCACTAAACCCAACCACAATAAGGTTTGTCGTAAGAAACCCATAGTCCATCTTATCAGATGTTAGGGTTTTCACGGATGTCATAATTATAAAGAATGTCTTTATAATGGTGGATTTAAGGTGACAATGCACAATATGCAGGAAGACGATAAGATGCATGACATGGGTAGAACCATGCCCAGCATCTATGTTCTATTGTATAACAAGAAGGTTGAACACCATACACACATGATCAATATAGAATGTAAGTTACTATTGTAGCGGCTACAACCACCCTCCAAAATTTTGCTTTAGCTTCGTTTTGGAGCCTCCCTACCAACCTTTCACAGCAGCATGTATTTCCTTGTCAAGTACACAAACTTCAGTGATTTTCATGCAAAAAGACATGACGTCTATCAAAGCTTGATGCATTCCCCTCATAGGTTGTCCTTCAAGAGTTGTTCCAGCTACAGGCTAAGCAGCTCCCTCAAGAAATTGTGCAACTCTATTTGGTAGTTTGTCAGCCTCCAGAATTACGCAAATCTATGAGTCGGGCTTCATCCAGAGAATTGTACGATTCCTCCCAGTGGGGCTGCTCAGCTTAGGAATTGGGTAATCGTGGGTAGTAGTCAGCTGCTTTGCCCGAAAATTGCACGAATCTCCTCGGCAACCAACCCAGCTCCCTTCCAGAAATGCACATTTCCTACCAAGAGTTGAGCAGCCTATTGCATGTGCAGTTGAGTTTACCAGTTCCCTCCGGGACTGAGAAAAGCCTATTTGGATGCATGGGATGCTTCTCCTAAGGCAGCATGTAAAGGCATCCCTTGATTCATGGATCTACTCTTAGCAGTTGGAGGTTGCATGCAAGGATTATTTCAGAAACCTGCCATCAAGAGTCGCTCTTCCTAGTTTGTGGCATGTGTGTCACATCTTCGATTTTATCAAAATTCATGAACCAGGTGCTACAGAGCTCATTATTCACATCGACCTTACAGTTGTGACATCCCACATCGAATCTAGGAGTCGTCGACACATTCAGCTCAACTGTTTTTGGGTAAGCCTGCCTTCCATGTCTTATGCCTGATATCTAGCACTTTTTGTGTTTCATTCTATATGAATGATGTTTTCTTGATCTCAGTGAGCGCCTGCTATCATTTTGATACTTTCTAGCTTGTACTAGCATCGTTTCAGTTTTTGTCAACATCTCACTGTTGTCACATGCAAGAAACTATTTTTCACGAATAGTCGTCAATTTAGTAACTCGCCTCACCCAAATACATGTTGTTCCATTTTATGAATATGTCATTCACAGTTTGCATGCATGATCATTCACTTATGTTTACACTAAATATCGCCATGCATTCACATTCACATTCGCTTTCAGTTGCCCGTCGACGGGTTTGGGCAGCCTTGGCATGGAATCTACCTCACCAAGAGAGCATTGCGCAATACTGAAAGGGAAGGCACTATCTCCCCATCAGGAAATGCACATTTTTGCTCAATGACTATCCTCTAGTCTTGCATTGGGCAGTTCTGAGGGACAAGGACTGCTGGCCCAGAAAATTGTGCAATGTAGTCACTGAGCTTGGAACTACTGCAAGCTGAGATTGTGCATTGCATAATTCCAGTAGTCAACAGCCAGGCTGGACTATGAATTGCATAGTTCCAGGATTGAGTCAGCCTCCTGACAACTTGGACTATGCCTTGAGGATTCTTTGCAGTCAGTCTCCTGACCTCCCAGTGGAAATTGTGCAACCTTCATGATCAGTCACACAGGTATGTTACAAGTCAGTTCTCAAGTTCATTTTGGTTTTCGAGTGATAAATTTCCTGCCATGAGTGTTTCCATGTCTCCAGGTATCACAGGTGTTCATCTACCTCTCAGTAGCATAGGTACAATGGTTTCCAGGAGAGTAGAGTTGAAGACACCATTCAGAATACACTTGGGGATGGAGTTGATCAAGTGTTTATGAGCTTTCCTACCCACGAAGACATCAAGTTGTTCGTAGACAAGGACATCAAGATATGACTGCAGCAACATCACATCAAGAAGCACCATGAACAATAGTTGAAGGAAGCATACCGGATGCAATGAATGCAAGAGGAAGGTTGTTGACAACATAGAGGCAAAACAAAGTTGCAAGCTCAAACAGATCTACTTGTGCTAAAAAAAACGTTGGAGACTCAGGCTATGAGGTGATGGTGCGACATGAAGATCGTGCAAAGGGAGAGAATGGAACAGAGAAAGAGTTTCATGTGCTCAACCAGAAAGTAAAGGAGGAACAGGAGCTACACCGGCGTGAGAATGAGTTGCAGGAGGAACAGGTACAATAGGGGTCGTAACATGCACAGATGAAAGAATCTGTTTCCATAAAAGTTATAGACTCATCCCAAAAGCTGGCACGGAGAAGACATGGTGAGCAATGTTGTTGATCACATGCAAGGGAATTTAGCAACATGCATGTCACTATGCACACACATGCGATCTAACCAATTTGGCACACTCACCAAGGAAAAGACAAGAAGCAAGTCCAATTGGAGTTGAACATCTAGTTGACATTTGATGTGCATGACCACCAACACACACTAGAAGATCCGAAAGGACACTATTCATCACTGTGTTGTTGATTCATCCACACCCAAGAAGACCATACACATTCTACCAGACGAGTTGGATGTAGGAGCCATACCGATGCACCCGAATGCAATGGAGGCAAGAGTTCACTTCAGCATGACGTCACCATGGAGTGCACGTAGACCATCACTGACGATGAAGCTTGGTATCAAATTACAACCTTCGACCATCACATGCATGTCAAAGAGTTGGTGTCACCACAATGGTCTGAGTATCAATGATGTGTTGCATGGCTCACTCAAGCCATTTTGTCTCACATGGGCCCATGTGCATTGTAATGTAACATCTTGTCAAGTGGAAGTTCAAGTGTCGATAGTTGAATGCAATAGTGATAGAGTAGTTGAAGAGTCATGACGATAGATGAACAGTCTCAAAGGGGAATGTCAAGGGTCACGTCACCCTTTGTTATAAATAGTATCTCACAACTCATTGTATAGGCTTTTGGTCACCCATGATTCTAATAGGACTATCTTAGAGAAAGTTTGGATAGTATTGTAACAAGCCTTGGATTCTCCACTACACAGAGCTAGTACATCTCTTTGGAGGAGTAGGTGGTTGTGGCTATAACATCCCGCCATCAGAACTAGTGGTTGGACATGGATATATTGTATAATTTTAACTTACACTTCTTAATATAATAGAGCCGGTATGTTTCATGCATATGTTGTATTGTATTCTATGCTATCAGGTTTACTATAAATGACATATGTATTTGTTTTCTTATGCATGCATCTATGGACTATTCTGTATAAGTATGTATGAATCTTTCTGAAATTTGATGTTGGTTTAACCATCACTTTGGATTTCTCGCTAACTTTCTTTCCAGCTTGTGATGCATCTTCGCTCGTGTGTTCCCTTCCAAGCCGCGTACTATTACAAGTTTCGAAGGGGCGCACTCACTTCACCCTTAGTGTGTTAGAGCCTCTAATGACGTTCCTTGACTTAATGTAGATGTCACACCCTTGCTACCAACAGGGAAATATTACATGCCTATGTGCAAAATCACGGTCAAGGCATTACCATATGACTCATTGCTAGGACTCCTATACCAAACGGTTTGAGGTCTAATTGGGACTTCTTACTAGGGAGATCCCCTTACATGTTCGCAAGTCTTGTACCGTCAACATTTTGGTGCTAGAAGCAGGGCTAGATGACAAGATGAGTCCTCACATTTGTTTTGAATCTCTAAATATTTATCATGAATAACTACAGAGTTGCTCTTCCAGAGTGTATGTCCTATGAAAATGACTTTATAATCTCAGAATAGCTCTCAAATAACTTGTCACATAAAACATATCATGGTGGAGGTGACGTAGCCTTGGTTAGGCACACGGTCGCCATTGTAGGCTCATGCGAAAGACATGGAATCTTTAAAGAATACATGACCTATGCATTGTTCGTCTACATGCTTCAAGGACACCCAATGCACTAGTGTGCCACACTGTGTGACAAATCTATTCATTATATTTCTCATCTAGTCACAGAGGTAGACTGTGCTTTCAATCACTTTAACCATAAAGCACTCGATCAAGAAATTATGGAATTATGAAATGCACCCGATGAATCCGTTGATCAGTTTTACACAGGCTTTTGTAATCTTGCATATCGATTTCTCGTAGATGAAATTGATTGGGAATTTCTTAATGGAAGATTTGAGTATCTTCTTCGCATATCTGAACCCCTCTTAGCACACTTTGGTGATGGAGCTCTGCAAACATAGGAAGGCATAGTTGTTGTCGTAAGTTATTGTCTACCTTCACCTCATGAAATAGCTCCACCACCATGGATTGATGTGGGAGATCATGCACACACATTTGTTGGACAATGGCATCCTCCCACCCCACCTACTCTTGATATCTGCACAAATTTGACTTGCAAACCTGTTGGTTGTCACGTGGATTTGTTCCCTTAACTTTCGTCACCACGTTCTGTTGATCCTCCAAATTGTCTTGTGTTCTTCCATTCCGTACTCCTCACTTGTTGTGAATGAGGATCAAGTTGTCGACGAAGTTGGTGTTATGTAGCCAACGTGCGCCATCATTCATGATGAGTGTGTGTGTGTGAATCTAAAGAAGAACCTGTGGTAAAGGATGAATCCCTTCCAGCTGCTCCTCATCTGCTTTATCTTGACATCCCTTATGAGTCTGCCACTGGTCATTTCCCTCGCGAAAACCCATTTCCGGATGTTTCTACTTCTAATCATTCACAGGACATGTTGCATGTTAGTCTGTCATCACAATGTGGAGACGACACATCTTCCTCTGAAAATCTATCCAATCAATCATCTATCATTTCTGAAAACACAAAAGGTGAACATCTTCACATCTTATCCACCCCTATATCAATTCATCAAGTCATGACGATGCCAACAAACATCCTGAATTTTCTGATCTTGGTTGTTGTGATAGCTCTACTTCTTCATCTGATCATGATGTCGAATTAATCATTGTTAATCTGTCCAAGGCACTGGTCTACGATGCTCTATCTATCAAGGAAGTCGAAACCCTACAGATTGTCGAGGTACTTCTGCGCAAGATGATGGTTATGTTAGGTCCTCACTATCTTGAGGTTGGTTTCACTTATGGTCAGGAAATTGTTGAAACATTCAAGGCTCCTCATCACTCTCTCCTTAGCATTGAAGATCAACCAAACACCCAGATTTTGCTTCCTCCAATCTAACTACATGATCCCATCGCTCATGCATTGGAGGAATCTTACACAACAAGCACAAATGAAAAAAGTAAGTGGCCTACCTTTCTCATGTTTATTTTCATGTCACAGTCAAGAGAATACACACACTCGACATCTACATGCATTGTAGCACAACACCATGGCAGCTCCACACAGTGCATGTCATGCATTTAACTCATCTTTGTTTTGTGGATGCTTGTAACCTCAGAGTGTGTTCGTCTTCGTTGCTATATCTTTCATGCTTGTTGGTTCACACAACTAGGTTGATCAAGGACCAATCCTTCACCAACATGGGTCAACCAATGCATCGGTGGCTGCATTGGAAATATCACTTCACGTGATGAGGCCCATGCGCCATTAGCTTATGAGTAGGAGTAGCATTTGCTTTCAGTTTGCTTGCTTGCATGCTTGTGTTCTTTCTTGATTTTTTTTTCTTGTTTGCTTGCTTGCTTTTTTTCTTACTCATTTTTCTTTTGCATTTATTTCTTCTTCTTTTTGATTTTTTCTTGGTTTACCTGTTTTCGTTTCTATCTTTGTTTCGCATGAAACTATGCATGACTCTTGAAACAAGATGGGTAAAGTACAAGAGGCCTTGTGCAACTATCACTACTTAGTTATCTACCATCCTACCTCTGTATGAAGAACTTGTTACTTTTAGTCCATGATACATCGATGGAAAATACATACTATTCGAAAAGAACCTTCGTGAAGAAACAATGCTTGAGCACTAACTAGCGTCACCTACTCTAGTTGGTTTTTTTGGGTTAATCCTTGTCAGCTCAGTCAAGTAGAGTAAGGTGATGGGAAAATGTTAACAAGCATGTCAAAGGTATATATAAACTACTTTACTGAAGGAACAACCTCTTCTACTCTAAATAAGTTGGGATCCCTCTTATGCCTCTGAAATGAATAATTGCTATGCACAGTTATGAAGATGCATAATGAAAAAATGAAAAAGTTTCATTTTTTTGAAAAAATGAAAAATGAATGAGGCGAAAGAAGAGAATGGCTTCTTGCACATAGAGGTGATGCAAGTAACTCCACCAGGGTACTAACCAGGTTCACTGGCGGTGGAGCCATGCTTTTGTTCTTGTGTGACTCTGTCAGGGTACTGTCCAGGCCTACTGGCAACAAAGCAACACCAGAGTTGAAACTAAAACTCTGACGACTATACTGATTATGCATCATATACTTCTCAACCCCAATCAAAACAACTATGTTGACTTGACTTGGAATGCGTGTTGACCAACCAATGGCTTGGCAGATGCTACATCTTACAATCAAGAATTGTGGAAACTAAGACGAACTAAGAACTGAACAATACTTTCAGAGGTGTTAGAATTTCTTTTGACAAACAAGGTCCATTCAGAGAGCTGGAGTTCTACCAGTTTGTCACCAAATGTTGTAGCAACTACAACCACCTTCCAAAATTTTTCCTTAGCTTCTTTTTGGAGCCTCAATACCATCCTTTCAAACAAACATGTATTTCCTTGCCAAGTACATAAAATTGAGTTATTTTCTTGCAAAAAGACAACCTGTCTATTAAAGCTTAATGCATTCCCCTCATAGGTTGTTCCTCCGCACTTATTCCACCTGTAGGCTGAGAAAATCCCTCAAGAAATTACACAATTCTATAGGGAAACCAACCTTCCCTTTAGAAATTGTGCAATTCTATCGACGGCCTGCTGGGCTCTTGAATTGCGCAAATCTGCGAGTCAGGTTTCATCCAGAAAGTTACGTAATTCCTCCGAGGAGGGCTGCTCAACCCAGGAATTGTGTAATCCTGGGCAAAGATTAGCTGCACTGCTCGGAAATTGCATAAATCTCCTAAGCAGCCAACTCAGCTCCCTTCCACAAATGTGCATTGTTTACCAGTAGTTGAGCAACCTCTTGCATGTGAAGTTGAGTTGATTGGTTCCCTCTGGGACCAAGCAAAACTAATTTTCTTGCATGGGCTGCTTCTCCCAAGGTGGCATGCAAAGGCATCCCTCAATTTAGGGTTCTACTTTTAGTAGGTGGAGGTTTCATGCAAGGATTATTTCTGAAGCCTCCCACCAAGTTTCGCTCTTCCTAGATTTGTGGCATGTGTGTCACATCTTCGATTTTAACAAAACTCATGAACTGGAAGCTACATATCTCATTCCTGACATCATAGCTCTAACATCCCACATCACATCTAGGAGTCGTCAGCACATTCAACTCAGCTATTATTGGGTAAGCCCACCTTCCATGTCTTCTGTTGCATTTTTGGAACTTTTTGTGTTTCGCTTTGTATGAATGTTTTTTGCTTGATATCAGTGAGCGCTTGCTGTCATTTTGATACATACTAGATTTTACCATCACCATTTCAATTTTTATTAACATCTCAACATTCTCACATGCACGAAACTATTTTTCACGAATGGTCACCGATTCGGCGGCTCGCCTCACCCACATGCATGTTGTTCTATTTCCTGAATTTGTCATTCAGTATTTACATTCACGATCATTTTCTTATGCTTAAACTTAGTATCGCTGTCCATTCACATTCACATTCACTTTCAGTTTCTCATCAGTGAGTCTCGACAGCCCTGGCTCGGACTCTGCCTCACCAAGACAACATTGCGCAATCTTGAAAGGGAAGTGGTGAGGTTGGTATTCCAAAAGGAATGCTGCAATTCCCAAGGCTACTAACTTTAATTATCAACTCGCGGTTCGTACAAACTTAAGAGGTATCGACACTATATGTCTAGCATACAATATGTCCTTGCTTTTTTGTCATGATGTAATAGAGTGCATGTACAGAAACCAAATCCTAAACTAATTGCAGAAAATCAAATGCTTGAAATGGAAACCTTAACCTATTCGAAGAAATAAACCACAAGGAAAGAAACATATTCTAATTACATAAAGATCATGAAATAAATGTAAAATAAACCTAACTTAACTCTATTTATCACATGTGAGGATTTATACTAACTGAGCATGGAGTTTGATCTAGGGAGTATTAACTGCTATGTGCATGTATGAATATAAATTTTATTTTATTTTATTTTAATTTTTTTGTTTTATAAATGCAAATGCTAATCCTCACTTATCCATTGGCATGGGAGACAGGTATGTAGGAAGAGGGTTAAAATGGTCTTTATGGCATGGAGGTCAAGTAGAGGCCTAATCCTAGCTTCAATGATTACTTTTCTCAATTTAGGCTCAAAGCATGCCACTACAAGATTTCCTATAGGATGTACTAGTTCTCCTACAATGTCCCCTAGTTCTCCTACAGGATCCTGTGTTTTACTACAGGATGTTATAGATTTACTATATGAAATTACAATTCACAGAATAACAAAGAGAATCAAATCCAAATTGGATGGGACAAATTTTATTATTGACTAGGATGCCTTAGGTCCCCATTTCAAGTTGAATCACTCAGAAAAATATATGTTAAACCATTCTAAAAAATAGAAGAAAATTACTAGTTTAAAATATAGAAATTGGAGAACTAGTGAGCTAGTAAATCTACAAAATTCCTAACCTAATCAAGTAAAAATGCAATGGGGTAGTTTTTTTATGAACTAGAATGATTTTGTAATCTAATGAAAGTGGAACCAACTCAATTGAAGCTTGTTATCATGTTCTAAAAATTAGAAGAAATTTAGTTGCCACAAAGGTGTTCCGAAAATTTAGATTTGGGAATGTTAGAAAATTATATATTACAGAGCAATGGAACACATAGAATATTGCATAAATATAAACACAGAAAACACATAAAACTAGAGAGACATAGATATACGTGGTTCACCTAGTTTGGGCTACGTCCACCCTGAACAGCCAGTCCTTCCTTTCTATTATCCAACAAAATGAAGAGACACAACCTACAACAGATCCACTGTAATATCCTCTATTTTCTCTCACAGTCTCACCTCTCTATTTCTCTCTCGGAGAATACAAATCTATTACATAGCCTTAATACAATGCCCTCATACAAAGAGAGGGGTTTCCTTCTAGGGAAAAAACCCTAAACTAAACATAAGTTCTACCATCAGATCATCCGCCTAATGAATGGCCCAAATTGGCTAGAAATTACTATACTTTTACAAGGCAATTTTACATCAGGTTTTTTGCTTCAGGGGTGCTACCCTTGAAACCCCCGCCGGGGGACCGCTGGTCCCCAGACCCCCCCAGCCAGGGGGGATGGGCCCCCCTAAACCCCCACAGGGGGGACAAGTCCCCCCCGCACCCCCCTGCGTGGAGGGTTGTACAAACTTCCAGGGGTATACATCTGGCTGACACAAAGACCTCTAAATAATCATGCTCCACACCCAACAGGGAAGAAGAAGACTAATTCAAGTAGCTCATGGATTACTATGAACATCAAAATCTAATCCAATCCTACAACAATAAATCATTAATACTAAATGGAGAAATATAAAGAAATAAGAACAAGAGATGCATGTGAATAAGAAGTGAAAAGAAGGAAAGAAAAGATATAAAAGGGCTCTGAGGCTCCTAGGATGGCCAAGGCCAAGGAAACGCAGAGACATTTGAAGGAGAAAAATATTTGGAAGCTGAACATGACACCAATCTTCATTATTTTCATCAATATAATTACATCCCTGCAAGAAAATACAATGGAGCTGCAGAAATACTAGTTCTCTCCACAAGAACACTAATCAAAATCTATCCCTAGAGCCAAATCTGACTTGGTACTTACAAAACATTGTTAGGAACCATTCCCCACCAAAATCCCTTGGTCGATGGGTCTGGTTTCTAATACTAGGAATCTACATTAAATGGCAGTGAACACATTCCAAGATTTTCTCAATCATTAGAGTTCCAAAATATGTGCCATAATTCCATAATATCTTGTTGATTTATTATTTAATATCCATCCTCCTGTAGTAGGGAGAAAGTCCCTAAATTATCTCCTTCTCCAAATATTCATAATCTCTCCAATTTTCTTATAATATCCCACAAAAATAGATAATATTAGGCACAAATATGAAATTATTCATAAACCTTACTAATGAATATATTAAAGCTAAAAATACATTACCTAATGCAAAAAGAGAGGTTTTATATGTTGAGGTATGGTCATAGGCCTTAATTTATGTTTAATTTAGAGGCATGGCCCTTATTTTATGTCTAATTTAGAGGCCCATCAGGAAGGCTTTGTCTTCCTCTTATGAAATGCACATTTTTTCCCAGTGACTATCCTCGAGTCTTGCATTACGCAATTCTGAGGGTCAGTGACTCCTGGCGCAGAAAATTGCGCAATGCAGTCATTGAGCCTGCAACCATTGCTAGCTGAGATTGCGCATTGCAGAATTCCAGCTGTCAGTAGTTAGGATGGACTGTGCATTGCGTAGTTTCAAAAGTGAGTCACCCTCATGATAGCCTGAACTATTCCTTGCACAGTCTTGGCAGTCAGTCTCCCATCCTCCCGGTGGAAATTGCACAACCTTCATGATCAGTCACACATGTATGTTTCAAATCAGTTTTCAAGTTCATTTTGGTTTTCAACTGACAGATCGCTTAACGTCACTGTTGCCATGTCTCCAAGTATCACAGGTGTTCATCTTCCTCCCAGTAGAAAAGATATAATGGTTTCTGTGAGAGCAGAGCCGAGGACACCATTCAGAGCACACCTTGGGATGTAGTCGATCAATTTTCTATGAACTTGCCTACCCATGAAGACATCAAGTTATTCGTAGTCAAGGACATCAAGCTATGATGGTAGTAGGATCACAGCAAGAAACAACATGAAGACCAGCTGAAGGGTAGCATACTGATGAAATGAATGTAAGAGGAAGGTTGTTAACAACATAGAGGCAGAACAAAATTGCAAGCTCAAGTAGATCTACTTGTGGTGAAAGCATCTTTTGGAGACTTAGGCTATGAGGTGATAGCGTGACACGAAGATCACATAGAGGTAGAGATTGGAACAAAGAAGGTGTTGCATATGCTCAAGTAGCAATTCAAGAAAGAACATGAGCTGCACAAACATGAGAATGAGTTGCAATAGGAACATGTATAGTAGGGGGCGCAACATCCAAAAACAAATGAAACTTCCCGCATACAAGTTATAGATTCATCCCAGCAGCTAGCACAGAGAAAACATGGTGAGTGGGGTTGTTGATAGCATGCAAGGGAATTTAATAGCATGCATGTCATTGTGCACATGCATGCTATCTAACCCATTTGACACACTCACTGATGCTAAGATAACAAGCAATTCCAACTGGAGTTGTACATGTAGTTGAGAGTTGATGCACATGACCACGAGTAGACACTGGAAGATTAGCACACAGACTATTCTTCAGTGTGTTTCTGGTTCGTACACACCCAAGAAGACCATGCACATGCTAGCAGGTGAGTTAGATGGAGGAGCCATACCAATGCACCCAGATGCAACAGAGTCTCCTCAGCAAGATGTCACCATGGAGCGCATGCACACCATCACGAACGACCAAGCTTGGCATCATCTCACCACCTTTGACCATCCCAAGCATGTCAAAGAGTAGGTCTCACCACAATAGCCTAAGTGTCAGTGATGTCTTGCATGGATCTCTCAAGGCATTTTGTCTCACATGGGCACATGTTTATTGTAATGTAATTTCTTCTCAAGTGGAAGTTCAAGTGTTGATAGTTGAATGTAACAATCATAGAGTAGTTGAAGAGTCATGAGGATAGATGAATAGTATCAAAGGGGAATGTCAAGGGCCACCCCACCCTTTGTTATAAATAGTACCTCATAACTCATTGTATAGGATTTTGGTCAACCAAGCTTCCAATAGGACTATCTTAGCGAAAGCATGGACAGTATTGTAAGGAGCCTTGGCTTCTCCACTGTGCAGAGATAGTACATCTCTTTGGAGGAGCGGGCAGCTATGGATGTAACAGCCTGCTACCGGAACTAGTGGTTGGACATGGATGTATTGTATGATTGGAACTTACACTTCTTAATATAACAGAGCTAGCACATTTCATGCATATGTTGTATTGTATTCTATGCTATCTGGTTTACTCTAAATGATATGTGTATTTGTTTTCTTACGCATGCATGTATGGACTATTATGTATAACTTCGTATGAATCTTTCTGAAATGTGTTGTTGGTTTAACCATCACTTTGGATATCTCGCTAACTTGCTTTCTAGCTTGTGATGCATATTCACTCGTGTGTTCCCTTCCAATCCACGTACTATTACAGGTTTCCAAGGGGCGCACTCACTTCACCCTCATTATGCTAGAACCCCTCATGCACATTCCTTGACTTACTGTAGTTGTCACACCCTTGCTACCAACAGGGGCATCTTATTTGCCTATGTGCGAAATCGCAGTCAGTGCATTACCATGCGACCAACTACTGGGACTCCTACACCAAACGGTCTAGGGCCTAATTAAGGCTTGTTGCCAAGGAAATCCCCTTACATGTTGGTGGGCCCAGCACCATCAACAGTTACATAATCAATCTATTCCTATTTTGATTGATTCAAAACTAGTGATAGTTATATTAATTTGGAAATGGTAGAGAAATTTAATTTGGATAAGACAAAGCACTCAAAGGCATGGTTGGTTCAATTAGTTTCAATATTAAAGAGAACATTTGTAGAACTATTTAAATAATTTCCAATTGATTTTGATAGGATCAATATTAAAGTTGAGATTAATATAATTTCCTTAGGATCATATCGACATGGATTTGCCCGAGAAGCATCATATGATGTTTGATTAATATAATAAATACTTTAACTTCATTGATGATAGAGGTCAAGACAGCTAGGTCCACAGAGTTTCTTGATTGATATCAATTGTAAAGATATCAAGCCTGGATTTAGGAATGAATTTTAAAAAAGGATGTTAGATTCTGGATTTTAATATGGAGGAACCCAATAAGGATCAATAGGATACTTTGGAGGATTCTCTCATACTCAAAAAATATGCATATGTATTTTTTGAAATCTCAAGACATCCATGAAGAAGGGATATATATTTCTCAATTGAATTAGGGACCCAAGTTGCTCTAACATTTAAAGCACCTTAGCGGATAAGTACTCTAAAATCAGAGAAATGTAGATGTGGTTGGAAGATTTATTGTAGAAGGGGAATATATGATCCATTACATTTCCATGGGGTGGTCTAGTGTTGTTCATTATGAAAAAGGATGGAAAATTGTAGTTATGTGTGGATATTTGGCAGCTGAAGAAAATGACTATCAAGAATAAATATCCATAACCGGGAATAGGTGATTTGCTTGAACAAATTCAAGGAGCTAAGGTGTTTTCCAATATTCAAGTGAGGTAAAGCTATCGCCAATTATGAATCAAGGAGGAATATATCAGCAAGATAATGTTTTGAAATCATTATGGACATTATGAGTTTGTGGTGGTGCCTTTTGGATTAACAAATGCAGTAGGAGTGTTTACGTGCTTGGTGAATGATGTCTTAGAGAATATTTTCATAATATCACTATTGTATTTCCATATGATATACTAGTGTATTCTAAATCTAAGGGGGATCACAAGAAACATATGAGGTTAGTTCTAAATGTGGGTTGAGAACACGAGTTGCATGCTAAGATCAAAAAGTGCTCTTTTTATCTGAAACATATTCATTTTCTAGGCCATATTATTTTGGAGGATGGGATAGTTATAGATAATTAAAATATTCAGGCCATCAAGGAATTACCAACACCAAAGAATGATATGGAAGCAAGGTATTTGATGGGCATAGTGGTTATTAAAAAATATTCTTTAAAGGATTTTCTAGGATTTCTCATTCCATCACTTCGTTGTAGAGGAAAGATATTAAATTTTAATGGAATTTTGAGTTTGAGCAAGCCCTTTGGCATTTAAGGGCTATTTTAATAAGTGCTCTAGTTTTTAGGGTTGTATACCCAAATGAGGATTTCGTCATATGCACTCATGTGTGTAAAGAAGGTCTTGGGGAGTGCTTATTCGAAATGGTCACATGATGTATTATGAATCCAATATACTGAAGGACCATGAGAGAAATTATGTTGCACATAAATTGGAATTGATGGCTATCTCTCATTCTCTTAATATGTGGACACATTATCTTATGGGATATAGATTTGAATTGCATGTAGATTATTATGGTTTGTAAGACATTTTTGAGGATGTGAATATGAATTATTGGTAAATTAGGTCGCTAGAATTCTTAGCAAAATATTATTTCAGGATTAAGTACATTGGAGGAAAGGAGAACAAAGTCGTAGATGATCTTAGCTAAAGAGTGCATTTGATGCATTATTTAGTGGTAAGTATATGTAAGGTGGATATAATATCCAAAGCTAAAGAAGATGTAAATTTGGATTAACAGTACTTGGCCATCAAGAATAGCAGAAGCTACCAATATATTTATATTACAAACTTGAAGAAGATGGAGTTCTTCTTTATAAAGGTTGTATGTATGTTCCAAATGTGTAGGAGGTCAAAGAGTTGATTCTAAAGGAGATGCATAGGGTTCCCTATGCAATACAACTAGGATATCAAAAGACTATTGGGGGACTCAAGAAGTAGAATTGTTGTCATTGATTAAAGAAATACGTAGAAAGCTAAAAAGTCATATGTTTGGAATGACCGAAGGTTATCACGAAGAAAAAGAAACCAGCATGCTTGTTTCCACCCATTCCCATTCTTGAACAAAAGTAGGATGTGGTGTCAATGGATTTTATTACTAAATTTCCTAGAACACAAAAGGAAAGGATGTTATTATGGTGGTGGTTTATAATCTTACCAAAGTTGGTCATTTCGTACTAATGAAATAAACACATAAGGAAGGTAACGTAGCTAATATTTTTATGCAAGATATTGCTAGGCTACATGGTGTGCCTAGAGAATTTTTTTTGAACAAATATCCAAAGATCCGATTTGATTTTTGGATCAAATTGTTTAAAGAGTTAGGTGCTCATTTAAATTTATCACTTCATATCACCTAGAGTTTGATAGATATCTTGGGTTCGTTAGCAAGGTGATCGAGAATATGTTTCAAATGCACATAATGAATAAGCAACCCAAATGGAAAGAATAAATACATTTGGTTAATTTTACATATAATGATGGATATCCGACTTCATTAGAAATGATCCCATTTGAATAATTATATGAAAGGAGGTATCATACTCATATGCATTAGATCAATCACATAGACAGTTATTTTTGGTCTAGAATTGCTCAGAGAAATAGAGAATTATGTTGTGAAAATTAAGAAAAATATTAAGGATTCCCAAGAGAGGAGAAAATTTACATGTAGATAAGCATAGGATTCACAGAGAATTTAAATTTGGATATCATGTGTTCTTGAATGGTAGACTAGGAAAGAGATCAATAAAGATGGGTAATTGTTCCAAATTAGCAACACGATATTGTGGACCATTCGAGATCCTACAAATGATCGCTTCCATTGCATATAGAGTTTATTTTTCTTTATTAATGAATGTTCATGATTTATTTCGTATATCTTTATTAAAAAGCATATTTTTACTAATGATCATGTAATTGATTTGCATATGATCTTGGTGGAGCCAAAAGGAGATTTCTAGGTATAACCTATACAGATTTTGGATAGCATGGTCAAGGTGCCCTAGAATTGAGCCATGAACATGATAAAGGTATAATGGACCCGACTTAGACTTATGAGGCCACATGGGAGTAGGAAGACATAATGAGGGAAGAGTACCCTCATGTTTTTTACTGATGTGGAATATATAAATGTATATATGTTGCATTGAGGATAATGCATAAATTTAGGGAAGAAGGATTGTAATACATTTATGAGTTTATGATGAAAATATATGTACCTTGCTACATGTCTAGTGATCCGTATTCATTTTGTGGGAGGACAGGCCAGTGTATTTAAATTTTATATTTTGGGGGCCAACATGCATAGAAATATATACCAATTTTGGTTAAGTGGTTAGAGGATCAAGATTGTAAATATGATATAATTGATGTAAATATTTTAGGGTAATATAATATATAATATGTTGGATGTTGAGCCCACTCCACAGTAAATATTAACCAAGGATGTGCAACTCCACAGTGACACAAAATGCAATGTTGGTGATGAGGAGACCTAGGGCTAATATGGGTTTTGGTATGTGCGACATGGGAGAGAGAGGTTATGCAGTGATAAAGAGTGAATAGTTTTTTATGAAAGTGAATAATTTCTATAAAACATCATTACCATCATTCCAACTACTACTGAAGGAGGATGATGGAGCAATGTTGGTTTTGAGATATAAATTGTTAAGCATAGGCCAACTGGCAGTTGTTTCGTTTTATGGCCTGGAGTGTGCTTAAAAGACTTGGAGGAGCATGAGCTCCTGAAGCCCTATCCTAAGAATATCTTGGCTGACCATAAGGAACCCTAAAAGGTGGGCATTACAAAGGGATGAGTATGTCCTAGAGAAGTGTGTGTCACTTGGGTGTAGGTTTAGCGAAACATGAGCACCATGGTTTGAGTTATGGATATGGGCTTGGTTCCTTGGTTGTGGATATCATATTGTTTCTAGTTTACCATTTCCTATGGAGTTATAGCCCTAGATCAAGGTGGATCCTTTTTGAAGTTCATGAACCACATGGTATTATTCAAGATAAGTGTTCAATTTAATGTTGTATTTATTTATGGAATTATATTTGGAACCTTAGATTTATTGGTCTTGTTTAAATTCTTGTATTTATTCATATATTATGCTATGTATTGATGTGCCATACTTATTGTTATATATTTCTTATTGTTGATGTTAATTTTCTAGTAACCAAAGTTGGAGTTTTATGTTTTTCTTTTTTCAAGTTATATCTGATCCTCTAGGCTTGACCTATGGCTTGAGAAGTCATGACCTAGGGGCATCTCATCCGTCAAAGTCACCTGGGGATTGCACCAAGCCCGGGCCATACCAGCACTAAGTTGAATTTATTTTTTAGCATGTCTCTATAGAAATTAATTGTAGACTCATTATTACTCATGTAATGTTCTAAAACATAAGATTCAAATCAACTCTACTCATCTGTGAAAATCAATTCATGATTGGGAGGCAATATAAAAAAATAATTGACATGAATCAATTAAAATGCATAACACGAGCATATATCTAGGGGAAATCCACTGCTCAAAATCCCTTCCTATCTATATTACATTAATAAAAAAAGGGAGAAGAAATACAATCCGTGTTCAAGCCTGAACAATATTTTCACAAGAATAATTTATCTCCCTGCCTCACAAGCTGACTCTACCCACACTTAGGCAATTTGATTTCCTACAAATCTCCTATGTCCTTACGTTGTTTCTCAAGTAATTAGTCCTCTATTAATTAGGGAAATCCCCATACTCAACTGCACAATCACTATAGGTCCTTCTCTGACTGCATGTATGACCTATACAACTTGTATAATTATACAACTATCAGTACACTTCCCTTGAACTCCAATCCCAACTGGGTACCTTTTATTTCATGCATGAGTGAGTTTACTATGGTTGATTTATTAGTTATCCATTGAATGTTGAAGCTTCAACCCACTACGATACCTCCTACTAGTTCCTCCAACAGTTGGAAATAGTTTAACTGACTTTTACTCAGTTTAATTTAATTAAATATTACAACTCAAATTAAACTCAACCTAAGCTCTTTAAATTTAGGAATCACTATACAAAACTCAAGTTAGGCCCTCGAATCAAATCAACTAAGCCAACTAAGTGAAAATAACATAGTGAACTTATACAAAAAAATTTTGATGTGTAATTACAATTTTCTCCCAATTTAATTCAAAGGAAAACTAAATTAGTATTTTCTTGCTGCATTTTCAACACTCCCTCTCAAGAGGAAATGGATTATCAGATACCCCAATGTTGTCTATATGGAACTCAAATTTTCCCCTTCAAAGTGACTTTGTCAAAATATTTGCATGGTATTCCTCTATAGTAATGTATTCCAACAACATAATTCGCCTCTACACACAATCTTGTATATGGTGATACCAAATCTCGATATGATTGGATTTATCATGAAAAATGTATTTTCAGAGAGTTTGATACAACTCTGATTGTCACAATAAATAATAGTAGGATCCATCATCTGACCAGACAACCCAACAAGAATCTTACTCATTGATATAACTTCATAAATTGCTCGGCTACTAGCTATGTACTCTTGTTTTGCTGAACTGAGTGCAACTTAGCTTTTCTTCCCATTGTAACAAGAAATTGTTGTTGAACTAATACTGAAAACTCCTCGCGAAGTTCTCTTCCAATATGATGGACTACGTGCCCAATATTCATCTGTGAAGCCTTGAAGATTCACTCCCTCTACCTGTTTGTACCAAATAACATATTGAGTAGTGCCTCTGGGGTATCTCAACACATGTCTGGTTGCCTTCCAATACAATTTGGTTGGCTTAACCATTGCTTGACTATTCTGGTTAATTGCATAACACATGTTTTTTTGTTTGTTCACCAAATACATAAGTGAATCCACAAGTTGCCTATAAATAGTGGCCTCTACCTTGTCACCTAAAGTGGCATCCTCTTTCCTCTAACTACTTACTAGAGGGGCCACAAGGAGTGGAGTGACCCATTGTTGCATTATTGTTAGGCGAAAGGGGAGGTGCAAAGGGGGAAATTTAGGTAGAATTTGAAATGGGATCGGTATACTAACCCATGTAGTGTGTTGTTAAGTGCAAGGGGAAAAGTGAAATGGGGTTGGGTAATGTTACTAGGTAATACAAATTAAGGGATGGGGTTTGACTGGCATACTAGGGTATGCGAGAATGGTAATGATACCTAGGTAATGGGTAATGTGGACTGGGTAGTACAGATTGGGGAATGCATTGATACGGATTGGATGGCATATTGGGGAATGCATTAATACGGATTGGATGTCATATTGGGGATGCATTAATGTGAGTGGGAGATAATGGGAGAATAGAAGGGGGATGGTTTACTGTGGGCATGAATGGTATGCTGGTAGAATGGAAGAATGCTCGTAGAATGCAAGGGGGATTGTGGACTATGGGCATGAATGGTAAACTCGTAGACTGGTAGAATGCAAGAATTCTGGTAGAATGTAGATGGGTAATGGGGTTGGAAAATCTGGGGAATTCAAACTATTCCATCTTTGTTGACATGTACTAGGCATTCTATCCATAGGTTTACTGCTCTCCATGTGGAACATATTCATTATCTCGTTGGCATACTTTCCATGAGAGATAATCAGTTCCTCATCTCCTTGCCATACTTCTAAACTAAGGAAATAATGTATGATTCCCATGTCCTTTATTTCAAATTCTCTTACAAGATCCTACTTGCAAGATTTTATCAACTTCTCACCACTAGTTAAAATAAATTCATCAACACATAATACTATAATAAACAATTTACCTTCAACAAAAATATGGTAAATGTTTGAATTTGCTTCACTTTTAGTGAAGCCCAACCTGATGAAATAGTTGTCGATCGTAATGTACCAAGAACGAGGTGCATCTTTCAATCCATACAATGCTCTATTGAGTCTAAACACATGTGAATCTCTATCGAAGGTATCAAATCCTTCTGGTTGTTCAATATACACCTCCTCCTCAATCACTCCATTGAGCAATGTTGTCCTCACATCCATTTGATGGATCGTCCATCCCATCTGTGTTGAAAGTGCTAGAATTGATATGATATTAGAGTACCTTGCTACTAAAGGAAAGGTCTCCTTGTAATCAATTCCCAGCACTTGAGAGAACCCCATGGCCACAAATATGGCCTTGTGTTTCTCGATGCTTCCAACTGCTATTTTTTTCACCTTGTAGATTCAGCTCGACCATACCACTGACTTCTTCTATCGTCTTCTTAGGGAAACTTCCAAAACAGTGTTTCTAACTGTGGAATCATATTCTCTACTATGGCATCAACCCATACTGGCTTTTGCATTGCTTCCTTGAATAAGGATGGTTCCGTGTCAACTATCTTAGTCATCAAAGCCATGTACCTAGTGTACTAATTCAGTGACCTCCCATGTCTTTGTTGTGATTTTGGTGCTCATGCATTCTCTCTAGCATCATGCCATAATCTATCAGCTTCCCTAGTGCACTTCCTTCCATCTCTAGAAGTCTCTACATGATTGGGCACTTCCACTCTCTGCTCTTATGCTTATGGTTGCTCTATAACATCTTGAGGTTCTTCCTTTGGAACTAAAAGCTCCCCATCTACATGAAAATGAAGCTCCTTTTCAACGGAACATATCATGATCTTTTCTTCATCAAAAATCACATCTTTACGAATAATTGTCATCCTATGAGATGGCAGGTACACGGCATAGTAGTGAGGTCTATCAATGTACCGCAAAAATATGAGCAACTCAGTTGTCGGCTCTATATTTTTCCTTGCATCCTTGGAGACATGATAGTAAACCAACGAATCGAATATCCTAAAGTGAGACACATCTATTTTCTTCCCTGAAAAATATTCTTGTAGTGTACTCATCCCAAGAATGTGATGATGACTCCTGTTATGCACATACTTCATCTTGTTGCATGCTTCAACCCAGAAGTGGAAAGATGGGCCCTCATCATGCAACATATCCCATGAAGCTCCCACAGTAATTACATTCTTCCTTTCATCAATCCCATTTTGTTATGGGTTACCAGGTGCAATTAAATCCTATCGAATTCCTTCTTTTTCACATAAATTCTAGAACTCATTCAAAACATATTATCCACCATTTTCACTCCTTCGAGACTTCACTTTCTTGTAAGTGTCTTTCTCAACAAGTGCTTTAAAATCACAAAAATTGGAGAATGTTTGATGTTTCTTCTGCATGAAGAAAACTGAGCACTTACATGAGAAACCATCTAGAAATACAACACAATACATGGGATTGGCCATGAAGGCTATTGAGAAAGGTTCACACACATCTGATTGAACCATTTCAATGATCTCTTACGCTCAACTATCCTTATCATGAAAGGTGGATTTGGTGAGCTTTCCTAATGTACAACCTTTACATGTATCTCACTACTCTAGTGAACCCTAGGGAATTCTTGTAGAAGTCTATTGCATGATGTTCAAAGCTTCATGGTGCAAATGTGCAAGTAACCTATGCCATAATTCAATGATGTCTCGGCCCAACACCTTCTCTTATTTCATTCTCAAAGAAACACAGTCTTGTACATCCAAGTTGTAGAGTTTCTTCACTTGGACCTCGATCCACTTCACTTGTCCTATCGCAAAGTAAGGAAGGAAAGCCTTTCCTTTGCTAAATATTACATCATAGCCACAATATTCTAATATATAAATTGAAAATAAATTCTTCCTCAGACCCGGAACATACATGATATCTTTTAAGTGAGAGGAGAAACAAACTCCATTTGAAAGGTTAGTGTACCAATACCAGTCAATTTATACCTTCCTTCATCTCCTATATCAATGTGCATATGGAGGTTCTTCTCCTCCAAGTTGTTAAAAAAATATTTTTTTCCCACCATATGGAATAAGGTTCCACTATTTAGATACCCCAGACTACCCATCATCGATGTCACCATTCATAAAATCAACATGAAATCCCCCTCGAATTGTGAACCAATAACTTCACTTGTGATTCCTCCTAAGGGCGTCTTTGACGACATTCTTGTGTGGACACTTCGTGGCATAGTGTCCCAGCTCATGAGCATGAAAATATTTAATCTTCAATAAGTCCTTATTCTTACCCACTGACCAAAATCTCCTTTAGATTCGGATTTCTTCACTTTCACTTTCTTTTACTTTTCATCCAATGCACAATTCTACTCATCCTCAACCTTGGATGAGGTCCCATCTCTAGTGTTTCACCTGATCTCTTCCTGTACCAAATCTGTGCATAATATTTCCTATTTGATTAGCTTCTTCATCCCAATGTCTGAATCTTGGTAGTTGTGCGAGCTCTTGGGAATGCTTAGAAGTTCTAGGCTTACCACATAATCTTCTAAAACTGTAACACCAACACTCCCAAGTTCGTCATGACATTGTGTGAACATACCCAGGTACTGTGGTATTGCATTTCCATTTTGCGTTTTGATATTTTGAGTCTTATCTTTTAGTGCCAACTTCCTATGGTCACTACTATTCTCGAACAATTCTGTCAATGATTTTCACATTACATATGGAGTTTCCTTCCTGCGGAGGTTCGAGACAATGTGATATTGAACTCCCTCCAATATGATCCTCCTTTCCCTTGCTACATTCTTCTTCCAATCTTCTAAATCCTAGGCATCAACTAGTGCTAGTTTCAGGACATCATTATCAACAAATTCCTTCAGCCCATTTCCTTCTATGAGTACTTCTATATGGTCCTTCTAGGAGATATAATTCAAGCTACCATCAAGGGCATAGTCGATCCATAGACCATATAACGTCATCATGTTAGATCTAAAGAATAGATCTTCAACCTCATTCCTATTGCAAAGATAACTTTGAATTCGCTCCTCTACAATGAATATAGCTCTGATACCATGTAGAAATTAATTGTAGATTGAGTATTTCGCATGTAATTCTCTAAAACATAAGACTTAAATCTATTGTATGCATTTACAAAAATGAATTCATGATTGAGAGAAAATATAAAAACATGTGACATGAATCAATTAACACACGTAACATGAGGATATATCTTGGGGAAATCCACTGCTCAAAACCCCTTCTTATTTGTATTTCATTAATTAAAAATAGAGAATAAATTCAATGTTTGTTCAAGCTTGAACAATCTCTGCACAAGTATAATCTATCTTCCTTCCTCACAAGTTGACTCTATCCAACACTTAGCCAATTATATTTCCTTCCAAGATCATATTTTCTTGCACTATTTCTTAAGGAATTAGCTCCCTATTAATTAGGGAAATTGCCATCCTAAATAGCACAATCCTTATTGGTCCTTCTCTGACTACATGCACCACCTTTACAACTTGGATAATTGTACAACTGATAGTACACTACCCTTGAACTATAATCTCTAGTGGGTACCTCATATTTCATACATGCATGAGTTAAATATGGTTGATTTGTGTGTTAATTGTTTGAACACTGGAACTTCACCCCACTGATAGATCTCCTACTAGTTCCTCCAATAGTTGGAACTAGATTAACTGACCTTACCTCACTTCCACTGAGTTAAATTACTACAACTCAAATGAAACTCAACCTAGGTTCTTGAAATTTAGGAATCACACTGCACAACTCATCTTATGCCCTCAACTCAAATTAACTGAGTGAACTAAGTGCAACTAAGTAAACTCATACAAGTTTTCTTGTGATGTGGAATTACAAATTTATCCAAATTTAATTCAAGGAAAAATTAAATCATGATTTTCTTGTTGCATTTTCAACAGTCTCCTCCACCTAGCATAGGGCACAACCACCTCCTTTGAGGTTTTTTCCTAGGTTTCCTTGCCAATGAGGCCAACCCTCTATTGGTTATGCTAGTGGGACTTCAAAAGTTGGGGTTTTATGTTAACATATTCAAAGATTGTCAATTATTTGTCTTTACCACCATGCAATATGGCGATTATGGTTTATATGTATTGAATTCACATTATGTAATTCCATGGTAGTTTGATTTTATGACTTTCATGTTAATGTGTGCATGAAGGCTTAAATCGGAAAAGTGAATATGATGATATAAATATCCATTTAATTAAAAAAAAAAAGAAAAAAGAAATGTTGTTGTGCTTTATTATTCTAGAAAATGTGTTAAAGGCTAACATATGTGATTATATTTCTAACGACTACGGAAAATAGTTGGAATCAATTATTCCCAAGAAGGGTTAGGAACCAAAAGAAGAAAATCTTCCTATATTCCATTAAAGAGAACTATTAGTAGAAGATAGAGCACAAGAAAAACATGAGTTGTTAGGGTCCACCCCTAACCCCTTTATGTATGTAATAGGTTTGAGTCATAGTTATAGTTAGTTAAAGAGTCAATAAAGCCCGTATTAATAATTGTAAGTGATTGACCAACATTTAAAGAGAGGGAGCACGGTTAATTACAAATGGGCCATGGTATTAGATAGATGGTATTGAGAGAACCATGGTACTGACCCATGGTATTGCATGTATGAATCCTATATAAAGGATAGAGACTCCCCATTGAGGAATGTTGTGTCTTACTTTGTAATCGAGCTTTGCTCTATTAGAGGTAGCCCCCCTCGAAGATGCAAGTGAACATTGCTTTCATCTCTGAGTAATAAAATACTTCTTGTTTTTTTCTCATTTTGTTTTGTGTCTTCGGTTGTATTTCTTCATATATTTGGTATTCTAGCATCTTCTTGTAGATCAATAGCATAACAAGTGGTATCAGAGCGATTTCCAAAGCTAGTGGTATCTCCATTTTCAGAAGATTTCTTTTTTAGGCTAGAGAAGTGTTCCGGTGTCTTTAAACCATAGGACCTATCATTAAAAGCATAAACATATGGATTTGGGAAGGCATGCATGGAGGAAATACAAGAGGTGGTCATGCTGATTGGACTCCCTTGTAACCCCTGTGGCTACCCCTTCGAGTAGTAGCACATTGAAAAAAACCGCGCATGGATTGTCTTCCACATACCCTCTGGGTATATCAGAAGCCCCATAGGCTCCCCTCTAACCTCACCTTAGATAAACCGTCGGTCATCTTGTTGCTACAGTACGCCAAGAACAGGACTCAGGGAGATTAGTCTCGCGTACAATAGGGTAGTCGGGTTGTATGGCTTAGGGTAGGGTATATCCTCCTTAGTTGGTGCCCTGAAAGATTGGGTCAAGTACCACTGTTGGACCATTACGTATATTATGATTTGTAGCACCTGACACTTCTTGAGACCATAGTTCCCTCATCTCTCTAAAGATTTCCCACTATCTTCCTTGCCAGATTAGATATAGCAGTTGGGGTTCTATCACCGCTGAAAAAATTAGATCCACCAGTTTAGGGTCTACCATCACAGTACCATTCAGATCTAGCAGCCCGGGTTTTATCGCTACTTCAGCCCAACTAACATTCAGTAGTTGAGGGTTTCACAGGTAGATCTGACCATTTGTCCATGGAGGCTTGTGGGTCCTATACCCTGGGGGGATTGTCACAGGATATTGGGTAGGATTATGTTTTCTAGAAATTGGCCACTGTAGTATTGATAAGCGGGGAGTAAAAGAAACAAAATAGGATGTCTAACATATATATCTATATATATATATATATATATATATATATATATATATATATATATATATATATATATATATATATATATATATATATATATATATATATATATATATATATATATATATATATATATTAAAATAGGAATGTTTGTGAGTATGCATGAGTTAGCTATGTAGGCATGCTGATAATAATAACCTATTCGTAGGCCGAAGGGTAGATAGTCCTCGACGAAGGAGATATATGGTTCAGAAGACCAAGAATAATGCCCCATTACTGGGGTCCACTAGGTTTCTAACCTAGTTACATATTATCATTAAATTTAAATCTATAATAACTAAATACTAGAAAATTGATTTAGCATATCTAGAAATTGCCTAGAAAAGAAACAACATACACATGTTAAGAACAAGGAAAGCCTATAACCTAGTAAACATAGTCTGTTTCGTCGAAAATTTCAAAAGCCACAAGATAAATTGTAAAAGGAAAAAAATAAATGTATTGTTGTCTTAATATTTAGCACAAAAAATATATAAGAAAATTCAAAACTTATAAGCCTTAGCCATGTTTTTGTGCAATAGTATGCATGTTTCTTATAAAACAAACAAAGTTAACCATCACTCATGTATATATATAGATATATATATATATATATATATATATATGTATGTATGTATGTATGTATGTATGTATGTATGTATGTATATGTATATATATTTCTCAAAATATATAGATAAACCTAAAATCACGGCCATATGGGCCATGACCAAGAACAACAAAAATAAATAGAGGCATGGTAATAAACCCTGTGAGGGAGGAGAAACCCTGGCACAAAAATTATTACAAAACCCATATAATATTGAACAAATATTTTATAAAGAAATGCACGTTTCCCTTAACATTTTTAGTGATACTTTTAGAATAAAAGAAGTGTGTCTATGACAACAATCGATATTCAATTAAAAATAAAATAATAGACAAATCCATGTTAAATCATGCTGCACAACTCATGTTATGCCCTCAACTTAAATTAATTGAGCCAACTAAGTGAAACTAAGTAAACTTGTACAAGTTTTCTGGTGATGTGGAATTACAGTTTTATCCAAACTTAATTCAAGGAAAAATTAAATCATGATTTTCTTGTTGCATTTTCAACAGTCTCCTCCACCTGGCATAGGGCACAACCTCCCCCTGTGAGGTTTGTTCCTAGGTTTCCTTGCTAACGAGGCCAATTCTCAATTGGTTATGCTAGTGGGACTTGAAAAGTTGGGGTTTTATGTTAACATATTCGAACATTGTTAATTATTTGTCTTTACCACCATGCAATATTGTGATTATGGTTTATATGTATTGAATTCACGTTATGTAATACTATGGTAATTTCATTTTATGACTTTCATGTCAATGTGTGCTTAAAGGCTTAAATAAGAAAAGTGACATAATATGATGATATAAATATCCATTTAATTAAAAAAAAAATGTTGTTCTGCTTTATTATTCTAGAAATTATGTTAAAGGCTAATATATGTGATTAGATTTCTAACAACTAGGGAAAATAGTTGGAATCAATTATTCCCAAGAAGGGGTAGGAACCAAAAGAAGAAAATCATCCTCCATTCGATTAAAGAGTACTATTAGTAGAAGATAGAGCACAAGAAATATATGAGTTGTTAGGGTCCACCCCTAACCCCTTTATGTATGTAATAGGTTTGAGTCATAGTTATAGTTAGTTAAAGAGTCAATAAAGCCCGTATTAATAATTATAAGTGATTGACCTGCATTTAAAGAGAGGGACCACAGTTAGTTGCAAATGGGCCATGGTATTAGATTGATTGTATTGAGAGAACCGTGGTACTGACCAATGGTATTACATGTATGAATCATATATAAAGGATAGAGACTACCCATTGAGGAACGTCATGTCTTAGTTTGAAATCGAGCTCTGCTTTGTTCAAGGCAGCCCCCTCGAAGATGCAAGTGAACATTGCTTTCATCTCTGAATAATAAAATACTTGTTGTTTTTTCTCATTTTGTCCTGTGTTTTGGGTTGTATTTCTTCGTATATTTGGTATTCTGGCATCTTCTTGCAGGTCAAGAGCATAACAAGTGGTACCAGAGCACTTTCCATAACCAGTGGTATCTCCACTTTTTAGCATATTTTTTTTTAGGCTAGAGAAGTGTTCCGACATCTTTAAACCACAGGACCTATCATTCAGCGCATAAACCTATGTATTTTGGAAGACATCCACGCAGAAAATACAAGAGGTGGTCACGCTGGTTGGACTCCCTTGTAATCCCCGTGGGTAGCCCTTCGAGTAGTAGCGCATTATACAAAACCGCGCACGGACTATCTTCCACGTACCCTCTGGGTATATCAGAAGCCCCCTATGCTCACCTATAACCTCACCTTAGATAAACCATCAGTCGTCTTTCTGCCACAGTGCGCCAAGAACATTACTCTGGGGGATTAGTCGCATGTATGATAGGGTAGTCGGGTTGAAAGTTTAAGGGGAGGGTTGATCCTCCTTAGTTAGTGCCCTGAAAGATTGGGTTGAGTACTACTATTGGACCCTTATGTATATTGTGATCTGTAGCACGTGACACTCCTTGAAACCATAGTTCCCTTGTCTCTCTAAATATTGCCCATTATTTTCTTTGCCAGATCAGATCTAGTAGTTGGGATACTGTCGCTGTCGAAACAATGAGATCCACTAGTTGAGGGTCTACCATCACAGCATGAGTCAAATCTAGCAGCTAGGGTTCTGTTGTCGCTACAGTCCAAGTCACATTTAGTAGTTGAGGGTTTCACATGTAGATTTGACCGTTTGTGCAGGGAGGCTTGTGGCTCCTATACCCTGGGGCAATTCTCGCAGGACATTGGGTAGGATTAAGTTTTCTAGAAATTGGCCAGTGCAGTATAGATAAGCGGGGAGTAAAAGCAACAAAATAAGATATATATATATATATATATATATATATATATATATATATATATATATATATATATATATATATATATATATTAAAATAGGAATGTTTGTGAGTATGCACGAGTTAGCTATGTAGGCATGATGAGAATAATAACCTATTTGTAGGCCCAAGGGTAGATAGTCCTCGAAAAAGGAAATATATGGTACAAAAGACCAAGAATAGTGCCCCATTACTGGGGTCCACTAGGTTTCTAACCTAGTTACATTTTATCATTAAATTTAAATCTATAATAATTAAATACTAGAAAATTGATTTAGCATAACTAGAAATTGCCAAAATAAGAAACAACACACAAGAAACAATACACACATGTTAAGAACAAGGAAACACTATAACCGCGTAAACATATAATTTTTTGTCGAAATTTTCAAAAGCCACAAGATAAATTGTAAAAGGAAAAAAGAAATGTATTGTTGTTTTAATATTTAGCGCAAAAAGATATATAAGAAAATTCAAAACTTATAAGCCTTGGCTATGTTTGGTGTACAATGGTATGCATGTTTCTTATAGAAAAAAAAATGTTATCCTATCACTCAAATGAATATATATATATATATATAGATATAGATATATATATATATATATATTTCTCAAAATATATAGATAAACATAAAATCACGGCCATATGGGCCACGACCAAGAATAAAACAAATAAATAAAGGCATGGTAATAAACCTTGTGAGGGAGGAGAAACCCTCGCACAAAAATTATTACAGAACCCATATAATATTGAACAAATAGTTTGTAAAGAAATGAACATTTCCTTTAACATTTTTATTGATACTTTTAGACAAAAAGAAATGTGTCTATGGCAATGATCGATATTCAATTAAAAATAAAATAATATACAAATCCAATCTAGCCATGAATAAGCTAGAAGGTTGTAATAGTGCGAAAGTCCTAACCAGAGTTAAAAGTTTAATGAGCACCTGTAGTTTTCGAAGTGGAGAGAAATAGGGAAAAACCATAGACACCGTTCCAGAAAATGTTCAGTCAAAAATATTAATGTCACTCCTATATTCGTGTAAGTAAACTAGTGCAGTCATTAAATGTTCCAAATCTCTTAAAATTTCACCATAAGCGGAAGGAATTAATACCAATGGGTCTGAGTAGTTTACATGTGGATAAAAGAGCAGATTCATCATATTTCCTTCGAGGAAAAGGAGTATTTGGTCTCAAAAATGATAAGTCCTGTGAAGAAAACTAAAACCCTTAGAAAAAGAATGTTATTGTTAGGGTTTTTGGTAATTTCACAATGAGGAAGCTTTCCTGGATAAATCCTCCTAGGTTTGCTGGAACTAAACGGAACTCCTTATATAATCATTGATGATGTGCCTAGAAAATCCTCAAAGAGGAGCTAGAGTACCTGTGAAGCAACCGAACATAGTTAGAGTGTAGATCATGAATACGACATCAAAAGAAAAATCCAATGCATTATAATAATTAAAAGGGAACAACTTCCAAGAAAATTACCAATAATTCGAACCAGGGGCATGCCATAATAATGTTTGCAATTGTAATAAGTTCTTGATTGTGTATACAAGAAAAAACCATCAAAAAATTGACTATATCCCCCTCAACAACAAATTAAAACCCCCTCAGTTATTGTTGGATTCAATATGAGGTTGTAGAGATCAGTTCAAACCCAGAGCAACATCACAATGAGACAATGACAATGATGATTGGCCATCATAGGGTAGCTACTCTAATGTCAACCTAATCAACCATTAATCAACCAATACTTGATCCTCAACGTCGAACCCACCAGCTGCTTAGGGTTCCATCTAAGCAATGTTGAACCCGACGCACAAACGATCACTATGTCACACCTACGTATGTGGGAGCCATGGTGGAAAGCAAAGCAATAGAGTTATAAATATAACATACAAGTTGTTAGTTTAAATCGATTTAATGAAGGAATGAAAATCTCCAAGGTGAACTTTGTAACAATATACGCATATAGATTACAATACACCATTTAAAATCTGAAGAGAAAAGGCCAATTTTCCAATGTAAGTGTTATGGACATTAGGGATTAAGAAGTAAGTCCTGTAACTAATACAGACATATCTAGAATTCTCTATGGAATTGAATGTTCTTAGAGCATGAGACAACATAATTTTATAGTGCACTCAAATTTTTTAATAAAGATGGTTACGAGAAATAGATAAGCATGGAGTATCATTTTATGATGAGTTCCATGGGTGCAAAATAGAGACGTCGGATTTTTATAAAGCCGTAAGGAAATTTGTTCTTGGGTAGCCTAATTAGTAATCTTAAGTTAGTATGTGTTATGTTAGTAATGGCATATAAGGCTGAAAATAATATGAATTATCTACCTACAAAGAAAGTCACTCACGACAATAATATACTTTATTATGTATAAAATACGAGAAATGTTATAGATGCTATCCTAGAAAATTAGGTTGTAATGTTATTTTTTCAGCTTAACATGATATTCATTAATTAAATAATTTTTTTTGTTTAGAGATAATAAGAAGAAGAACCAAACAAGAAGAATAAAATGATAGAACTACCGGGAGGTTGCAAAAGAAAGAATTTATGTCCATTTGGGAGAATAATGGCAAGTACCCACAAGGGAGATATTAAATATGATGAAGTATTTGAAGATAGAGTTGGTGAATATGCATGCATGATATGAATACCTGCTAGTAGATACTATTGAACAAGAGAGGTTTATTAAGAATATGAATGATAAATCTAATCCCAAAATTGCAGAGACAATGAGGGATGAGGACAATAGAAGGGAGACACCTAAGAAAAAAACTATTGAGGAGATGGTTGAAAGAGAGGAGGAAAAATATGAGGAAGGGTAAGAGAATAGATAATAAAAAATTCACACAAAACCAAGGAAGAAGACCAAAATGGAGGTCCATGGAGAGTTCAAAAAAATCAGACCACCACCCTATGATGGGGAGATAGAAGAAGTAGTAGAAGCATGGTTTCTCAATATTAATATGTACTTTCTATTGCATGAATACACCTAGTTAAAAGCTATTATGGAAACCTATTAGTTGCAGGTAAAAGTTTCCTTGTGATAGGAAGTAGTTGGAACAATTCATAAATTATATGGAAGAAACATAAATTGGGAACAATTCCAACAACTATTTAAAGGAAAACATTTTACTACATGTTATTTTGATGACAAGGATAAGGAATTTCATGATTAAAGCTTAGCTAAATTTCAATGGATGGGTTAGCCACAAAATACACTCAACTTTTAGGTTATGTGCCATACATAAGAGAATTAAAAGTGAAAGTACAATGTTTTATAAGCTACCTTCCACCCTCTTTTAAGGAGAAAATCGACTATGATAAACCAAAAAACACAAATGAAGCCATTACCAAGGACAATATTTGATATCAATGGGTCAAAGAAAGAAATGAACATTTAAACTCTTGGCTAAGTAGTTATAAGGACAAAGTTGTTCAAGGTTGAAAAGGTGGAAAATCTAGAACATTTAAGCAACTTGATAAGGGTGGTGAAAACTAGAATTTCACCAACAACATTAATCCTACCTAAAGAACATAGAATTAGACTTAATCTAGGTCTAAGTAGGAAGAAATTAATTCTATGGGAGCTAATGGAAGGGATAGAGAACACATAAAATTTTGGGGTTGCACCGAACCCCATATTTTGGGAAATTTCCCTTATAATACCATATCTATATAGAACCTTCAAAATAGTCAAGAGGCCTCCATCATTAATAATGTTGTTAGAAATATATTGTTTATCAATGCAACCCTTTAAGGGAACCATGCAAAGCATCAATCCACCATGGTGGAGATAAAAGGTACTAACCTTTAACCAATTTGTTTATGTATTAATAAACCCTGGTGCGAGCCTGAGTTATGTTAGCCATTAGGTTGTAGGAAATTGTACGTTAAAGACTGAAAAATGCAACAGAGTGTGCCTGGTATAGTTTGTGGCTTGAACAAAAAGGATAGTTACCAATTGGGTAAAGGAATGCCCATTTATATTTAATAGAAATCAAATTATCATGAATTTCAATATTTTACAATTAGGCTCCTGTGTTGTTCTCCTGTGGATGAATTTGATAGAGGAGCACTGGGAAATTGTTAATTTCCTTAACAATGTTGTTACTTGTACATCAGAAATGGAGAAAACCAAGCTATAAAGGGCACACCTAGGCCCATTTTTGTGCAGTGGATATTTGTACTTTATTTAAAGAATGTTGCAAGGAAACGATGCTAACTTTTTTATATTTAGGTGGAGTATCATCCATCAGATAAATCAACTAATTTACTAAATTAAATAGATCTCAGACTTGGTTATCACCAACTACGAATCAAAGAAGAATTCATACTGAAGGTAACATTTTGAACCCAGAATGGACATTATAAATTCATTGTATTACCTTTGGGAATTATGCATGTAGCTAGTACCTTCACTTGCTTAATGAACAATTTATTTGGCGAATTATTTTACAAGTTTGCTTTGTATAATAGTATAAATACCCTAGAAAGGAATAAGAAACATTTAGATATAATACCACAAACCTTATGTGAACATCAATTATATGCTAAATTCAACAAATCTAAATATTGTCAAGAGAAGATACAATATCTTGAGCATGTAATATCAAAATATTATAGAGTAGTGGATCTAATAAAGGCAAATTTCATTATTTATTTACTAGTTCCAAAATATGTGGATGATGTGAGATCATTCATAGTAATCAATAGTTATTATTGAATATTTATAGAATGATTTTTTAAGTTAGTGTACCCTATAACCTCCCTGTAGAAGGAATGGGTAAAACTTGAGTGGACACAAAATGTCAATAATTTTTTGAGAATTTGAAACATTAACTTATGATTGTCCCTATTTTGAAATAGAAAATCATCATAAGGATTTTGTAGTATATACCGACACTTGGTTGGAGGGCCTTGGTGGTGTACTAATGCAAGAATGACGAATGGTGACCTATGGATCTCATAAATTTAAAGATAATGAAAGAAATTATGCTATTTTCGATCTTGAATTATCATCAATCATCCACACAACTAAAATGTGGGGAACTGCTTGATCAATAAGAGGTTTTCCTTAGTTATATATCATATAAACTTAAAATATTTTTCAGCCAACTTGACATGAATGCAATGTAGACTAAATGGATGACCTTCCTCAATGAATAAAATTTCAACATTGAACATGGAAAAGTGAAAGAAAAAAAGTTGGCAGATGTATTGAGTCAAATATTGAAACAAATATGTGAGGTGAGAATGAGTAAAACATAAACAAATTTTATTGAACATATTGAAAATGGAATAATATAAGACCAAAATTATAATTAGATTCATGAAAATATGGGGAAGGAAGCTTGTAAAAGAGAGCATTCCAATTAAATAATTAATGAAAAGAGAGTACAAAAGGAAATACTTTATGTTGTAAATGTGCATAAAATTAAAACATCAATATTATGTGAATACCAAAAGAGACTTTATGCAACTCATCGAGGTTATCGGAAAATAATCACCGCTCTTCAAAATAATATTTTTTGGCCTAGAATGATGAAAGAAGTTGATGAATACTTGGCAATATGCTAGGCATATCAACTGGTGAATCTAGAAGAAAAATACCAAGCCAGATTATTGAACCCCCTACCAATACATGAGTAGAAATGGGAGGTGATATCCTTAAATTTCATTATTGCATTCCCCTAGATAAGGAGGCAACATGATCATATTATGGTGGTTGTAGATAAATTGTCTAAAGTTACCAATTTTTTACATGTTGTTTGTACCTATAGATCTGTATAAGTTGTAAAATCCTTCATTAGAGAAAATTTCAAGCTTCATCGTGTGCCAAAGGAAATCATATGTTGGCATTATGGTTTCGTTTTTGGTGGGACTTGATGTCAACGAAGAAGCCTTAGTATTGTTGGGAGATTTTTGGCATATGTTCATGATGACAATCAGCTCATGTTGGAATTTATTTAAATCTTATGATTTTAGTCATATGTTGTCTAGATGATGTGTTCATGCCTTTAGATGTATAGTAGTTAGTTGCGTTAGCATTGAGATGAATGTATTGATGAGTAGGGCTTCATACTAGGTCTTCATGGTTATGTCATGTAGATGACTTGTTGAGTGATTGTCAGGCCTTATGATTATGTGAGGATGTTCTAGTGTTTCTCAGGTGTTGCAGGTCAAACCTAATGTGTTGCAACTTGGCGAGATGTTGTTGGAGAGTAGATAACTTGTTGGAATTCTTGTGAACTTTGTTTATTGGCCCTTTAGGTCAACATGGAATTAACACTTGGGAGACATGTTTGATCTACTTGTAGAGGTATTATTGATTTTTTCATAGGTTCATAGGATTGTAAAGGAGTTGGAGAAGATGATCCAACAGTTAGTAGAGGTCCTGAGGAGAAGTATTGATGGCTTCCATCATTTTTAGCCATAGTCGAATGCACATATGCCTGTGGGAGTCGATGGAATCCTATAACATGTATATAGTGTTAAGGGAGTCCTTATAGCTCTAGTGTCATAAAGTTGCATGTAGACATTGTCAAGGTAGTGAGTATGGGATTCCATGAGATTTCCTCTCCATTGCTCATGATGTTCGAAAGTAAATTAGCTTGGAAATTCCTAGAGGTTGTTAGGTTCTTATAATAATAGGGATCATAATTCTAAATTGATATGTTAAGTTTTGTAATATTGTACATACCTTTGCTTTGTGTGAAAATGTTTTCCATATTAAAAAATGGAAAGAGGTTATGTCGTAAAAGAATAATCAAAGGACCAAAAGAAAGAAAGATAAAAAAAGATATAAAATGTGAACCCCACAAAAAGAGACAAAGATAAATTTTGGAAGTGTTGCACATTCAAATTCCACTAATCTTTGTTTACTTTTCTCGGCAAATAAAATTATGTGCAGCTTGTCCAAAATTCCACAATTAATGATGATCATACAATTTAATCTTGATTATTCATGCTTTTAAATTTCATGTCATGATAGTGTTGGAAATAATATTGAGAGGGGGGGGGGGGGGGGGGGGGGGGGGGGGGGGGGTGAATCAGTATTATCAAATCAATATAACTTTTTCATTTCCATATTAAGATTCATATACGCTACTTCAGTTAAGGCAAACCGCGTGTATACGCAATTGTGTGTAATGCAACAAGCGTATATCCAGTAAACTTATGATTCAGTTAGTTGATCCTTAATGAGTGCATCAGAACATTATTAACCATATGAACAGTAAACAAGAGCAATAAAATAGAATAGATCATCACACATAAGCAACACACATGAACACCATGATATAAGGTGGAAACCCAATGTGGGTGAAAACCACCTGCTACAATTCGTCTCTATCTTCTTTAATAAGAAACTTCTTTTTACAATGGTTTTGTACAGGTGTAGTCTTATACTAGTACGCAGGCTTCTACTTGCAGAAGGCTACAACCTTCTCTCGTTCTCCAGACTCTCCTGGAAGGGAGCTACAACCCCCTTAGCTCTTGTACTAGCAGAGGTACTAGTACATAGGTGCTGACCTACAGAAGGCTACAACCTTCTCTTTTCTTCCAGGGACCACATTTCATAAATTTTCAGAATGGATCCATAAATACAAAAGAATCACCACTGCAATACACTCATCAACTTATACCTGCATCATCAATCCTTGAATCACCAAATACTAAATCACTGAAACCCTGTCATCAAAATACAGTTACCTAAACACAGACCAGAGCCCAAATCTTTGTAACAACCACTAGAACCAACAGCAACCTAAAACATCAAATCTCATAATGTATACGCTACTTGACTGTGTCAAAACTGCGTGTACACATGCTTTCACCAGACAAAACCCATGTACAGAACTAAAGGTAATTACTTATACCTTTTCTGCCATTTCCAACTTGATTCAGATCGAGCCAAGCATCACAAACCCATAACCAGCATACTAGATCTTCACACTTCATCAGACATTCATTATTTGCACTTCCACACCTTGGCCTAATGATCTTCTCCTTATATAGGTTTAGGCATCTTTCAATACCATAGTCCAAAACCACTTAGAACCAATACCTTGGACCCAATACATGGGGTCAACACTTCGGACCAAATACCATGGACCAATACCAAAATACCATGGACCAAATACCATGGACTAAAACTTAGTTTTTTTACATGTACGCACCTTTCCTTCTGTGAGCCTGTGTGTGTACGTATACGCACCTTTTGTTCTTCTCACACGCATGTATACGCACTTTCATCAAGGTTAACCTACATATATCTCTCTCTTGACCTGTTGTACTAAGATCTATCCTCTGATTGAGTTGCCACCAAGGAAAACACCTGTATCATACCTCTGAGCGAGTTGCCATCAAGGACAACACCTGTATCATAATTCCAACAATCTCCCCCTTTCGACTTCATGGCAACCACCACACAAAGTCACTCTCCCCCTTTGACATCAAGGGAAAAGAGCTAACCAAGAAGTTCTCTCCCTCTGCTGTCCATACTCCCCCTGAGTACCTGCTGAAATCTCTGATTGAGCTCCCCATTTGTATATGCCAAGATGTACCAATCTATTCATGCTCCCCCTGAGCACATGCATGGTCTGCAAAAGCATAACATGACTCTATAAGTCAATATCCCAACCAAGTGGGAATACGCCATTTTTAGACTCATCCACCCAACCAAGTGGGGATATAGCAAATGTTTATACATGACTCAACAACAAGAACCATTACATCATCCATCCCATGCATAGAGGGGTAACAAAATATAGCATATGAACTCACAAGGACCAAGGACCTAAACATGACCATGATAGTTATCAGCAACTATCATACACCATATGATCTACACCATAAGCATCATAACCTGCAATCCATTCTCTTGGTCAATCAATAATCAATAGCAAGATGTGTCAATAAGCATCATCACTAAGGACTTCTAACCATAATGCCAACAATGCATTATTCAAAGCATATGCTCCCCTTGAGCCTGTGCCAACCATCATATACTACGACTGAACCATTTCCTGAGTTCGTTCTACTTCTTTTCTTTAGAGCTCCATATACGTGACTATGTAGCCTATGATTAGCATATATACACGACTTACATTTGTTATATCAGTGTATGGAAGATGGAACATTGAAGGTCTACACTTTCAGTTTCCCTTGTGTCTGTTATGTCAGTTAACTGAGTTATGTCACACCTTTCTGTCTCTAATTTTGTCTTCTTCAATACCTGGAATTGTGATGATGTATAATCCTCTTGCTTTGGAGTTTGAATTTTGCTCCTGCATTCCCTTGCTTTATGTCCAAACTTGTTACATGCATAACATCTTACATGTTTCATGTTCCTTCTATTGCAATCAATTGCTTTGTGGCCAAACATATTGCAAGCAAAACAATATCCTTTGAAGTACCTAGAATGTGATGATCTTGTGTGACGGTCTTGAACCATTCTACTTCTGCATCTGGTTGCAACATGTCCAATATTATGACATTCATAACATTCAACATTATTCAGTGGAGGAAATAATCGTCTATCACTTCCATAGTTAGGAGTAAAGGATTTTCTTTGAGGAATTTATTTCCTTGGCTATTGATGAGGTTGTCCTCTCATCTCCTTGTTGATCATTTTAGAATTCTCATTAGAGTTCCTTGCCTCACCTTGTGAGCTAGATTCACCTTCAATAGATTCATAAAAGCCAAGACTAGTTTTGATACTAGTGGATCTTTGACTTCCAAGAATGTCATCAAAAACCTTAGTACTATCTTGAAATCATAATAGTTTATCCTTTTCTTCTAATTTTCTTTTTAAGATATTTACCTCAACGTGATGTTGTTCTTCCTTTTCCAGATACTGCTTCCTTATGTTTTCTTCAACTTAAATTTCTTCCTTCTTCCACTTTTTTCCTTAATACGATTACTTCATGTTCTTGTTATTCAAGAGCTTCTTCATTCTACTTCTTTGATTCTTTAAGATCTTCTTTTAGAGAGAGGATCTTCGATTCAAGTCTCTGAATTATTATTCTTTGATCTTTTACTATATCCTACAATTGCTCCCTTACTCTGGTTACTGACTCCAATTGTTCTTTTAATCTGATAACTTCTTCTGGTTCTACATCCTTATTTTCATATGCCATGAGAAGTATAATGTCTTCATCACTATTGGATGAGTCATTACTTTTATCATGGGTATAATAACTTCTATTACCTTCTTCAGACATCTTTCCTTTGTTATGAGGGCATCTAGTAGCGTAGTGACCAACTCTACCACATGAAAAGCATTTGAAAGGTAGCTTACCTTCGAACCTTCCAAATCCCCGTTCAAGATTCTTGACAAAATTTAGCTCATCTTCTCCTTCTGAAATGTATCCTGATTCATTTGCTGACACTTCGAATGCAGCTTCTCTCATATCTAATGGTCCTCCTTTTCTCATCTCAAAATCAGTTAAGATTCCATGAAGCTGCGTCATAGTGATTTTCCCAAGATCCTCCTTTTCTTCTATGGCAGAAAATTTGGAATCAAATTTAGCAGACATGGATCTTAAAACCTTTTCAACTAAGAAAACTTCCTTAAATTCTTCACCCAGGTTCCTCATACAAATGAAAATCTCATCTACACGTAGGAAGTAATTAGCTATGCTTTCATTACTATGCATCTTAAGATTTTCATACCATATTCTGAGAGTTTGAAGCTTTGCTTGTTTTACCTGTTCATCTCCTTCGTAGATTAGAATGATTTTGTCCCATATTTCTTTGGCTGATTTGAACTGCATGACCTTGACAAATTCTGATTGTGACAAACTTCCCAATAAGACAGTAACCGCTTTGGCATTGAGTTCATATTACTTTCTTTTTGTTGTATCTGTAGGAATTGTTGATGGATATGTGTATCCTCCTTCCACGATTCCCCAAACATCCATTCCAAGTGACTGTAGATATGTTCTGGTTCTTATCTTCTAGTAGACAAAGTTTCTCCGATCAAAGATTGGTGGCCTGATGGATGCTTCTCTTTCTTGATTACCAATTCTGATGGATCTTTCCTTCAAGCGATCAAGCCTCTTCCGAAGGACCTGCTCTGATTCCAATTGTTGGAAATAATACTGAGAGGGGGGGGGGGGCATGAATCAATATTATCAAATCAATATAAATTTTTCATTTCCATATTAAGATTTATATACGCTACTTCAGTTAAGGCAAACCACGTGTATACGTAACTGTGTGTAATGCAACAAGCGTATATCCAGTAAACTTATTATTTAGTTAGTTGATCCTTAATGAGTGCATCAGAACATTATTAACCATATGAACAGTAAATAGGAGCAGTAAAATCGAACAGATCATCACACATAAGCAACACACATGAACACCACGATATAAGGTGGAAACCCAAAGTGGGCGAAAACCACCTGCTGCAATTCGCCTATATCTTCTTTAATAAGAAACTTCTTTTTACAATGGTTCTATACTGGTGCAGTCTTATACCAGTACGCAGGCTTCTACCTGCAGAAGGCTACAACCTTCTCTTGTTCTACAGACTCTCCTGGAAGGGAGCTACAACCCCCTTAGCTCTTGTACTAGCTGAGGTACTAGTATGTAGGTGCTGACTTATAGAAGGCTACAACCTTCTCTTTTCTTCCAGGGACCACGTTTCATAAATTTTTAGGCTGGATCCATAAATACAAAACAATCACCACTTCAATACACTCATCACTTATACCTGCATCATCAATCTTTGAATCACCCAATACTGAATCACTGAAACCCTGTCATCAAAATACAGTTACTTGAACATAGACTAGAGCCAAAAACTCTCCAACAACCACTAGAACCAACAAGAACCTGAATCATCAAATCTCATAATATATACGCTAGTTGACTGTGTCAAAACCGCGTGTACACGCGCTCTCACCAGAGAGAACTGCGCACATATCTAAAGATATTTACTTATACCTTCAATGCCATTTCTAACTTCATTCAGATTGAGCCAAGCATCACAAAGCCATAACCAGCATACTATATCTTCACACTTCATTAGACATTCATTACTTGCGCTTCCACACGTTGGCCTAAAGATCTTCTCCTTATATAGGTTTAGGCCTCTTTGAATACCATGGCCCAAAACCACTTAGAACCAATACCTTGGACCCAATACCGGGGGTCAACATTTCAGACCAAATACCATGGACCAATACCAAAATACCATGGACCAAATACCACAGACCAAAACTTAGTTTCCTGACATGTACGTCCCTTCCCTTCTATGAACATATGTGTGTACATATATGCGCCTTTTGTTCTTCTCACCCACGTGTATACACACCTTCATCAAAGTTAACCTGCGTATATCTCTCTCTTGACCTACTGTACTAAGATCTGTCCTCTGATTGAGTTGCCACCAAGGACAACACATGTATCATACCTTTGAGCGAGTTGCCATGAAGGACAACACCTGTATCATAATGCCAACAGATAGTTAGTGAATAAAGATCTGGCCAAACCATTTAATGTTGGCAGATCATTAGTTAGTTAGAGAATGAAAATGAGCTCATAAGTTTAATGTGAGCAATTGGAAGGCATAAGGTTACAAATAAGTTAGTTTGCTTATTAAAAGAAAATAAAAGGGCTAGCAAGCTCAAACACAACAAATAAAGGAAAGAAAAAATGTTAGTATAAATTGGAGGGCAAGTAGAAATACTTTTCAAAAATAATAAGCATCATTATTCTTATAAAAAAATATCATTTTTTAACACTTCCCATGTGAAAATCGCATTCCCTTGTTTAAAATCCCTTTCCCCTTACCGTAGCCCATTTTTCCCTTAAAAAAAACCCATGTCCATCATGTAAATCCCCTTCCCTTGTTTAAATCCATTTCCCCTTACCCTAACCCATTTTCCACTTAAGAAAAACCCATGTCCATCATGTAAATCCATTTCCCTTTACTAACTTTGCATAATTCAACTGAAACATGCAAAACCAAATTTTGCATTGTTATATACCATAAAATAAAAAATGCGATCAGACTCCACTTTCCTTTTCCCCCCCGCTTAATACCTTTCCCCTGAATTATATGGTTAACTCCCCATGATATTGATATCCATCCCCACTTCATACTCTTCCACATACATAAAAACCTACATCTACCACCCGATCATTGATCACATCCAACAGTCCTCATGCATTATCATATCCCCCCTATGTCAAATGTTTAAAACTAATGAGGGTTGTAAAATGGGTGGTTTCATCCACCCTGTCCCCTACCACGCGACACCAATAGATCATATCACATCCCCCAGTCCCGAACCACCATACTGCCCTTCGCCACGCGATAAACCATCATGCCATACGATAAATTGCCCAGTCTCGAAGATATAAAACCCTCTCCTTTCTAATATTTTCCTATTCTATGTTGATTTGTGAAACATACGAAAAGTAATCTCTAACCAGAAATAAAGGCCCTGCTACTGCTTGAACCCTTTCGCAATAAAAATTCATGATTTCGAGGTACTTATAATACCAACCTCCATCAATTAAACATGAAATTGATAAAGCAATTAAAATTAATGGCTTCCTAGCATGTTCTAAATATAAACCCTCTTCAACCTCCAATAACAGATGTCGAATACCTAACCTTGGAAGATAAGGACTTCAAAATCATTGAAACTGTGACAAAATCCAACCTTTTGGACGTCCACTGCTGGAGCCATGACAAATTCATTGACCAGGTAGATGATATCCATCTATAGGATTCTAACCTGCCCAAGTATGCCTTTCCACAGACCTACCAATTTTGTGAACTCATCAGACTGTGCCAAATCAACTATTTGCAAAATGAAAGAGCCACAATCACCCCTGCCCAAGAAATACTATTTACTATCACTGGTCAATCGATTAGTCAAATGCTGCAGATTCAACCAAAACCAGAGGGAATACCCCTTTCCATTGAAACCCTTACTAAGCTTTATCTAAAGCTAGAATTTCCCAAAAGGTCTCAAATATTTCAGATCTTCCTCCCTAAATCAGCTCAAATTCCTAATAAAAACCCACCATACTCTACTGCCATGTTCCCAGAAAATACCAGGCAAATTATAACCATGTTATCTTGTATCCTAGGATATTTTAATGATGAACATGTATATGAATCCATCCTAAGTTTCCTCTCTATTTTTTTCCCAGGCGAGCCCTTAGGTTTAACTTTCAACTTTACCCAATTCCTAGCAGACGCAATCCATGATCAGCTAGTCAAGCTGCCAGAAGAAGGAGTGTTCAAATACTCCTCAGTTTTCTTCCATATGCTTTTGTGTTTCCAGCCATAAAGGTTTACAGTCAGCTTAAAAAAACATGACACGGAGGGTAATTCCCAGTCTGTTGTCTTTTGGACATCCTTGATCAGAAAGGGTTCCACAGAATCCAACTATAAAGACTTCATTGATTCATTTGTTTATCTAGTTCTCAATATGCTAAGTAGTAGCATTCAACCTAGAATCAGTGAAGAGATAAAGAAGGTTTTACAGTTATCAAATCAAAGTAAAACAAGAGACTGGTATCTATACCAAAATCATGCAGATAGTAGAGTGTATAAAAGCCAGCTAATTCAATACAAGCTTCACAAATACCTCCCAATGAAGATATTTTCTTTGGAATACATCAGAGGAATCTTGAATTCTGATGAAATCCATTTCCTTTTAGCCAAAAAGAAGACCTGGTTCAAGATTAAAAACCAAATAGGGCCTTTTATATGCAACAATAGAAATGTTGGAAAGGAAGTAGATAAATGTTTACAAGAGTTCATGTTCTGCAATAGTTTCAAATGGCATTATGACCCTTTGGGTGTCATGTGTAAATTAAGAGTCAAATTCAAATTGACCCCCTTCATTCATGAGTCAGAGTGCTTGGAAAACACTTTACAGGAGGTGGAAAAGCAGGTTAATACTAGTTCCATCCTGCATACTCCATACCCATAGGACAAAAATTCAAAAATGGCTAGAGAAGAAGGACCCTAATCAAAAGAAATTACTTCTGACACTAAATTTAAGCTTGTCAGTATAAAGAAAACCAAGCTAAATCGAGTAATAGAGCATGAAAAGACAATTGAAATAGAAACAAAGATTATCATCAGGGGCGCTGCACCCTCAACACATGTAGAAGAAACAACTCTACCCTCATCTTCCAGTGCATGGATCATTCAAAATTAGAATAATGTAGAAGTTTCATCATATAGAAAAATAGTTGAAAAAGAGAAATATATCATGGATAAGTATAAAGTGATCAAAATCAGGAATGAAACATTAAAGCGTGCTATATGTACCTAATTTCGGAAGAAAATTCCTAGTGATTAGAGTAGGTTGCTTTCAGCTTTTGACCTCTAAACAAGGAAAATGCAGATGACCTTCCTACAACCAGAGGTAAAGGCCCCAATAAATTCAGAAGACTATAAGAAAACAACCTTTGAAATTTATGCCAAGGATGTGCATCCAATCAGCCAAATTGAATTTCAGAAATAGGTAGAAGAAAAATTATTTTCAACTATGAGACATCAAGCTCTAAGTGTCTAGAATTTAAAGAGTTCTCTTGAAAATGTGCATTCATAGTTAAAGCTACAAAGGACCTCATCACAATTAGAGGACAACAGGATTAAGTCACTGGAAGATTTGGTAATTGAAATTGTCTATAATCCAACTGACATCAAGGAAATAGAAGAACTCATTAAAAAGAAAAATGAAGACATAGTTGCATTGAAGAAAAAACTAAAACTACCAAACACTGAGCATCCACAAACCAAGGAGGTTTTGGAGACACTTAATCAAAAGGATGATATCATGGACTTAATCATTCAGTTGACAACACAACTAAGGGAAATGGAGACAAAAATGGATAAACCTGTACAGGAAAAATAGGCTAGAAGAGAAGCATTTCCCATTATTGCTATTCCCATAGGTGTTACAACAACAACAACATCAACATCAATTCCAATAGCTACATCATTTATATCAGCTATAGCAACAACAACATCAACAAAACCAACAACCCATTCCACTGACGAGGCTAGCAAATTGATTAAAGGAATGGAAGATACGTCCATTCAAAGGACACAGATTAATAAGCTCAAGGAACAAGTAAAAATATTAGAATATGAAAAGAAATTATGAGAAGTAATGCATCAAGCTGAGAAACAAAAGGCCAATAGATTGAATGATGGGATCCACCCGCTAGAAAAAGAATTGTCACTAAAGGAGCCTTTGGCCCAAGAAAAGAAACATTTATGGGCCAATATCAGTAACTCAATTAATGATATTTGGCCTTCTATACAGGTAATATTTAAACAGAATGATTTGGTGAAGGAAGCCAGTGAGGCAATTCAAAGGGTAAAACAAGATCTTGGAAAGAAACCATAGGAAACATATAAAATAATTAAATTTCTAAATTTTAAAAACCAGTATGAATTAGAGGATCTTGGGATAATTGACAGAACAAGACAATTCTAGAAGTGAAGAAAGTTACTTCCAAAATAAATCTAATGATACAACTTGAGGAGAAATTCCAAAACATGAAACTCACAGTAAACAGGTTCTTTGACAAGTTTGATGTATTGAGATAGAAGGGTCTGCCTAATCCTTTAGTAATCAAAGATAAACTGATGAAACATGAAGAGTATAATAAAAATATTAGAGAGGTATCCAAAGAGACTTCCAACAGTTCATCCATGAAAGGTGTGCCCGTAGGAAAAGTGCTCCAATGGACTATAGAAAACTTCTTTTACCTCCAACATGAGGTAAATCACCTTTTTGTGAATAAGCCTACATTGGCCAAATACACAGAAGCGGATGAGATTTTCCAGAGGATGATGAAAATAAAACTCCCAGATGAACAAACATGGGAAAAATGGTGTGACTTACTATAAAGGATGAAAGAAGAGAATGAGATGAAAGAAAAGTAGGTAAAAGGAGCAGACAATATGAAAGAAAAGTAGGTGAAAGAATAATATGAAAGACAAGCAGATTGAAGAAGCAGTCTAGTAACAACAAGCAAATAAAAGGGGATAAATCTTAGTCTATTAAACAGGTGTCACTATATTTTTGCATAAATATATTTATTTTCCTTAAATAAATCTTGGTCAGTTGACAGGATATTTTTGTAAAATTTTGTATAAATACTTCATCATTTGAAGTATCAGGTGTGGATTTCTGAATATTTTTGTAGCTGAATGATCTATTACCCGAGGGTTATTGTACCAATTTCCTTGTGAAAGACAGAACATGTTATAAAGAGACTTCTTTAAAGGATTCATGTGTTGAGTTATCTTAGTGAAGTATAAATTTCAATTGTTCATGTTTTCTTTCTAAGTATTCCATAATGTTTCATGTGTTCTAAATCTGAATGTTATAACGGGAGTTTTACTGCAGAATATGCTTAAACATTACACTCTATTTTTAACTGTTATACATTTTTATGTTTTCTTCTAATATTTGGTTTAGAGAATTCTTAAATTCTCTCTGAGCCCGATTGATTTTCTTCACGATTTTTCGGTATCTGGTTTAAGGAATTCTTAATTACTCCTTGATCCCGATTAAAAAATCATTTAACCATTCAGACTTGAGATCTGATATTGCTCACCTATATTTCCTTGTGACAATTTCTCTATAGATTGTTGATTGGTCTATTTTCAAAGTCATATTGACTCCATAGCCCAATGGACATGGAAAAGCACCTAGTCATCAAGGTCATTAATTCCACAAACTAATCAAATCCAATCTGATTAAACATAAATAACTAGCCTAAAATCGATAAAAATAAACAAAGTCAAATCATATAGAGAGAGCCCTCTCTAAGGTTAGGAAGGCTAGATCCTAAGCTTCAAAGTAAGTATGTGGTTACCATTGATATTCCCTTTAAATGCATTCAGCAACTCCTAGAAATTTTAGAGTGATAACATAGTGGCGACTCCACTGGGGACCTCAGTCCCTAGTTAGAATCAATGTTAAAGAAAACATTTCTCCTCATTTTTCACATTAAGGTTTTAAAGGGTTGTTTGAAATCATCATTATAAGTTAAATTTTGGCTTATAAGAGAATAGATTATACCAGGGCTCATCCTGATCCACAGCTTGCTACAATTGTTGATGATCCTCATAGAATTTTAAGAAAACCTAAAAAGGTAGAAAGGAAAGGAAGGGTTAGTCACTTGAACAAAGAAAATTCACTTCCTAAAGAGTTATCAAACTTAGAGGATATTCAATTTGATTTATCATTTGAGCATTCTTTGTTTCGTACCAAATCTGAAAATTCAGTCTATGATACTGTAATAGACCCCAATTTTATTCAATTTATTGAATCAAAGAAGGATACTATACATCCTGATTTAGATCAACATGTTCTGGATACTTTTGACAAACTTGATGCATTAACCTCAACTTTGATAAGGCATATATATTAATCCTATTTCCAATAGTCAGTTGAATTAGCTGCACTAACTACTACTACCCCTCAACACTCTATAGTATCTTCAAAAACTGTAAATGCAACCTCATTCAGTACCACCTGACCTATAATATCCACCACAGTCCATTCCACAAAGCCATTCATACCTAAGCTTCCTCTCCAACCTAACGTTTCAAGTTCATCTTCAAGCAACACTACTTCACCTCCCAGTCAAACTAAAGTCTTAACTATGGCAAACAAATATGCACCATTGGCCTTATAAGCCCCTTTACATGCTATGCCACAGGATAACCAGAGTAAATTTTGCAGTTTGATGGTACTGGTCAATATATTGCTCAACAACATGTAAATAAAATGGTAGATTATTTTGAGTTACATGAAGTTGATGAGGGTGATGTACAAATCTGATTATTTTCACAAACATTAGAAAGAGATGTTAAAAACTGGATTAAACCTTTACCTCCTAACCATATTGATGATTTAGCTGCTTCCCACCAATTGTTCATAAATAGGTGGGAAAGAAAGAAAAACCCTCTCCAGATATTATTTGAATACGAGAAAATAAGGAGATATCCTAGTGAATATGTCCAAGATTATTGTACTAGGTTTAACAACATTTACAATGTAATTGCAATGAACATCAGACCCCCACCAGACCTTTCCCCGATTAAATTTCTAGAGGGTTTTGATGATGACATGTCCTATCAATTAAGAGAAAGAAACCTTACAACTTTAGAACAAATGCAGAGTGATGCAGTTAGTGTAGAAGCTAACTTATTGGCTAAAAGAGCCAGGATGAGGAATGAGAGGAGAGTTACCATTAAAGAAGAACCATCTACTTTAGATTTTAAGATAGATAGTTTGGCTAAAAGTGTAGAAAGGATATTTGATAGGTTAGAGAATATGGAAAGAAAGCCTTAGTGGGAAAATCAACAAGGACGCCAAATTGGAAAACCCAATTTTAGGAAAAATTCCAATACTTGGAAATCAAGAGAAGTTGTACTTGATCAATAGGTTAGATCACTTTTCTAGGAATCTTATACTGAAATTTCACAACAACATGAAGAAGGCCAGGAAACCTAGATAAACTTGATGGGAGTAAAGAATAAAGATTCCATTTCTTTACTCAGGAAGAACAAGAATTGTACATGTTACAACAATTACAATTACAGTCTGGAGAATCCTTTGATTAAAAACAAGGCTATGAATCTGCTATCTATGAAGTTCATAAACAATATAGCGTTAGAAGCAAAAAGAACATAGAATTTCCCCCTAAGCTATCAGTCCAAACCCAAACTAAGAAAATAGTAGAAGCTCCTGTAACCAAGATCCTACAAATTCTACCTAGAGGAGCTTAGGAGGGTTCCAACCCAAAGATTGTGGACATAACATCAACTGCAACTCAAACTTCAAATGCAACTCAGACTGTCCCAAAGAAGAAAATTGAAAACAAAACAATTGACATACAAACTGAATTACCAAGTGCAAATAAAGAAGACAAAAATACACAAAGCACAATTGCTAAGAATGAAATCATTCAATTCGGCAAAACCCAAATGCCATTCAATATGAAAATTGAGATAGCCAAATTAAAAATACCAATTCCTTTAACAAAGCTAGTAAAAAATGAATCATACAAAGCACAAATCACTGAAACACTAAACATAGGTGAAGGTGAGGATGCTGTAAACCTTAATGATGATCAACCTGAGTTGTTATTTGGTCCAGAAGTAAATGGCAAACATCAAAAAGGGGGTATCCCTCCATTCTATATTAGCTTAAGTGTTCATGATAAAATGTTACATAGTGCTATGTTGGATTCAAGAGAATCTCATAACCTAATCCATAAAGAAGTCATGGAAAATTTAAACTTAGGCATCACCAGAACCTACAAGGCCCTGTTTTTTATTCTACTCAACTCAAATGTCTTGGCCTAATAAAAGATCTATGTGTAACTCTAGTCTAGTTCCCAACAAAGAGTATTGTTATGGACATAGTAGTTGCTGATATCCCAGCCAAATATGGTATGTTGTTAACTCGCTCATTGGGAGAAATATTACAAGGGTTAATGAAATTAGACATGTCATATGCTACCATTTCTGTATTTGGGAGAAAAAGAAAACTTTACAGAGAGACCTTGATGAAATACATGGTAAGTAGTTCAGAAAGACCACAAAATTACCCTATTTATTACATGAATTCTGATCTGGACTCATTTATCTTATATATTGAGACAATGACAAAGATAAAATCACAATTGTAGAAGAAAAGAACAAAGAAATTGATAGTGAAAACATAGCACATGAATCTCTATGGAATTTAGATTTTGATGGATCTATAAATAGATTAGGAGTAGAAGCTCGAGTATGAATCTACAATTTAGAAAATGATCATTCAGAAGGACGTGCTTTCAGATTAAATTTCAAATGTGCTAACAACATGGTGGAATATGAAGCATTAATGCTAAGCCTTCAAATTGTAAGAAAATTTGGAGTGAAAAGAGTGTCCATCATGGGAGATGCAGAACTCATTATAAAACAGGTTAAGGGTGAGTACATTACTAATAACCCTAGACTTAGTTTTTACTGAGAAACCATCCCAGACTTGATAAATTGTTTCCTTGAAACTGACTTTGCTGTCATTCCATGAAAGCAAAACATGCAGGCTCATAGCTTAGCCACTTTTTCCAGCACATGCAGGTTACCGTTCTAGCCAAATCATTTGTACACAGTTGAGGTGAGGCATAGACCAACCATATGTGATAATTCAAAGTATTGGAAAAAAATTTCACATGACAATCAAATTCATGATTTTATTATTTCTGAAGGAGAATTTTGAAATGCTAACAAAGACACTGATTTTACATTAGATTATACCATAAATAATGAAATAGATGTAAATAATGTAGATAATATAGAACCAAATAAATTCATTAAACTAGAAATAGAACAACTGGAGACAGTTGAAATTAAGGAATTAATTAGTGATGAATCATAAGTTTTAAACCTCAAAGACAACTTTTTTCCTAAGGGATTAGCCCCGCTAGAAGACCTCCTTGGCTCCAATGATGTCACTAGAAAACCTAAAATGGAGCCTCTATGGTCAGATATAGAGGAGTGCAACATGAGAGAGAAAGAAAATCCTAAGCTTATCAAGATATCTAGGACACTATCCCCAATTGAAAGGCTGAAGTACATTAGTTTGTTTAAAGAATTCTAAGATATCCTTGCCTAGATTTATGAAGACCCTAGGTCTTATGACACCAACATTATCCAACATAAGATACCAATTAAAGAAAATCAGAAACCCATTAGACAAAAGCTAAGGATAATTAAACTTGTTTTTATACCATTAATAGAGAAATAGGTTAAAAGGATGTATGATGCTAAGATCATGGCAACCATAAAATATTCTGATTGGGTCTCTATTTGGTTCCCACTAGAAATAAAACAGGAGAAATTAGACTCCGTGTTGATATAAAAAACGTGAACAAAGTATCGTTGAAGTATAACTATCCCATCCCTAAAATGGATCACATTCTTGAGAGGGCAGTAGGGTCATCCATAATTTCATTACTTGATGGATTTTCTGGATACAATCAAATCCTAGTCCAACCTTAAGATCAAGAAAAAACTACGTTCACCACTCCTTGGGGAACTTTCATTTATTTGAAAAGGCCCTTTGGATTAGTGAATTTTGGAGCAACATTCCAAAGAGCCATGGGCATAGCCTTTGCTAAGGAAATCCATGACTTCTTAGTCATCTACCTAGATTATATCATAGTGTTTTCGAAGTCAGATAATGAACATATAGATCATGTAAGAAGAGCATTCATAAAATCAAGAAAGTTTGGCAAATCCTTAAATCCTAAAAAATCACTTTTTGGATTAGAATAAGGAAAAATCGTGGGACACATAATCTCAAAAGAGGACATTAGAGTTGGTCCAACTAAAATAGAAGCAATCATAAATATCAATCATCCTAGGAATATTAAAGAATTACAAGCATTCTTAGGTAAAATAAATTTTCTTAGAAGATTCATTTTTAACTTAGCAGAACTAATTAGAGATTTAAATAACATGTTAAAAAAGGTTCAACACTTAAATGGACAGTTGAGGCTAAGAAGTCTTCTGAATCAATCAAGGAAGCCCTTACTAAAACACCTGTCCTTATAAGTCCTAATTTTAATAGAGATTTCATAAGTTTTTCATTTGCTTCTGAGCACCATTGCAGCACTCTTGTTCCAAAAGAATGATGAGGGCTATGAACAACCCATCACTTTCTTCAGTAAAACATTGAGAGATGCTACACTAAAGTATAATATAATGGAAAACCAAGCTCTTGCTTTAGTGGAAGACATAAAATATTTCAGAGTATATATCCTATACTCTCACATAATGGCATATGTTTCAAACTCAGTGGTAAAGGACATTTTAACTCAGAATGGGCCTGATGGAAAAAGAGGCAAATGGATTGCCACCATACTAGAATATGAAATTGAGCCTTAGACATAAATTTCATTGCTACTATAGATGATGAGGAAGAGATGGTAACTCCACAAATTAGTGAAGTTTTATAGATTCACCCTACTATGCAGACATTATATTCGTTTTACTCAACCTAAAAGCTCCTCGTAGTTTATCTAGAACTAAAATTAGATTCCTAAAAATTAAAGAAACAAAATATTGTATCTTAGACAATGTTCTATTTTGGAAAGATCATGGTGGCATCCTATTAATTTTTTTTATTAAAAGATGAAGCTGACAAAAGTCATGCATGAATGTCATGCAGGAGATTGTGGGGGACACCTATACTATAAAACAACTGCTAATAAGATTTTGAGGGAAACTTTTTATTGGCCTATGCTTTTTCCGGATGTCAAAAAATATGTGACCTCCTATCATAAATGCCAAATATTTGAATGGAGGAAGAAACTCTTACCATTACTCCTCAAACCTATATCAATAGAAATGCCTTGTCAACAATGGGGTTTAGACTTTATTAGGGAAGTTCACCCACCCTCCTCTGCCCAACATAAATGGATTTTGATAGCCACTGAATACCTTAGCAAGTGGATAGAAGCCACCCCTTCTAGACAAGCCATAGACTCTATCATTATTTCATTTCTTGAGAACAACATCCTTTCTAGATTTGGATGCCCACAAAAACTCATCACTGATAATGCTACTGCCTTCAAATCTAATAAAATGGTAGATTTTTGTAACCAATACCATATCACTGTAGGACATTCCACATTCTATTACCCTCAATGTAATGGACTGGAAGAATCTTGAAACAAAAGCGTAGTCAACATCATCAAGAAGTTGTTAGAAGATGACAAGAAAACCCAAAACAAAAGGTTTGTGAATGCCCTTGGGTAGAAAGACTTACTACTAGGAAATCTATTGGTACATCTCCTTATCAATTGGTATAAGGGATGGATGTTGTTTTTCCATCCTCATTAGGAGTCAAAATTGTTAGTGTCGGTCATGATGCCCTCCATTAGTGATCAAAAAACTCTTTGCATATGCATAAGTAGGTGTCTCATCGATGTCAGTTTTGCATTCCATTAGGCATGCCATAAAACTGATGGAGGAGCTGGTCCTTGTTCCCTTCTTAGCTTTGCTGGATCAGGTCATATCAGTTAATGAACTTGTGTCACGTTTGTTTTGCTTTGTCTTGAAGTCCAAAGTCTTAGGTCTAGGGTTTCATTCAAAAGTCTTTGCAATGACATGAGTCAAATGTCCATGAGTCCCCAGCAAGCCAGAAGGAGGTATGTAAATATGTTTCATTGATATTTTCATCAGGTACAGCTCATTTATACCTTGGATTTAAAAACCATGTTTTTAAAGCCAAGGTCATGTCAATTTTGTAAAAAATAAGGAAATTTCAAAAATTCTTCACAATGCCGGCAATAACCCTGGTCTCCTCGCCAGAGTCCATCAGATGGTCTACCTGCAAAAAGAACGGAGTTAAAGCACTCAAAAGGTCAAATTCAGGACAAAAGTAAACTCAAAACAGTGTTAAAAGAAAGTGCCAAAACAAAACATTAGAAAGTGGGTTTGAGCTTGCAAAGAAGAGTGAGAGGGAAAAGAAGGCGAAAGGAGGCAAAGGGCAGAAAATTTGAACCATTTTCATGTGCGCGACCTGTCAGAGGGCGTGCACAACCTGTTGGGCAGTGCGCGACCTATCAGGCGCCCCTCCGCAGTGCAAAAACTCAACGGGCGCGACCAGTGAGGCTGTGCGCGACTTGTCAAAGCCTGTGCGCGACCAGTCAGCCTGTCACTCACAGAACCACTTCAAATTTTCTCAAATCGCCCTTTTGCTTGCTAGATTGATCGAGGTCACTCTTGCAGGGGTGAATTTTGTGCTATCTCCGGAGGTGATTTCAGAGGCTACCGGGATACCAGATGTGGGTGAAGTGTGGCCCAAGCGCAAAATGCTGGATTATGTTTATTTTGAGCCATATGTCAGGCCAGCATTCATGAGCCACTTGTCGGGGGTCTTTCCTTTCAGATTCCTCCGGGGGGAGTATGCTCCGATCATGCGGCTTATCATGCATTACTTCACATGTGAGGGGAGATTTTCACAGGTCTTCTCTTATCACATTCGCCTGTTGATGCACTTTACCCGAGTGAGGATGATGAACATCCCGGTTTTCTTCTTCCAGGACATTCAGAGGATGGTGTCCGTGTTTCAGAGGCAGTCCCCAGCTCAGCAGTATAGGAGTTTTTGTCATCATGGTCTCATCCAGCTCATTGTTTCCCATCAGTTGAGTCAGCAGGGCATTCCATGGGCAGACTTCATTTCTCATGAGTTCTTTACAGTGCCACCATAGCCACACCCAGAGCCAGAGGTCATTTATGAGGTAGGAGGTCCATCTCACCAGCCCGAGATCATTGTTCTGAGACAGGTTGCTTCCCCACCTCAGGTCACCTACCAGAGAGGTCACACGACCTTATTTGCAGCAGCTCGACGAGTACTTTCTCCACAGCAGGTGGAAGGGGTCTCGCCATCATCATCTACAGGTTAGTGAGTGTTATCTCCACACCAGGTGGAAGGGGCCTCATGTTCTCCATCAGCAGTACGGGAGGGCAAACAACCCATGACAGAGGAGGAGAGAGCCGGTGACACACAGGTTGACATCATTGATCCTGATGCTCGCTCCCCCACTTCAGATTTGCATGAGATCATCCGACAGAGAGAGGCGGAAAACCGCTTGTTACAGCAGAAGCTCGACATGGCCCAATGGACAATAAACTATCTTGAGCAGCGCAACAAGCAACTTGAGGATGAGAAAGAGTTGGATGAGCTGTGGAGGATTCAAAGTGACCGAGTCATCAACCGTAGGAGGCCCGGTGACTTGCTGCCCAAGGAGAGGGAATCCATGCTTATCCGTGTGAATGCACACTTGCAGAGGCTATTAGAAAAGGCCAACAAGGACAAGAGGCTGCTACGGAACATGAAGAATCACTATTGGGCGAGGATGCATGTTTGCAAGGAAAAAATGAAGATGTTCCAAAGGAGGTTGTCCGAGGCACAAAAAAGGAGAAAGAGGCCAAATCCCCTCCGTATCTTGGCTGAGGCCTCTCTCACTCACCATGATACTCATTAGCATCCTCCTAGCAGAAAATGCAAGAAATTTTGAGAGTTTTGAAGCATTTTTGGCGATTTTGGGAATTTTACAGGTTTTGGCCATTTGACGGGTCTCACCCCGCGCGCGACCATACATGGGGGCAACTCAGAACGGGGAAAACTTTGAATTTTTGGAATTTTCATGCAAAAATACACTTTCCTATGGATGGGTTTCAGATTTTATGGAGATTTGGGCTTCCAAAAGCTCAAAATACATGCAAATTTTGACTTTCTGCCCCTATTTTGAGTTGCAGAAAGCTGTCTTGGGAGAAATGACCTTTGAGGGGTCAAATCAACTCCAAATTCAAAAATCCCGGTGGGGTTGGAAAGTAGACTCGTAGACCTTTCCAACGAGCTATCTTGGACCTGATTTGGAGACCGGTAAGGCCCTCAAACAGAGCTGGTAATGTTCACGACCTGTCAGAGTGATGTGCGCAACCTGTCAGGGAAATTTGCCTGTTTTGACCAGTTCGGCCAGCAAAACACTGTTTTCATCTTGGTTGACTTTTGAGGCATGTAAATGATGGATTTTTGTGTAATCTTCATGGCACTTAGATAAATTTACTCTCCTTCATCACTTTTAGAAGATTCTTTGATGTAAATGGTAAATATTTAATGCATGGATAGGTTTCCTAAGTTTTAGAGGCAAGTTGTTTTGACTGCCTATTATCTAGTGCTCAGTTTAGAATTAGTTGAAACAGCTCCTAGGAAGCTGAGCTCGACCCCTAGAGGTGGGGAAAAGAGTTAGATCATCTATATTATGCCTTCTCTTGCTCATTTTCATGGTTGGACTCTTGAGGGAGAAGCTCCTATTGTATATTTTACTTGTATCTCTGCAATTTGAGGAAAAGGAAGACCAGGGTTTTGCAGACATCATTGGGATTCTTGTGGACTCTTGTGCTGATGGTGTGTTCTCTTATTGTAATTGTAAGTGTGTTCATGTGTTCCATCCCTTTCTTTACTGCTGCTAATTAAACAAATGAAGTGATAAAGTTTGAATTCATGCATGTCATGCTCAGCTTTCAAATTTGTTTAATGTTTATGTTTTCCACTGTCTAAAGAGGATTCAAAGTCATTGTTTGCCCTCTTTAGCTTCTCTTCTTTCCTCCTTGATCATCCATCTCAGCTAAAGGCATCAGCACAAACTCCTACCTTGGCCCAAAGACCCACCTGCAAAACCTGAGCTCAATCCCCGCACCCTCAATTGCACTCCCTCCAATTGCCACCAAAAACCCCAAAAAACTTTAAATCAACCCTCCTTATCAGTTTACTAGCCTAATATCAGTGTTCCTAATTGGGTCAGCTCATCCTATTGAAAGATCTACCAAGTTTGACCGGAGAGAGCCTTCTCCTGCCTCGTAGGGCTAGCTACGAGGCTGAATGGTTTGATGTAGCCTTGAGATTTGTCTATCTCAGCCTAGGTGAAATTTCAAGCGCTAACATAGTGGCGACCATACTGGGGAGAACAAATTTGTAATTTGCTCATTGTAGTGTAATTTCTTAAGTCTTAGACGGAGTCTGAAGATACGCCAGGTAGCCTTCGAAAACGCTCTTGTTTTACATCAGTGTGAGTAGATAAACGCTGCTTCAGTCGATCTCCGTGAGCTTTTGAAACCCTCACTTCAGTGACATCTTTATCCCAGCATCATTATGGACTCTAAGCTTCGGATGATAGGCTAAGAGTTTTCATACGGCTGAGCGGTTTTTCCTTTTCTAGTCCATTCGCGAAAACAAGCTGGCTACTGATCCAAGACCAATTGTCAAATCTAATTCATGCCCAACTATTTTTGATTATTTTGAAGATCTTGATTTTGACGAAGGTTTTGAATTGTCTTTGTTTAAAGCTAAGTCTAAAAGTGCACTCGATTCTCTAGTACCTAATCCTGATTTTGCAGCTGCTATTGAATTTGAAAGGCATAATAAATTCATTGAAAATTTCATTTTGAGGAATCTCCAGACATGTGTACAAGCTACTACTCTTGCTGATTTCCTTGAAAATATCTCGGGTCATATTGGATCTTCTATCACGGCGCATGAACAGGCAAGTCCTCCTTTTATTGCTATCTCTCCCATAGTTACTCATCCTCCATCTACAGTTGTTTCGCCTTCGGCTTCACATACTGCTTCTCCTCCTCTTACTCCTCATACTGCCACACCTACCCCGCCTGCTACTCCAAGACCTACCTTACCTAGAAAAATGGCAACCCGGTTTGCCCCACTTGTATTGCCTGCAAATCTTCATGATATGCCTGTTGATTACCAAAGTAAAATCCCGATGTTTGATGGCACTCCACAAAGTATTACAGCTCAGCAGCACATCGACAAGATGACTACATTCTTTGATCTATATGAGTTAGACGAGGAAGATGTTACAATGAGGTTATTCGTTCAGACATTTGGAGGAGAAGTTTAGAAATGGTTCAGACGGTTGGCAGCTAACAGCATCACTACTTTGGAGGCACTTCAAAATCAGTTTTTAGATCGATGGGAAATAAGAAAAGACCCGCTGCAAATCAATGCCGAATACAATAACCTGAAGCGAAATCTGGGTGAGTCGATTCAGGACTATATAATCAGATTTAATTCAGTTTATAATGCTATCCCCGATGATTTGAAGCCATCAAGAAAGTCTGCATTGCTTAAGTTCCCGGATGGTTTTGATCCGGAGATGGCCTACTCACTGCGGGACCGAGATCCTCCTACATTGGAGGAAATGCAGAAAATTGCAATCAGTGTGGAGGCTAATTTGAATGACAAAAGGGCAAGAATGAAGGCGGAGAAGAAGGTCACAATTAAAGAAGAGGCAGCATCCACTTCTCAGGTTCTTCGTACAGTTGAGGAAATGAAAAGGACACTCCAAAATCTTAGTCTTGGCAAACTGGAACCTCAAGTTCGAAACCCAAATTTCAGAGGTCAACAACAGCAGCCCCAATATAGAATCAAACAGTGGGAAACACGAGCACAAGAGGCGACCGTGCAGCAGCCAATCCAACCTCCACTTCAACAAAATTATGTCACTCAAGAATCAGAGGATGAAGGTGAAGGTGTTGGTGAAGAAAATCACTTCTTCACTCCCGATGATCTGCCCACATACATCACAGAGGAAGAAGACCTGATAGGTAATGCATATACACCTCAAGATGAGCATTACATTCTATCTAATGATGTTGTACTTCAATATGAGTCTGAAGAGTATCAAAAAGGTTACTTACACGCTTTATCAGCTCAGCAAGGCCAGCAAAGGCAATTGAGAAACCGGACAATTCCCATAAATCCGATTCAAAAGAGAGCAGAAAACTTGGCAAAGAATGGTGCTGCTGTTCCACAGAGAAAAGGTAAAGAAATCATGGATCCTTCATCAACTCAATCAGTTCCAGCACACAAGATGGATCAGCCATCAAATGTACCCAAAGATAGAGCAGAAAAAAGAGACAATCCGGCAAAGGAAGGTGAAAAGAGTCAAGCATTCAGCATTGAGAATGAAGTTGCAAAATTGAAATTGTCCATTCCATTGACAGAGGTCATGAAGAACAGTACATATCGAGCACAAATTTCCAAGATGTTCAACATTGATCCAATGTTAGATGCGGTGAACGTAGAAGACGATCAGCCGAAATTGATCTTTGGGCCAGCTCTAAATGGTGAGTCTCCCGAGAGTGATGTTCCTCCATTCTATATCAGCTTGAGAATACATGATTATGTGCTTCATAATGCTATGTTCGATTCGGGAGCGTCACATAATTTAATGCCCAAGGAAATTATGGAGAAGTTGGGGCTTGATATTACTCGAAAGTACCATGATTTATATTCATTTGATTCCAGCCGGGTTAGATGCATTGGTTTGATTAAAGATTTGGTTGTTAGTCTGGATCAAATTCCAGCAAAGAACCTATTGATGGACGTGGTAGTGGCGAACATTCCTCCATGATTTTGCATGCTGCTTTCAAGGTCATGGGGATCCAAGCTCAAAGGTACCCTTCAGCTGGATTTTTCATATGCTACTATTCCGGTGTTTGGACAGATGAGGAAAGTGTATCGAGAGCAAAAGATGAAGTATATGATTACTAGCAAGGAAAAGCCAGTAAATCATCCTGTAAATTATGTACAAACAGATTTAGAATCTTATGTTTTATTTGCTGATAATTTTAATGAGGTAGATAGTCAGTTAGTTCAGGTAGAAGATATCCCAGGCATTGCAGAAATTTTCAGAGAAGTATTGAGAATGGAAAGTGAAGAAAGGACTGCTGTCATAAGGTCAATCGCTGAAACAAATGGGCAACAAATCATGACTGCAACAACATCACAAGTGCAGCCCTTGGAAGATGATGAGGATGGTCTTTGGACCATGGATTTTGATGGTGCAGTGGGCAGCGATGGAGCTGGTATAGGTGTGTGGATTCGTAGTCCATTTTCAGTCCCTAACCAAGTTCCAAGCAAGGTACGGGTGTGTTCTTACAAATTGGCTTTTGATTGTTCGAATAATGAGGCAGAATATGAAGCTCTTATTGCTGGTTTGAAAATCCTTCTGAAGTTAAAGGCAAAGAAAATAGCAGTATATGGCGACTCCGAATTAGTTATCAAACAAGTGAAGGGGGAATTTCAAGCCAAACACCCACGTATGCGGGCTTATCGCAATGCTGTTCTAGAAATTTTGAAGCAGTTTTCAGAACATACTTTGACATGTGTGCCCCGGATTCAAAATGGTGTTGCGGATGCATTGGCAAAGGCAACAAGTAATTTGAAAATACCAATGAATTCAAGCAAAAAGTTCGAAATCTATGTGAAACATCGTCCTACAATCCCGGATAATCAAAGGTGTTGGCAAGTCTTCCAAGATGACGAAGAGATCAAAGACTTCTTGCATGGAGAAGGTAAATTTGAAGAAATCTCAATAGATATGGAGCCTGAAGGAGTGAATCAAATGGATGTTTTGCAGCTGAAAGACAATTATATTCCTAAAGGGCTGATTCCTTTATAAGAACTTTTTGATCAAGATGATGTGGCCCACAAGCCAACTTTGATGCCAACAGATGAAGGTGTGGAAGATGTGAACCTTGGGACAGCCGAGAATCCAAAGATGGTGAAGTTATCAAAAGCATTGCCGCCCAAGGTAAAGAATCAATACATTAGATTATTGTCATCGTTTTCTAATGTGTTTGCTTGGGATTATTCAGATTTAAGGACCTATGATACAAGCATTATTCAACACACTGTTCCCCTAAAGCCAAACCAAAAGCCTTTTCGGCAAAAGTTGCGGAGGATCAATCCCAAGTTGCTGCCTTTGATCGAGAAGGAAGTCAATAGGCTCTACAAGTCTGGAATTATAGTCCCTATTCGCTTTTCTGATTGGATCTCCAATCTAGTGCCTGTGAGAAAGAAGACCGGTGAAATACGCTTGTGCATAGACTTCAGAAATTTGAACAAAGTATCTCTCAAGGACAATTATCCGCTGCCCAAAATGGACCACATATTGCAGCGGGTAGTGGGCGCTTCAAGGATGTCATTGCTAGATGGATACTCCGGCTACAATCAGATTTTAGTGCACGAAGATGATCGTGATAAGACAGCCTTCACTACACCTTGGGGAACATTTCACTATGCCAAAATGCCATTTGGGTTGAAGAACGCGGGTGCCACATTTCAGCGAGCTATGGATATGGCCTTTGCCAATGAAAAGGATATATTCTTAGTTGTTTATCTTGATGATTTAACTGTGTTTTCCAAATCAGATGAAGAGCATTTGTTTCATTTGACGAAAGTGTTCCAAAAATGCAGAAAATATGGCATTTCGTTAAATCCGAAAAAGAGTCTTTTTGCCATGAGTGAAGGCAAGTTGCTGGGACATATCATTTCCAAAGATGGTATTCGAATTGATCCTGCACGGGTGGAAGCAATTTAGCAGCTAGAGCAGCCCCGAAATAAGAAGGAAATACAATCTTTTAATGGCAAATTAAATTTTCTACGTCGCTTCATTCCTAACCTCGCAGAACACCTTAGAGAGATAACCAATATGCTTCGGAAGGACAACGAGATAAAATGGACCGAGGAGGCGGTCAAGTCTTTCAGTTTAATCAAGGTAATCTTGTCTTCAGCCCCAACCTTGATCAGCCCCGATTATACTCAGGATTTCATTTTGTTTTCTTTCGCTTCTGAGCATACATTGGCAGCCGTATTGATGCAAAAGAGAGAAGGAGTTGAGAGGCCAATTGCATTTTTCAGCCGAATCATAAGAGACGGGGCGCTGAATTATAATATCATTGAGAAGCAAGCATTGGCATTGATTAAGGCTTTGAAGGATTTCCGGGTATACATACTCAACTCTCATGTATTGGCATATGTTCCTAGTGCGGCCGTAAAAGATGTCTTGGTACAAATAGAGCCGGAAGGTAGGAGGGGTAAGTGGATTGCTGCTCTTTTGGAATATGATGTTGAAATCAAGCCTACCAAGCTGATTAAAGGCCAAGGTCTCGCAAAGTTGATGGCTGAAACAAACCTTCATGCCCTTGACATCAACTTGATTGCTGCCTTATCCGATGGTGAGGAAGAAAATTCAGCGGTTCAGGTATCGGATATTTTTATTACTTCTCCTTGGTATGCTGATATAGTTTATGTGCTTCAAAATGTATCCGCACCTCTTGGAATGTCAAGAAACAAAGCAAGAACATTGAAGCTAAAGGCTGCTAAGTTTTGCATTATGAAATCTGCACTTTATTGGAAAGATCCCGGTGGCATCTTGCTGAATTGTTTGGTTGAAGAGGAAGCAAAGGCAACAGTAGAGGATTTCCATAAAGGCGATTGTGGAGGTCATTTGTTTTGGAAAACTACAGCCAATAAGATCTTGCGGGCTGGTTTCTATTGGCCTTCTCTATTTTCTGATGTGTACAAAGCGGTGAAAAGCTGCCATGAATGCCAAATATTCCAAGGGAAGCAAAGGTTGCAGCCACTGCCTCTCAAACCGGTGGAAATCAGCACACCATTTCAGCAGTGGGGCTTAGACTTTATTGGCGAAATCCACCCACCATCATCCGGGCAGCATCGATGGATCTTAACTGCCACCGATTACTTCACAAAGTGGATAGAGGCAATTCCCACTCGGCAGGCCACAGATTCGGTAATCATTTCTTTTCTTGAGAATAATATCTTGTCACGTTTTGGCTGTCCATTCAAATTGATCATAGATAATGCAGCGGCATTTAAGTCCAAGAATATGGTTGATTTTTGCTATAAGTATAACATCAGCTTGGGGCACTCCACGGCTTATCATCCGCAAGGTAATGGGCTGGCCAAGTCATCAAATAAGTCACTAGTGAACATCATCAAGAAGATGCTGGAAATTAACAAGAAAATTTGGCACAAGAAGTTGGTGAATGCATTGTGGGCTGATCGGGTAAGTCAAAAGAAGTCAATTGGCATGTCGCCATTTGAAATTGTTTATGGAATTGATGTAGTTTTTCCAACATCACTTAGTGTACCAGTCGCGAGATTGCTTCAAGAAGCGGGTGAAGATCCGGATCCAATGCAATGGCGAATCAATCAAATGATTCACTTACAACAAACAAGGGAAGAGGTTCTCCAAAATTCTTTGAGATTGCAAGAGCGCATCAAGAAAATCTATGACAAGAAGGCAAAGTCGGAAAAATTTCAGTTGGAGGATGTTGTTTTGAGATGGGATGCCCGAAATGAGGACAAAGGTAAGCACAGTAAATTTGATAATTTGTGGAAAGGTCCTTATAAGATTGCTGCATATCGTGGTCCTAATGCTTTCCTTCTCAAAGAGTTGAATGGTGATGAATGTCCTGGTGCGTCGGTGAATGGCCGGCTTCTGAAAAGATATCATGCTTGAGCAATTGTTGCTCTTATCATCCTCATTGTAATTACCATTTTCTTTCATATTACAGCAAGTGTGAACTGATCTCTCATCCTTAGTTTGGGGCCCGCGGTGAAGGCTATAATTCTGAGGATGGGGATTGGTTGGTGTGAAGTTTTCAAATTGTTTATTTTCTGCAAAAGTCAGTCAGTTTGTGTCTTAGTCATTTTAAAATTCAGTTTATAGTCCAAGTCGAATAAAGTCATTTCAAGTTTGGTCATGTGTGTATAAGTTGACTCCATTGCCCAATAAATAAGGCACTGGTCTGCTCTCCCAGAGGTCTAAGGTTCTTGGTACCTCTAAGGAGCTACCATCCCCATTGGAGCCAATGTTAGTGTCGGTCATGATGCCCTCCATCAGTGATCAAAAAACTCTTTGCATATGCATAAGTAGGTGTCTCATTGATGTCAGTTTTGCATTCCATTAGGCATGCCATAAAACTGATGGAGGAGCTGGTCCTTGTTCCCTTCTTGGCTTTGCTGGATCAGGTCATATCAGTTAATGAACTTGTGTCACGTTTGTTTTGCTTTGTCTTGAAGTCCAAAGTCTTAGGTCTAGGGTTTCGGTCAAAAGTCTTTGCAATGACATGAGTCAAAAGTCCATGAGTCCCCAGCAAGCCAGAAGGAGGTATGTAAATATGTTTCATTGATATTTTCATCAGGTACAGCTCATTTATACCTTGGATTTAAAAACCATGTTTTTAAAGCCAAGGTCATGTCAATTTTGTAAAAAATAAGGAAATTTCAAAAATTCTTCACAATGCCGGCAATAACCCTGGTCTCCTCGCCAGAGTCCATCAGATGGTCTACCTGCAAAAAGAACGAAGTTAAAGCACTCAAAAGGTCAAATTCAGGACAAAAGTAAACTCAAAACAGTGTTAAAAGAAAGTGCCAAAACAAAACATTAGAAAGTGGGTTTGAGCTTGCAAAGAAGAGTGAGAGGGCGAAGAAGGTGAAAGGAGGCAAAGGGCAGCAAATTTCAACCATTTTCAGGTGCGCGACCTGTCAGAGGGCGTGCGCGACCTATCAGGCACCCCTCCGCAGTGCAAAAACTCAACGGGCGCGACCAGTCAGGCTGTGCGCGACCTGTCAAAGCCTATGCGCGACCAGTCAGCCTGTCACTCACATAACCACTTCAAATTTTCTCAAATCGCCCTTTTGCTTGCTAAATTGATCGAGGTCACTCTTGCAGGGGTGAATTTTGTGCTATCTCCGGAGGTGATTTCAGAGGCTACCGGGATACCAGATGTGGGTGAAGTGTGGCCCAAGCACAAAATGCTAGATTATGTTTATTTTGAGCCATATGTCAAGCCAGCATTCATGAGCCACTTGTCAGGGGTCTTTCCTTTCAGATTCCTCCGGGGGGAGTATGCTCCGATCATGCGGCTTATCATGCATTACCTCACATGTGAGGGGAGATTTTCACAGGTCTTCTCTTATCACATTCACCTGTTGATGCACTTTACCCAAGTGAGGATGATGAACATCCCAGTTTTCTTCTTCCAGGACATTCAGAGGATGGTGTCCGTGTTTCAGAGGCGGTCCCCAGCTCAGCAGTATAGGAGTTTGTGTCATCATGGTCTCATCCAGCTCATTGTTTCCCATAAGTTGAGTCAGCAGGGCATTCCATGAGCAGACTTCATTTCTCATGAGTTCTTTACAGTGCCACCACAGCCACACCCAGAGCCAGAGGTCATTTATGAGGAGGGAGGTCCATCTCACCAGCCCGAGATCATTGTTCCGAGACAGGTTGCTTCCCCACCTTAGGTCACCTACCAGAGAGGTCACATGACCTTGTTTGCAGCAGCTCGACGAGTACTTTCCCCACAGCAGGTGGAAGGGGTCTCGCCATTATCATCTACAGGTCAACGAGTGTTATCTCCACACCAGGTGGAAGGGGCCTCGCGTTCTCCATCAGCAGTACGAGAGGGCAAACAGCCCATGACAGAGGAGGAGAGAGCCGGTGACACACAGGTTGACATCATTGATCCTGATGCTCGCTCCCCCACTTCAGATTTGCATGAGATCATCCGACAGAGAGAGGCGGAAAACCGCTTGTTAAAGCAGAAGCTCGACATGGCCCAATGGACAATAAACTATGTTGAGCAGCACAACAAGCAACTTGAGGATGAGAAAGAGTTGGATGAGCTGTGGAGGATTCGAAGTGACCGAGTCATCAACCGTAGGAGGCCCGGTGACTTGCTGCCCAAGGAGAGGGAATCCATGCTTATCCGTGTGAATGCACACTTGCAGAGGCTATTAGAAAAGGCCAACAAGGACAAGAGGCTGCTACGGAACATGAAGAATCACTATTGGGTGAGGATGCATGTTTGCAAGGCGAAAATGAAGATGTTCCAAAGGAGGTTGTCCGAGGCACAAAAAAGGAGAAAGAGGCCAAATCCCCTCCGTATCTTGGCTGAGGCCTCTCTCACTCACCATGATACTCATTAGCATCCTCCTAGCAGCAAACCCAAGAAATTTTGAGAGTTTTGAAGCATTTTTGGCAATTTTGGGAATTTTACAGGTTTTGGCCATTTGAGGGGTCTCACCCTGCGCGCGACCATACATGGGGGCAACTCAGAACGGGGAAAACTTTGCATTTTTGGAATTTTCATGCAAAAATACACTTGCCTATGGATGGGTTTCAGATTTTATGGAGATTTGGGCTTCCAAAAGCTCAAAATACATGCAAATTTTGACTTTCTGCCCCTATTTTGAGTTGCAGAAATCTGTCTTGGGAGAAATGACTTTTGAGGGGTCAAATCAACTCCAAATTCACAAATTCCAGAGGGGTTGGAAAGTAGACTTGCAGGCCTTTCCAACGAGCTATCTTGCACCTGATTCGGACACCGGGAAGGCCCTCAAACATAGCTGTGAATGTGCGCGACCTGTCAGAGTGATGTGCGCGACCTGTCAGGGAAATTTGGCTGTTTTGACCAGTTCGGCCAGCAAAACACTGTTTTCATCTTGGTTGACTTTTGAGGCATGTAAATGATGGATTTTTCTGTAATTTTCATGGCACTTAGATAACTTTACTCTCCTTCATCACTTTTATAATATTCTTTGATGTAAATGGTAAATATTTAATGCATCGATAGGTTTCCTAAGTTTTAGAGGCAAGTTGTTTTGACTGCCTATTATCTAGTGCTCAGTTTAGAATTAGTTGAAACAGCTCCTAGGAAGCTGAGCTCGACCCCTATAGGTGGGGAAAGGAGTTATATCATCTATATTATGCCTTCTCTTGCTCATTTTCATGGTTGGACTCTTGAGGGAGAAGCTCCTATTGTATATTTTACTTGTATCTCTGTAATTTGAGGAAAAGGAAGACCAGGGTTTTGCAGACATCATTGGGATTCTTGTGGACTCTTGTGCTGATGGTGTGTTCTCTTATTGTAATTGTAAGTGTGTTCATGTGTTCCATCCCTTTCTTTACTGCTGCTAATTAAACAAATGAAGTGATAAAGTTTGAATTCATGCATGTCATGCTCAGCTTTCAAATTTGTTTAATGTTTATGTTTTCCACTGTCTAAAGAGGATTCAAAGTCATTGTTTGCCCTCTTTAGCTTCTCTTCTTTCCTCCTTGATCATCCGTCTCAGCTAAAGGCATCAGCACAAACTCCTACCTTGCCCCAAAGACCCACCTGCAAAACCTGAGCTCAATCCCCGCACCCTCAATTGCACTCCCTCCAATTGCCACCAAAAACCCCAAAAAACTTTAAATCAACCCTCCTTATCAGTTTACTAGCCTAATATCAGTGTTCCTAATTGGTTCAGCTCATCCTATTGAAAGATCTACCGAGTTTGACCGGAGAGAGCCTCCTCCTGCCTCGTAGGGCTAGCTAAGATGCTGAATGGTTTGATGTAGCCTTGAGATTTGTCTATCTCAGCCTAGGTGAAATTTCAAGCACTAACAAAAATAATGAAAATGATTCAAGGGTTGCAAGTAGAACCAAATGACATCAAAAGGAGGATAAACAAAACAATTCATTTTCAACAAATGAGGGAGGAAGTTTATATCAAATCCCAAGTAATTCAAGACAAAATCAAGAAGATTTTTGATAAGAAAAATAAATCAGAGGGTTTCTTCATAGGTGATCAAGTAATAAAATGGCATCTAAGAAGGGAAGAAAATGGAAAACATCATAAATTTGTCTTTCTCTAGAAAGGCCCATATATTATTTATGGTTACAGAGGAAACAATATGTTTTTCTTAAAATAATTAGATGGGACAGACTTACAAAGTGGATTAGTCAGTGATCGAATGCCGAATCGCGATTTTTCACCATAATAATTAGTAGTTCATTTGTTCTATTCACTATAAATACCATTGCAAAATTTAGATTGGAGTGAATGACTATCTTGTAAAGTTCAAGCCTAAAGAGTAAATATTAAGCTTTAAAAGATATAACATCATATGCTTGAATAAAGGAGATCACAGAAATCAGTTCCAGGTAAGGAACAATCAAGGTTCCAATGCCACTGATTAGAAAGTTCTTAACATCTCACATGGAGAAGCCATCCCCAAGTGGAGCCACTATTAGGTTCCTATAATAATAGGGATCATAATTTTGAATTGACTATGTTAAGTCTTGTAATATTGTACATACCTTTGCTTTGTTTGCAAATGTTTTCCATATTAGAAAATGGAAGGAGGGTATTTTGTAAAATAATAATCAAAGGACCAAAAGAAAGAAAGATAAAAAAATATATAAATTATGAACCCCACAAAGAGAAACAAAAATAATTTATGAAAGTGTTTCACAATCAAATGCCACTACTCTTTGTTTACTTTTCTTGGCAATTAAAATTGTTTTCATCTTGTCCAAAATGCCACAATTCATGATGATCATAAGGTTTAATCTTGATTATTCATGCTTTTAAATTTCATGTCATGATAGTTAGTGAATAAAGATCTCACCAAACCATTTAATATTGGTAGATCAGTAGTTAGGTAGAGAATAAAAATGAGCTCATAATTTTAATCTGAGTCATTGGAAGGCATAAGGTTAGAAATAAGTTAGTTTCATTTTCAAAAGAAATTAAAAAGGTTAGCATGCTCAATGTATCCAATAAAGGAAAGAAAAAATGTTAGTATAAATTGGAGGGTAGGTAGAAATACTTTTCAAAAATCATAAGCATCATTATGCTTATAAAAAAAATATCATTTTTTAACCCTTCCCATGTGAAAATCCCCTTCCCTTGTTTAAAATCCCTTTCCCCTTACCCTAACCCATTTTCCCCTTAAACAAAACACATGTCCGTCATGTAAATCCCCTTCCCTTGTTTAAAATCCCTTTCCCCTTACCCTAACCCATTTTCCCCTTAAAAACAACCCATGTCCATCATTTAAATCCCTTTTCCCTTTACTAACTCTACATAATTCAATTAAAACATGCAAAACCCACTTTTGCATGGTTGTAAAGCATAAAATATAAAAAGAGATTGGACCCCACCTTATATGGTTAACTCCCCATGGTATTGATATCCAACCCCACTTCATACTCTTCCGCACACATAAAAACCCTCGTCCACCGCCCGATCATTGATCACATCTAACGGTCCTCATGCATTATTGCATCCCCCCTATGTCTGATGTTTAAAGCTAATGAGGGTTGCGAAATGGGTGGTTTCATCCACCCCTCCCCTGCCATGCGATGCCACCAAATCTAGTTACATCCTGCATACCCAATCCAACATACCAACTTTCACCACGCGATAAACCACTGCACCATGCAATAAACTGCCCATTCTCGAAAATATAAAACCCTCTCTATTCCGCTATTTTCCTATTCTCTGTTGATTTGCAAAGTAGACCAAAAGCCATCACCAACTAGAAATAAAGCCCTGCATGCACCTGAATCCTTCCATAATCAAAATTCATGATTTCTAGGTAATTTTAATACCCACCTCCATTGATTAAATACCAAATCGATAAAGGAATTAAAATTAATGGCTTCCAAGAGTGTTCTAAATATAAAGCATCTTCAACCTCCAGTAAGAGATGTTGAACACCTACCTTTGGCAGATAAGGACTTCAAAATCATTAAGACATACAATTCCTTTTTTTTTATCGAACTTATTATAGCCACTACCCACATTGAACAAAATTGTGCACCACAGATAAGAGCTAATGAACAGACCTGCAATACCATAAAAACACATTACAATTCCTTGTGGAACAAAGAGTATTTGCTGAGATGACAATAGGGGTATCAGGTTCTCACCAAAATAACTCGAGATCCCGACTAGGAAAAATCCTAGTGAACCCAGAAAGAGGATACAAGCCCAAAAGAAATTACTTCTTTTTCGAGACCCTATTATAGGTTCTATCCAGAGCCATTTGGATCGACGATTCGTAAAAAATTGTATTCAATTCCATCCTATTGAAGTTTAGGATACGTCCAAAGGAATGAATGCTGGACTTGTTGCATCATTATCTATTCATTCAAAGATTGGTGATTGTGGTTCTTTACAAAGTCCATTCTATAAGATCTCTGAGAGATCAAGAGAAGAACATATGGTTTATCTACTACGAGAGAAGATGAGGATGAATACTATCAGATAGCTACGGGAAATTCTTTGGCGTTAAATCAAGGAATTCAAGAGGAACAAATTACTCCATCTCGATACCAACAAGAATTTATAGTTATTGCATGGGAACAAATCCATTTCAAAAGTATTTTTCCTTTCCAATATTTTTCCATTGGAGTTTCCCTTATTCCTTTTCTCGAACATAATGATGTGAATCGCGCTCTAATGGGTTCTAATATGCAGCGTCAAGCAGTTCCACTTTTTTGACCCGAGAAGTGAATTGCCGGAACTGGGTTGGAAGGTCAAGCAGCTCTAGATTTAGGAAGTGTAGCTATAGCTACACAAGAGGGAACTGTGACAAAATCCAACTTCTCAGACCTCCACTATTGGAGCCATGACAAATTGATTGACTAGGCAGATGATATTCATCTCTGGGATTCCAGCGTGCCCAAGTATGCCTTTCCACAGACCTACCAATTCTATGAACTCATGAGACTGTGCCAAATCAGCTATTTTCCAAATGAAAGAGCCATAGTCACCCCTACCCAAGAAATCCTATTTACTGTCACTGCTCAATCAATTAACCAAATGCTACAGATTCAACCAAAACCAGAGGGAGTGAATCTTTCCATTGAAACCCTTATTAAGCTTCACCTAAAGATAGACTTTCCCAAAAAGTATCAAATATTTTAGACCTTCCTCCATGAATCAGCTCAAATCCTTAATAAAAACCCACCATACTCTATTGCCATGTTCCCAGAACAAACCACGAAAATTGTAACCATGTTATCTTGTATTCTAGGATATTTTACTGATGAGCATGTAGATGAATCCATCATAGGTTTCCTCTTTATACTTTTCCCAGGCCAGCCTCCAGGTATAAATTTCAACTTCACCCAATTCCTAGCAGATGCAATCAATGATTAGCTAGTCAAGCTACCAAAAGAAGGACCGTTAAAATACTCCTTAGTTTTATTCCATATGTTTTTTTATTTCCAATCATAAAGGTTTGCAATCAACCTCCAAAAACTGGACAGATAGGGTAATTCCCAATCTATTGTCTTTTGGACATCCTTGATCAGAAAGGGTTCTAGAGAATCCAACTATAAATACTTCGTTGATTCATTTGTTTATCCATTTGTGAATATGCTAAGCAGTAGCAGTCAGTCTAGAATCATGGAAGAGATAGAGAAGGTGTTACATTTATAAGATCAAAATAAAACAAGAGACTGGTATTTATTCCAAAACCATACAAATATTAGAGTGTAAGGAAGCTAGCTAGTTCCACACAAGCTTCCCAAATACCTCCCAATGAGGATATTTTCTTTGGAATACATCAGACAAATCTTGAATTCTGATGAAATGCATTTCCTTTAAGCCAAAAAGAAGACCCAGTTTAAGATTAATAACCAAATAGGGCCTTTTATATGCAACAATAGAAATTCTAGAAAGGAAGTAGGTAAATGTTACAAGAGTTCAAGTTTAGCAGTAGTTTCAAATAGCATTATCACCCTTTGGGTGTCATAATTAAATTAAGTGTCAAATTCAAATTGACCCCCTTTATTCATGAGTCAAAACCAGAAATTGAAAAGTATTCCAACCAGATAGAGTGGTTGGAAAAAACTTTACATGAGGTGGATATGCAGGTTGATACTAGTTCCATCTCGCATACTCCAAACCCAAACGACATAAATTCAAAAAGGGCTAGAAAATAAGGATCCTACTTAGTAGAAACTACTTCTAATACTAAATTTAAGCTTGTGAGCAGAAAGAAAACCAAGCTAAATCCAGTAATAGAGCATGAAAAGATAATTGAAACAGAAACACAGATTATCATCAAGGGTGATGCACCCTTAACTCATGTAGAAGAAACACCTCTACCCTCATCTTCCAGGGCATAGATCATTCAAGTTTAGAATAATTCAGAAGTTTCATCATCTAGAAAAACATTTGAAAAACAGACAGATATCATGGATAAGTATAAAAAGATAAAAATCAGAAATGAAGCATTAAATGTTGCTATATGTACCCAATACTAGAAGAAAACTCCCAATGATTAGAGTAGGTTGCTTTCAACTTTTAACCTCAAAACAGGGAGAATGAAGATGACCTTCCTACAATTAGAGGTAAAGGCCCAAAGAACTTCAAAAGGTTATAAGAAAACAACCTTTGAAATTCATGCCAAGGATGTGCATCCAATAGACCAAATTGGATTTCATAAATAGGCAGGACAAATTTTATATTCTAATATGACACATAAAGCTCTAAGTGTCCAGAAATTGAAGAATTCTCTTGAAAATGTATAGTCATACTTAAAGCTAGAAAGGGCCTCATCACAAGCAAAGGGCAATAAGATTAAGTCACTGAAAGATTTGGTAACTGAAATTGGCTATAATCCAATTGACATGAAGGCAGCAGAGGAACCCATTAAAAAGAAAAATGTAGACATAGCTACACTCAAGAAATAGCTAAAACTACCAACCGCTAAGCATCCACAAACCAAGTAGGTTTTGGAGACACTTAATCAAACGGATGAGATGATGAACTTAATCATTCAGTTGACAACTCAACTAAGGGAAATGAATATAGAAATGGATAAACTTGTATAGGAAAAATAGGCTAGCAGAGAAGCAGTTCCCATTACCGCTATTCCCATAGGAGCTACAGCAGCAACAATATCAACATCTATTCCAACAACTATATCATCTACAATAACAACAACATCAGCAAAACCAACATTCCATCCCACTGATGATGCCAGAAATTGATTAAACCAATCGAAGATATGTCCATTCAAACAAAACAGATTAATAAGCTCAAGGAACAAGTAAAAATCTTAGAAGATGAAAAGAAATTAGCAAAAGTAATGCATCAAGTTGAAAAATAAAAATCTAATAGATTAAATGAAAGGATCCACCAGCTAGAAAAAGAATTGTCACTAAAGGAGGCTTTGGCCTAAGAAAAGCAACATTTGTGGGCCAATATCATTAGCTCAATTAATGGTATTTGGCCTTCTATACAGTTAATATTTGAACAAAATGATTTGGTGAAGGAAGCCAGTGAGGCAATTCAAAGGGTAAAAGGAAATCTTGGAAAGAAACCAGAGGAAGCATCTAAAATATTAAAATATCTAAATTCTAAAAATAAGTATGAATTAGAGGATATTGGGATAACTGAAACAATAGAGACTATTCTAGAAGTGAAGAAAGTAATTTCTAAAATAAATCTGATGATACAACTTAAGGAGAAATGTCAAAACATGAAACTGGAAGTAAACATGTTCTTCGACAAGTTTGATGTATTAAGACAGAAGGGTCTACCTAAACCTTATGTAATCAATGATAAATTGATGAATCATGAATACTATTATAAAAAGATGAGAGAAGTAGCGAAAGAGAAATCCAATAGTTCATCCACGAAAGGCGTGCGCATAGGAAAAGTGCTCCTCCAGACTTTAGAAAACTTCTTTTACCTCCAACATGAGGTAAATCACTTTTTTGTGAACAATCCTACATTTGCCAAATACATAGAAGCAGATGAGATTTACCAGAGGATGATGAAAATCAAACTCCCAGATGAACAAACATGGGAAAAATGGTGTGACTTACTATAAAGGATGAAAGAAGAGAATCAGATGAAATACAAGTAGGCTTAAGGAGAAGACAGCATGAAAGAAGAGAATTTGAAAGAAAATCAGATGAAGTATAGGCAGATGGAAGAAGTAGTCTAATAATAGAAAGAAAATAAAAAAGGAGAGATCTCAGTTTGTTAAACATGTGTCACTATCTTTTTGCATAAATATATTTATTTTCCTTAAAAAAATCCTAGTCAGTTGAGAGGATATTATTGTAAAGCTTTCTATAAATACTTCATCATTTGAAGTATCACGTGTGGATTTTTGAATATTTCTGTAGTTGAATGATCTATTACCTGATGTTTATTGTATCACCTTCTAGTTGACAGACAAAAAAAGTTATAACGAGACTTATTTACAGGATTCATGTGTTGAGATCTCTCAGTGAAGTATAAATTTCAATTGTTCATGTTTTATTTCCATGTATTCCATAAACTTTCATGTGTTCTAAATCTGAATGTTATAATAGGAGTTTTACTGTAGAATTTTCTTAAACATTACACTCTGTTTTTAACTGTTATACATTTCTATGTTTTCTTCTGACATCTGATTTAGAGAATTCTTAATTGCCCTCTGATCCCAATTGATTTTCTTCATCCTTCTTCAGTATTTGGTTTAAGGAATTCTTAATTTCTCCTTGACGCTGATTAAAAAATCATTTCACCATTCAACTTTGAGATTTGAGATTTCTCACCTATCTTACCTTGTGACACTTTCTCTCTGTTTTGTTGACTGTTCTATTTTCAAAGTCATATTGACTCCAAAGCCCAATGGAAATGGAAAAGAACCTATTCATCTAGATCATTAATTCCACCAACCAATAAAAACCAATCTGATTAGACATACATAAGTAGCCTAAAATCCATAAAAATAAACAAACTTAAATCATATAGAGAGAGCCCTCTCTGAGGTTATGAAGGCTAGATCCTAAGCTCCAAAGTAGGTTTGTGGTTACCTCTGATATTCCCTTTAAATGAATTAGACAACTCCTGAAAATTTCAGAGTGATAACAAAGGATTCTAGATTTTTTTTTTAAAAAGGCCAGAATTTTTCTAAAATGTCCTCTAAAGATGTGAACACATGTAGTGCACTAATAGTGGTGTTAGTAGATTGATTTGGTCAACTTTGTGCATTGTTCATCCTATCCCCAAGGGAATTTCACCTAGCTCTTTATTTATACATCATTGTGGAGTTGAGTTTTGCTTGATGAAGTGAATATGTGAGTGAGAAGGTTGTAGAGAAGTAGAGAGTGCTTCATATCCAGTGTTGAGCATACATCCTTCGGTGTATGAGTGTTATTGGCTGTAAAATGTGAAAATATATTTGTTGAAGTTTCCTATTAATTTAGAACTTTAAATTTTAGGTCAAAGATGCAAAGAGCCATGGAAACGTTATTGGTTATGATAGAGAGATTGTATTATCTCCATGTTTGGAGATTCTCACATCTATTTCTTGTAGGAGTTGTTGATGAATTTGACACATATCCATATTGTCGTATGTTTTTATTTCCATTATGTAACATTTATTTTTAGTGTGAGGATATGTTATTGTAGTTGCTAGTTATCGTTGTATTTAGTTTTGATGCATAGTTTTGGCCACTAGTCATATTACAAATCTCAGTCCATTTGAGCTGAGAGTCTTGGGATCTAATTCGAAAATAGATGAAAGGAGATCTGTATAGAGGTGAGGAGAAGTGAATTCATGGATGTGGAGTAGTGATTGTGAAGTCAGCGAAAGGAACAATCTCTCAACCCTATAGGATTTGGATTATCCCATCGGAGTGGGGTGAGGATCGATTCATCATTGTAGCTTTCAGTGAATGGTAGTCTTTAGATCCATTGAGAACATAGCCTTCTAAGTCATTCAGTAGCATCAAGTCTCTGTGTTGATCAGTGCTAGCGTATTTTGTATGAGGTCGAGTCTCCATGCTGATGGGAGTCAACTATTCTATCTAAAAAATGTTATTTCCTTAATAGAAGATTTAGAGTAGTCAACAACAACAATGTTGGTTCTTTTCTCGGTGAAGGTTTTTCCATCATACATCTTGTGTCTCATATGTGGTGATTATTTTTATGCTTGTGTTGTGTTTATTTTCTGTCATTGACGCCGGTAATATGTTAACATGATTATCATTTACTTATTGATGATTATGTGATGCTACTAACAAGTCTGTGATTCAGAATAAAAGTAGTAAAATGCAAAAGTATACAAGAAGCCACACTACTGATTAACCACCCTCGCTCTCAGTAATCATCTAGCTTCTATCAATAGGCATCATATTGGGGATATTGGTTGTATCTTGATAGCTGAAGAGTAGATAAGGTGTTTTTTGGAAAAAAATTGCATTTTTTTTCAAAATGGATTTTGAAGGAATGCATGTACTTACTGCTACAAATTTCAAGGTTTGGAAAGATAGTGTGAAATATTGTTATCTTCTTGTGGATATAGCTTATGGATATTGATATGTGAAAGATATTATGATGATTCACCTTCATCCGAAGAAATGAAGAAAAATGCTCAAGCAAGGAGAATTATTTATCAAAATCTCCATAATGAAAATTTAGAAAAGGTTGGAGATTTAAATTTGCCAAAAAGGTTTGGGATATATTGCATATGTTATTCAGAAAAAGTTGCAAAAGTTTTTATGAGGTTGATAAGAGAAACAAAAACAAGAATAATAAGAGATCCAAGAAAAGGAAAAACAAAGCCCCGTAATAACCAGATGTGTAAGAGGAAAACATATGTAAAGGTATAAATAGTGATGATTTTCTTTTGATTTTTAATTTTGAAGATTTAGATTTTAGTCATGCATTGTTACCCAGAAAAGAAAAGGATGTTGTTTGGAGTCCTAGAAGTGAAATTAAAATACTAATAGATGTATGTAAGGGGAATGAGAAGAACTTACAGATTTGTGACAAAAGGAGGACAACCTCAAGGAACAGATCACTACCTCGAGAACATAGCTAGCAGAATAAAAAAGAGCTGAAGAAGTAAATTACAACAAGTAAAAGGATAAGAAAATCTATGTTTAAGCACTTGAAGATGTGATTCACAAATTAAGGTTGGAGCTTGAAGAAAAGGACCAAAAACTGAAATAATTGAAGAGAATTGTGGCCTTGGATAGTTTTCTTGAGATCCAAATGAAAAGGGTGAATCTAGTTTGAATGCAGGTAAAAATAACAAAAAATCTCCCATGAAACTTGTAGCAAACAAGGCCAATAACAAGAATGAGAACCAAGGAAACATGAAGAAAAACTAGCATCAGAAAAGAAAGCCACAAAGAGCACCTACACTTAGAAAATAATTTTCTCAAGATATAATAGTCGAAGCTATATTAAATTTCAAAGGAAGCAAAGTCCTTTGGTTCCTTTGATGTATGAGGTACAATTCTACAATTGTCAAAAGTTTGGGCTTGTTGCAGCTAACTATAAAAGCAAAATGTACAAATGATGTCGACAAGGCTTGCAACAATATCAACATAAAAGGAGGTTGGCCATCATGTATAATTATGATTTTTTTTCTTATTTCTATTCATGTCACCCGTTTTTCCATAAGGTGGTTGATTGCAGTTCTAACCAATGGAGGAAAATCACATTTCATAGAAGGTATAGATAAGTCATGAGAAGCATGAGTTTTGATCCTCTATCTTCATATCTTGGCCATGTGGAGTGCTACACATGTCGTAACTTTGGCCATATGGAAAGAGATTGTTGACTTCCCTGTTATTCAAGGAAAAATGAACTGAAGCAACAAAAGAAAAGAGGACCTAGTAGAAAACTAGTGAATGAAGATAAGTAGAAGCCAAACGAGGATGTGCAATCAAAGAAGAAACCAAAGATGATGTGGAGAAAGAAGGAGAAACTATTCTTCAAGTAGTGAAGAACATTCTCTTGTCCAATCCATGATTATTTCATGCATACTTCTAGAAGACTACAAATTTCATGAGAGGTTAATGGCCTCATCGAGAGTATATGGTAGTTTGATGAGTTCGTGTTGTTGCAACGACATATTATGAGTTCATTAAGCCTCATGTACATTTTCAAGTCCATAAGATCATCCTATCTTTTGGAGGTATCTTGAGCTGAGGGGGAACTATGAATGGTATGAGTTTTCCATGGCTATTTGATATTTTTTCTTCATATTTTTCACTCAAATATTTATAGAATATTTATATGTGATTCATGAGCGGAAAAGAGTACACTTTTAAGCCATGTATATGATTTTTATTTGACTAATAGTTGGTTGAAAAATGTGCAACAATGCATAGAATATGATGAATTTTTTAGCCATGTATTGAGATGACTTGTGACATGGATCAACCATGTATGAGCTGTTATATAACGATTACTATAGACATGTATTTGCTATCATTTCATCATTATGTATTGGTTGAGATTACAATCAGTAACATGTTGAGTCATCATGTTGATAGGCTTGTTTTGTAGAAGTCATATGAAATCTTTTGCAACCACATGTATGGGCTAATGTTGATGTAATAATCATGACCTTTCATGTACTTGAGGCATTGGTCCATAAGAGATTATCATTGCATCCATCTAATTCATTGCAATATTCATGTAAAATGCTCATCAAGCCATGCACTTATATTTTATTATCTTTGGGTCATCTAGTTATGAGCCATGAGGATATGTTATGGTCATGTGATGATCATGTATGAGGTCTTATGATGCTGGTACAACCATGTATTTTTATACTATGTGTCACTTGATTCATGGTCATGTTGAGTCTTGGTCCATATGGTGCATCTACCATGTCAAGGGAGCATTGTTTGTAGTGGAACTAGTCACTACAACTTGGAGATGACACATATTCAAGGGGAGCTCTATTGGCTCTTATTATTTTGTCCATACATTGTTGGCATTATGATCTGCTTTGAGGTGTCATGGTGTGCTCCATACTTTGCTATGAATATTTAGGTTCTCGACTATATGATTTGAGCAAAGATGTTTGGTAGTTGTTTCTATGTGGTTGTTATGAAGATTGATGGGTTGTTTCTCATATGAATATTGTTGCATATACTTGATGTTGCTCATAGTTGTTCATTATGGTATTGCTTATTGGTGGTTATGGTTATCTCATATTGACATGATGATGCTTCATTCTAAAGATTATTGGCTGGTATGCTGCTATGAATGATGCTTGGTTCATATGTTGCTTGTTGCTTACTTATTGTGGTGCATCATTTTTTAGCCATGAGGTGTGATAGAGGATGTAGATCTGTATTTTTGATCTTATTGCCCATTATCATAAAATTATCTCTTTGACATTGATTTCAAAGGGGGAGTTATATTGGATGTTGATATGGAGTTTGGATGTGGTTTCCATCAATGGAAAAGTGGGATATTGTTGGCATTATGGTTCAATTGTTGGTCAGTATTAATGTCAACCTAGCAGCCTTAGTATTGTGGGGAGATTGTTAAAATATGTTCATGATGCTAGCTAGGTCATATTGGAATTGATGTCAAACTTATGTTGTCATCCATATTTTGTCTAGCCGATTTTTTGATTCCTTCATATGTATAACAACTAGTTGAGTTGGCAATGAGATGTATGTATTGATGAGTAGGACTTCATACTAGGTATTCATGGTATACATGGTTATGTCATGGAGATTACTTGGGGAGTGATGATTTGGCCTGTTGATTATATGAGCATGTTATAGTGTTGTTGAGGTGTTGGAGGTCAGACCTGATGTGTTATATCTTGGGGAGATGGTGTTGGAGACTAGAGGACTTGTTGACACTCTTATAAACTTTGTTTGGTTGTCCTTTAGGTCAACTTGGTAGTGATACTTGGGAGACTTGTTTCATATACTTGTAGAGGTGTTATTGAGCTTGTAATAGGTTCATAGGATCTTACAGGAGCTAGAGAAGATGATTCAATAGTTGGCATAGTTCCTCAGCTAAATGAATGATGGATTCCCTCAACTTTAGCCATAGTTGCACGCACATAGTCCTATGGGAGTGGCTGGAATCCTATAGTCTCATGGATATAGTGGTAAGGGAGTGGTTATAGCTCTAGGGTGTTAAATTCGCATGTAGACAGTTTCAAGGGAGAGACTATGAGATTTCATGAGACTTCCTCTGCATTCTTCATGTTGTTCAGAAGTAAATTATCTTGGAAATTCCCAAAGGCTTCTAGAAAACATGAAAATGGTCACAATTTGTTTGAAAAAGGTCCTCCAAGGATGTGAACACATTTAGTGCACTAATATTGGTGTTAGTGGATTGATTTGATAGCACTGTTCATCATAGTCCCAAGGAAAATTTCACCCAACACTTAATTTGTACATCATTGTGGAGTTGATTTTTGGTTGATGAAGTGAATATGTGAGAGAGGGTTGCAGAGAAGTAGAGAGTGCTTCAGCTGTAGTGTTGACCCTAGATGCTTTAATGTATGAGTGTTATTGCTGACAGAATGTGCAGATCTATTTATTGAAGTTGTCTATTGATTCAAAACTTCATACTTTAGGTTAGAGATGCAGAGAGCCATGGAAGAGTTATTGGTTGTGATGGAGAGCTTGTATTAGGTCCATGTTTGGAGATTCTCACATATGTTTCTTGTAGGAGTTGCTGATGAGTTTTTCACATAGCCATACTGTCGTATGTTGTTCTTAGAATTATGAAAAGTTTATTTCTGGTATGAGGATATCTTATTGGAGTTGCTAGTTATCATTGTATTCAATTTTGATGTATAGTTTTGGCCATTATTTTCCTGGTGTAGGGAGCATGTTTTATGGTGGTATTTTGGTTCATTTATTATGGTGTATTGCTGCTAGAGTCACATTGTAGATATGAGTGTGTTTGAGAAGATATTCATAAGATCCAGTTTGAAAATAGATGAAATGATATCTACACAGAGGTGAGGAGAAGTGACTTCATGGATGTGGAGTAGTGATTGTGAAGTGAGTGAAAGGATTAGTTTCTAAATCCAATAGGATTCAGATAGTCCCATCAGAGTAGTGCAAGGATCCTTTGATCATGGTAACTTTTAGTGGATGTTAGTCCATAGATCTATTGAAAACAGGTCTTCTGAGTTGTTCAATAGTATCATGTCTTCGAGCTGATCGGTGATAGTGTATTGTGTATGGGGTCAACTCTCCATGTTGATAAGAGTCAGTTATTCTATGTAAAAGATAGTATTTTCTTAATAGAAGATTTAGACAAATCCAATAGTAGCGAGGGTGTTTTTTTTGCTTGGTCAAAGGTTTTCCACTAGACATTGTGCATTCATATGTGGTGATGATTTTTATGGTTTTGCTGTTTTGATTTTCTTTCATTAATGTTTCTCATATGTTTACATGCTTACCATTTACTTGTTGATGATTATGTAATGCTGCTAACAAGTGTGTGATTCAAAATAAAAGTAATAGAAGGAAAAACTTATACAAGAAGTCACATTATTGATTCATTCCCCCCCTCTCAGTGGTGATCTAGTTTCCAACATCATATGAAATAGGGATGCAAATTTTACCTCAAATTTTTGGAAGCAATTGTTTACTAGGATGGTTATGTAGTTGTATTTCAACACCATTTAACACCCAAAAATAGAAAAGAAAATAGAAAGGGTTAATTAGGTCCTTAATGACATGCTACAAATGTATGTAATAAATTATCCCATGAAGTGGGAATATTATTTGTATTTCATGGATTTTCCTTGTTACAGTAATTATCAGGCATCGCTCAAGGTGAGTCCCTTTAACGTTTTTTATGGAAGGAAGTACCATGTTTCTCTAAGCTAGAGCCAACCTGAAGATAGGATTATGCTAGCCCCATAATTATTACATGAAATGGAACAAGTGGTGAAATGGATCTAACATAATTTAAGCATATCGCAAGACAGGAAAACTATTTATACAGAGGTAAAGAGAATACATAAATAATTTCATGTGGGTGAACATGTTTATATTAAGTTATGACCAAAAGAGAGTTCCTTAAAGTTTGGGAGCTATTCGAAATTGGACACTTAGATTTTTGGATCATTTGAGATAGTCTCTAGGGTTGGGTAAATGACCCACAAACTATTACTACCACATCATATTAGAGTTCATAATGTATTTCATGTGTCTCTTCTGAAAAAAAATATACATTGTCCTTCTCATATAATTGATTGGAATTGTGTACAAGTCAAACCGAAAGGAGAGTTCTAGGTTGATCCATTAAAAATATTAGACTAGAGAGATTACACAATAGAATCTAGCCATCACCCAGGTCAAAGTGAAATGAAAGAAATTTGAGCCTAAGGAGGTCACCTCAGTTATTGAATATAAGATGAAGAAAACATTTCCTATGTTGTTCCAAGGAAATTGGAAGCCTGAAAACATCGAGGATGATGTTCCCCTTTAAGGGCGTAGGATATGTAATACCCAGTTAATTCATTTTACGTATTTAATGTTAATGTGAAACTAAAAGGCTAAATGTTACATGTGACATAATATGATGACGTAAATAATAATTTAATTATACAAACAATGAAAAAAAATTGTTGTTGTGCATTATTATTCTAGAAAATATGTTAAAGGCGAAGAAATGAGTTCATAATCCTTAATGTGAAGGGAAATAGTCATAATCATCTATGCCATGAAGGGGTAGGAACAAAAAGAATAAAATCATCCATTTTTCTATTAAGGGGAAATATTGGTAGAAGGCAGGCTACAAGAAAGAGATGAATGGAAATAAATGTCATGAAGTAAAATCTGTACAATGAGAACTACAAGAGACAAAGTTAGTTGTTATTTGAACATAACTAGTGGAAATAAATATTGGTTTCGAATCTTGTAAAATTATCAGGATGCCACTAAAGGCTCAAGAAGATGATCTCAAAGGATTCGTGTTTCTTTTCTCCTAGCAAGGAGGACTGGAGATTAGCGGTTACTATTTGAGAAAGTTGGTTCATGGTTGGGTGGAAAGTTGAAGCCTCTAATTGATTTTATGAAATAATTTAGATTAGCATATGAATACTAATTTATTTTGTTAACACTAAGTGTTTGATTCAATCTGTTTTAGGAAAATATAGAATATATTTCTACTGTGAAATTCAATGACAAAGCAATAATAGAAGGGTAGAAGAAACATTTATGGGTGGCAGTTAAATGAGAATAGATATATATACGCATATGAATATTTATTCCTAGTGCTCTATGTTTGTAATAGGTAATTGGATTTTCTTAAATGCAAGGTAAAATCACTCTTTGTTGTAGACAATAGCAAGAAGTCCCACATAAATTCCCCTAGAACCCTTTGACTAGAGACACCATGAATATGATGGAAGATAGAGTAAAATATATTCCTATGTAAATATAATTCCAAGTGGTAAGAACAATGTTTGTGCATGTATAAAATTTGGATACATGGCTTGATAGTATTAGAATGTATTTTCCAAAAAGTAGTAACACAGAATGTCTAACAATTTATATAAATGTTATAATACTAAAGCAAAAATTTATGTGAGTATTCCTAGGTTAGTTGTGTAGTGCTCTTGAGAAAAATAACTTGTTCATAGACCCAAGCATAGAGCGTCCTAGACAGAGGAGAGACATGGCTCAAAGGACAAGGAGAAATCCCCCTTTATAGGGTTCCATTATGTTTCTGACCTAGTTACATTGTTTTTTTAAATTAAATATATAGTAATTGCATGCCAGAAATATTTACTTAACATATGTAGAAATACCCTAAAAGAGAAAAATTATACATGTATATGTTACAAATAACGAAAGAGGATAACCCAGTAAGGGTAGAATGTTATTTAAAAAACATTAAAAGCTACAGGATAAACTATAAAAGTAGAAAAAGAAAGAATGTTTTGTTTTTATATTTAACATAAAGAAAATATTTTAGAAAAAAATTGAACCTACACGTGTGAGCCATGTTTTTCTTTAAAATAACATGCATGTTCCTTATCAAAGGAACACAATTTAACAATCATTCATGACAAGATATATATATATATATATATATATATATATCTAGACACACACACACATACACATTCTCATCAAAATGCATAGAGAAACCTACAATCATGGCAAGTATAGTGCCTTGACTTTAAAAAAACCTAATATACAAATCTAAGATTGTCATGAATAAGCAAGAAGGTAGCAAGGATGTGAGAGTTGTAGCAAGGGTTAAAGTGTTGTGGGGAAAAATGCCTATGCAGGACGATCCTATCCACCTAAGGTGTGACAGTGCCTTAGCAACAAACAGAGACAGCTATTCTAGTATTCTTCCTTTATGAATTAAGAATGAAGAGAGATGGATGGACTAACCAGTGTCTTCGATTTGTCCCTCGATTCGGTTTCTCTTCTCTTTGAGAGTTCTCAGCTACTTGCCTTCTCGCTCGCCCAGCTTCAACAGGTCCCTACAAGATCACAAGAAGAGAACACTACAAAGACATAGATTCATATTCATAAGTAGTTCAGGATTAGAAATAAACTAAACATACTAATGCAATCATACATCAAAGATACACCAGTATATAGGAGAAACCAAGATAGCTTTATTGATGAATAACAAGGTTCAGGAAGAGATACAACCAAGAAGGCTCCAATCTAGCATCTCCTTCCCAGCAAATGGAATTCCTATCTTCACCTCCCTTCAAAGCATTAAGCACCCAATGATTCCAGTCTCAAACCAACAAAAATTCTTTGCAATAACAAAATTCCAGCCTCTAGATCTCATGGAGGAGAGATCCATATATAGATGTTTGGAGAGAGGATGAGTCAGCTTGAGATCTGACTAGTGTCCTCTCCCTCTTTCAGTTCTTGTTTCCACTTGGAGGTTCTTGCTTTCACTTGGAGATTGGGGACCTCTTACTCATCACTAGTCGAATTCACTGAGGCAAGTGTCATTGAGGAAGATTTTGGAAGCTTCCTGGGTCTTGACACCTCTTGGAATGAACTTGCCATTTGTCAACTCTCGCTCAGCGCACCGTGGTAGTGCTTCTACCTGCGTTGCAGTGCAGGTAGCCAAGTGCAGACTTTGCATTTCAGCGCAGACAGCTAGTGGAGCCACTAAATTGATCCTGAATTGACTTGTTTTTTGAGCAGTTTCTGGTGGAGAACTTCTGTGAATTGCTGTGGTTTGTTAGCCTTGTTCCTCTAGGGGTAGGAACAACATGTTTAGGGACTTTGGATCCCTTAGATTATGGACATTTCATGCTCAATGCTGTAAGGCACAAAAATGTCTATAACAGTTGCCCCCTAAAGTATGAGGCTGTTTATCGGGTGAAATGCTTTATCAGGAGGATTCGAAGTTCATCCAATGCTGGGAGGAGACCTGTAATAAGATACAATACAATACATTATTTTTCATACTGCTTTCATGATCTAGCTGAGGCGGGCATTCCCATGCTCAGCTTTATAAATTCATTTTTCTGTACATAGAACAGACAATCGTCTGATGGTAGACTAATAATTTTGGTGAAATTATCATCCTTTGGGTAGGATGATTATCTGTTGCAATGATGTACATGTCAATGTCTTTATCTTTCCTGAATATATATCGCAGCCTGGATGGATGAAACTAGATCCGGGGTCTTCAAACTCGTTCGATCTTCACACTAAGTACAAGTCGATCCATGTGAGAAATGTTCTGAAGTCGAACATGGAAAGACATCACTTGATTACCGGTCAATGAGGTAAACCCTTAACAAGCGCGAGAGGAATCACCGATAATGATAATGACCCTCAAGGTACCGCAGTACAATTCACGTGGTGTGAATAAAGGACTTGGCATTGAACACCACGCAAAATCTTTCGGTCGAAGGTCCTTGATGTATACCTATCGCCGGAAGTGAGAAACTTGCCATTGAGGCATGCAAGCTTCAAGGTACTGAAGGGGTTGTTCCTAGATCAACTTCTTGGATAATGAGCTGATGTCAACAAGAAGCGATCCGTCAAAGGAGGGCCTTGATGTATCCCACATCAGTGACACGGAACGGAGCTAATGATTTTGATGGAGGTGAAAACGATCTGTGACATATGATTCATGGTGGCGGTCATGAAAGGATGAAGGATAATGTACGGCAGTGGATGGGACACGGCTGACTTCTCTGAACGACTTCTCTTGAACATATGGATCGGTAGCATTACCCCAAATATGGATGGTATGGCGAGACTATGGTGATGTGACCGGTGAATGAAACAACCCAACCCAATTGTGGTACGGAGGAAAAGTGTCATGTTCAAGAGCGACTTGCTACCATCAAAGTTTTCTTGAGTTTCTCCCAATTTTTCCCCAGTCATTGCTGACCAGTACCTCTTTATTTCTGTCAAGCTTGAGGAGGATAACATATGCTTGTTCTATAACTTGCCCTTCGGGCAAGCCCATCGCTATGTTTTAACGAGCCTAGCGATAGTGAAACTCGTTCTCGTCTAAAGACAAGTTTGTCGCTATTTAATGATTTTAACGAGTCTAACGACAAAGATAACTCGGTCCTTTTCATTTTTAGAGAGTCTGAAAAGGTACATAAAGTTAGCTCCAAAAGTCCTTTTTCGTCATCTAATCCCTTAGGTCCGAAAAAGTATAAAACAATACAGAAGGGATGAGTTTTCGATAGTTTTAACGAGCCGAACAAAACAAGCGCTCGATCTTTTTGTGCAATAATCCCTCAGGTCCAAAAAGATTAAAATCTAGAGGACGGATAACACTTCCGGTCGCTTTAACGAGCTGGAAGGCAAAAACTCGGTAATCATTTCATATTTTACGAGTCAGATGAAAAGAGCTTAAAGAAGACTCGTCTTTTGAGGAACGAGTGATAAAATGGGTTAGCAGCTGATTCCAGGTACAGGTTGGAATTTTCCAATCACGACAGTGTCACAAGGATGGCTAGTGTAATCACTCTTCACAGCTATTCCACAAAATGGGTAAACAATCAAATGGAGGTGAATGATCGGCCAAATGAAAGGTGGAGGTGACGGTGCAAACACGACCAAGGCTTTAATGGCTGATAATGTTATATTCACAATGGTTATTTACCAGGTAGTTCATTTTTTAACGAGCTTAAACGCGGGAAAACACTGCTCAATATTATGTTTATTTTTTAACGAGCATGAACTATGTGCTAAAACTGCTCGGATCTTGCATTTATTTTTTAACGAGCATGAACTGTGTGCTAAAACTGCTCGATTATATGGTCAAATTTTGATTTTTTACCATAACTAGCTTTGCCCTTTTCAAAGATAGTACTGTATCCTCAATTGCTGCATCAAACTAGTTAGAAATGAATAACATTTGTTTGAAAATGAGATTAAAACCCTAATATTTTGCTTTGAACTACATAAAAAGCCATTAAAAAGTGTTTTTACCTCTCATTTTACCATTTCATTTGAACTTGGTTTGTTGGAGCTTTGGAGGTGCCTCTTCCCCCTTGATTTTCACCAGCTGATTTCAGGAGATTCTGTGGACGATTCTCGGTGCCGTCTGGACCAGGTAGGAGCTAAACCCTAGCTCTTTCTCTTCATGGTTTTCTTTTTCCATTCTGTGCCTGTTTTCTTGTTTCCCTAAGCCCCTGGGGTTTTTTTAGGGCGCTCTGCCATCAGCGCAACTGGTTCACTCGAAACTTGTGCTGAATGTCAAGCTGCATGAAGGCAGTTTGACCTTCAACGCAGGTGGAACACTGGCTAGTTGTGCTGGGCACAGAAAAATAGTTTTATTGCACAGTTTTTGATGAAAATTTTGCCAGTTTCTCATCAAAATCAGGACCTTACTCCTTCTCTTGTTTGTTTTGCAGGGATCTTTGGAGCAAAATGACCCTTACATGGCGAGAACGCGAACATGAAGAAGAGGACATGATCGCCCTCCATGATCCTGTCACGGTGAACGCACTGCGGAACTGTGGTCTGCTGAAGTTCTTCCGTATCTCTAGTATGAGAGCGCAGATCTCCTTACTGCAGTATATGCTTGATGCTTGGGATCCTATCAACCAAGTATTTCAAATTAGGGGTAAATCTATCCCCTTGACCATGGTAGACATTTACTTCTTGACTGGCTTGTCGAGGCGGGGTGCCCCCATTTCTTTGTCAGGTTCGGCCCGAGGGAAAGACTCTGTGAGAGATTATGTCCGCCAGTGTTGCAGGGAAGGATCTCAGCCGAGTAGAGACGGCAAGGTCGTTATCCGTGAGATTACTGACAGGTCTCTCAGGTCCATTTTGTATACTATTGGTAGGATGGCCGGTAGTGCATCTCTTCATGTTGCCAACAGATTCTATGTGCAGCATGCCTTGGAGTGTCTCCAACCGAAAGTATTCAACTGGTGTGATGTAGTACTTCTTCAGATGAAAAGTCAGTTGACCAAGGTAAAGGACGGGAAGTTGAAGAACTTTGGATTTGGTTCTATTTTGACTGCCTTTGCCTTGGAGAAGATACCACTGATGCAACCTCAGTACATTGCACTCGACTTGCCTTCTCCTACCGAGCCACGCATGTACAGATGGGTTGATCACATGTCTAGGCATGCTGGTCAATCTCAGATTTCTTTCACTGATACCTTCTTCTGGTGGTTCGAGCGTCAGGAGATGGTCTATTCCGAGTATCCATATGTTGGCATGGATTTCCGAGGTGATCCGGATTTGGTACTGCCGGATGGCGAACAGTGGGGCGCTATTGTTAAAATCTTCGACCATATCACTGTTTACTGTTTTTATTTATAATCTCCTTATGCTTTATTCTATCAATACTTTAATCAAACTCATGTGTGCATGCAGATGTTGGTCCTGTTCGTCCGGCAGTTCGCCCGAGAGTGCCAGCTGCTGCCCCAGCAGGGGAGACTGCTAGGAGGGTTATTCTTCGCGACCTTGATGTGGCTGAGACCCTCACCGTTGTGCAGGATCAGGTTGAGAGCCTTACTCTTGGCATTCCGGATGTGAGGATCGACGAGTTACCTCTATAGTTGCAGCTACATACTACTGGCGTGCCTAGACGATGGACTCATCTCTTACGCATGATTGCACAGGCCGTGACGTGCTATCATGAGCATCATTAGGCTAGGGTGCCCCCTAGCATTTTTGAGTTTTTGGGTCGTGCGACCAATTTTGTCTTGGTTACAGAACATCATATGTAAACGATAAACAACTTATATATATTTTTTGATTTTCGGGGTTTATTCTGGTTGAGTTATATGATCCATATGTACAACATTGATGATGTGTTTCTTTTTATAAATGTCGCAAATGTCTATCTAACACATAGTTTGGTAATGAGTCGGTTAATTTGTTTAAGTTTCTGGAAATATGTTGGTATTGAATTAAATAAAACTTTCTTTCCAAAATCTTAACCCTTAGAAACATACGATAAATAGCTGGATTGCGGACGGAGTATATACCATTGAGTTGTAGTATTATGAGCTGTGAGTCTAGCCTGACGATTAGTCGGCGTATACCATGGGTGATGGTATCAGAGAGCAGTTCTATCAACGCGCTATACTCAGCGATGTTATTCGTTGATTGACCAATACATACACCTCTGAAACTTACTAACTCGCCGCTTGGATCAAAAATGGCCCAGGCCGCGGAGGACAGGTTCCGCGAACTACGACTCGCTCCGTCGGCATATCCAACACATGTCTCCAAAAGGTTCGACATCTGCAATAAATGTAAAAAGATGGATTACTCGACCAAAACAACCACTTTAGCGAAAACAAAATACAACAAAAGCACATTGGTTACTATTTAAGCATAGTAATGCTTAAGGTACAACCCATTGCGAGGTTGCGCCAGTGGAATTCCGTCATAATCCATTAACTCGTAGGCTCCTTTTGCTAACACTCGTTTAACAATATAGGGGCCCATCCATAAAGAATTAAATTTACATGCTCCCAATTTGTTGGACTCTTGGTCATAAAACAAGACCAAGTCACCTTCTGAGAAGACACGGGGTTTGACATTTTTGTCGAATTCCGCCTTGACTCGTTTCTTATGGGCTTCGTTAGCCAAAGCGGCGTCACGATGGCTTTCATCCAATTGGATTAATTCCAAGAAAAGAGCCTCTTCTTCTGAAGTTCCGGGGAGGAGATTGATTGCGAGTTTAAGAGACGAAATTTCGCACTGGACTGGCAAGACTGCCTCCAGGCCATACACCAGTTGGAAAGGTGTGAACCCGGTCGCATTCCTTACCGATGTTCGATAAGCCCCCAAGACTGAGTACAGGATTAGGTGCCACCTTCTTTTGTGAACTCCGATCATCCTTTGCAACATACGCTTCAGGACCTTGTTGATCGCTTCAACTTGTCCGTTGGCTTGCGGATAATACGGGGTAGAGCTGTCGTGAGATAGCCCTAGCTTGGCAGCTAATTCAACCATCTTGTGATTGCGGAAATGCGATCCATGATCTATAACTATAGCATGTGGTACGCCGAACCTGGCGACTACATGATTGAAAAAGAAAAGGGCAGTTGTTTCACCAGTGTTGTCTAATGTAGGCATCGCCTCGGCCCATTTGGTAAAATAGTCAACGGTGACTATGTACTTAAATAATATATAGGATGTTCAATTCCATCGACTTCTTGAACTAAAACCATCGCGATGGTCGTATCTGCTGCAGCCAGATATAGGTTAAAATCTCTTTGATAGTCCGGGGCATACATTAATGATGCTTTTACTAGAGAATCTTTCAGAGCGTCAAAGGAAGCTTGCGCCACCTGATCCCAGGCAAAAGGTACATCCTTTTTCAAAAGACGAGTATAACCTTTAGCAAGTTCTGCGTAATTTGGAATGAACCTCCTCAGAAAGTTTGCTTTCCCTTGGAGTTTCTGAATCTGAAGCAAATTTGAAGGTGGAGGCAAATTAATGATTGCCTGAACCTTGCAAGGGTCGAGACGAATCCCATCCTTAAAGACTACAAAGCCAAGTAAACGACCAGAACCGACGCAAAACACACATTTGTGCGGATTGAGTCTTATCTTATAGTGTCGGCAACGTAGAAATATCGCTCTTAAATGCTGCGGATGATCAGTCCGCTTTCGCGAATGAGCCGGAAGGTCATCGAGATATGGTTGAACGATGTTCTTGATGTCATGGAAGGCATAATTCATTACCCTCTGAAATGTAACCCCTGCGTTCTTTAAACGAAAGGGTAATTTTCGATAAGCGAATGTGCCCCACAGACAAATTTATTGTGGGGAAAAATGCCTATGCAGGAGGATCCTATCCACCTAAGGTGTGACAGTGCCTTAGAAACAAACAGAGACAGCTATTCTAGTATTCTTCCTTTATGAGTTAAGAATGAAGAGAGATGGATGGACTAACCAGTGTCTTCCGTTTGTCCCTCGATCCGGTTTCTCTTCTCTTTGAGAGTTCTCAGCTACTTGCCTTCTCGCTCGCCCAGCTTCAACAGGTCCCTGCAAGATCACAAGAAGAGAACACTACAAAGACATAGATTCATATTCATAACTAGTTCAGGATTAGAAATAAACTAAACATACTAATGCAATCATACATCAAAGATACACCAGTATATAGGAGAAACCAAGATAGCTTTATTGATGAATAACAAGGTTCAGGAAGAGATACAACCAAGAAGGCTCCAATCCAGCATCTCCTTCCCAGCAAATGGAATTCCTATCTTCACCTCCCTTCAAAGCATTAAGCACCCAATGATTCCAGTCTCAAACCAACAGCAATTCTTTGCAATAACAAAATTCCAGCCTCTAGATCTCATGGAGGAGAGATCCATATATAGATGTTTGGAGAGAGGATGAGTCAGCTTGAGATCTGACTAGTGTCCTCTCCCTCTGTCAGTTCTTGTTTCCACTTGGAGGTTCTTGCTTCCACTTGGAGATTGGGGACCTCTTACTCATCACTAGTCGAATTCACTGAGGCAAGTGTCATTGAGGAAGATTCTGGAAGCTTCCTGGGTCTTGACACCTCTTGGAATGAACTTGCCATTTGTCAACTCTCGCTCAGCGCACCCTGGTAGTGCTTCTACCTGCGTTGCAGTGCAGGTAGCCAAGTGCAGACTTTGCATTTCAGCGCAGACAGCTAGTGGAGCCACTGAATTGATCCTGAATTGACTTGTTTTTTGAGCAGTTTCTGGTGGAGAACTTCTGTGAATTGCTGTGGTTTGTTAGCCTTGTTCCTCTAGGGGTAGGAACAACATGTTTAGGGACTTTGGATCCCTTAGATTATGGACATTTCATGCTCAATGCTGTAAGGCACAAAAATGTCTATAACATAAAGGTTTAGTAAGAACCTATATACATTGAAGCGGAGAGAAAAAAAGGAAAAACCATAGACAAGCTTTGAACAAATGTTGATTTGAAAATATTATCATCACTCGTACATACCTACGAGCAAACAAGAATAGTCACTAATTGTTCCAAATTTCTTAAAAATTTCTTGTAAGCTAAAGAAATTAATACCAAGGGGTATTAATGGTATACCTATGGATAAAAGAGAAGACTATTCATATTTCTTACAAGGATTTAGGGAGTATTCAGTCCTTAACATGACAAGTTGAATGACAAAAAATAAAACCCTTAGAAAATTAAATGTTAGGGTTAGGGTTTCTTGTAAACTCGCCATAAGGAAGCTCACTAGGAAAAATCCTCGTAGAGTGGACAAGACCAAAACAAATTCCTTATAAAAACCTTTTATTTCATGACTAAAAAACACTCAAAGAGTAGCTAGGGTACCTACAAAACAACTCAACATAGCTAGAGTGTAAACCATGAGAATCACATCAAGAAAAATTCAACGTAAAATCATAATGAAAATGGAACAAGAACCTCTCAAACAATTACCAAAAATTTGAACCAGTTGTATTCCATAACAATTTTTGTGATGTTATTAAGTTATGGATGGTATATCAAAGAAAAAACCATTAAAAAATCAACAGTTCCCCTGTCAAGAATTAGGTAGAGCGCCCTTGGTTAAATTGGGGTTTGATATGAGGTTACAGAGCCTAATCTGCAACTGAAGCAACATCATAATGAGCCTACACCAATGAGGCATGGTAGTGTAGTTACTTTTATCACTCAGAATTTTCCTTAGAAGTTATCAGAAGAAGGAAGAAACCAAGGTAACCACAAACCAATATTTTAAGTATATGCTCTATCCAACCTATGAGTCTGAGAGAGCTCTCTCTATATAATTTAGCTTTGTTTTATTGGGATTTTAGGCTAGCCCTTAATGTTCATTAGGGTTTCGGTTTTGAATTGAAGGTTGGTGGTGGAATTCTTGGAAAAATGGATAGAGCAAGGTCTTTAAGCCATTGGACTATGCAGTCAACAAATGGATAGCAGAATTGGATCAATTCATTAAAGGGAATGTTCATGGGTAGGCTAGCAAAGTAAAGAGAAGATCTGTAGGTTGAATCAATGAAATGATCCTAACTAGGGTGAAATAGCACTTAAGAATCCTCAAACTGGGGTTAAAATGAAGAAAAAGGGATAATCTTAAACAAAGGGCAATTAAGAATCCTTTGCTATATATCACAAGGAATAACCTAAACTAAGGAGCAATCAAGAATTCCTTAACTTACGTTTGTGAAGAAAACATTGAATATTCATAACAGTCAAGACAGAGTACAGTTAAGCAATTTCTGAAATATCATCACATGTTATAGCATTCAGATTTTTAGAGATACAAGTAAGATTGTGGAAAAACTTAAAGAAAAATAACATTGAAAGTGAGAGAATGCTTATTTGAATTTTTCTTTACACAAGAATCTAGTGAAATATTTTATCTTTATTCCTTGATCCAACTAGTTGATCTAGTCATTGATAGAATAGAATTCTAGACTTAAGAACAATAAGTCTATAAAAATGTTTGGAAATCCACCCTACATACTTCGATTTGTGAAGTATTTATACAAATATTATTTACAAATTATCTCAAAACAACTTGATATTTATTCTAGGGAATACAAATATCTTCTTGCAAGAAGTTAAAGATAGCTATTGAACTATTTCATGTTGTCCCTTTTTATTTGGTATTGTTGGCTGTTACGGTTGGATTTGTAGCCCTTTATGCTATTTTTCAGTTGTGGAGTTTGACATTGGATTCTTCTTTACTTTCATCTTTCACCTGATACTCTTTGACCCTGCTGCCCTGTTTTCATCTGTTTACCTGGTTGCCTTCATTTTTACTATGTGGTAACTTTTACATGTAAATTCATCATAGTAAATCTGTAATTGTCTCCCACCAATTAGCATTAGGTAATTTTACATTCATCATCCTCCTGTAGATTTCATCAGCTTCGGTATATTTGGTAAAATTGGGCTTGGTGAGGAATAAATGTTTGATCTCATTCTCCATAAAAAAAGAGTTTTTGTTAAATTGGCAACTAGGGCCAAACTCCATGTGGGTCGGCTTATTTATGGCAGCTGATATTTTTATTGGATCCCTCTCGTTGAGAGGTGTAGGATTGATCCAAATATCATACGATTCCGATAAGTATCTATGGAGATATTATTTAATTTCGTATATGTAATTATTATCAATCCGACCAGCTCTTATGTAGGCTCTAGAATCCCAACCGACATGTCTATTCATCATCCTCATTTTAGTATAAATAGACGAGGATTTGATATCATTTACACACATCTCTTGTGATCTCTCTCCTTGTGTTTGGGTTTTGTGGACAGAGAGATCTAAAGGAGAATACGTTTCTCTAAAGGCTGATCTAGCCTTACCCTAGCTGCAGGCAAAGAAGGCATACCTCGCAGTCATATAATACCACACATATGGGAACACAATCATACCATGCAGTTATAATACACATACGGGAATGAATGTCACGTAAACGTTGGAGTATATACGCTACAGTAATATATTTATGCACAACGTAGGTGGATACGATGGGCATTATATATATACGTTGACATTGGACATTCATAGAAATATATATGCTGGGAAGTCATACAATATACCAACGCAGTCAATGAAGAAGCTACTGTCATAACCGCAATCCAGTATGGAAGAGGAGCCACATGCTTATAAAGAGGTAAACACAGTCAATGGGTCAAGTCAACAGGACCTGTTCATGCATCTGAAACTCGCACTCCTCTCTGCCATTCCACGTTTGAGTATATGCTAAGAAACTGACTTAGAACCTAAGTAGCCACAACTGCTGTGATAATGTTATGAAACCAGCTCACAAAAAGATAGAAAAGAGAGATCCACGCCTTAGAATTCAGCCTTTTCGAGGGGGAAACCTCCTTTACATTACATAAATGAACAATTCTTGGATGATACAAATGACAAAACCTCCTTTCTATATATAGGAGTCTAAGGAGTCACAATATAATCCAGCCGACCTAACAATAATAATATAAAGCCACAAAAATAAAAATAGAGGGATTCTATGGGCACATTAATAACAATATGGGGGTAATGGGGCCACAACAATATAAATAAGGGGTATAACTACAATAGTAATGGGGTAATCACTAGTATTATAGGGACCCAACATGCCCCTCTCCTTCAAAAAAGTGTTGTCCTCAACGCTTGAGTAGTTCTGGATACTTCTGCATAAAATTCTCATCCTCCCATGTGGAATCTTCAGCGGATAAGTTCTTCCACTTGATAAGATACTCTGAAATTGATCGATTTCGTAGCTGTCGAGTTCTTGTTTCTGTGACTGCTTCCGGTTCCAATATAATTTTTCCTTCCTCGTCAAGTTCTGGCAATATTGTTTGAACTGGGAGCTTGTCGCCTATAACCTTCTTTAAACATGAAACATGGAAAACTGGGTGCAATCGAGAAGCTGCAGGAAGCTCCAATTTGTATGCCATAGTACCAATCTTTTGCAACACCTTGTACGGACCATAATACTTTGGTGATAATTTATTATCCTTCTTAGCTTGCTTGAGGGACATTTGCTTATATGGTTGTAGCCGTAGGAATACCCAATCACCTACATCAAAACTTCTTTCACTGCGATGTTGATCTGCCTGTTGTTTCATTCTATTCTGTGCCAACACGAGGTTATCCTTTAAGAGTTGGAGGACTTGTTGTTGATGTTCGATGTGATGTTCCACTGCCTGAACCTTAGAATTTTCTCTTAAATATGATGTGATGGATGGTGGTTGATACCCATAAAGTGCCATAAATGGGGTCATTTTTGTTGCTGTATGGAAGGAAGTGTTATACCACCATTCAGCCAGAGGCAACCATTTGACCCATTGTGTCTGTTTATCAGATACAAAGCAACGAAGATATCCTTCCAAACATTTGTTTACTATCTCAGTTTGCCCATCAGATTGAGGATGATAAGATGAGCTATGAGCTAACTGAGTACCAAGACAAGAAAATAATTCTGTCCAAAAATTTCCAGTGAAAATGGGATCTCTGTCACTTACAATAATCTTTGGGTTTCCATGTAGCTTTTGAATTGTTTCCATAAATGCAGTAGAAACTGTACTGGCTTTAAATGGATGTGATAATGCACAAAAGTGTGCATACTTGGTAAGTCTGTCAACTACCACCATGATGACACTCTTTCCCTCAGACTTGGGTAAACCTGTGATAAAATCCATTGAAACCTCCTCCCAACGTTGGCTTGGAATGGATAAAGGTTGTAATAGACCCGGTGTCTTAATTGTTTCAACTTTATTTTGTTGGCAAACCAAACATTCTGCCACAAACTTTTGAATATCTGATTTAAGGCCATCCCAAAAAAATTCCTTCTTAACCCTGTGGTAAGTTTTTAAAAATCCTGAGTGCCCTCCTAAGGGAGAAGTGTGCAATTCCATAAGAATCTTTTGTTTTAGCTGGGAATTCTTACAGAGGTATAAGCGATCTTTGTACCATAACGAATCATTTTTCCAGCTAAATGTATCAGACGTACTGGAATCTTGTTGTAGCTTTCGAATAAGTGCCCACACTTCTTCGTCATTCTTCCATTCCTCCTTGCTTCGTTTATCCAATCTGGTTGGATAATAGAAATGGCGCACAACAATGCTTCCACATCCTCATCCTTTCTTGAGAGTGCATCTGCCACCACATTTTGCTTCCCTTTTTTGTAGATGATTTCAAAGTCATAACCCAACATCTTTGTGACCCACTTTTGTTGCTCTTCAGAGGATAATCTTTGTTCTAAAAAGTATTTAAGGCTATCATGATCCGTTTTTACCTTGAAGTGTCTTCCCATTAGGTAGGGTCGCCATTTCTTAAGTGCATGGAGTATTGCCAACATTTCCTTCTCATAAATAGCTTTGCTTAAAAACTTTCCCTTGATTGGACGACTTTCAAAAGCAATGGGTCTTTCATCTTGCATTAGAACAGCACCAATTCCATTTCCTGAAGCATCACATTCCACAATAAAGGTTTTTGTGAAGTCCGGTGTAGCTAAGACCGGTGCTTGGCACATTGCCTCTTTAAGATGTTCAAAGGCCTTTGTTGCTTCCGGAGTCCATGAAAATGCATCTTTCTTCAATAATGTTGTTAGAGGTGCTGCTATTCTCCCATAATTCTTAACAAACTTGCGATAATACCCTGTCAACCCAAGAAATCCTCGCAGATGCTTTATGGATGTGGGGATTTTCCATTCCTTAATGGCTTTAATTTTGCTAGGGTCTACCTTAACTCCTTCATGAGATACAATATGACCCAAATATTCCACCTCCTGGACTCCAAAGAAACATTTGGATCTTTTTGCATATAATTGTTTCTCCTCCAATAGTTGTAGCACCCTGTCAACATGTTCAACATGATCCTTCCAAGACTTGCTGTAGATTAGTATATCATCAAAAAATACTAACACAAATTTTCTAAGGAATGGTTTGAAAATTGAATTCATCAAACCTTGAAATGTTGAAGGTGCATTGGTAAGGCCAAAAGGCATGACCAAAAATTCATAATGACCCTCATGAGTTCTAAATGCCGTTTTCGGAATGTCTTCAATCTTCATTCTGATTTGATGATATCCTGAACGAAGATCCAACTTGGTGAAGTAAATTGATCCATGCAATTCATCCAGTAATTCATCAATGACAGGAATGGGGAACTTATCTTTAATAGTGAGCTTGTTGAGCTCCCTATAATCCGGACACATGCGCCATGATCCATCCTTCTTGTGCACCAATACTACTGGAGCAGAGAAAGAACTTTGACTCGGTTGAATTATACCAGCCTCTAGCATTTCTGCAACCATACGTTCAATTTCACTTTTTTGGACATAGGGATATCTGTACGGCCTGATGTTTGGAGGAACACTTCCTGGAATCAGATGAATAGCATGATCATGATCACGCATAGGTGGGAGACCTTTGGGAGTCTCAAATACCTTGGAATGATTGTCCAGGACTTTTTGGAGATCTGGAGAAATAGATGATTCCAATGTGGAAACATCTAGCGAACATAATTGTGCAATTACACCTCTTTGCTCCTTTTTTAGAAGCTTTGTCATACCATTAGAGCTGATTATCTTTCCTGGTTTCCCTGCAATACCCCTTAATTCAACTTCCTTTCCTTCCACAGAAAATTTGATGAAAAGTTCTTGAAAATTAAAAGCTATTGTACCCAAGGATTGTAGCCATTGGACTCCTAGTACAACATCAGCACCTCCCATTGGAATGGAAAGCATTGGGCTAGTCAATACATATTCTCCCATGGATAGCTTGATATTATGGCACTTTCCAGAGAAATTTATTGTTCCTCCATTTGCAATCATCACTTGACACTCTGGTGCTGGATATAGGAAGCAATTCAATTCTTTTGCTACCCTACAATGAATAAAATTGTGGGTGCTTCCTGAATCAATCAACACTATTACCTTTTTCTTCTTGATTTGTCCTTCTATCTTGATGGTTTGAGGAGTGGTAATTCCCGCCAATGCATTACAAGATATGGTCGGATTTATTTGTTCTTCATCTAGGCTTTGTTCCTGGAGTATATCCTCTTCTTTTGACCTTTCTTGCTCCTTTTCTTCTTCCTCTTCACAATCTATGTAGAATAATTTCTTCTCAGCACACTTATGACCTTTAGTGTATTTGCTATCACAACTGTAACAAAGCCCTTTTGCTCTTTTTTCTTCCAATTGTTGTGGTGTCAACCTTATAGGTTGTGGAAGACTAGGGGCAACAACACTTCCGTCTTTATAGTTGTGAGTGGTATGCTTCCTGGTTGCCATAATTTTGCTTTCCATTTTTCTTGCTAACCTGAATGCCTTCTCTAATGAATCAGGTTCCCAAAGGCGAACATCATGTTGGATATTATCCTTTAAAGACCCTATGAACACATCAATCCTATGCTCCTCTGGAATATCTTTTACCCTTATGTTCAATTTTTGGAACTCCTCAATGTGCTCCATTATTGAACCCTTTTGTTTGAGACTTATCAATTGGCTAAAAAAAGTGTTGCTTTTTGTATCCTCATAATGTGCTATCAATTCTTCCGTAAAAATTGCCCAAGTGATAAATTGTTTACGAGAGCAAAGCCATTGATACCATACAAACTGATTTGGTTCCAAATATAAAGTTGCCATACGTACCTTTTGTGTGTTTTGCACATTATTGAGATCGAAGAATTGCTCCATCTGTAATATCCATGTGGCGGGATCCTTGCCATCAAACTTCCTCATATCGATTTTTGGAATATGGTGATTCTTCGATCCAACATTAGATCTATGGAATCATGATTAACATTTCTTTTGTTCTCATCATGAGTTTCCTTTACTACCCTTTCACCATTAGTGACCATTTCTTGTAGCAACTTATTCATATTTATCTTCAATTCGTCATGTCTGTCTTCAAATCTATCTTAAATCATCCATATTAGCTTCCATGTCAATCATCTTAGCTTCTACGCCTTTCTTTAAAAAGTCCATCTTAGCTTCTACACCTTTCTTTAAACCATCCATATCAGCTTCTACATCGTTCTTTAAACCATCCATCTTAGATTCTGTTCCCTTTTGTGCAAGGACATTTGTTGCACTTGTCTTGTAATTTTGATATATCATGTAGCATTTCTTCCTCTTCTTCATGAGTCATGCTAGAGCTTTCAGGTTCCTTACTAGGTGTTTGCATTTTCTTTCCTCGGGGCATCAGTTACCGATAATAATGCTTTACTATGCCCTTTGAATTCCTTCAAACCAAGCTTATGCAAAAATAAAAAAAAAAAAATACACACCTTTTTTCACTTTGTAGAAGCCTGATATTGAATCTGATGTATCTCTGTAATTTCGAATCATCCAGTTCTGAAATTGTGACCTGTAGTAGCCTTCTATGTCCTCTTTCCAATGCCACAAGTCTGAACCAAATTGGATTCTCCAAGAAAGAGTTATGCCCAATCTCCCACAGTGACTTGATTATAGACTAGTTCAGTAGAGCGAACTTGTATGAAGTGCCACGTGTCACTGTTTCAACCTTTGACTCTGAAAATATATAAAAGAAACTACAGTCCGTCCTCTTTCTGTACCTTCTTACGAAATTTCAATCCGATCCTCAGAAGAAAGTTATGACGATTTTCCCCAGGTCACCTGTTTTGAGTGTAATTCAGGAGTCTGCAAAAAGACCAACTTCCTCAGATCATATCTCCGAAAATATCGCGCGAAAAGCTCTGAAATTTGGACCCAAGGTTCAGCGCGATTTCTTCTCAAATGGGTTTTTTTTTGCGACTTCTGAAACGTCACAGAAAAAAAGTTATAGCGAAAATGCCACGATGACCTGTTTGGAGCAGCGAAACCCTAGAATCCAAAGCTCTGATACCAAATGTTATGAAACCAGCTCACAAAAAGATAGAAAAGAGAGATCCACGCCTTAGAATTCAGCCTCTTCGAGGGGGCAACCTCCTTTACATTACATAAATGAACAATTCTTGGATGATACAAATGACAAAACCTCCTTTCTATATATAGGAGTCTAAGGAGTCACAATATAATCCAGCCGACCTAACAATAATAATATAAAGCCACAAAAATAACAATAGAGGGATTCTATGGGCACATTAATAACAATATGGGGGTAATGGGGGCACAACAATATAAATAAGGGGTATAACTACAATAGTAATGGGGTAATCACTAGTATTATAAGGACCCAACATGGAGACAGCCATAGTCAAGCATGAAGAAGAGCCGTAGTGAGGAAGACACCTAGACGCAGAGAGCCAAGGTATATGAGGCCAGGGTAGTCACAGTCATGACCTCGCATGTATGGGAGCAGATCCATACTGCAGGAAGAATGACACTGATCTCAAGGTGCAGGTTCTGTATGAAACATATATGATAAGGGTTTTGGTGAAGAGGAAACCCTTGCAGCTTGCACTACATAAACGTCACTTTGAACAGCGTGCTATCTCGACAGCCACTAACACTGTCTCAGCCAAATAGAGATCACGTTAAAATGATTATCTCAGTCTTGCATGTATAAATGACTATCTTGGCATAATAGACACAATCTGAAGATAAAAGAAGATTTCGTTGATTCTCAGCATACTTGTGATGGGAGTCTTACTCACTGTCACAGTATTCAAATATAGCATAATGCAGTCCTGATGTGTTACGAAGAGCAGTAACAAATATCATAGTCGAGGTCCTGATAAAACTAGACATGAATCATGATCTCGTATTCCTGTGATCTCAAGGTAATGATCTTCGTGCAACAAGGTGCAGAAGAGATGTGACATCAATGATCTGAGTGACAAGGATCACATTAATTATAGATCATCATCATATATATGTATAGGAGCATGATGTAGTAAGACTGCATAATGATATAAAGGGCAGCATGATCATGATGATGTAAAGGGCAGCATGAGAAAGGAGCAGCATGATGAGATCATGGGCAGCATGAAGCATGAGGATGGATAAGATCATGAACATGATGTAGCATAATGGTGCTACACGGTAAGGTGCAGCTGAGGAACGAAATGTATAGGTGAAGTCGTCACCTAGGAGATTCAGTTGAAGCAGAATGTCTTCAATTGATCTCATCATTATAGGAAATGATTTATGCTCAGATCTAGATAAGTCAAAGTGCTGACTTCTATTGTAAATGTACTATCTCTCTCTCTCTCTCTACTGAACTTTGAAGAACATAAAAGAATAATTGATCAAGGGTTTCCCCACACATTGTGGGGTTTGTCCCTAGTTTGCGCCATATCTTGTGTCCTCTTGTCTTGGCTTGTCTTCTACATATTATATTTATGTTCTATCTGCAGTTTATCGTAATGCTGATGTGATTGCTAACTGTGAAAATTTAAATAAATTTCTCTAGCATAGAACATACTAAAAATTAACATGGTATCAGAGCTGAGGTGAAGACAATGCCCAAGCAAGAGTAAAAGAGCAATCACCAAATACAGTTGGGACAAGACAAAAGGATCAATGGGTTCCTCATAATTCACCTAGGGTGAAGTTGAAGCAGAGAATGTTATTAGAATGGCGCAACAAAACTTCTTATGGCATCACTTCATTGGGAAGTTCAGATCTAAGGGTAGGAAGGAAAGGTAGATGTCTTGGTTATGAGTTCGGCCCTTATGCGAAAGAGTGCCCGAATGACAGAGATGCGGGTCATCAAATACAATGGTCGACTCTTCCACGAAAGCAAGGAACCCCAAAATCTCTTTTATGTACCTGATTGAACCTGATGTCCATCTCAGAAATGGAAGTCAAAGGTTACAAGGTGGCACTTATCAATGGAAAGGTACGTGCGTGAAAATAGATCTTTTAAAGATGTTTTTGAGTTCAGGGTTGTATCAAGTTACAGGAAGTCCATTGGGGACCATGTCCATTGACTCAACACCGGAGGTCTGTGAGACAGATGGTGACTAGGATGCCTGAATTCAAAAAGAAGCATGAAGGTACATGTCTGAAATGTACCGAAGGAAATATTATAAGGGGACCATTCCCCTCATGCAGCAGGTTCACAGGTTTGGAACAACCCGAGGAGTTTGAGAATCATGATCAAGGAATCTCATGTATACAGGTGGAAGAAAGCCCTCTATGGCTTGAAGAAAAACACCTCGGGCATAGTATGAGAGCACTAATAGCTGTCTAATGCAGCTGAGATTCACTAGGAGTGAAACCGATCCAAACCATTACTCGCAGGTTGTGGATGATAAACCTCTTGTACCGGCACTTATGTCTGATAGGTGCAGACCCTCTCATTTATAGGAGACAGAGGGAGTTGGATTCGGAATGTGGGAAGATAAGCTGCAAGCTTGTGACTACCTCGAGGATCTTAACTTTCAAAAGTTATAGGTAATGTTGTCGGACCAGATTTGGGAAATGCCTTTGAGTTTCATAAACTAATTCGCATTGATGCTCTTGGAGAACCTCCGTTCGAACATATGTGTTGCAGTTAGCATGGTGAGCTCATATTTGGTTGAGCCTCACTGGATTGGTGCCAAGAATCTTCTGAGATATCTTCAAGGGCACAATCCCTCATGGATTGAGATACACTGCCGAAAATATGAAACCACATGATTATTCGAATGATGAGTGGGCAGGCAGTGTGGAGGATCACTCGAGCACTTTTCAGTGTTGGTTCTCTTTGGATTCTACTTTGATGCAGGAAGTAGAAGTCGGTCACTATAAGCACCACCAAGACCGAATACATGGCTATGAGTATGATCTCGTATGAAGCTGCATCGTTGCGAAATTTCTTATTTCAGATGTTTTTCTCTGTGACAACCAGAGGTGTGATTCGATTATTGAGGAATCCTGTATTCGACAATTGCTCCAGTAGACATACATCAGGTATTGCCTTATCTGGGATATGGTAAGTCGATGATCTAGGAGGCTCCATCACACTGAGATGATGTACAGGACAGAGCCCTGAGGAAAGATCAAATTTGTGATTTTCCCGAACGACTTGGAGTCGTCGAGAGACCTTTGTAAAAGGGTCCTGCAAGTTGCATACATTGAGCTCTGGGAGCTTTGGGGGCTTGCAGTTCTATTGGAGCAAGATACAACCACAGGGTGACTCACCCTCCCCTGGTGGTGCGCACTGGAAAAAGATGATTGGCTCTCTTGTGGAACAGGATGATTTGCTTTCCTGTGTAGCAGGATTGATGTGTTCTCCTGTGAGGCCTGGATTGATGTGTTCTCCATGGCGGCCTAGATTGATGTGTTCTCCATGGCGATTGTAACAAGATTGATGTGTTCTCCTATGAGGATAGGATTGATTAAGTTGTCCTGTCGAGGCATCCTACCCATGCAGTCTGGGACTCATGGGAAGTACCTCTCATCTGATCAATGAGCAGGGAAATGAAGTTAGGGACCATAGTAGTACCGATGGATGCATCATTGTATCTACCGTACTCCCTACGCTAGGATGTCCTCCATTGATCTGGGATCAATGATACTGGTCTGGGACCGGTGGTAGGAGTTGTACATACTATGACGCTGACTTTGGGTTGGCTGAGACTGGTCTGGGACCAGTGATACATACTCTGAGACTGACTTCGTGTCAGTGCAGTACTGGTCTAGGACCAGTGAGAGTGGTACATACTATGACGCTGACTTTTGGGTCAGTTGAGACTGGTCTAGGACTAGTAGTACGCACTCTGAGTCTGACTTCGGGTCAGTGGAGAATGGTATGAGACATTCTCGATCAATTCCTCTTCTTCATAGTTCAGCGGAGATGAGCAGAGCAGAGCTAGCAGAGCTGAGATGAGCTGAGCAGAGCAGAGCTAGCAGAGCTGAGTTGAGCAGAGCAAAGCTATTAGAGCTGAGCTAAGCAGAGCCAGCAGAGCAGAGCTAGCAGAGCAGAGCAGAGTAGAGCTAGCAGAGCTGAGTTGAGCAGAGTAAAGCTAGCAGAGCTGAGCTGAGCAAAGCCAGGAGAGCAGAGCTAGTAGAGATGAGCTGAGCAGAGCAAAGCAAAGCCAGTAGAGCTGAGTAGAGCAGAGCCAGCAGAGCTGAGAAGAGTTGGGTAGAATAATGCAGGGCACTGATGGGAGAGATAGTACAGTCGCACTTATGGATCAATGGATGGAGTTCTCCCTAGTTGAGAGGGAGTGTTAAATTGGAAACTAGGGCCAAACTCCATGTGGGACGGCTTATTTATGGCAGCTGATATTTTTATTGGATCCCTCTCATCGAGAGGTGTAGGATTGATCCAAATATCATCCGATTCTGATAAGTATTTATGGAGATATTAATTTATTTTGTTTATGTAATTATTATCAAGCTGACCAGCTCTTATGTAGGCTCTAGAAGCCCAACCGACGTGTCTATTCATCATCCTCGTTTTAGTATAAATAGACAAGAATTTGATATCATTTACAGACATCTCTTGTGATCTCTCTCCTCGTGTTTGGGTTTTGTGGACAGAGAGATCTAAAGGAGAATACGTTTCTCTAAAGGTTGATCTCGCCTTACCCTAGCTGCAGGCAAAGAAGGCATACCTCGCAGTCATATAATACCACACATATGGGAACACAATCATACCATGCAGTTATAATACACATACGGGAATGAATGTCACGTAAACAATGGAGTATATACGCTACAGTAATATATTTATGCACAACGCAGGTGAATACGCTGGGCATTATATATATATGCTGACGTTGGACATTCATAGAAATATATATGTTGGGAAGTCATACAATATACCCACGCAGTCAATGAAGAAGCTGCTATCATAACCGCAATCCAGTATGGAAGAGGAGCCGCATGCTTATAAAGAGGTAAATGCAGTCAATGGGTCAAGTCATTAGGACCTGTTCATGCATCTGAACCTCGCACTCCTCTCTGCCATTCCACGTTTGAGTATACGCTAAGCAACTCACTTATAACCTAAGTAGCCGCAGCTGCTGTGATATGGAGACAGCCATAGTCAAGCATGAAGAAGAGCCGCAGTGAGGAAGACACCTAGACGCAGAGAGCCAAGGTATATGAGGCCGAGGTAGCCGCAGTCATGACCTCGCATGTATGGGAGCAGATCCACAGTGCAGGAAGAATGATGCTGATCTCATATGTCAAGGTGCAGGTTCCGTATGAAACATATATGATAAGGGTTTTGGTGAAGAGGAAACCCTTGCAGCTTGCACTACATAAACGTCACTTTGAACAGCGTGCTATCTCGACAGCCACTAACACTATCTCAGCCAAATAGAGATCACGTTAAAATGATTATCTCAGTCTTGCATGTATAAATGACTATCTTGGCATAATAGACACAATCTGAAGATAAAAGAAGATTTCGTTGATTCTCAGCATACTTGTGATGGGAGTCTTACTCACTGTCACTGTGTTCAAATATAGCATAACGCAGTCCTGATGTGTTATGAAGAGCAGTAACAACTATCATAGTCGAGGTCCTGATAAAATTAGACATCCGTATTCCTGTGATCTCAAGGTAATGATCTTCGTGCAACAAGGTGCAGAAGAGATGTGACATCAATGATCTCAGTGACAGGGATCACATTAATCATCATCATATATATGTATAGGAGCATGATGTAATAAGACTGCATAATGATGTAAAGGGCAGCATGATCATGATGATGTAAAGGGCAGCATGAGCAAGGAGCAGCATGATGAGATCATGGGCAGCATGAAGCATGAGGATGGATAAGATCATGAACATGATGTAGCATGATGGTGCTACACGGTAAGGTGCAGCTGAGGAACGAAATGGATAGGTGAAGTCGTCACCTAGGAGATTCAGTTGAAGCAGAATGTCTTCAACTGATCTCATCATTATAGGAAATGATTTATGCTCAGATCTAGATAAGTCAAAGTGCTGACTTCTGTTGTAAATGTACTATCTCTCTCTCTCTCTTTGCTGAACTTTGAAGAATATAAAAGAAGAATTGATCAAGGGTTTCCCCACACGTTGTGGGGTTTGTCCCTGGCTTGCGCCATATCTTGTGTCCTCTTGTCTTGGCTTGTCTTCTGCATGTTATATTTATGTTCTATCTTCAGTTTATCGTAATGATGATGTGATTGCTAACTGTGAAAATTTAAATAAATTGCTCTAGCATAGAACATACCAAAAATTAACAGTTTTCAAATGTGTCATAAAACACTTTTCCTGTTGGTAGAGATTTTATTAATGAAGAGTTGGCCTATTCCTTGGCCAATTTTCTAATTCTATCACCATAGTCCAATTGTGTCATGAGTTTGTCATTGATAACCATAGGACTGGGCATAACATTTTCCTTCAAAATCTAAAATTTAGCCATGAACCTATCATTGGCCAGCTGCATATTGTGAAACTTTTATTCTAATTTAAGCAGAAGGTTCCTCTTAGAAAGGACCTTCCTTATTTCCAAAATGGTCTTAGTCCTACCTTCTATGTTTAGCTCATGGAGCTCATACCTATTCTTTTTGTTGAGGAAGCGGATGAGTCTATTTGCATCCTCAGGCTTATCTCCCAATTCCTCCTTTACTTTCTAGATAGCTTCTGCATCTACCTTTACTAACTCTGTTCATTCAAAAATAACTTGGACTGATGGAAAAATATCATTGACAGAGTCAATGATATTGTCCCACAGCATATACTTGGTTTGTCCAAGTGGTTTCTCCAGTGTGAAATCCTTCTCTAGGATTTTGATTCTCTCACCCATTCTCTAGGCCTTTTCTGCTTCTTTTCTTTGCTTGAGTTGGGCTAGTTTGTAGACCTAAGTTTGGGATATAAGTCCAACAAGTCTCCAATTGAGAGGGGATTTAGCTTGGGCCCTTGTTGGAGCTACAACATTTCGTTTATGGACTCAGCAGTGATGGTGAAAAGTATTGTTTGGTTTAGGGACACGACTTCTCTCTGACTAGGGATGTAATTGGCATGAAAGTAGTGGACAATGTCTGGAAAAATATGGACTTGGGGGAACTAGTATTTGGGAAAACTTGACTCCCAAAGGCCAATGTCATCAGCATGGTTGAGATACCTATCCCTTCTTTGGCAATGTACTTTGAGCAGGGATTCTAAGATAGTGGTGTCTTTTATCTAGAAATATTTGTCGGCTAAAGGAAGGTGGTCCAGGTCTAAATGAGGTGTAGTGATGTGCCTTGCATCCATTGCAATTGGGGTAGCCATACTCAGTTCTTATGGTTTTGAGCATGGGGGGTGATTCAAAGTGTTTAAGGCAACGAAGGTTTTGCAGAATCATTATGTCTCAAAGTGTAATAATGGAAGTAATTTTGATGTCTTTTACTTAATTAAGAATGTTATGCGGGTGAATTGACTCTAAATTTGACAATGGAGTTGGAATTCCACAGTTAAATACCTGGAATTGGGCAGAATTGACTGTAAATGGTGGTTGATGATGGCTGCAAAGGTTTGTATGGTTATGGTATCGACTAACGGATGAGATGGGCTATCTACAACATCTTCGAAGCAATGGCGGAGGTTAGTGAGCAATTTCATTGTTTCCAGGGGTCGCAACGGCTTTTCTGAAATCTTAATAACCATTGCGTGAAAAGAGTGAAAATAGCGGTAAATGGGCTTTTATAGAAAAAACAGTTAATTTCGACAAGTTCATTGATTGAGGAAGAGTGACAGTTTTCGGTCGAAAAGGGGAAGTGGTTTGGGTGGTCCATCACACTACTTTTGTGGTGCAGGCGGTATTCGGGAGGGGCTACCCGATCCCATTCATTGATTGACACGTAGCATTGGTGGCCAAGAGGAAAACCACCTTATCATGTTGGTAAAGGATGAACATCAGGTCGACTCGATATGGATATGAGTTGTTGGATGAGGGGGAGCGAGATCGTATGGTGATCGGGAGGTGGAGCTGTGCGACGATTTATCCATAAAGTTTTCATGGGGCCCATGGGTCTAATCATCGGTGGTATATGATTAACTTAATACTTAATCTCGTCAGGGGCCGTTTAATGAGGAATTAAGGACTGAGGGTGGGATTTAATATATTTTTGGGATCATGGGGTAGTAATATAGTTTATAAATAAACCAAGGGTGGGGTTAATTTATACAAAGAAGTTAAATATATAAAGGACCATGGGTTTTTTGGGAATTTAAATAATAAAGTTAAAAAAAGTTAATATGTGCTGAAAAGAGCGGAAGGGGTATTAGTGGCTTTTGCACATAAAACATGTTTATAAAGGGGTTTTCCTAGGCAAGAGAACGTTAACCTTAGGAAAAGGGGTTTTGTGAGGGGGATGAATGATTTATGAAGGAGGTTAACACATTTCCTTCTTTAAGTTATCAAGCCAAGGGTCCAGTCCCACCTGAAGTCAGAGAAATGTTGTGAGCCTCTTTGACTTAAACAACTATAGGTATTAATACTTTTATTATGAAAGGGAAGTTAGTGAGTGTCATAGGGGTTAAAATGAATGAGGGGATGTTAAGTAAATCATATTGTAAACCATTGTTTTTGCTTTGTCCTGTACTAATGCAGTTTTGAAAATTACATTTAATATGATGACATAAGTGCATTTGTATAATCACATAACATTTCTGCAACCTTTCTAATACTTACCCACTTTACCCGTACTACCATTTTCTCTTCACTTTATTAGGGTGCATTTAGGCTAGCAAACCCTTATTAATCATTTTCCTTTCTTTACAAAATGAACTATCTAATTCTATCCTTATATCATCCAAGGGCTCAGATTAAACTGATGAGCACCTTTTGTTACTATACCTATCTAATGATCTGCCAAGTTTGGTCAGATTTTATTCTCTAACTATAAACATAAAATTTAAAATAGGAAATAGCCAAGTTTAAACAATTTTACTACCATGGATTGTGGCATGAGTTACAAGCTGCACACAATCTTTTATTATGCAAAACGGTAAATAGTAGTGGCATTTTTGACTTGCTCACTTTCATGGCCTATTTTTTTGTCTTTTTGGGTTCATATATTTTCATTTTCTGACCTTTTCATTCTTTTTGTCCTTTGATTATTCTTTTAGGACATACCCTCTTTAAAAAATTTTATTTTTTTAATATGGAAGACATTCACAGAAATCAAAGGTATGTACAATATTACAAGGCTTAACCTTAGTCATTCAAAATTATGACTCCTATTGGTATAGGAACCCAACAGTGGCTCCACGTGGGGATGGAATTTCTTGGTGAAATGTCAAGAACTTTGTAGATCAGTGGCCTTTGAATTGTTGTTGATGTTACCCTGCACTATTTATCCTCTTTGTCTTTTCATTATTGATATTTATGACAAACATTACTTAAATCTTAGGGCCTTCTCTTCAAGCTTCATCTTCAAAAATCACCATCCAATCCACACTAGCCTCTTCGGAAAACGAAATATGTACAATGGGAAATAAAAATAAATAATTAGGTTCAAAATAGTGTTTGAGCATTCGACCACTCATTGGTCCACCTTCTGCTTTTGTACCATCCATCTCTCTTAGGAAGAAAGCATTATTACCTATAAAATCATAAATTACATATGGGCCTTTCCATAGGAAATCAAATTTCCCATGTTTACCTTTATCTTCCCTCCTTGAATCCCACTTTAGGACTTTGTCACTGAGGTAGAAATATTCAGCCTTGGTTCTTTTGTCAAAAATCTTTTTAATCCTTTCCTGCACAACCTGAGATCTAATGTATACTTCCTCCCTGGTTTGTTGAAGATGAATTGTTTGGTTGATTCTTCTTTGGATACTATTTGGTTCAACCTACAATTGTTGAAGCAAATTCATCACTGGTGTTCCCAAGGAGGATGGAAAAACAACTTCCATCGCATAGACTAGTTGATAGGGTGAAGTACCAATTGATTTCTTAGTGGTTAGACTGTCTGCCCATAAGGCATTGACTAGCTTCTTATTCCATGTTTTCTTATTATCCTTTCACAACTTCTTTATGATGTTCACTAGACTTTTGTTTGAGGATTCTGCCAGTATATTTCCTCGAGGATAATATGTTGTGGAATGGCCCAGGGTTATATGGTACTTGTTGCAGAAATCTATCATTCTTTTGGATTTAAAGGCTGCTACATTATCAGTAATGAGCTTAGTTGGACATCCAAATATTGATAGAATATTGGTTCCAAGGAAGGTTATGATAACAGTGTCAGTGGCTTGCCTTGAAGGTATGGCCTCTATCCATTTTGTGAAATAGTCTGTGACAGTGAGGAACCATCCGTGTTGGGCAGAAGAAGGTGGGTGGATTTTACCAATGAGGTCTAAACCCCATTGTTTAAAAGGTGTTTCAGCAGATATTGGCTTTAGGGGTAGAGGTAAAATATTTTTCTTTCCCTCAAAAATTTGGCATTTGTGATAGGAGGTCACATATTTCTTTACATCCAAAAACAAGGTAGGCTAGTAGAAACCATCTCTAAGAATTTTATTAGCAGTGGATTTCGAGTAAATATGTCCTCCATAGTCACCCGCATGAAATTCTTGTAATACTTTTTCATATTCATCTTTTAATAAGCAGTTGAGAAGAATACCTTCATGATTTCTCCAGAACAAAGCATTGTCTAATATACAAAATTTTAAGGATTTCATCTTTAAAAATCTACTTTTGGTCTTAGGTAATTGAGGAGGAGCTTGTAAATTCAGTAAAACATAAATGGTATCAGAATATCATGGTGATTCAATAAAGGCTTGGCTGATTGGTGGAGTCACCATCTCCTCTTCATTATATATTTGTGCAATAAAGTTTATATCCAGGGCCTAACAGTTCAATTGAGCCATGAGCTTGGCTAAACCTTGGCCCTTGATTAACTCAGTTGGTTTTATTTCTATATCATATTCTAGAATAGTAGCAACAGTTTTCCCCTCTTTCCATCTGGACCATCCTGAGTTAGGATGTCTTTCACTACTGAATTAGGGACATATGCTACTATATGAGAATATAAAATGTATACCCTAAAATCCTGGATAGCTTTGACCAATGAAAAGGCTTGCTTTTCCATTATGTTATATTTTAAGGGGGCATCTCTTAGGGGATTTGCTAAAGAAAGCAATAAGTTGTTCATAGCCCTCGTAATTTTTCTGTAGTAAAACTGCAGCAATTGTGTGCTCAAAAGTAAAGGAAAATAAGACAAAATCTCTGTCAAATTTTGGACTGATTAACACTCGTGTTTTAGTTAAGGCTAGTTCAATTTCTTCAAAGCATTTCTTAACCTCAATAGTCCATTTTATGGTCGAATATTTCTTCAACATGTCATTTAGTGATCTAATTAATTCTGCTAAATTAGAAATAAATCTTCTAAGAAAGTTGATTTTCCCTAAGAAAGCTTGTAATTTTATAATGTTCCTTGGATGTTGTATCTGTAAGATGGCTTCTATTCTTGCATGGTCTATTCAGATACTGTCTTTTGAGATTATATGACCTAATAACTTTCCTTCTTCTAACCTAAACAAAGACTTCTTGGGGTTCAAAAAAATTCCATACTTCCTGCATTTAATAAAAACCTACCTTAGATAATCTAGATGTTGACTACCAGATGTTGAAAACACAGTAATGTCATCTAGGTATATTACAAGGAAGTCATGGATTTCTTTGGCAAACGATATATCCATAGCTCTTTGGAAAGTGGCTCCTACATTCATTAGTCCAAAAGGAATCTTTGCATACATGAATGTTCCCCAAGGAGTAGTAAAGGTAGTCTTGGCTTGGTCATCAGGATGAACTAAGATCTGATTGTAACCAGAAAACCCATCCAATAATGAGATTCTGGTTGATCCAACTACCCTTTGTAAAATGTGATCCATTTTGGGGAGAAGGTAATTTTCTTTAAGTGATACTTTGTTAAGGTTCCTAAGGTCCACATAAGGTCTGATCTCGCCATTTTTCTTCCTAGTTGGCACCAAGTTAAAAACCTATTCAGAAAATCTGATTGGTGCAATTATCTTAGCATCATGCATTCTCTAGATTTCCTTTACAATTGATGGTAGTAGCATAGGATTTATCCTTCTAACTTTTTGTCTGAAAGGTTTTTGATTTTATTTTATAGGGATTGTGTGTTGTATGATTTTTGTGTCATAGGACTTGAGGTCCTCATAACTCCAAGGAAAGACATCTTGAAATTATTTTAGTAACTCAATGTATTTCAATTTTTCAATTGGAGGTAGTGATTTCAAAAGTTTGATCAATTTTGGATTTTCAGCCATGACTATATTACACTCCTCTATATAAGATTTCGAAGGTTCCATTTTGGGCTTCCTAGGAACCTCATTTGAATCAAACAAATCTTCTGAAGGGGTTAATCGCTTAGGTAAGAAATTGTCTTTGAGATTGATTACTTCAATGCCTTCATTAATTATTTCATCAATCTAAACTTGCTTTAGGTTTTCTACATCTGATTTTGTAAATTTAGTGGGATGAAATCTATCTATTTCATCACCTTCTATCTCATTTATTTCTATTTTATATTTAGTGTTAGGGTCTACTAATGTGTCAGTATCTATATTACTATTTACAAACTCTTCTTCTGAGATCAAAAAATTGTTTATTTGCTTGTCATCAGGAAATATTTTCCAGTCCTTCAAATTATCAGGAATTGCAGGTTTATGCCTAACTTCAGCAGTGTATTGATAGTTAGGTTGAAAGGGTAACTTGCAAGTGCTGGCAAACATTGCTAAAATATGAGCCTGCATATTATATTTTCTAGGAATTACAGCAAGCTTGGTTTCTAAGAAAGTGCTTAGTATTTCTACAATGGTTCCTCTAGAACAACTTAATCTAGGGTCTTTGGTCATATATACAACATCAATTTGTTTTATAACCAATTCAGAGTCTCCCATGACAGAGACTCTTTTGGCTCCTAGATTCCCAACTAATTTAAGGCCTAAAATTAGGGCTTCATACTCGGCCATATTTTTAAGACATTTAAAATTTACTCAGTATGCATGGAATTCTAAATGATTGATCTCCAGATTGTATATCCAAACTCCTTCTCCTGCTCCAACTTATTTATTGATCCATCAAATTCAAGATGCCATATCTTATGTTCATAATTTTCATCATCTGGTGCAACAACCTTTTCCTCATTTTGTGTATCTTGTTTAGTGGAAAGTTCTAAAGTTTGGACAATTTCTTCTTGTTTTGAAACTGCAAATTCTTTTGGTTTTGTATCAACACTGTCTAAAAACGTTTCTTATATTTGATCAACATTCTATAGGATAAAGGAATCAATGTCTGAATGTAAGGAGTAGATAGGAAAGTTTTGAAGCCAATCTTGGCTACTTACCATATATTTCATTAAAGTTTCTTGGTACAACATCTTGGGTTGTTCAAAAACAGAGATTGTTGCATATGACATATCAAGTTGTAGAGATCCCAGAAGTTTGGCTCCCATGATCTAGATAATAGCATGCCATACCTCTGTGGGATGCCAACAACCACAGTATCCATCAGGATGCTTTTGGTAGGATATTGAACTAAGGTAACGCGGAGGTCTTTAATCAATCCTAGGCACTTTACTTGACTTCAGTCAAACGAGAATAAGTCCTTGTAAGGTCTTGTAATGTCTAGGTTTAATTTTTCCATTAATGATTTGGGCATTAAGTTGTGGGAGGCCCCAAAATGCAATGTTGCATTATGAATAATTTTGTCATGGATGCTAAGGCTAATGTAGAAAGGTGGTATTCCTCCTTCTAGTGGTTTGCCATTAACATTAGGATGAAATATTAGTTCTGGTTGGTCAGCAAACACGTTGACCGAATCGTCATTCCCAACGATGTCTAATGTCTAGTTTATATGTCCCTTGTAGGTTTCATTCTTGATTAACATTGTTAAAGGGACTGAAATCTTTAGCTTAGATACCTCTGCTCCCAAATTGAATGGCAAAGGGGCTTTTTCTTTTTGAGAGTTTGGAATTTTGACAATAGGGATTTAGGTGCGATGGTATTCTTTCCCCTATTGGGGGCCTCTTTTTGTTGGCTTTCAAGTCTAGTGTTTTGAGGTGTGTCCACTGGTTTTTAGGGGAAATTGAAGTGGAGGGCTGATTATAAAAAGGTTGATTAGGGGTTATTCTAAAATGGTGGGGCCAGAAAGATTCTGGTTTTTCCTTGGGAGAATCTGAAAGATTTTGGAGACAGGGGATTCTTTGATTTTCTTACGTTGATTTGGCACTATTTTCTTGGTTTGATTAGGGATATCAAAGTTATTTCTACTCCTTAGGTTATGCTATTTATGCACTTCAAAAATGGTAGAATCATACCCTTGTTTATAATCAAGTGACTCTTCGGACTTGATTTGCAATTGCTAGAGCATATGTAGTTTCTGCTCATCTTGGGTTAGGAAAACAAAATCCTCATCATCCAACCATCAGATTAATCTATGTATCTTGTTCTGGATCATTAAGATGGGATGTTTCTACATAATTTTCTTGAAATGGAGGCCTAATATTTTGGTCTAGTCTAATTTTACTTGTATTTTCGTTTTGGTTTTTCCTAAAATTTAGGTTTCTGACTGGAGGTGCTTGTTGGTTATCCCATTGAGGTTTCCTCTCCATATTGTCTAATCTAACCACTATTTTCTCCATAATTTTGGCTAGACTATCTATTTTGAGGTCAAATGGTGAAACTTCATCTTTTGAAGATCCTCTTCTTTCATTCCTAACTCTGGCTCTTTTTCCTAACAAATTAGCCTCTAGAATAACTGCTACACTATGTATTTCCTCTAAAGTTGGGGGGTTTCGTTCCCTCAGATGGTATGCCATGTCCATGTCAAAACCATTAGGAAACTTTATTAATGCTAAATCAGGAGGGGGTCTAAGGTTAACTGGAATTGCATTGTATATATTATTAAATCTAGTGCAGTAATACTGTACAGTTTCATTAGGTCACCTTCTAATATTTTCATATTTTGAAAGGATTTGTAAGGGGTTATTTTTCTTCTCACATCTATTTAATTTTTTTTGATAAAACACATCTAGATTGCCAATACTATTAGGAGGTAACCCTCTAAACAATTTTCTAACATCACCAGCTAAAGTCTGAGAAAAAGGTCTCATTTGAACATCACCTATATCAATTTCATGTAATTCAAAGTAGTCTATCATATTATTGACATGATTTGTGTGGTGTAGGGTCCTATGCCATCAAATTGTACAATTTTTCTTTGGTATTATGCTCGCATAGCACCGAGTGGGGTAGGTAAAACAAGAGGAGAATATCTATTTTCCATGGCTATAAGCTAGGAGGGGCTGAGATGTGGGGTCGAGGTACTGGAAGATGATACAATAGTGGAGGATGAACTAGGACTAGCAAGTGGTGGATGAGAAGTGCTAGGTTGGTAAGGAAGTGATGTGCGGAATGGACTTCATAAGTGGAAGGCAATAATGGTGAACTAAGAGTAGTGGATAATTGTTTGGAAAGCTCAGGGATCTTAGTTGTACTAAGGGATCATTGTGGTGAAATCAAAATGTACTCATCAATTGATTTTTTGGCTTTTTGGACTTCAAGGTCTACGTTAAAGTCAGGATCTAGGACAATATCATAAAATTCACTTTCAGACTTTGATTTAAATAATGACAAATCAAATTTCTCATCAAAGGGAAGATCTTCTAAAAACAACCACTCATTAGGACGTGAATTAGCTTTAACTAAAGGTGTGTAAATAACTGAACTTTCTTCTTTTTTGGATTTTCTTGAAATCAGGCAAGAATTATCAACTACTGGGGAATGGTTTGGATCTAAGTTAGCCCTAGTATAATGAGTTCTCCTTGAAGCCAGAATTTCAAACTTTTTGATTGTTTTACGTGAGATTTTTTTAAAATAACTCCTAATAAATTACTTTAAGAGGCTCAAAATCTAAATTTAAAAATTTCGTAAAGTTTTATTACAAATGAGGATTTGAGTTTCCCAATATGGAGTCCACTATGTTATCACTCAGAAATTTCCTTAGAAGTTATCAGAAGAAGTAAGAAACCAAGGTAACAACAAACTAATCTTTTAAGTATAGGCTCTAGCCAACCTATGACTTAGAGAGGGCTCTCTCTATATAATTTAGCTTTGTTTTTCTAGGATTTAGGCTTGTTTTTAATGTTAAATGGGGTTTTGGCTTTGAATTGAAGGTTGGGTAGTGGAATTCTTGGAACATGTGGATATAGCAAGGTCTTTGAGCCATTGGGCTATGGAGTCAACAAATGGATAGCAGAACTAGATCAATTCATTAAATGGAATGTTCATAGGGAAGGCTAGCAAAGTAAAGAGAAAATATGTAGGTTGAATGTGTGAAATGATCCTAACCAGGGTGAGAGAGCACTTAAGAATCCTGAGACCGAGGTTAAAATGAAGAACATGGGACAATAATAAACAAAGGGCAATTAAGAATTATTTTCTACAGATCACAAGGAATAACCTAAACTAAGGAGAAATCAAGAATTCCTTCACTTAGATTTGTGAAGAAAACATTGAGTATGCATAACAGTCAAGACAGAGGGCAGTTAAGCAATTTCTGAAATATCATCCCATGTTATAACATACATATTTTTAGAGATACAAGTAAAATTGTGGAAACACTTAAAGAAAAATAACATTGAATGTGAGAGAATACTTAATTGAACTTTTCTTTAAACAAGAATCCAGTGAAATATCTTATCTTTATTCCTCGATCCAACTAGCTGATTTAGTCATTGATACAATAGAATTTCATAATTAAGAACAAGAAGCCTATAGAAATGTTTGGAAATACAACCTACATACTTCAATTTTTGAAGTATTTATACAAATATTGTATACAAAATATCTCAAAACAACTTGAGATTTATTCTAGGGAAGAGAAATATATTCTTGCAAGAAGATAGAGATAGCTATTGAATCGTTTCATGCTGTCCCTTTTTATTTGGTACTGTTGGCTATTATGGTTGGATTTGTAGCCCTTTACGGTGGCTTATAGTTGTGGAGTTTCACGGGAGTCTTATTTCTTTCATCTTCTGGCTGATACTATTTGAATCTGATACTCTTTGACTCTGCTTCCCTGTTTTCATTTGTTTACCTAACTCCCTTCATTTTTACTGTGTGGTAACTTTTAACTGTAAATTCATCATAGTACATTTGTAATTGTCTCCCACCATTCTACATCAGGTAATCTTACATTCATCATCCTCCTATAGATTTCATCAGCTTCAGTATATTTGGTAAATTGGGCTTGGTGAGGAATAAATGTTTGATCTCATGCTTTAGAGAAAACATGTTCTGAACTATGTCATATAACACTTTGCTTGTTGGTAGAGCTTCTATTCATGAAGAGTTGGCTTGTTCCTTCACCAACATTCTGAGTCTATCACCGTAGTCCAATTGTGTCATGAGTTTGTCATTCATAAGCATAGGACTAGCCAAACCTTCTTCCATCAAAGTCTGAAATTTAGCCATGAACTTATCAATGGCCACTTGCATATTGTGACGCTTTTATTCTAATTTAAGCATAAGGTTCCTCTTGGAAGGACCTTCCTTATTTCCAAAATGGTCTCAGTCCTATCTTCTATCTTTAGCTCATGGAGTTCATACCTGTTCTTACCGTTGAGGAAGTGGATGAGTCTACTTGCATCCTCAGACTTATCTCCAAATTCCTCCTTTACTTTTTGGATAGCTTCTGTAGATACCTTTACTAACTCTATTTGTTCAAAATTAACTTGGATTGGTGGCCAAATATCATTGACAGATTTGATGATATTCGCCCACAGCATTTCCTTGGTTTGTCTAAGTGGTTTGTTCAATGTCAAATCCTTCTCCGGGATTTTGATTCTCTCACCCATTCTCTGGGTCTTTTGTGCTTCTTCTTTTTTCTTGAGTTGGGCCAGTTTGCAAAGCTAAGTTTGGGATAGAGGTCCAACACGTGTCCAATTGAGAGGGGAGTTAGGTGCAAAATGGTGACCTCATATTTTTATTTGTAAAATAGTAAGGAAATTCCTGCTTGGGTAGTGTAGTTGGTGATCTTACATTATGATGTGTTATGTGAGTTAGGAAATATCAGGTGCAAAATATTATGAATTATCTACCTTATATATAGAAAAAAGACATTCACTGTGTAAATTTCAAGTACAATTACGTACAATATTACATATGAAATGGGAGATATGTTACACATTATGAGCACTCTTCAATTGCATTAATGTAACCTAAGTACTTCCACACATAGAAGTAACTTTGTTATGGTTAGGTTTTGTGTTTCTATAAATAAAGTAAGCATTTATAACACTAGTACAAAATTGCTAGTTGGTTACTGAAAATGACTAAAATTTGCATATAAATGATTACTTTTCATTCAGTGAACACTAGTAGCTAATTTACATTATCTTATTACGGGACTAACTTTTAGTCATTTTTAGCTTACTCATTAATTACTTTACTTAATTTTATTGTCTATTACTATATTTAGTCATATATTTCATCATTAATTTCATGATTAATTTCCATAATTAATAACCAAATATCCAAAAATATATATTATTATATGATCACCTGAGAAAACTAACTAATGACCAAAGAAATATGACCAACATGTTGGCTGTCTTATGAGATACTATAAATTAGCTACTAATAGTCATATATATGCAAATTTTAGTCATCGTTTGAAACAAATTAATGACCAAAGAAATATGACTAAATTTTGGTCATGTTATAAGATATTTTAAATTAGCTACTAATAGTCATATATATGCAAAATTTTGTCTTCATTTGTAATCACAAATTTATCATTTGTAGCAGCCATTTATATTTTTTTGGTAGTTTCATATTCATTATATAAATGAATCATTTAGTAGTTTATATTCATTTCATTTACTTTCATTCATAACCATTATAAATGACAAATTTAGTCATATATTGATTTTATTTTTGTTCATCATTAATCAATAAAACTACTAATTTAGTATTTTTAGATTGATTTTATGTGGTCATTATTAATCAACATAAATTAATTAGTATAATTTTGCCACTAAATTAAAAAAAATTGCCATACAATGTGCATTTTCATCTAATATGAACACACAAAGTTATATGTGTTAATGGCAATACTAAACAATATCAAGTGAAACTATAAATAATTTCAACCACATAAATTATATTATATGAAATGTGAGGTATTACAATATGAGTTTCCAAATTAATATTGGTTGGACTATAATTTACACATGAAATATTGTTTCATCACGTCAAAACATTATTTTTGTGTTGCCAAGGCATTGCAAGTGATTTCACCAAATCTGAAGATTTGACCATTAGTTTCTATGAATGTCTTATGGAGGATATTAGATGTAAGGGTAACACTAGACCATTTCTCTTCTCTCTCTATCTTTTCATTTGTTACTATAGTGTTTTTTTTTTTTGTAAGCTACGGTGTTGCTCTTCTTTTTCTATTACTTCAAATAAAAAATAAACAGTAGGCGTAAGGTTGCCTTCAACTCACTCTCTTGGGGAAACCGAGTATTTCAACCACCTAAAGTTCTTAATAGCCGACCAAATATAGAAGATCTATAGTCTGATTATCCAGGCTAAATACACTAAACAGTCTTGCAGATTTCTAATTCTACTTGCATGCATATATCGATTTTCCTCTTCTAATACTTGAAACAAACTGAAATTATCTATACTATGCAGCTTCATCAAAATTAATACATATCTATATTTAATCAGCTTCTGCCTCTGGTCGCTGGTTAGTCTCCTTGTTTGCATTCTGATGTCCTTCCCTTATCATTTGCTGAATCTCCTCAAGCTTCTTTTCTTGCATCTCCAATGTAATCTGAATAATTCTCAGCTCCCTCCTTAGGTTGGGGACTCCTTGCGCCAGTTCTGCCATCTCTGTTGCAGCTTGTTCCAAAGCTTTAGCCAGCAATCTCTTCATCACCCAGTAGATATGTAAGGACTGTTTAAATAGAGACATTCTACCCCTAGTGTTGCCAGGGTCATGGAGTAAAAACTCCCAATCCTCCATCTCTGAGTCGGACTGAGCTTGAAGCGCGTCTTCCTCCATATTCTGGATAATTCTCCTAATTCTTGGGTTCGTGTTCTGATTATACGCCTTCTCTGCTTGCTGAATTTTCTTATCCAACGACCGGCTTGTCTTTTTGCCCGGTCTCCCTCTCTGCCCCTGTCGTCCTCCCCTTTCTCCTCGGTATCTGCTCGTTCCTCTGCCTCTCCTACTGCTCGGTTCCAGCCCGCTTCCCGCGCCTCTTCTTCCCCTCTGTCTGCCGCGCTGCCTTACCTTTCCCTCCCGCTGTCCTAGCTGCTCGTCACTGGTTTGCTGGGTATCCCAGCCTCCTACATTTCTGTTTCGCTCCTTACCCTGCCTGCATTGATCTTGCCAGTCCTCTTCATCCTCAGAGTCATCGTATATTTCATATATCTCCTCAACAATCTCTTCCTTCGCTACTGCCTTGCCTTTTCTACCCCTGTCTCTGCGCTCCGCGGCTTCCAGTTCCTCTACTGCCCTTGCTCTCTTCCTCGTTTCCATAGTGTCCTCAGTGAGTTTTCGGGGCAACTTTGCTCTGTACCATCTCTCCACCACCTTTCCTCTCCTCACTCTCTGAGTTCCTAAACAGTTTCCTCGTTGTCGATTCTTTCGCTGCCGCCCGTTTATAATCTTCCTTGCTCTAATCCGCCTACCTGTCAACTTGGCCTTCCGCTGCCACCTGTTTCTTTGCCCTCTGCCTTTCCTATCAATTATCCGTCTTCCCTCATTTCCATTTATGGATTCTGACATACCGTTTTTTCCTCCTCTCCGATCACTTGCGTTTATTATCTTGTTGTGTGTTGGTTGCTTCTTACATGTCGTCACACACTTCTGCTGTACTGTAGCTTGCCTGCCCATTATATCATTTCCCCGCCTTGACTGACACTCATTAAATTTCTGGGATTGTCGATCCATCTCACCTGTTCGTCGCACGAATGCTATGATTCTCGTTTGCTGCTTGCTCATTATTTTCATTCGTTGCTTGTTCATGGTCATAATTAATAATACTAGCTAGTTCCTCCCATTCTCTATTGGGCCGCATCGTTCTCCACTGATTGTCTATCTTGCCATTTCAACCCTTGCAACCCCAATTCGCAAGGAAATCTGTCGCTCGGTTTCCATTCCTTTTCACATGATTAAAGATTTTATAGTCAATTCTTTTTAGAAGATCCGCCATTTCTTGAACAATCCCTGCCGTTCGCCAGCTATTGGTGACCTGCTCCCAGTTCTTCCCGTTATTAAGTTTCTTTAGGATTTCAATTGCTATCTGAGAGTCTCCTTCTATCTCCAGGTTTCTATAGCCATTTCTAATCGCAATTCTCAAACCTTGGTGAATCGCCCATAACTCGGCCTCATTATTTGTCATCTCCCCGCCCCACTCTGCATAGATCCATCTGGTGTTTCTCTGACTGTCTCGGAAGATTCCTCTGAATCCGGCATTACTTGGGTTCCCCTTCGATGCCCCGTCAAAGTTTAACTTCGTAAAATTGTCTTTGGGGTATGCAAACTTGTCATAGCTTTGAGGTCTCGTACTAAGTCTGCCAATTTTTTTGTTATGCACCATTTCATATTTCAAATTTAGGTTCTTTAAAATTTGTTCCTCTCCCTGATCTGCTTTCCAATCATCCGCATCCCATTTCTCTACCAGAATTGATTCTCTAGTTAAGTTCACTACTCTGTTCCATATTGTTTCCGTGTTTTTAGATTTGTCTTGGAATACTCTGCGATTCCTTTCTTTCCATAACATCCAAATCACAAAACCCGCAATGAGATCCCAGGCCTTTCGGACTACTTTACATTGGAATTTTTCCTTCTGCCAATGAAAAATCACTTCATTTGTTTCTCTCGGGGACCTCTCAAGTTTCTGGAATAGTTTTCCGGTTTCCATCCATAGCTTCCTGGCATATACACACTTGATTAACAGATGATCTTGAGTTTCAGCTTCCTTATTGCACAGATAACATTTTGAAGGCCCACTGAAACCTTTCTTTTGAAGCTTATCGCACGTCAGGATCTTGCCCTTAGCTACTAACCATGTAAATAAGGTAATTTTCGGCCACCAGTTTTTACCCCAGATGACCTTCCAGTCTTGGTTTTCTTCGTTGGTTCCCTGTTGGTCTGCCAGATAGTATGCCTCCTTGACCGTAAAGGATCCTTTCATTGAATTCCCCCATCTGAGGATATCCCTACCCGTTCGAGCTTTTATTTTCCTGGACTCTACCTCTTCCATGAACGCTTCCTGTTGTTCTTGATCTATCTCGATACCCCATTCCTCTGGTGTTGTCCATTTCCGCCAGATTCCATCCAATTCATCTTCTTTCCAGTAATCTTTGACGTATATACGGTCGTCCACTATTTTTTCCTGTATGTTTTGGATTTTTGTATTCAGCTCATTTTCCCTCTTTGTTGCCATTTCTCATCCCAGAATTTGGCCTCCCCTCCTCCTCGAATTTCCCAGAAAGCATTCTTTTCTACCATGTCATGATTTTGTCGAGCTAGATCCCAGATTGCCAAGCCTTTCGGGGTTTCCTGCATCCGGTAAATATCCTCCGTAGTGTCTAGCATATTGTACTTGTGCCTCCATAGTGCCTTCCATAGGTCATTTCCCCCTCTTAGCCATCGCCACCAAACTTTTGCACCGAGCACCTTGTTGAGTTTATCTGGATCGCGCAGACCCAAGCCTCCTTCCTCCTTTCGTTTCGTCAGGTGTTTCCATGATACTAAGGCCCACTTCTTCTGTTGGTTCGAACCTCCCCAAGTGAACTTCCTCAGAACTTCTCTGATCTTGGTGCAAACCCCTTGAGGTACTACCATAATCGATAGCGGATATGTGGGGATTTCCTGCAACACTGATTTCACTAAAACAATCCTTCCAGCAATATTTAAAGTTCTGAAGGCCCAGTTAGCCACTCTATTTTTTAATTTCTCTAAGACTCCTTGCCAATTTTTCTGTCTTTTAGAGTTGAAATCCAGTACATTTCCCAAGTATTTAGTTGGGAGTTCCCCTTGCTTAAAACCTAGCATCCCGGTCAAGTGGATTTTGACTGACTCCATGGTATTGAATATAAAGGTGCATGATTTTTCCTTATTGATTTCCATCCCAGATGCTTCCGCAAATAAGTCCAAAACCTTCTTCATATTTCTCACTTCTTTTACGGTTGGCTCCCCAAATAACATGATATCATCAACAAATTGTTGATGGGTTATCGACAATTCATTACCCCATAGTCTTAGCCCTTTGATTTTATTTTCTGCTCTTTCTTTTTTAAGATACCTACCCAAACCCTCTGCTGCTAGTATAAATAGGAAAGGAGATAAGGGATCACCTTGTCTTATTCCTCTAGATTCCTTAAAGGTTTTCGAGGGAGTTCCATTGACTAATATTGAAAAATTTGGAGTTGATATAAGACTGTGAACCCACTTTATCCACCTAGTACCAAAACCGAAACTTCCCAAGATTTCTTCCAAGTATTGCCAGTTGATTCTATCACAAGATTTCGACAAGTCTAGTTTAATCATCATTCCTTTTTGCTTCTTTGCCTTCAGATAATGAATTACTTCTTGAGTAACCACTAGACCATCTAGAATTTGTCTACCTTCTACGAAACCAGTTTGTTTAGGAGATATTAATCTGTCTAACAGGGGTTTCAGTCTTTTGGCCATCAGTGATGAAATTATTTTGTAGATAACATTACATAGGGCAATGGTTCTAAATCTCTTAGCATCCTCTGAATTGTCATTTTTTGGAATCAAAGTGAAAAAAGTAGAGTTAATGGCTGGCCATACCTTTTGATTTATACGAGATTCTTCTATCAGGTCCAGAATCTCCCTTCCCATAAAGTGCCAGCCCGCTTGATAGAAATCAACCGTAAAGCCGTCCGGTCCTGGCGCTGTACCCTTCTTCATGCTCATCACCACTTCCTCCACCTCTTCCAAACTAGCTGCTCTCATTAGGGCTCTATTATGGTCTTCAGTTACAATCCTGGGAATGGCCTTGCAAACTTCCTTTATAGCTTCAGACCTGTCCATGTGGGGTTCAGTCAATATTCCTTTGTGGTATTCCATCAACACTTTTTCAATTCCTTCCTGATCAACAATCCTCTCTCCACTCTCGTTCTTGATAGAAAGTATCCTATTCCTTTGCCTGTGTTGTATCATTGCTTGATGAAAAAATCTAGTGTTCCTTTCCCCATCCCTAAGCCACTTTATTCTAGATTTCTGTCTCCATAAAAATTCTTCCTGCTTTCTCCTCTCCTCCAGTTTTCCTAGAATTATCCCTTCTTCTCTGCTACTTTCCTCTGTTCTCCCTTCATTTATTATCCTTTGTTGCAAAGCTTCCATTTCTTCTTCCAGCTTCTGTTTTTCCTCCATGATGTTTCTGAATTCTTCCTTGTTCCATTTCTTTATCCTTCCTTTTAACTCCTTAAGTTTAAGTTGGAAGGTATGCATTTTTCCTTTTCCCTATACTGTGTTTTGCGTCCACCATTCTTCCATTTTTTTGATAAATTCTGGGTCTCTAAGCCAAAAAGCTTCAAATCTGAAGGGCTTCTTGCCAAGGTTATTCTTAATATCCACTTCCAGTCTAATTGGCCAGTGATCTGAGCCAAGGGATGGCATGATCTTTGCTTCTATGAATACATCTCTGTTCATAATTGTTTCTGATACTAAGAACCGATCTAATCTGGATGCTATTTGATTCCTTCCCCCTCTCCTGTTATTCCATGTATAGACTCCGTTGATAGTTGGTAAATCTACCAGCCTCAGACCATCTATCATGTCATTGAACATTTCCATATATTGGTCTGTTTTCCTTATACCTCCCTTTTTCTCTTTTAGGGACCGGATTAAATTGAAATCTCCTCCTACAATCCATGCTGTCTCCGGATGTAATCTTCGAGTTGCTGGCATATTTTTTATGAAATTTTCTCTGTCTCCCGGAGTATGAGGACCATACACCCCTGAGATGATGACCCTTTCCTTTGTCCCCGCTATGCTTCCTGTTCCTGTAAGGATTCTGGTCATGCTGGTCCAGTTCTCAAAAATTATCTCATTTGGGTTCCACAATATTGCAATGCCTCCCGCTGATCCGATTGCATCTTGTCCCATGACTTCGTATTGGAGTTTGCTGTTTTTGATTATTCCTTCCATCTGCTGCATGGTGATCTTTGTCTCTTGTAGGATCATAATACTTGGTCTGTCTTTTTTAAGTTTCTCTTTCATATATCTCTGCTTACCCTTACTATTCAGACCCCTAATATTCCAACTGATAATAATCATTTTAAACTTTTGGAGGAGTGGAAAAATACCTCTGACAGAGGTATCACTTTACCTGAGTTTATCAATACTTTGCCAACTGTTTGGATCGTTTCATTCATTGTTTTCCTCCCTCTTTTCCTGCTGCTTTTGCCAGCACCGCCTATTCCCATCTGACCTCTTTCCTGTTCTCCTGATGTGGTATCCTGTTTATCCATATTCTCCCCATTTCTTTCTTTATATTTTTGAAATGCCTCCTTATATAATTGTTTTTGACTGTCTGGTATGAATCTTTCATCCAAGTTTTTCCATTCCTGAATTAATTGTCTCATAATTCTTTCTTCCTCTGTCTCGTTTTCCTTCTGGCTTTCCCTCTCCATTTGGGTTTGGTTAGTTAGTATTTCTATCTTTTCAGCAGTTTCCCCTTCATTCATTACTCTTGCTCCTGTGTCTTTTTCTCTGGTTTCCTTGACTATTTCCATGGGTTCATTCTCTGGATCTTCTTCCTCTACCACTTTGTCCTCACCCTCTTCACTATTTTCCTGGAGGATTTTGAACTTGTTCTGACTTTCAATGCTCAGTGATTTCGCTTGTGTCTGTGTTCTTAGACCTTCTTTACCAGCTTTCTTCTTTCTGGTAACCTGTTGGAAACCCTTGTCTGTCTCCTCAGTTCTCTCTGCTTCCCTTTGCTGTTCTTCTTTTTTCCTTATGTATTCTTCCTCCTTGTTTAAAGGGCATTGTCTATATAGGTGACCATACTCATGACATCTTCTGCATCTGAAGGGGATATGCTCATAATCTAATGGCTGTTGCCATACTTCATCGTGGTATTCCAGTTCTATGTATTCCGGCAGAGGTTCGGCTATATTCATGTATACACACAATCTTGCATAAGATGTATACTTGCCTTTTTTCGTTGCTTCCGCTACCTTGACAAAAGCACCAATCGTGTTGCCTATCCCCTCCATAATCTCAGGATCCCAAAATTCCACTGGTAATCCAAACAGTCTGACCTAGATCGGGGCTTCCAACATCTTTTCATTATCAGGGTTATATCTTTCTTCCCAGTACTTCATGAACAGTCCTGCATTGTTCATGAAATATGGCCCTTCCTCAAAAACCCTTTCTTTATCCCCCAGATTCGCAAATATGGCTGTAAAAAACCCTTTTGCTCCTAGTTTCAGCTCAATGTGCCCTTTTGGCCTCCACCTTTGGTAAATCCACCTGTGTAGTTCTTTTTCAGTAGGCCAATACCCTACGAACTTGCAGATCAGTGCATGATCTTTCATGTAGCTGTTGTATTCCTCCAGCTTGTTGTTGGGTATTACGTATCTAGGTTTTTTCTGAGCCCTAGGTAGGCACTTTCCTCCGGTCTTCATTTGCCACAAATTGTCCATCACTGGTGCTTCTTTATTATTCTCCCTGGCCTCATTCTGGTTGCCGTTGCCGCTTGCCTCTCCTGCAACGATATTCTTATAGGAGGTGATCTCTCCCCTCCCTTGCCGATTTTTCATTTTTTCCCCTCAGCACGAACTGAATTAAAAGCTTCCGCTCATGTGCTAGGGTTTCTTGCTATCTCTTTCACTCCACCCTGGCTTCCCCTGCTCTTTTCCCCTGCGCGTGTTTCTTCGAGCCCTCCCTGCTATTCCACCTGCAAACCCTAGCCCGCCGATCGCCTAGTCTCCATTCCGTCAACACTTCGTCCCTTGTTCTGTATCGTTATTAAAAACCATTTGTCACTATAGTGTAATTGTTCTCCTATTTCTTCGATTCCTGCTTCTTACCATCAATACTAAGTTGCTTTTTTGAAAACGAAAGAAGATAAAATGTAGAACATAAGACATTAAAGATTATTAACAATGGAATATAAAATAAAGTATACTATAAATAATTTAATTTATACGACATATATCTCAACATCAATATTTTCAATGCTATTTTTCCCCAAAATACAAAGAAACTCGAACAATTTTTCTTTAGTTGGGCGATAGTGGCCACTATGTGGCTAGATGACCAGTATAAAAAAAGGTAAATAAAATGTCACAATAGAAAGGAACACCTTTGTAACTTAGTATTCAAACTTCATGGAAAGCTAAGGAAAATCATGCCAATTGAGGTACATGTTATAAATATCAAGTTGTAATCTAAGGTGTGATGTCTAATCCTTATAATTTCATTCACAGCAACATTTAATTCTCTAACACGTGAACTTGGTTAAGCATATAAACAACCTGTGCTTAGATAACAACATCAAAGTAAATTTTCTACTAGTGGTGAAAATATTTTAACAAAAAATAGCTGAAAGGACTTCAATAAATATCATGTGATACAGATTTCATCTTCAAGCCTTCGATGTTGTTTAAATAGACATGATACCAAATGCTTTCAATTTCATAGTTAAAAGACAAAAAAAAATAATGGAAACATTCAAAATACAAGCAAATGATAAAGAGAGGATATCATGGAATGGACATAACAATTATCAAAACACTCTTTACATGTCCACCAATGTCTTGTCTAACATTCCTAAATATTATCTTTCCCAAAATAACCATGAGTGAAAGAATCACAATAGTAAAAACCATAGGAATCCTTACTAGATACATTTCCTTAGTTGATGGCGTAGGTGCCTGAACGATCTCCAAAAACAAATGCATCATATCCAATACATTCTCTACATTATATCTCCATCCTTTTTTCGATCCCATTTCCCATAACCTACCCACACCAGAGTCAAGTAACAATCAAATGAATGCTTTCAAATTTGTTTTTATGTTTTATGTCTATAAAGTTTGGATCTTTTTTTTTTGTGGAACACATTAATTCATATTTAAATCTTCTATGTCATGAGAAGTTATCAATCAAGCAGGACATTACAATAATTGACCTCAATGAGGTCCTCAAACAATTCCTACAACACCAATATTTTAAATTTATCCTTGTGATATATTGGGTATAAAAATGAACATATTTGCAAAAGAAAAAGGCATATATTAGTTGTGTTCAAAATCTGTATATGGTGTATTCTTAGGCATGTTTTTAAGATGTTCCTTTACCTTTACAAAAGTGGAGTGTATCTTGGTTAAACTATGTATCCTCTCATTCAATGTCAATTTCTACAAGATAAATGTAACACATTATTCTTTCTCATTTCTCAACATGTTATAGATGATAAATTGAAACTCACATAAAACCAACAAAAAAACCTTTTCTAACCAATATAACCAAACAACCAGTGCCTCTAATAAAACTTCACACCTCAAAAATTACTCTACCATGTGCTTAGGCTAAAGGCAAGATTATTTAAATCATCTTTAGGTCATACATAATGGGATATTCATATGTTTACCATGATTTCAATTTGGTGATAAAAGAAATATATAAATCTAGATTATTATCAACAAATTCAAGTATAATTTAGAAAAATAATGTCATTGCAAGGTAGTGGAGAGAGAAACATCTTCATCATTACGATTCTCTATTTTAGTTTGATTTTATTTGAGTTTGTAGTTGAATATACAGATTAATCTAAAGAAGTGAAAAAGGAAGATGAGAATAGAAATAGCCTTGTGATTTTTTTATCAATTCGTATTATATATCTCTAAAACAACCATACCGTCCCTCTCTGTTATTTTATAGATATATGTTGCACATAGAATAAAAATGTAACAACACTCATGAAAATTCCACATAACAAAAGTTAATAAGGGAAAAATAATAACCATGATTGATGGGACATGTATTTGAAGTTGAATGTTGGGTTAAACATCCTAGTGTGGGTGTTTATTGGTTTATTATGGCTAGGGAATTTGGAAAAGGAAATGGCTAAGGCTTTGAAAAGGCATGACACATTTATTGGAATTTTATTTATGAATATAATGGAAATTAGGAGAAAAGGAAGGTGAAAGTTAACAGGGTGAATGTGAGGAGGAAATTGGAGGAAAATAATGGAAAATCAAGAAAATAGAGTCCTAATTTATAAAAAGGCTTCTGAGGATCATTTAGTACCTTTTGCTAGTTCAGTTGTTGAGCTCTCTTATTATTCTCTCTCTCTCTCTCACTCTTGAACACTTAGATTTTTCTTGGAGCACATTGGTAGTGGAGCAAGAAAGGCAAAGAAAGCAGGAGGAAGGAAAGAGGAAGAAAGGAAGAGTAGGATCAAGCAACTACAATAGGATTCTTTGCAGGTATCGATTTGCATGTTTGTTTTCCTCTCTATATTTGGCGTGCATGGTATTGTATATGGTTCTTTGGTGTTATGGCATGGCCTTTTCCAGGTGTGACAATGTTTTCAGTGTAACCTTGCAATTTCAAGATAGCCATTGTGTGATGGGGTTCTCATGTTTTGGTTGAGCTAGACTGTCGAATGGATTTGAAGATGAGTGAGGTGGATCTATGAATAATAGGACACATGTCGTAGTAACCCATGAACCAGAATGTCAGTTGTGGTAAATGCAGATCTTGTGCTGCCTCAGTGGACCTAGGAATCCTCGAATGGTGAATGATAGGATATATGGTTAAGAAGAGAGGTGGGTGCTCTTCATTAGACCTAGTAACCCTCGGGTGGAATGTGCGGTAAATATTGGAGAGTAGGTCTCGATTTGGGGCCTAGTGATTTGGTGTAGATTGGGGTAAACCCTAAGAAACTAGGGGACAAGAAAATTCCTCACAGTGAAGGTGGAGAAATCCAATGGAATCCATGCTTGTTTGGCCTAATGATCTCGCAGAGATCATGGAAAAGCCTATTATTACATGTTTATTGTGTTGGCATGTTGATCTTGGATGGATCACGGTAAGGCATGGTTTCTATTGATGAGGGTAAGGTCTTCTATCCTTGGGATGCCCTAGATGGTTCTTTGTTAGAAAATTATATATTACAAAGCAATGAAACACATAAAATATATTGCAGAAATATAAACATAGAGAACACATAAAACAAGAGAGACACAGTGATATGTGGTTCACCCAATTTGGGCTACGTTGACAGAGAAACACTGATTTCCTCCTTTTATATTATCCAACAAACCGAAGAGATACAACCTACACCATATCTACTTTAATTCCCTCTTCGATTTCACACAATCTCCTCTACCTTTCTCACTCACACTACTGGTCTATATAGACGCAATACAATTCCCTCATATATAGTGAGAGGTTTCCTTCTAGGGAAAAAAACCAGAAATTAAACATAAATTCTACCATCAAATCTCTACGTAATGAAGAACCCTGACTGACTACAAAATTACAACATTTTACAAGGCAATTTTATATCTATTTTTAGCTTCAGGGGGGCCTCCCCCCAATCCCCTGCCATGGGGGGCCTCCAAATAATAATCTTCGTCCCCCTAGGACCCCCCTTGCAGTGTACATTTCTGGGAAACGTTGCCGCCACATTACGAACTGGGGTCCAATGCGGAAATACCTCTGAATAAAGAAGATAATCAGGCTGCACACCCAACAATCTCCCACTTGGAGACTGATTATAGTGACTCCACCGCTGCTTCATTTGCTGGACAACGACTCCACTTTGGACCTGGCTGTTTGTCATCTTCATCATCATACTTCAAGACCAATTGAAGCTAAGAATAATCTTAGTTTCTTTATGGTTGCAACTTGTGTTAACATATCTGCATGATTCTGGCTAGTGTGTATCTTTTCCAGCTTCAACTGTCCATTTTCCAATGTTGACCATGTGAAATGGTACTTGAGTTGTATATGTTTAGTCTTGGAATGAAATGCATAGCTCTTTTGAATATGTATGGCACTATGGCTATCACTGTATAACCTTCCCAACTCCTGCTTCTTACCCAACTCATCCAGAATCTTCTGTAACCAAATAATTTCCTTACTAGCCTCTATAGCAGCAACATACTCTGCTTCTGTTGTTGAGAGTGAAACAGCACTTTGCAGTTTTGAAACCCAACTGACAGTTGTTCCACCTACAGAAAACACATACCCTGTGGTGCTCCTCATGTTATCTCTATCACCCACCATATCTGCATCAACATATCCCTGTAGAGCAATATTTTAACCAGCAAAGCATAATTCTTGATTTGTGGTACCCCTCAAATACCCGAGAATCCACTTCATTGCCATCCAATGTTCTTTCCCTAGATTTTTCATGTGCCTGCTTACAAATCCCACTACATGTGCAATATCAGGGCTGGTGCAAACCATTGCATAAATTACGCTTCCAACTACTTATGCGTAAGGAACTTTAAACATATAAGCCATTTCTTCCTAAGTCTTAGGACACACCTCCTTACTTAGTTTGAAATGACCAGCCAAAGGTATACTAACTGGTTCTGCATTCTTCATATTAAATATTTTCAACACCATTTCTATGTACTCATTCTAACACAATGTTAATTTTTGATTCTTCATGTCTCTAGTTATTCTCATACCAAGGATTTGTTTTGCAGCACTGAAATCCTTCATTGCAAATGAGTTTACAATTTTCTTTTGAGCACATTTATTTCCTGCATGTTAGAACCTGCAAGAAGCATGTCATCTACATATAATGACAATATAATATAGCTGCCATCATTTTTGCCTTTTGAGATAAACACAATGATTAGAGTGACATCTAGTATAACCTTGTTCAGACATAAACATGTCAAATTTTAGATACTACTACCTTGGAGCCTATTCTAATCCATACAAGTTCTTCTTCAAGCTACACACTATTTTCTCCTTCCCTTTTACCTCATTTCCTTTTGGTTGTTCTGTATATATATATATATTCCTCCAAATCCCCATAGAGAAAGGCTATCTTTACATCTAACTACTCGAGATGCGAACCTTCAACTGCTACTAGACTTAAAATAGTTTTGATTGAAGTAATTTTAACAACAGGAGAAAATATCTCATCAAATTCTATACCCTTTTTATGTGCAAACCCATTCCCCATAAGTCTATATTTATACGTTTTCCTACCTCCATCTTCTTCCTTCAACCTGTAAACGCATTTATTCTGCAATGTTATCTTACTTACAGGCAACCTGACTAAGTCCCATGTTTGGTTATGTGCTAAGGATTCCATCCCTTATTTCATGGCTTGCTCCCACTTCTTCCTGGTTTCTAGCTGCACTACTTCTTCATAACATTCTGGTTCACTAGAATCAATCAACAATACATAATATAATGAAGGAGAGCATCGTTAAAGGGGTCTACTTATCATGGTAGATCTTCTAACACCACTTTCAGGTATTTGAGGTGCTTGTTGCTATTTTTGTTCTGCCTATTGATCATTATGATTTTTAAGCACCTTCACTTTTCCTGTGGTCTCATCAAGCACTGTGTATTCTCTGTTTTCTTTTTCCTATTTCTTTTCCTACATCTAATCCTTATACAAAACCTTTTCATTGGATATGAAATCTCTGCTCCTAATGATTTTGTGTATTTCATAATCATAAAATTGATAAGCAAAATCATTAACACCATATCCAATAAAGGTACATTTATTTTCTTTTTCCTCAATATTTGCTCTAATTTCCTAATTAATGCGGACAAAGGCTTCACAACCAAAAGTTTTTAAAAATTAGTAGTTTACCTTTTTACCTGTCCATGCCTCCTTTGGAATACCACCATCCAAGGAACTTGAAGTCCCTCTACTTATTAGATAGAAAATAGTATCCATAGCATCTGTCTAAAATTGTAAAGGCAATCCTACATGCAATCTCATGCACCTTGCACGCTCCATGACTATCCGGTTCGTCCTTTCCCACACACCATTTTCTTGTGGTGTTCCTGGAACTATCTTCTCTCTGCGAATTCCATTCTCTAAATAGTACCTATCAAAGTCTTTCCTGAAATATTCACCTCCATTCTCTGATCTGAGACACTTCAACCCTTTTTCTGTCTCATTTCAACTAAATCTTTCCATTTCTTGAAAGTATCAACTACATCAAATTTATTTCAAATACAATAAATCCACGTTTTTCTAGTTATATCATCAATAAAAGTAATGTAATAATGAGAGGCACTGAGAAATGATACCTGTCGAGGTCCCTATACATCTATATGCACAAGCTATAATTTTTCTCTCTTCTTTTCTTTCCCATCTCTAAGGAATCTGACTCTCTTTTGTTTTCCATAAACACAATTCTCACATAATTTTCAATCTACATGTTTCAACTTAGCAGCAAATTTCTTGAGTGAAGAATCTATGTCCCCTTTTCACTCACATGCTTGAGCCTATGATGCCAAAATGTTGTATCTTCTCTTGTAGAGGTTAAATAATTAACAGAGTTAGAAATACCATTGCATAAATACAATGTACCAACCTTTTCCCCTTTTTCTATTACTAGGGCTCCTTTAGTGACCTTCCAATTTTTTTTTGTAAACGTAGTTATACAGCTTTCACCTCCCATCTGCCCTATTGAAATCATATTTTTCTTCAGATCTTCAAAATTCCTTACCTCTTTCAATAGCCATTGATCTCCTTTCTGCTATTTTATGAAAACTGTACCCATTCCGATGATTTTATAGGGTTTATCATCACCCAATCGTACCTATCCAAAATCTCCTTAAACATAATCATGAAAAATTTTCCTATCAGGTATGGTATTGAATGAGGCCCCTGAATCTAACACCCAAGCATCAATAATATTTTATAATGAAAGAATCAAAGCATCTTGCAACGCATCACCTATCACATTCGCTTCATGATTGTTTCCTTGTTGCACGTCTCCTTCTTTTCCCTTTCGAGACTTGCAGTCTTTCTTCACATGTCCTCTCTTCAAACATTTCCAGCACACTATCCCCAATTTGGACTTCAATCTACCTTTCCTTTACTTGCTGAAATAACCTGGGCTCTTTCCTCTTTCCATTTTTCTTCCCCTAGTCTCTGCAGTCAAAGAATTACTTGATGTCTTACCGGAGCTTTTCCATCACATTTCCTCACTAAGCATTACACTGACAAAATCATAAAACTTTAAGTACTAGATCCAGAGATAAAGTTACTAATGGCCATAATTAAACCATTCCATCTTTCTGGCAATGAGCATAGAAATAACAGATCCCTAACTTCATTATCAAAAGTTACCCCTACAGAACTTATTTGAATGGTAAATGTATTAAATTCATTTAAATAATCAGCAACAGATCAACCTTCTAACATCTTCATATTAAATAAACACTTCATAAGAAATACTTTCTTTGAGACCAAAGGTTTTTCATATAGTTTGGCCAATGTCGACTTTAAACCCTCTGTTGTCGTTTCCTTTGAAATATTAAAGGCTAATGATGCCTCTAGGCATAGCGGTATTGTTTCAAGTGCCTTTTTGTCGAGAATATCCCATTTTGTGTCTCTCATGCTCATCAAATTCTTTGTCTTTCCACTCAATGGTAGGTATAGATCTTTATAATACAGATAATCTTCCATCTAAATCTTCCATAGTTGGTAGTTTTGGCCATTAAATTTTTCAACCCTAAACCTACCATCTTCGGCCATTTCTCCCACTCAAACTAGAAAACCTTCTCTCCTATGAGTTTATCAGCCAAATAAACCTTCGACTCTCATACCAATTGTTAGAAGATTATATATTATAGAGCAATGGAACACAAAAAATAAATTGTAGAAATATAAACATAGAAAACATATAAAATAGGGAGACATAGATATATGTGGTTCACCCAATTTGGGCTACGTCCACGGAGAAATAGCCAATCATTCCTTTTATATTATCGAACAAACTGACGAGAGACAACCTACAGCAGATCCGCTGTAATTCCCTCTTCGCTCTCACACAATCTCCTCTCTCTTTCTCACTCAGAATACAAATCTACATAGGCGAATACAATTCCCTCATATATAGTGAGGGGTTTCCTTCTAGGGAAAAAGATGTTGAATTAAACATAACTTCTACTGTTAGATATCCAACTAATGGACGACCCAGATTGACTATGAAATTACAACATGTTACAAGGAAATTCCACATCCGTTCTTAGCTTCGGGGGTGATTCCCTCGATCCCCTACCCGAGAGGGGCTCCAAATAATCATTTTTTCCCCCCTGGACCCCCCTAGTGGTGTACATTTACGGGCGGCATTGTCGCCACATTATGAACTACGATACAATGTGGAAATAACTTTTAATAAAGAAGATAATCAGGATCCACACCCAACATTCTTTTGGTTTGAGTCTCAAATTCATGCTTGGAATATGACAAGTGGGTGACTGGCTGAAGAGAGATTTGGCTCAACTAATCTATGGTTGGGTGGAACGTGGTAGTCCCATCTTGGGTTGGATTTTGCATTCATTGATAACATGTTATTTTCTTGGTATATTGTGCATAAATGTATTGGTTTATATGTGGATTCTATGGCTGATGTATCCTTGATATTTACATTGGTATTACACTAGTTATAAGCACATATTATGATAGTGATGATGTATGGCTCCCGTCATGTTTTAATTTGTAAATGAATTAATAATGTATCTATGACCTAACAGATGATAATGCAACTAACGATATAAGGGAACAATGCTTCCCAGTGATTCTTAGATAAGTATGAGATGCCTATGCTCAGATCTATTATTTAAACCTGTAGATTACATATTTGTGATATGTTTGACGAGATGTATGTCATGGTAAGTAGTGGCACAATGAAGCCCTTTTTCAAGTAATTACATTTTTATCATCATTTCTCTATTATATTTCATATCTGAAGATGTCATTTAGTTTTGGCTAGTGACCTGGGCTTTGGGCCTGAAAAAGTGGCTCAATCTCAGGGACACAAGCACAACATTGGCAAAAAATTCCATGGACACTAACATACCATGTTGTGGGAGCGTCTAGAGCCCTCTGGATGCATGGTTGCCCATATTAAGGGAGAATATGTCATGAAACCAGCTCACAAAAAGATAGAAAAGATAGATCAATGCCTTAGAATTTAGCCTCTTCGAGGGGGCAACCTCCTTTACATTACATAAATGAACAATTCTTCGATGATACAAATGACAAGACCTCCTTTCTATATATATGAGTCTAAGGAGCCATAATATAATAAGAGCGGACATAACAATAATAATGTAAGGGCACAATAATAACAATAGTGGGCTTCTATGGGGAACAATAGTAACAATATGGGGACTACATGGGTACAACAATATAATAAGGGGTCTGTACTAATAACAATAAGGGGTTAAACTAGTAGTATAGGGGCCTAACATGCCCCTCTCCTTCAAAAACTGTTGTCCTCAACGCTTGAGTATTTCTTGATCCTTCTGTAGAGTATTCTTTTCCTCCCATGTGGAATCATCATCGGGTAAGTTATTCCACTTGATTCGATACTATGAAATTGATTGATTTCATACTATGAAATTGATTGATTTCATAGCTATCGGGCTCTTGTTTCTGTGACTGCTCCAAGTTCCAATATGATTTTTCCTTCCTCTTCAAGTGCTGGCAATATTGTTTGAATTGGGATCCTCTGCAACTTTTGAATGAGTGGCCACACTTCTTCGTCCTTCTTCCATTCATCCCTTGCTTCGTTTATCCAATCTAGTTGGATAATAGAAATAGCACAAAACAATGCTTCCACATCCTCATCCTTTCTTGAGAGTGCATCTGCAACAAAAATTTGCTTCCCTTTTCTATAGATGATGTCAAACTCATAACCCAATATATTTGTGACCCATTTTTCTGTTCTTCTATAGATAATATTTGTTCTAAAAAGTATTTAAGACTATCATGATCCATTTTTACCTTGAAGTGTCTTCCCATTGGGTAAGGTCGCCATTTCTTAGGTGCATGTAGTATTGCCAACATTTCGTTCTCATAAATAGCTTGCTTGAAATGTAGCTATAAAAATACCCAATCACCTACACCAAAAAAGTTTCCACTACGATGTTGATCTACCAGTTGTTTCGTTTGATTCTGCACCAAAGTGGCATTATCCACGAAAGGTTGGAGAACTTGTTGTTGATGCTCGATGTGATCTTTCAGTTCTTGAACTTTTTTCTTCTTGATATGTCCTTCTAGCTTTAGGGTTTGAGGAGTGGTAATTTCTTCCCATGCTTTACAAGATATGGTCTGATTCATTTCTTCATTCTCCGGGGTTGGTTCCTCATGAATATACTCTTCTTTTGATGCTTCTTGATCCTTTTCTTCCCCCTTTTCATAATCTATGTAAAATAATTTATTCTCAACACACTTGTGACTTTAGTGCATTTTCTACCTCAATTGTAACAAAGCCCTTTTTCTCTTTTTTCCTCCAATTGTTGTGGTGTCACCCTTGTAGGTTGTGGAAGGCTACGAGAAGAAAAACTTCCATCATTATAGTCATGAGTGGTTGGATTCCTTGTTTCCATAATTTTGCTTTCAATTTTTCTTGCCCACTTGAATGCCTTCTCCAATGAATCAGGTTCCCTAAGACGAAGCTCATGGTGAATTTTATCCTTTAAAGTATGTATCAAGACATAAATTCTTTATTTCTCTGGAATATCATTTGTCCTTAAATTCAATTTTTGAAAGTCCTCAATGTGTTCTTCCATTGAACACTTTTGTTTGAGATTTATCAATTGGCTAAACAAGGTGTTTCTATTTGTATCCTCGTAACATGCTATCATTTCCTTTGTGAAAATTGACCAAGTAACAATCGATTTACGAGAACAAAGCCCTTTATACCATAAAAATTGACCCGATTCTAAATATAAAGATGAAATACATACCTTTAGTAATAATGGTACACCATGTAGATCAAAATATTTCTCCATCTGTAGTATCCAAATTACTGGATCCTTGCCATCAAACTTCCTCATCTCACATTTTCTTGATTTTAGGAGCTTGATCTTGAAACGGCTATAACTCTGTAATTTCGGATCTTTTAGTTCTGAAATCATGACCCGCAGTAGTCCTCTGTGTCCTCTTTCCAATGCCATCAGTCTGATCCAAATTGGATTCTCCAAGGAAGAGTTATGCCAAATCTCCAAGGTGACCTAATTATAGACTAATTCGGTAGAGCAAACTTGTTCAATGTGACACGTGTCACTGTTTCGACCTTTGGATCTGAAAAATATACACAGGAAACTACAGTCTGCCTTATTTCTATAACTTCTTATGAAATTCCAATCTGATGCTCAAAACAAAAGTTATGACTATTTTCCCAAGGTCACCTATTTGGAATGTAATTCAGGAGTCTGAAACAATACCAAATTTCTCAGATCATATCTCTGCAAATATAGCACAAAAAGCTCTGAAACTTGCATCCTAGGCTCAACGCGATTTTGGATTGAATGTGTTTTTTTGTTCGCTTATGAAACATCGTAGAAAAAATCTATAGCGAAATGCCACAATGACCTATTTGGAGCAGTGAAACCCTAGAATCTGAAGCTCTAATACCAAATGTTATGAAACCAGCTCACAAACAGATAGAAAAGATAGATCAACACCTTAGAATTCAGCCTCTTCTAGGGGGCAACCTCCTTTACTTTACATCAATGAACAATTCTTCGATGATACAAATGACAATACCTCCTCTCTATATATAGGAGTCTAAGGAATCATAATATAATCAGAGCCGACATAACAATAATAATGTAATGGCACAATAATAACAATAATGGGGTTCTATGGGGAACAATAGTAACAATATGTGGACTACATGGGTACAACAATATAATAATGGGGGTGTACTAATAACAATAAGGGGTTACGCTAGTAGTATAGGGGCCTAACAGAATATGGGAATTTAATTGTCTAAAAACTTTGTGGAACTAGTGGCTACTTACCCAAGAGGATGGGTTGGTTCCTACGAGTCCTGTTATTGATGTCGAAGGTCTATATGGTGTGTTTTTATTGATTCCACTTCCTTAAGGTCATTTAAGAGGTTGAATCCCATCATAGTAGCTTCTCATCATGTGTTTAGCCTGATTGGATAGTTACATTGGTAGATATGAGAGCATAGTGTTACAAAGTGGTATAAGAGCATGGTTCAACCCTTGGACTAGATGGGTGGTGTGTGTTTCTCATGAATTCATCTCATTTCCACATGTGTTAATCATCCTCATCGTCTGTATTCTTGTTGCATATGCACGATGTTGTTCATGGTTGTAGTGATGTCGCCATGTGAAAGAGGGTGTTACTGTTCTGAAGTGTGTCATCATGAGTGTATGGTTAGTTGTATGTTGTTTATGCTTGCGTAATGTTAGTGTACTTTGGTATGGTTTTTGTTGTCACTCATGAGGTCATGTTATGTGTAGTTGATATGGCCATTCATTGATGGTTGGAATCTAGCTAGAATGATGGTTATCTACTTATTTTCTTATGTATTATGTGTATATATGTTGTCATGATTATGTTTGTACATGTATTACATTGATTTGGATGATCTTGCAGATGTGATATCCTCCCCAAAGTTTTCTATGTTACGTTGGATTATTGTGATTTGTTTTAGATGACATAGTATGCCTTGCAAGAAAGTGATCAACATGGCTAGCAAGATGGTAGGCTACAAATATTCTTTGTATGAGTCAGATTAGCAGTGTGGTGTTGGGAACTCTTTTGATTTAGCAAACAGATTGAGAATCTTGAAGGAAGAAATAAGGAGTTGTAAGGTGGAAAATCACAAAACCATGTATGCACAAGAGAAACAAGCATAAGCTAATGAAATAATCCTTCAAAGTTTGTCAAAATTGCAGAGACGAGGGCCACGTTAGATCAGCCATGGATAGGAAGAAAAAAATAATGGGGCATATGGAAGTAGGTCTCATGGAGGTCACAGGTTAGGTAGAGATGACATGGTTAGAGATGGCAAATTTTTGGATACTCTAGATAGGAGAGGTTATATACATATGTATTATTCTATTTCTTATTTTGACATGCATCATGATCATCATCATTATCATCCTTACAGGAGGAGCGATAGGGGATACATTCCAAATGAATTTAATAAACCAAAGCTACCTAGTTTTGATGGAGATGTGAAGAAGCTGAAAGATGAAGAGGCTGGGATAGTTGGGATGAAGAAATTATTTTAGTTTCATAATTACAGAGATAATATGAAGGACAAAGTATTTATTTTCAGCGTAAGAGGTAAAGAAGATATCTGGTGGGAAGATGTGAAGTAGGCTAGAGACATCAGGACAGAGGACTTGAGTTGGCATGAGTTCAAGAGGATTTTAAATAAGAAGTACTTGTCAAAAAGGCACTACGACAGTAAGACCAAAGAATTCTATGGAGCGAAATATGGGTTAAATTACATACGAAGAGTGCATGGTCAATTTTTGCTCTGTCGGGGTACGTATCATATGTTAGATATGAGAATTTTAAAGTTTAGTGATTTGTGAGTGGTTTTCCAATATTATTTAGAGATTAGATTGAGTATGATGAGCCTTAGTCATTTGATGAATTTATTGGGAAATTGAAGAATTTCTGCGAGCATTCAAAGCATAAGAATGAATCTTGGTAAGTATGGAAAGGGAAGGATAAGGATAAAGGTAAATGGCAGCTGAAAAGAGAAAGGCCTGAGAATGCATAAGACAAAGAAATTTTGGCCCCATAAAAGAAGTTCAATGTAGCTAGACATGGACATGGATCACAACAGTAGCATAGAGGTGATGGTATTGAAAGGTTGGAGTATTGGACATGAACTAAGGAACACATTAGCAGAGATTTTCCGTATAATTGCGTTGGTATGCCTCAGATATATAGTGCACAGGAAGCACAAACTATTGGGGATGTTGGCAAGAGCATTACTCGCATATGGACAAAAGAAAGTTAGACCATTAGGCATCTATCATTGAGATGGATGGTAATATTTGTGATCAAGTTGTTTCTATTATATTTGACCCTGTATCTAATTATAGTTATCTTAGTCCTAACTTGGTGGATAGGTGTGGCTTAAATAAAGAAGTGCATGCAAAATCTTGTTTAATGTAGTTGGATACAAGTAAAAAGGGGAAAGATCATTATTGGGTAAGAGTTTGTGCATTTGATTTGAATGGTATTCCTACCACAATGCATTTGAATGTATTACCGTTGGGATCATATAGTATGATATTAGGTATGGACTGGTTATACCTTCACATGACCAAGGTGCATTGCTATGACAAATCGATTTAGTGCTTGGATGACAATCGGGAACCAAGTGTCTTACAAGGAAATAAGAAATCCACACCAATTAGGATGGTGATATCTATGCAGACAAAATGCAGTCGCAGAAAAGGGTGTGTGTTATTTGTAGTAAATAAATCTAGTGAAAAAAGGTAAGGAATTTGAGGATGCAAATGTTTTGAGTAGGTACCCAGTTCTACAATAGTCTTAGGATGTATATTTTGAGGATATTTCATAGCTTCCACCACATAGGGAAGTAGATTTTTCTATTGATTTAGTGTTAGGGGAAGATCCAGCACCAAAAGGATCTTAGAGGATGAGCAAAAGTAAGTTGGTAGAATTAAAGTTGTAGCTGAAAGAGATGCTTGACAAGGGATACATTAGGCCAATTGTATCACCTTGGGGTGCATCTCTATTGTTTATGAAGAATAAGGATGGTAGTCTTAGATTATGCATTGACTGACGACACTTGAACAAACTAACCATCAAGAATAGGTATTCGTTACCAAGGATTGATGACTTGTTTGAGCAGCTGAAGGGAGAAAAATTGTTCTCGAATATTGATTTGAGATCCATATATCATTAGGTACACATCAAAGAGGACGAAATTTAGAAGACACCTTATGAGACTAGGTATGTGTTGTTATAACCCTATTTTCCACTCCATTATAGTAAGAGAAACCAAATATCAAATTACCTCAATTGTTTGGCTTAAATGCATCCCTTTTCATCTTTTGTCTTTCTTATGTGAGATTTATCCCATGATAAAAGCATGAAATTACATAATTGAGGAACTTCTCCTAATTATTTTTCCAAAATATTATAATTATTAGATAATAATTATTTCATAATTAGGATAATTGGGAAAGATCTCATAATTGTGAAAAAGATTTCTAACATTTGTCCTTCCCAAGGAGAGAAACTTGACCCTGTTGTGTATGAGTTTTCTATGGGTCCATTATTAGATAAGTTTCATAACTCATCAAGCCCCTAGGTTTCTAGATACATTCTTCTAGAGGATTGAATGAGCCTATATAATCTCACCAAGAGGAAAGGGGGCAGGGGGAGAGTATCCAAACTATAATGTGAAAGATCTTTTGTCCTAGAAGAGGAGACCATACTTCAATTTCGAGGAGAAGATATTATTTGTTGAAGGTATATGTTTGATGTACTTCCACTTCTCTGGTTAATACAAATCTATGTTCCTTCCCCTTATGTCAGTCTTGCGCTAATTTATATGTGTGCTTTCTAGATGTTTCGCACTGATGATCTTCTGTAGAAGATCACTTGTCTTCTTTGTTTTCTTGTGTTTTCATGCAGGATTTGGATTTTGAGTGGATGAAAGGGATCACTTGATTGGAGTGCAAGGATTCTGCATCAGGTCCAAAACCCTTCACCAACATGCGAGGACGGAAGGTATTTTCTCATACTGTGTAGCATCAGAAATTACATTGAAGTTGCATGCATGAACATCTGGATTGGTAATTCATATTATATTGTCATATCCATTCTAATTTTTTGTTTGGTGATCTCAATATAGCATGAGATTGAGGAGCAATAGCTCCTTGCATAATTAAATGCAAAAAAATTGGTGCTTTCGATGACAATATTTTTAGTTTTCCCTCTTTGTTTGAGATCTCGTCTTCTTCTTTATGTTTTTTGGTTTTATTTTGTTCCCATTGAGCTCTTTGTAGTTTTTTGGATTCATTTTTCTCTCCATTTATTTTACTTGCTTCAAATTCGAGTTTATATTAGATCGGGAGTTTTATTTTTATCTTTTTGTATGAGAGGAGAATATATCTGAGAATTAAAATTGAATTTTGGAATTCTCTATACATATTTTGTTCTAAATAACCATATATTTGTATTCCTCTCATATTTACACCTCAAAACAAAAAACAAATAACTAAAAATGGGCTCTATATGAGGAAGTTATGGCCAGTTAAAAATTGGGTCGTTTGTTTTTCTTCCTCCCCACATGGGACTACTTTTTATATTAGTATTTGTTCAATTTTTTATTGTTTCTATAAAGACTTTAGTAAAACTAACTACATATATGTAATCCTCTTCATGGTTTACCTCTAAAAAAAATACTTTAAAGGGATTCCACATGAGGAAGATATTTTTGATTGAAAAATCATCCTATTTTCTATCCGTTTTTCCCAATTTTCGAGTTTTCTTTTAGCTTATTTGCATGATTTTAAGGTGTTTTTCTTCAAAAAATGCTACTATTTGTGAGATATATTTGTTTTTATTGATGATAGCTACTAATATCTATTAGATATGAGTCTTTTATTATATATATATATTTTGGGATCATTCATTGCCTGTGTTCATCCAGGTTTCTCTTGAAGAATTCTTTGTGTTCTTTGGTTAAGGACTAGTATTCTCATCCCTAGATCACTATTTCATATCTGTTTGGCTACTTTTGGTGATTTCTTAGATCTCTTTGATATCCCACATTGGTATTTAATTGCCTTTGTGTGGCTTAGTAGTTTGTTTTTCATTTACCTATTCGCTCTCTTGTTTGTTTTCATCACAATTGGTGGTGTTTTGATTGGTTGCGCAACTGACATCCATGAAAGTTCATTTGAGTGTATTTTGATTGTCTTATATCACTCTTGTTTGATCTTATATAGGCATTTTTTAGAATTTTGGCCTTTTTGGAGCCATTGTACTATAGCCCTAGCTTATTGACATTGCCTTCCTTCTTTCACTTTTGTCTTTTGGTTTGATTGAGTTGAGTGTGTTTCTTAGAATGGATTATATTTTCCTAGCTATGATACTTTTGGAGTGCTTTGCATACTTGCTTGGGAAATTTTATTTGGTCTTTTCTTAGTTACTTTGATTTACCTTTTGTTTTATTTTTGGGTAACTAATTAACAAACTATTGGGATAATTTTTGTTTAAGAAGATTTAGTGAAGAGGTGCATCAAAATAGGCATTGGTGTGTTAGAAGGACCTTACCGTCCTGTAGTTAGCATTCATCAAATCAAAAAAAAATAATCATGTAGCTACATTAGGGTGACTAGTTAAGAGTCATTCACATGATCTTAGTTTCATGTTGCATCCCACTTGTGTAAACAACAACTGCTAAAATCAACCTGATAATAAAATTAACTAGATTCCTCTTTTACTTTCACTGGTAGTACACCAACACTAGCTTAGGCTAAGGTGTTGGAGATAGGAGTGTGAGTTAACTGATCCAGGACTTCAAAATCAACTTAATAGCTTGTGGTATGGATTGAATTCCATTTACAGTAATGTGGTCTAGGAATCCCTTCTCAAAAGAGGGTCACCAACAAGGTCACACTTGGGCTAGGTGGGGTGACATGACCCATTTCATTTAGTTTTGGGTGGCGCAATATAGCAGAGTCTCCACAGATACAAATAGTGTCATTACCACTTGGGGACTACTTGGGAGGAAACAAGGGGGTTTCACTCTTAGCTACTTTTTGGGGTTAATTTTCATTCCCTTGCATGTGGAATTGTCCTACGACTGTCACACCAGGTCGTGTTATTATAGGTGGTGACCATAGTGGCCTATCTTCTTAGGGCTCATACATAGATGCAGGGTTGGGTTCATATTCTCCATACCTAGGACAAATAATAGTCACACTCTCTCAGTCCTCTTGGAGGGTGCCCAATGGCTAATAAGGGAAATTGCACTCAGTTCACATATAAAAGGGCTAGGAAGCAGGTCACTAGTATAATTGTTCCACTACTAGCTTCTTCGTATTTTTGTCTGCATGTGATATCTTCTAAGATGTTTCTAGTGTGTGTTGTTTGGTCCAAGTCAATAGTTTTAGCCTTAGGGTGTTTCCACTAACATATCACCTTGCATAAATTTGTTCATCGACAGTCATGTCATATTCATGGTTTACCTACTGACTGAGGTGGACTTCTTACCCCTCCAAGGAGAGCGTCTGTCGACACTCAAGACATAGACTAGCACATTATCTTGGAATCTATACCTGGTCCTTTGGATAGTGACATGATTTCTATCAAAACTTTTGGAGACGACTCTAATGCCCCTACCCATCCATTGTGACTGATCCTTTAGGACCATAGTTATGGTGGCTAAACCCTGAAGGTTCCACACCCGCCTACACTTACGTGCCCTTATCTATACTTTACCCTATGGCAGAGTCAGATACATCCTTACCTTCTACATCAGTGGTATCAACTCCCATGACATCATTTCCACCTCTTAGTGTGGCTATACCCAGTTCTCCATCCACACTTCTCACTTCTTCTTGGGGAATTCCACTGGTTTCTTCTATGATTCTTGCAAATTCCTTTAATTTTTCGATTCCTACACCTTCTCCTATGCCTACCATATTACCTCAACCTAGTTAGTTGGTAGGCTCAGCAATCTTTGCACCACATTTTTCCCAACCAACTATTCCTATCCCTCATTTAGGCATGGCTACTTCTAGTAATATCTGGGGAGGATCACAAGTTGTTCCTCGTAACCCTAGGGGAAACACTACTTCTAGTATGTCACAATATTATATAGTTCCCTTTTTTGAGGGAGACCACCTACCAATACATTTATTGGGGGGCTATTTTACCTATGAGAAACCCAACTACTAGTGTTGTTTCTCACCTGAGTTATCCCGCTTATGTCATTCCTACTATGCATAGTGGTCCTTCTTCTATCCCTGGGTACAACCCCATCAACATACGTGCTTTTGGGGGCCCTTTTCTCTCTTGAGGTACTTACCCCAGGGGGAAATATCCATTTACCTATCATGCTAGCCTATAGCAGTCTTATGCTAGGTTGAACCCTTTTCTTCATGAGCAGGTACATCATTCCACTCCTTATATGGGGGGACCACAAAGATGGTCAGGGGCTTCTCCTACCTATGTCCAGTTTAGTCAATTTCAAAATAAATATTTATCTTTTCTCGATTTACCAGGTTTGGAAAAACTAACTAATGACCCCATCTATCATGATCCTTGGTAGCCAATCGTGCCTGCCAAATCATCATCCGATATTCCCATGTTTTGAGGAAATCCTAGTGAGAATCCATTCACGCACATTACCACCTATCACTTATGGTGCTCCTCGAATTCATTGGTGGATGATTTTGTTAAACTTCACTTATTCCAACGTATGTTAACTCGGAATGCTACAAAGTGGTATATAGTGTTAGATACTTCATCCTACAATGACTTTGCCTCCCTTAACCAAACTTTATTAACACAATTCCAATTTCCCTCTCAGTATGATATCGACTCTGAACTCCTTTCCAGTTTCAAGTAAGATGACACAATGTTAATCTCTCATCATATTCATGAGTGGCATTGTCGAAAGTGGTTAGTAAGAAGCAAGTTACCTGATGAGATCTTACGTAAATTGTTCAATCAATATATCTGACCTCATATTGCCAAGGATGTGTCTATGTTTCGAGTTGTTAGAGAGGAACAATCTATTTTAGCTACCCAATATTTGGATCTCATCTATTCGGGTATGATTGATGAAGTATTTTCCAACACCCCACGACCTTCCGTTGAGCCTACAAAACTTGTTCCTCGCCCACATGTCGAGGGCGTAATTGGGTCTAGTTATGATTCTATGAGCCAACATGTGCAACTGATTGTTACATCTCAAGCCCACTAAATGCATCTATATATCCTAAAGTAGCCCCTCCTAAGTAGTTCACCAATGTTCTCACAGTCATGTCCACTCTCCGAAGAACAACCAAGAATCTGGTGGCGAAAGGAATAATAAGAAAAATAAACAAAAGGATCAAAATAATTAGGAGGCTCGACCCAACCGTGAGAGTGAGGGAGGGGGCACTAGTGAACACATTCATAAAGTCAAGCTCCCCTATAAAAGATATCAAGGTGACCACCTAACTCATGAATTCCCTCGAATGGACGAAGTCCATTGGCTTCTTTCACCACCATCTACTCAAAAACCTCCCATTTTCACTCACCCATTCTCGTTACAACACAAGGAACAGATGGATTGTCAACCTCCTTGACCTCCATAAGGGAAAAATGAGGGGTCATCTTCCCATCATCCTCATAACTCATTCATCTTCATGTGCAAGGAATATGTTGATGTGAATATGTGAGCCAAACCTTATGATGTTCATGAGTTGAGTACCGCCTCTAAGGATTTATCCACTCCACCTACCTCCACTAGACCTTTCACTTTTGATAAGCATATGGAACCTCTCTAACGTGCTCCCAAGGGTTTTCTTCAGAGCATGATAGAAAATAATTCTATGAGGTTGCTCCATAATAGAGTATTATTGAAGATCTAGCCGAGGCTGCTTGTGCCACATCTACCTTGGTGGTATTTCAAAGATGTCCTCAATAGCACAAAGCCTTGTTTTCTGCCATTGGTGGAGTTAATATGCCTGACTCTAATCTCATCACTTTTAAACCTGATAAAGATTCTTGTCGTTTTTCACATTAGATTGCTTTCCAGATTATCGTGTGTATTTTCCATCAGAATATTCATCACACTTTGCTCAATGAGGGCTCTTCCATGTGTGTTATGTCTGTATCTTGTTGGAAGGCTCTAGGATCTCTACCACTCGCCACATCCAACACAACTCTCCAATATTTTCAAGGACACAATTTTGTCCCTATGGGCATTCTTCTGAATTTTTTCCATTGAGTTAGAAGGGAAAACTATCCATGTTGATGTCGAATTTTCCAACACCACGTTAGATTATAACCTACTCATTGGCCATAGTGGTTTTTATGTGATGACCGTAGTCATCTTGTATGTTTTTTGTGTACTTTTATTTCCTCATGAAGGTAATATTGTCACTATCGATCAACTTGACTTCTACATGCCATTTTCTCAGATTTCCACAACTGGGAATTTTGTACCACTCGTGAGGGATCACCCAAATCAACTATAGAGTATTAGTGTGGGGTTGTTTAAAAGCTCATATCTTATGGGATTTTTTCCTCAAATTGCTCTACATAACAATCCTTCTGCTTCTACCACAACTCCTACGCATATGACCTCTTCTTGCACCTATGGACCTCATCAAAATCTTGATCATTGGGTGTTGTCACCTATTTTTATGGAAGATGATAAAGCTAGTGAGCACCCTCTGCCACCTGTTGTGGAAGAGATTGCCTCTCCAACAGTCCTGTCAGTACTTTACCACACTCATAGAAACTCCATCCCAATATGGAATATGATCATGCTCTTTTGGCCACACGAGCCACCCCTCCACTTGTTCCACATGACTCCACTAATGGTGAGTCTCCCTAGTTTATCAACTTGGATGTCACAGATTTATCCAATGATAATCTTAGGGATATTATGCCTCTTTATGCATGTAGACTCCTCGATGCGGAATGAGTAGAGACCGGTAACCTAAATCTTGAATAGAATAAGGGGGCACCTTCGAGGTGTTCCTTGGAGCTTCCACCCATGAACCATGTCAAGTATTCGGATTCTAATGCTAAACTTGCCAATGAATCGTCAAACTCCTTACGACCTGTGGATGAGTTTCTTGTACTCCCTTTATGTCTTGATCCTCCCTTATGTTCCTGGGCTAATCTCGAGAGTAAGACTATGTTGGAATGTCCCTAGTGTGGTCAACCTTTCTGGATTGGGAAATTTGACTTCTTTTGGCATGGTCCCACACTGGTAAGCCATATGGTCCTCTCGCCCTCTATGATTTCATGTATAGAAACCCTTGGCATGTGTCTGGTTATGGGCACACATTAGCGTGACCTACTAGACTATGTTGCGCTTGTACATATTGTACATAGGAGTGTGATCCTTTATCTCTTTTTTGGTTTGGAGTGTGATGCAAGTATTTTTCATTCCTTATTTATGAAAAACCAAACCAAAAAATATATGGTCATGTTTTTACCTCATCCATGTTGATGTCTTTCATTATGTGATTTAACCATGGGACTAGTCTTTTTGGATTGTTTTTACAGGATAGGGTGGTGTTTCTATTATGACATCCATTGGAACTTAGGTGTGTTTCTCTTGAACCTAGCATATAGGTGTAGGTCATTTTTTCCATCACCATCGAATTTTGACCATTAGTGCCATATTTATGTCTTAGGTACGACCCCATCAATTTGTGACTTTCTCCACTTGCTTTATTCATGTCATAGCTTGGTGATAAAGCTTACCCTCTCATGTATGCCCTAGTTAGCACCTTTTTATCGAGTTGGTCTCCATGAAACTTTTTTTATTCTCTTCTTTTTATCCCTCCTTTTGACATGCCATGACCTAGAATATGAGCCTCATGTCCTCTTATTGATCTCTTTTCTGGATATACATCCTATTTTCCACTCCATTATAGTGAGAGAAACCTGATATGAACTTACCTCATTTGTTCATATTAAATGCATCCCTTTTCACCTTTTCTTTTACTTATGTGAGATTTATCCCATGAAAAATTGGTGAAATTACAAAATTGAGGAATTTGTCCTAATTATTTTTCCAAAATTTTATAATTATGAGATAATAATTATTGCATAATTGATATAATTGAGAAAATCTCATAATTGCGAAAAAGATTTTTAGAGTTTTTCATTCCCAAGGTGATCAACTTGACCCACTTGTGTATGAGTTGGCTAGGATTCCATTATTGTAGAAGTTTCCTAACTTCTCAAGCCCTTAGGTTTAGATACATTCTAGTACAGGATAGAATGAGCCTATATAATATCAGCAAGATGAAAGGGGGCAATGGGAGAGTATCCAAACTATAGTGTGAGAGCTCTACAGGAGAGGAGACCTTACTAGAAGTTGGAAGAGAGGATTTTATTTGTTGAAGGTATATTGATGTATTTTCAATTATATGGTTAATAAAATTCTGTGTTCCTTCGCCTTATTTCATTTTTGCGGTAATGTATATGTGTGATTTCTATATGTTTTGAGATGATGATCTTCCACGGATGTTCACTTGTCATCTTTATTTGGTTGTGTTTGTGTGTAGGCTTTGGATCAGGAGTGGATGAAAGAGATCACTTGATTGCAATGCAAGGATTTTGCATCAGTCCCAAAACCCTTCACCAACTTGTGAGGAGGCAAGGTACTTGCTCATACTTTATATAATAAAAAATTGCATTGAAGCTACATGCATGGCCATTTGTGTTGGGGATCATTATTAGATTTTCTTAGCCATTATATTTTTCTTTCTAGTGATCTCAATCAGGCATGAGGTCATGGAGAAATAGGTCCTTGCATAATAAAATGCAACATGGGCATTACGTGTTTGTTTTAGTTCCATTTGTTTTGACTAATGCTCGAGCTACATTTATGTGCTTGATAAATATTGTGTTGCATCCCTATTTTGACAAGATTATTATTGTGTTCATTGATGAGAAGAATATGAAAAGAATTTAGCAACAATGTTGAGCTTGTTGAGAGAGCATCAGTTGTATGCTAAACTCAGCAAGTGTAGCTTCTTTCAGACTGAGGTATAGTACTCGGGGCATGTTTTCTCGAAGGAGGAGATAGTAATGGATCCAGAAAAGATAAGATCTATCATGGAGTGGGTTATCTCCAAGGAATGTGGATGAGGTGACATATTTCATGGGGTTAGTAGGTTACTACAAAAGGCTCATCAGGAACTTCTCATAGATTTCTTATCCTATCACATCATTATAGAGGAAAGGTAAGAAGTTTGAATGAACATAAGAGTGTGTGGTCCATTTTCAACAACTCAAGTAGTTGTTGACACATGAACCAATGTTAAAAATCATATATCAGGACAAATATTTTGTAGTATTTACAGATGCTCCCAAGAGAGAACTTGCTGGAGTCCTTATGTACGATGGCAAGTCATATGCTATGAGTCACGAAAACTAAATGAGCACAAGTAGAACTATTCAATGCATGATATTGAGCTAGCAACAATCATGCACACATTGAAGATGGGGAAGAACTATCTTCTTGGTAGGAGGCTTGTAGTGATGAGTGATCACAGTGGGTTGAGATACTTGTTTGACTAGCCGAATCTAAATGTCATATCATGAGCCTTAGCATTGCAACAAGAGTGTTGCAACTCCAAAGGATACCAACTTTAATTATCAACTGAGGTTTCATATAAATGTAAGAGGTATCAGCACTATATGTGCAACATACAATGTTCCCTTCCTTTTTGTCATGATGTAATGGAGTGCATGTAATGAAATGAAATTCTAACTAGTTGCAGAAATGGAAATGCTCAAAATGGAAACCTTAACCTATTGCAAGAAAGAAAATACAACGAAGGAAAAACTATTCTAATTGCATAGTGTAAAGATCATTAACTAAATATCAATCATTACATTTCAAAGAGTTTATATCCATTGACATAGTTCATTGGATGTGGGAATCAAGAAAATAATTATTGTATTATCCAATTCATAAATTTGTCCATTAACCCAATCCACTGAGATGTTTGGCACCGGTAGAAAGGAAAGTCCTAAGTGGTTTTTATTCCTCCTCAACCATTGACTTAGAGTTTAGGGGTCATGATTGAACCCTAAGGGAGCAAAAATAACTTTTTTGATGAAATATGGGCAACTATATACATGTTGGAAGAGTGCTACAGGAAACAATTTTGCTACAAGAAGACATAATTCACTAAATGACCATGAAAATGAAATACAAATTGAATGCGGAAAATTTGTTTATTGACTAGGATGTCTTATGTCTCTATTCCAAGTGGAATCACTCACAAATACCTCAGTTAACACATGCTAAAAAATATCATGAAATTACTAGTCTAAAATCTATAAATTTGAGAACTAGTGAGCTAGTTAATCTATCAAATGACTATCCTAATCAAGTGAGAATGTAATGGGGTAAATTTTTTTATTAGCTGGAATTGTTTTGTGATCTAACTCAAGTGGAATCAAATTAATTTAAGCTTGTTAGCATGTTCTAAAAAATAACAGAGATTTACTACTATTTGCTACAAGAGACTTCCAGAAATTGAGATTTAGGAATAAGCAAACTAATCCAAATAGCTCAATGATTACTATTGTAGGTTTTACCCCCTACAAAAATTACTTGCATACGAATTATAAAACACAAAAATTTATATACATAGAGATTTTCCCCTGGATCCCAAAACCAGGACTACGAGCTTGATTTTTCATTATGTTCCTTTCAATGTTACGATACATATTTGTACATGCTGAAGCATCCAATACCATGGATAAAAAACCATCGATCCAAAACCATGGAATAAAAACCAACGCATCCAAAAAACATGTGCGAAAATCATGCACAAAACCATAGGTGGGTCTACCCAACCTAACATAGGGTCCAAAACCAAAATTTTCCGGGGCGCTGCCCCAGACCCAATAAAGTGGGCTTACGGGTACCCCTCAAACCCCCTGTGATCTCCCCTCCTCTAACCCATGGTTAACTACATGGGCTAGTCATCGAAAGAATATAACACAACTCCACATTCTCCCACTTGCTATTTTCTTTCCACTGGGGGCCACAAGAGAGCTTAGTCATTTATCTAACCCTGCAATGCCCATTGTTTCTCTACACTAAGAGATCTTCTCAGAGCTCATAGATCTTGTCAATGCATCTACATTATTCATCAAAAGTGTCCACCTTTACCAAAAACACCTTTTTTTCTTCTATTATATCCCGCACAAAGTGATACTGAACATCAATGTGCTTTGTCTTTGAATGATATGCGGGGTTCTTTGTCAAGAAAATTTCACTTTGGCTATCACAGTCTATCCTTATAGCTTCCTGTACTAACCCCATACTTGAATACAATATTTGCAACCAAACTGCTTCCTTGCTTGCATGAGTGGCTACCATGTATTTTTCCTGTGTAGTTGATAGTGCCACTACAAATTGTTTCCTACTCATCCAACTGACTGCACCTCCAAATATGTTAAAGACATACCCACTTGTATATCTTCACTGATCCAGATCTCCAACCCATTCTACATCAAAAAACCATGAATATCCAACACTCTGTCCAATCTTGGTCTTCCTTGGTAGCACAAACCATAATCACTAGTGCCACACAAATACCTGAAAACCCGCTTCACTACTGTCTAATGCTCCTTTCCTAGTTTTGACATAAACCCACTCAATACTCCTACTGCATGTTGAATGTCTAGTCTAGTACAAACCATTGCATACATCAGGCTATCGACTGCACTTGCATATGGAACACGGGACATGTCTTATTCCTTTTCTTGTGTCTTGGGACACTGTTTAGTAGATAACCTTCACCGATTTACTATCCTGCATATTAAAGCTCTGCAGTATTGTCTCGAAATACTTCCTCTGGTTTAACCAGAGATTCCTCTTTGCTTGATCTATTTTAATTTCCATGCCCGAAATATAGTTTGCAGCACCAAGATCTTTCATGTCGAATTTGGAGGACAATTGGGTCTTAAAATCCTAGATAATTTCTTTGTCATTTCCAACCAGCAACGTATCATCCACATACAAGACCAGATAAATAACATAGTCACCAATTAATTTAAAATACACACAGTGATCTGCTTTTCTTCTGGTGAAGCCAAGTCCCCATATAAATGTAACAATTTTTTGATACGACATCCTTGGTGACTGTTTTAAACCATACAGAGACTTCTTTAACTTCCATACCAGGTCTTTCTTACTCTTCACCGCAAAGCCTTCAGGTTTCTTCATGTAGATTTCATCTTCCAGATCTTGGTGAAGAAATGTTGTCTTCACATCCATCTGTTCTACCTCAAAATCAAAAGCAGAAGAAACAGATAAAAGTAATCTAATAGAAGTTACCTTGGCAACAGGAGAAAAAATATCACCAAAATCAATTCCTGGCACTTGGGAATAACCTTTTACTACCAACCAAGATTTGTATTTCTCCACTTTTCCTTTTGCATTTGTCTTCTTTTTGAACACCCATTTGCTACCAATGGGTTTCCTTCTAGCCGGAAACTCCACCAGATCCCAAGCCTCATTTTTGTGCAAAGATGCCATTTCATCAACGATGGCCTCTTTCAAAAATTTTCCATCCTCTGAATCCACTACTTCCTTCACAGTTCTGGGATCATCATCAGTAATAGACAAAGAAAAATTTGAACAGAAAGTAGATGTACTATACCATTCTAGCTGCCTTCTTTCTTGAACTAATCTTCTCACAGCCGGAGTTTGTGGCTCTTCATCTTTTGATTCCTCCTCTGCTATAGATTCTGATTCTTCCTCCTTTAGCTCAAACTCTATCTTCTCAGGTTCCTTTGGTTTGAATTCATGTTTAATAACATCTTTCACCTCTCTGAACACCACATCTCGGCTCTACACAACCTTCCTTGTTATTGGGTTCCAAAGCTTATAACCCTTTAAATTGTCCTTATACCTGATAAAGATGCACTTTTTAGATTTACTATCCAACTTGGCTCATTTATCTTTTGGAACATGTAGATATGCATCACATCCAAATGCCCTTAGATTTGAAAGAAGGGGTTTCTTACCAGTCCATACCTCTTGTGGAGTCTTATCCTCTAATGCTGATGAAGGTGACCTATTGACCAGGTAACATGCAATATCCATCGCCTCTGCCCAGAATTCCTATCCTAACCTGGCACCACTGAGCATGCTTCTTGCCCTTTCCATTAACGTCTTATTCATTCTCTCTGCAACTCCATTTTGCTGAGGTGTATATGCAGTAGTCTTCTACCGTGATATACCACACTTCTTACAGAATTCTTCAAATTCCTTGCTGCAAAACTCTCCACCATTATCTGTCCTCAACACCTTTATCTTCTTCTATCTGATTTTCCACGAGAGCCTTAAATTCTTTAAACCTATCAAAGACTTCAGTTTTCTTCTTAAGAAAATATATCCATGTATTCCTTGAGAAGTCATCTATAAATGATACATAGTACATAGACTTACCCAGTGATGGAACCTTCACAGGTCCAAACACATCACTGTGCACAAGCTCTAATATCTGTTTCGCCCTCTTACTACCAGATTGGAAACTCACCCGATTTTGCTTCCCATATACACAATTTTTACAAAAATCAAAATCCAGAGAGATATTACTCATACCTTCTATGATACCTTTACCATGAAGTATTCGAAGGCCTTTCTCTCCAATATTTCCAAGACTTTGATGCCACAACATGGTCTTCTCTTGAGAGACCACTGGATTTTCGACTCCACTTTCAAGAACCACAGAACTATTGCACCCATCAAAAATAGTGCTACCTTGCAGCTTGTACAGAGTTCCAATCCAAACTCCCCGCATCAATACCAGTGTTCCCCGAACCATTTTGCAGGTATCCTTCTCGAACACTGTTTTTACACCTGCATCATCCAACTTGCTTACAGAAATCAGATTTCTGACCAATGCAGCAATATGAAGAACATCCAAAAGTGTTGTAACCCTTCCACCTTGCAACTTCAATTTTACTTTTCTGCAACCAACGATTCTAGCCTTCCTGTCATCGCCCAAGAAGACATCACCACCATCGTATTTCTCATACTCGCAGAACCACTCTCTATGGGCAGTGATGTGAAAGGATGCACCTGAGTCAATCAACCATGCCTCATGATCTGCATGTGTAGTTGAAGGAGGATCATTAGATCCCTTTCCTTTGTCAGGAGCTTTAGATTTATAGTCCCTTTTCTAGTGGCCTTCCTTTCCGCATTTCCAGGACACCACCTTTACAAGTTTTCCTGGAGATTTAGATCTCCTTCTAGATTTAGATCTCCCACTCGATGACTTATTTTTGTTTTTGTTCTTAGACTTTCCTCGTATAGACAAGGCATCACCATTCTGGCTCTCCATATTTTTCCATCTCATCTCCTGCGTCAGCAAGGATGAGACTATTTCCTCAAATTGCAAGGAAGTTGCATTGCTACCTATTGCAATAACCAGACTATCCCATGAATCTGGTAGAGAACACAACAAATTGATGCACTTATCTTCATCTGAAATTTTAATATGAGCAGATGCTAACTGACTTACCATAGTATTAAATGCATTCAGATGCTCTATCACCGAGTCTCCATCTTTCATCCTCAGGTTATACAGTTTTTACCGCAAGAATAGTTTATTCACCAGAGACTTAGAATGGTACAAAGTCCCTAACTTGTCCCACAAAGCCTTCGTTGTAGCTTCCCTTGATACATTCAGCAATACTGAATCTAAGACACACAATCGTATTTTTCTCTTTGCCTTCCAATCCAACTTCTCCCATTCTTCGCTGGACACTACCATTGGTTTAGTACCCAGATCTACCGCGATCCACTTATCTTTATCCACCAACGTACCCTCCATCTTGAGTTTCCACAACTCAAAACTCTGACCATTAAATTTCTCGATCTATATCTTTCCACTGCTCACCATCTTCTTTCACCAACAGAATCGATCTCATAGATCTCCCACGGGATAGGGTCTACCGCAGACCCGAGCAAAACCCCCAGCAACAAAGTTGTCCCCTTGAAGCCAAAACAGGTCTGATACCAAATGTAGGTTTTAATCCCATACATAAATTACTTGGACACGAATTCTAAAACACAGAAATTAAACAATGTGAGAGAATAACACAAAAAACAAATATACACAAAGCTTTCCCCTGGATCCCAAACCTGGGACTACCAGCTTAATTTTTCATTGTGTCCCTTTCAATGTTACAATACATATTTATACATGCCGAATAATTCAATACCATGGACCAAAAACCATCGCGTCCAAAACCATGGACCGAAAACCATCACGTCCAAAAAAAACGTGCAAAAATCATGCACAAAACCATAGGTGGGTCCACCCCAACCTAACATAGGGTCCAAAACCAAAATTTTCTGAGGCACTACCCTGGACCCCATAAAGTGGGGTTATGGGTACCCCTCAAACCCCCTATGACCTCCGCCCCTCTAACCCCCGGTTAACTACGTGGGTTAGTCGTGGAAAGAATATAACACAACCCAACAACTATGACCTTAAAAAGTCATTCAAAGAATGAAATCATGCTTTTAATCTTGAAAAAGAACTTCAACCATTCAACCTAATCCTAGAATAAGAAATCATCAATACTATATGCAGAAACATAAAAAGACAGGAACACGAGATGCATGTGAATAAGAAGGGAAAGGAATAAAAATAAATGATACAAAAGAGCTGTGAGGCTCCTAGGGTGGCCAATCCTAAGGAATCTCAGAGTCCTATGAAGGAGACTAATATTTAGAAGTTGAACATGACACCAATCTTCAATACAATTACATCCCTACAAGAAATGACAATGGAGCTGCAAAAATATGAGTTCTCTCCATGAGAGGACTACGAAAAATAAACCCCTAGAGGCAAATTTTACTTGGTACTTATAAAATATTATTAGGAAGCATTCCCCATGATAAGAAGATTCTTTCCCCTCTAAAATCCCTCAAATAGTGGATTTGGATCCCAACACTAGGAATCTGCATGAAATGATAGGGAACATAATCCTAGATTTTATGAACCATCGGAGCTCTAGAATTTGTGCATGATTTCATGATATATTGTTGATTTACTATTTAATATTGATCCTCTTTTAGTAGGGAGCATGTCTCTAAATTATCTCCTCCTCTAAATCTCCATAATCTACCCAATATTCCCACAATATTCTACAAAAATAAATAATATTAGGCACAAATATGCAATTATCCATAAACCTTCCTAATGAACATATTAAAGTTAAAAATACATTATCTAATGCACAAAGAGAGGTTTAATGTGTTGAAGTATGGTCATATGTGCCTTAATTTATGTCTAATTTGGAGGCCTGTCATACCCCCTGTTGAAAGTTTTTCTCATCCTCTGAGCAACTTAGTGACCTCATTATGTGTCATTTGTGGCCCTGGTGGCCTCTCTCTTTTACTTTACTACCTTTTTCCCCTTTTGCAAGATGGTTTCTTGAAGATTTTTCGGTTTGGAAAGGTCTTCCACGTCCTTTTCCAATCTCTTCCTACTGTTTTCCACCATTTGGACACCTCTGAAACCTTCAAGACACCCTTAGATGAGATCATGTAGCAACACATAGAATCTTGTAGTAGACTTGTAGCACACCACAACATCTATCAAATCCTGACAAAAATTGCACCTCATTCCTAGTTTTTGCCTCTTACCTTTCTATAACATCTTCTAGGCCTTGGAAAGAATCTTCAAAAATATTAGAGACCTCTTTGAAAGCCTCTTTTAATCATTGTAGTTTGAATTCTATTTTGATGGTGAATTCCTTCTTGTCTTTTTTTGTCTTCTTCTTCTCTTTTGTGGCCTAGATGATTTCCTAATGGGCTTTGGATTTCACTATTTTGATTAGGTCCCTCTTAGGCACTGCTATTTTGGTTTTTTTCACAGTTTGTTCCTCTCTTCCTTCTTCCTCCTTAATTTCCCTCTTCTCCATCTTATTCTTCTTCTTCATTAGATTCTTCTTCTCCTTTTTCTTCGTTATGGGTTTTATATGGTTATACCCACCGCCGATAGCCTTCAATACAAACATTCGAAGTTGGAAAGGCAACTTTCTATTTCTGGTAGAAGTTTTAGATATTCCTGTGTAATGAGGGTTTTATGACAAAGGAAAAAACAAAAATATTTCTCATATTTCCTAGAGGAAGGCTTTTTTCATGCTCACTCAAAAATAATTGGAATTCCCCTTCTTATAAGGCTCAATTTAGAGCAAACATCTATATTTCATTTTTTTGTTTGTAAACATTTATCAAAAGTTTCCAATGGGTAAAAATTAAAAATTTTGTAGACCTCTTGTTTACATATGGCAAGGAGAAATATGTATTTACCATTTCTTTGGTTGTTTTCCTTTCAATCCTACGGTTTGGGAGTGAAATTCCTCAAAATGGGGTCTTTTGCAACAACTTTTGGCTTCCTACAACATCTATGTTTTTCTTGTAGCACAGTCTACCGTTCCTGTAGTAGCCTTAATTCTCCTATAGCAACTCTGTTTTCCCCTGTAGTAGCACAAAATCCTCTTGCAGTAGGTTAATCTTAGATCCTTAGGTGTCTCGACTTCTCTATGACGCTTTGCTTGCTTCCCCTTAGCTTGGAGGGAGGATATTCCTTTAATCTGGTCCTTATTTCCCTCTAATTCTTCCTTTTGCTGATAGGTCGATTTATTAATTGTGATTAGGGTTGTTGAGGGAGGTTTACACTTCTGACCTATCCTTAGCTTATAAAACATCTCGCATGCATTGACAACATATTTCTAGCTATAATACACTCAAGAGAAGAGGTGAGGAATATTCCATATCTGTACCTACTAATGCTTTCTTGAGAGACATGCATAATGTTCTTGAGTTTCCAATTGATCCATGCTTCTCCATAGGTGATAATTTCCTTTGTTTGCCTCTGCATAGGTCCTCATAACTTGATGAATCTTTGACTGATAAGGTTTCTGTGTGCAAGTTTCTTTCCTGTGCCCAATATGCTACTAGTGGAGTTTATGAGTGATGAAAATGGTGTTGGTGGACCTCTCTCAGCCTACCCTAAAGAACACATCACCTTTAGACCCCTTTTTCCAATTAGATTTCCTCCTGTAGGTTCTCATTAGCCATCCTATAGTGCTACAACATTTTCCTGTAATGCTACAATATCTTCCTGTAGGAATTACTGTCTTCCTATATAAATCTTGTTTTGTGGATATCTCTCAAACCGTAGATAGGATTTACCTAAAAATTTCTGATCATGTTGACATCATCCATATGCACCTCCACATAAAAAATATTGGCCAATGTATGCATGAATCTAGAGAAAAAAAATAGTTGTAGGTGATGGAGGCTGATTTCTCGAAAAACTGTGCACTAGAATTTTCTAAGATTGCTTGAGCATGTTACCATCATCCATATACATCTTCCCTTAAAACAACTTCACAAATGGATGCACAGTTTTCAAAATATGACAAAAAAAATTATGCCCTATGTATTTTTACTTGTTGTAGCAAAACATAGCCTTCTTATAGAATTTTAGGGCAACAAGGAAAATGAATGGGAAAATATTGGGAATGATGGGTGGATGGTGGAAATAGATGAGGGTGATGGATTGGCATCACCTTGTTCCTTTTGGAGCATCTAAGAAAAATGAGGAGAAAGTCCAAGTTTGAATTTCTTTGACCAGGCTTCTGATAAACTTTTATTTCGGTAACTAACTTGTTTTTGTTGCTTTCAAAGGTTGGAGAGCACCTACATTCATGAGAGAGAGATATAGGGAACATTTTTTTTTTTTTTTTCTCTCTCTGTTTTTCTTCTCGGCCTAGTGGGCCACCTCAATGAGATTTTCAACTAGTTGGTCTACCTAGGTGCATCAAAAGAGGTTTTCACCTAGGATATTTTCTTTTTTCTCCTTTTTCCATTTTCCCAACCCATTGACCACCTCATGGAGGTTTACAATCAATGAGACAATCTTAGGTGCCTCAAAGGAGGTTTTCACCTGAGATTTTATTTTTTCTCTTATTTTCATTTTATATTTCTTTTCCTATCCTACACTACTTGAAAAAAAGAAATCATTTTCAAGTCTAGGAATAATTCCAATGAATCCATGTGCACATCAATATGACAAATAAACTGATGGTAGGCTTGAAATATATGCCTTGACATGTTCCTGAATTTCTGTGTTGGGTCCCTATAATACTAGTGATTAACCCATTACTATTATAGTTATACCCCTTATTTATATTGTTGTGCCCCTATTACCCCCATATTGTCATTTCTGTGCCCCATAGAATCCCTCTATTGTTATTTTTGTGGCTTTATATTATTATTGTTAGGTCGACTGGATTATATTGTGACTCCTTAGACTCCTATATATAGAAAGGAGGTTTTGTCATTTGAATCATCAAAGAATTGTCCATTTATGTAATGTAAAGGAGGTTTCCCCCTCGAAGAGGCTGAATTCTAAGGCATTGATCTATCTTTTCTTGAGCTGGTTTCATAACATTTCATATCAGAGCTTTGGATTCTAGGGTTTCGCTGCTCCAAATAGGTCATCGTGGCATTTTAGCTATAACTTTTTTTCTGTGACGTTTCAGAAGTTGCAAAAAAACCCATTTGAGAAGAAATAGCGCTGAACCTTGGTTCTGAATTTCAGAGCTTTTTGCGTGATATTTTCGGAGATATGATCTGAGGAAGTTGGTCTTTTTGCAGACTCCTGAATTACATTCAAAACAGGTGACCTGGGGAAAATTGTCATAACCTTCTCTCTGGGAATCAGATTGAAATTTCGTAAGAAGGTACAGAAAGAGGACGGACTGTAGCTTCTTGTATATCGTTTTTAGAACCAAATATCGCAAATTGTACACGTGTCACTTCATACAACTTCGCTCTTCTGGAGAGGTCTACAATCAGGTCATCTTGGGAGATTGTGCATAACTCTTTCTTGGAGAATCCAATTTGGATCAGACTGGTGGCATTGGAAAGAGGACATAGAGAGCTACTACAGGTCACAAATTTAGAACTAGATGATTGGAAAGTACAGAGATACATCAGAGGCAATATCGAGCTTCTACAAAGTGAAAAAAGGTGTGTAGATTTTTTTAAATTTTTGCTTAAGCTTGGTTTGAAAATTTATTTTGAAGGAATTCAAAGCGCATAGTAGAGCATTATTACCGGTAACTGATGCCCCGAGGAAAGAAAATTCAAACAACTAGTAAGGAACCTGAAAGCTCTAGCATGACTCATGAAGAAGAGGAAGAAATGCTACATGATATATCAAAATTAGCAGACCAAGTGCAACAAATGTCATGCTCACAAAAGTTAACAGATGCTAAGATAAATGGCGTGGAAACTAATATAAATGGCATGGAAGCTAAGGTGAATGGCATGGAAGCTAAGATGGACAATTTGAAGATAGATTTGACACAAATTTGAAGACAGGCATGGCAGATTTGAAGACAGATTTGACAAATTTTCTACAAGAAATACTTACTAATGGTGAAAAGGTAGTAAAGGAAACTCATGATGAGAACAAAAGAAATGTTAATCATGATTCCATAGACGCTAATGTTGGATCAAAGAATCACCATATTCCAAAAATCGATATGAGGAAGTTTGATGGCAAGGATCCCGCCACATGGATATTACAGATGGAGCAATTCTTCGATCTCAATAATGTGCAAAACGCACAAAAGGTACGTATGGCAACTGTATATTTGGAACCAAATCAGTTTGTATGGTATCAATGGCTTTGTTCTCGTAAACAATTTATCACTTGGGCAATTTTTACGGAAGAATTGATAGCACATTATGAGGATACAAAAAGCAACACTTTTTTTAGCCAATTGATAAGTCTCAAACAAAAGGGTTCAATAATGGAGCACATTGAGGAGTTCCAAAAATTGAACATAAGGGTAAAAGATATTCCAGAGGAGCATAGGATTGATGTGTTCATAGGGTCTTTAAAGGATAATATCCAACATGATGTTCGCCTTTGGGAACCTGATTCATTAGAGAAGGCATTCAGGTTAGCAAGAAAAATGGAAAGCAAAATTATGGCAACTAGGAAGCATACCACTCACAACTATAAAGACGGAAGTGTTGTTGCCCCTAGTCTTCCACAACCTACAAGGTTGACACCACAACAATTGGAAGAAAAAAGAGCAAAAGGGCTTTGTTACAATTGTGATAGCAAATACACAAAAGGTCATAAGTGTGCTGAGAAGAAATTATTCTACATAGATTGTGAAGAGGAAGAAGAAAAGGAGCAAGAAAGGTCAAAAGAAGAGGATATATTCCAGGAACAAAGCCTAGATGAAGAACAAATAAATCCGACCATATCTTGTAATGCATTGGCGGGAATTACCACTCCTCAAACCATCAAGATAGAAGGACAAATCAAGAAGAAAAAGGTAATAGTGTTGATTGATTCAGGAAGCACCCACAATTTTATTCATTGTAGGGTAGCAAAAGAATTGAATTGCTTCCTATATCCAGCACCAGAGTGTCAAGTGATGATTGCAAATGGAGGAACAATAAATTGCTCTGGAAAGTGCCATAATATCAAGCTATCCATGGGAGAATATGTATTGACTAGCCCAATGCTTTCCATTCCAATGGGAGGTGTCGATGTTGTACTAGGAGTCCAATGGCTACAATCCTTGGGTACAATAGCTTTTAATTTTCAAGAACTTTTCATCAAATTTTCTATGGAAGGAAAGGAAGTTGAATTAAGGGGTATTGCAGGGAAACCAGGAAAGATAATCAGCTCTAATGGCATGACAAAGCTTCTAAAAAAGGAGCAAAGAGGTGTAATTGCACAATTATGTTCGCTAGATGTTTCCACATTGGAATCATCTATTTCTCCAGATCTCCAAAAAGTCTTGGACAATCATTCCAAGGTATTTGAGACTCCCAAAGGTCTCCCACCTATGCGTGATCATGATCATGCTATTCATCTGATTCCAGGAAGTGTTCCTCCAAACATCAGGCCGTACAGATATCCCTATGTCCAAAAAAGTGAAATTGAACGTATGGTTGCAGAAATGCTAGAGGCTGGTATAATTCAACCGAGTCAAAGTTCTTTCTCAGCTCCAGTAGTATTGGTGCACAAGAAGGATGGATCATGGCGCATGTGTCCAGATTATAGGGAGCTCAACAAGCTCACTATTAAAGATAAGTTCCCCATTCCTGTCATTGATGAATTACTGGATGAATTGCATGGATCAATTTACTTCACCAAGTTGGGATATCATCAAATCAGAATGAAGATTGAAGACATTCCGAAAACGGCATTTAGAACTCATGAGGGTCATTATGAATTTTTGGTCATGCCTTTTGGCCTTACCAATGCACCTTCAACATTTCAAGGTTTGATGAATTCAATTTTCAAACCATTCCTTAGAAAATTTGTGTTAGTATTTTTTGATGATATACTAATCTACAGCAAGTCTTGGAAGGATCATGTTGAACATGTTGACAGGGTGCTACAACTATTGGAGGAGAAACAATTATATGCAAAAAGATCCAAATGTTTCTTTGGAGTCCAGGAGGTGGAATATTTGGGTCATATTGTATCTCATGAAGGAGTTAAGGTAGACCCTAGCAAAATTAAAGCCATTAAGGAATGGAAAATCCCCACATCCATAAAGCATCTGCGAGGATTTCTTGGGTTGACAGGGTATTATCGCAAGTTTGTTAAGAATTATGGGAGAATAGCAGCACCTCTAACAACATTATTGAAGAAAGATTCATTTTCATGGACTCCGGAAGCAACAAAGGCCTTTGAACATCTTAAAGAGGCAATGTGCCAAGCACCGGTCTTAGCTACACCGAACTTCACAAAAACCTTTATTGTGGAATGTGATGCTTCAGGAAATGGAATTGGTGCTGTTCTAATGCAAGATGAAAGACCCATTGCTTTTGAAAGTCGTCCAATCAAGGGAAAGTTTTTAAGCAAAGCTATTTATGAGAAGGAAATGTTGGCAATACTCCATGCACTTAAGAAATGGCGACCCTACCTAATGGGAAGACACTTCAAGGTAAAAACGGATCATGATAGCCTTAAATACTTTTTAGAACAAAGATTATCCTCTGAAGAGCAACAAAAGTGGGTCACAAAGATGTTGGGTTATGACTTTGAAATCATCTACAAAAAAGGGAAGCAAAATGTGGTGGCAGATGCACTCTCAAGAAAGGATGAGGATGTGGAAGCATTGTTGTGTGCCATTTCTATTATCCAACCAGATTGGATAAACGAAGCAAGGGAGGAATGGAAGAATGACGAAGAAGTGTGGGCACTTATTCGAAAGCTACAACAAGATTCCAGTACTTCTGATACATTTAGCTGGCAAAATGATTCGTTATGGTACAAAGATCGCTTATACCTCTGTAAGAATTCCCAGCTAAAACAAAAGATTCTTATGGAATTGCACACTTCTCCCTTAGGAGGGCACTCAGGATTTTTAAAAACTTACCACAGGGTTAAGAAGGAATTTTTTTGGGATGGCCTTAAATCAGATATTCAAAAGTTTGTGGCGGAATGTTTGGTTTGCCAACAAAATAAAGTTGAAACAATTAAGACACCGGGTCTATTACAACCTTTATCCATTCCAAGCCAATGTTGGGAGGAGGTTTCAATGGATTTTATCACAGGTTTACCCAAGTCTGAGGGAAAGAGTGTCATCATGGTGGTAGTTGACAGACTTACCAAGTATGCACACTTTTGTGCATTATCACATCCATTTAAAGCCAGTACAGTTTCTACTGCATTTATGGAAACAGTTCAAAAGCTACATGGAAACCCAAAGATTATTGTAAGTGACAGAGATCCCATTTTCACTGGAAATTTTTGGACAGAATTATTTTCTTGTCTTGGTACTCAGTTAGCTCATAGCTCATCTTATCATCCTCAATCTGATGGGCAAACTGAGATAGTAAACAAATGTTTGGAAGGATATCTTCGTTGCTTTGTATCTGATAAACAGACACAATGGGTCAAATGGTTGCCTCTGGCTGAATGGTGGTATAACACTTCCTTCCATACAGCAAAAAAAATGACCCCATTTATGGCACTTTATGGGTATCAACCACCATCCATCACATCATATTTAAGAGAAAATTCTAAGGTTCAGGCAGTGAAACATCACATCGAACATCAACAACAAGTCCTCCAACTCTTAAAGGATAACCTCGTGTTGGCACAAAATAGAATGAAACAACAGGCAGATCAACATCGCAGTGAAAGAAGTTTTGATGTAGGTGATTGGGTATTCCTACGGCTACAACCATATAAGCAAATGTCCCTAAAGCAAGCTAAGAAGGATAATAAACTTTCACCAAAGTATTATGGTCCGTACAAGGTGTTGCAAAAGATTGGTACTATGGCATACAAATTGGAGCTTCCTGCAGCTTCTCGATTGCACCCAGTTTTCCATGTTTCATGTTTAAAGAAGGTTATAGGTGACAAGCTCCCAATTCAAACAATATTGCCAGAACTTGATGAGGAAGGAAAAATTATATTGGAACCAGAAGCAGTCACAGAAACAAGAACTTGACAGCTACGAAATCGATCAATTTCAGAGTATCTTATAAAGTGGAAGAACTTATCCGTTGAAGATTCCACATGGGAGGATGAGAATTTTATGCAGAAGTATCCAGAATTACTCAAGCTTTGAGTACAACACTTTTTTGAAGGAGAGGGGCATGTTGGGTCCCTATAATACTAGTGATTACCCCATTACTATTATAGTTATACCCCTTATTTATATTTTCGTTCCCCTATTACCCCCATATTGTTATTTTTGTGGATTTATATTATTATTGTTAGGTCGGCTGGATTATATTGTGACTCCTTAGACTCCTATATATAGAAAGGAGGTTTTGTCATTTGAATCATCAAAGAATTGTTCATTTATGTAATGTAAAGGAGGTTGCCCCCTCGAAGAGGCTGAATTCTAAGGCGTTGATCTATCTTTTCTATCTTTTCTTGAGCTGGTTTCATAACATTCTTAGACCAAATGCTCTGATTGAGAAAAGATTAGGAATTATTGAAGAAGAGTGTGTGGCTGCAAATTACTAATTGTCTAGAACCATATTTCAATATAGTTTTGATGCCCATAGTCTACTTATTGATTTGGATCATCTTGGATGTCGTCTTCCTCCATAAAATTCATATATCCTTTTTTTTGTTGATTATTCTCTTGAACATATAGAGAATCTAATGGTGAACATCAGGGAAATTTCTCTATCCCTAATTCTGATGTCTGCTCTTCATCAAGTGCAGTCCATGACTCTTTGGTCTTCTCATTTGAATCCTCTTTTTCTTCATGTTTTCCTTTAATGGCATCAAGAAAATCTCTTTTTTGCAATACTCTTCCTGAGCTAGGATAAATTCCATTCAGACCAACAGGGGATGTTAGGAAGTGTTGTAGCTTAGCATTATAAGTGGGTTGAGCTCCTTCCTTGTGTGGGTTTGGAAATCGTGGTATAGGTAGTTGAGTGGGATTGGACCTTTGAGATGGATGTGGTTGGGGTTATGGTTGTCGTGGAGGTGGACGGTAGGGATAACATGAATTTTGGTATGAAGAATGTTCAACAAAATATTCAGGATATTGCGGATGTCTCCCATAATATCCATTCTAACCTTGTTTCCAAGATTGGTTTTGGGGTTGAGATGGCTAAAGTTGCCAAGGAAAGGGTGCGTTCCAATCACTTTGTGAAGGATGTGCATATCCTTGAAATTTTGAATTCGTTTCTTGCATTATATTAGGTTTACTAGGTTGTCATGGTCATCTTGGATGTACATAACATAGTTGCTTTGGTGATTGACCTGATGCATTGTCCTCTTAGTAAATTTCCTTCAACATTGGTAATTATGAGTGATATTTAATATCATGTGATTCTGCATGGAAATCACAAATAAAAACATTTTTGTTTGCTCATTTTCCATTCTTAATATTTCTACATGTTTTCTTAGAGTTCTATTTTCTTTTTTTGAAGTCAAAAAAAAAATCCCAACTCTAGCTTGACTTACCGATCTCAATGATAATTTACTTACTCTTTCCCTTCCTCTTGATATGTGTTTACATGTTTCATAGATTTCTTCAAATGATAATTGTTATACTTCACCTCTATGATCAAGGAGATCAATCCACTCATCTATAATTGTTCTAAGTAAGAGGCTTTTTAGTGTGTCAGATCCTAAATGATGTAATTTTTCCCTTTTAACATTATACATCAACCTTTCTATTACATACTCGAGGCTCTCATCTTCCTTTTGATTCATGCTAAATGTTTCTCTTTAGGATCATGATCTTTATATTTTTCGAGAAGTATCTTTTGCATATCATTCCATGATATTATTGAATTAGTTCGTAAACTCATCAATCATTTAAGACCTCTATCCTCTAATGTTTCCGAAAAAATTCTCAATTTTTGAGTTTTTAATAAGAAACCATAAGATCTACAAACAAATTCAAATTCAAAGAGAAATGTTTTCAAATCCTTTGACCTTAGACCATGAGTGTTTGGAAGAAAATATTGAGGGATGTTCTTCATTTGCACACTAACATCAATATCTTGAATGTGAAATCCAAGATAATTTTCCTCTTTGTCATCATCTCCATCCATTTCTTCTACCTTTTTTGTCACCTCTTCTTCCCCTACCTAAAAAATGAATGGTGATGTTGCTATAATTGCACCATGTCATCAAATGGGGGGAGGGTTGGTGTTGGAGAAGTAGTTTTTTTTTTTTTTTTAAATAAGAATGCTAATGCAATGCAATTTTCTGCTCTTGAAATGAAATACTCCTAATGCAGTTTTTTTTCTTGCAAAAAGTTAAAACAAATGAATCAACTAGGGAAGAAAAAAATGCATACTTTGACACCACTCTGGCAACAACGCAAAAAAGTGATGAGCCTTGGTATTGCAACAAGAATGCTGCAACTCGCAAGGCTACCAAATTTCATTATGAACTAGCGGTTCATACAAAATTAATAGGTATCTCCACTATATGTGTAGCATACAATGTGTCCTCCCTTTGTTTTCATGATGTAGTGAAATCAAATCCTAACTAGTTGCAGAAATGGAAACGCTCAAAATGGAAACCTTAACCTATTGCAAGAAATAAAATAAAAGGAAGGAAAAACTATTCAAATTGAATAAAGTAAAGATTAGTAAATGAATAGAAATCATTACATTTCAAATATTTTATATCCATTGACAAATTTCATTGGACGTGGCAATCAAGAAAAGCATTATTGTATTATCCAATTAATAAATTTGTCCATTAACCCAATTCGTTGAGATGTTTTGCATGGGTAAAAACCAAGTACTAAGTGGTGTTTCTTCCTCCTCAACCATTGATTTATATTCTAGGTGTCGTTATTCAACCACAAGGAGAAACAACCAACCCTTTGGAAAAAATATGGCCAAGGATATACATGCTAGAAGAGTGCTACATGAATCTGGTATAGGAAACAAGTTTTTTATAGGAAGATATCATTCACCAAGTGACTAAGAAAATCATATCCAAATTGTATGGGAGAAATTTTTTTATGGACTAGAATGTCTTAGGCCTCCATTTCAAGTGGAATTACTCAAAAATGCTACTATTAACACATGCTAAAAAATAGCATAAAATTACTAGTCTAAAATCTAGAAATTCGAGAACTAGTGAGCTAGTTAAGATATCAAATGCCTAACATAATCAAGTTTGAATGCAATGGGGTAAATTTTTTTATTAACTAGAATCCTTTTTTTATATACTTCAAGTGGAATCAATTGGATTCAAGCTCGTTACCATGTTCTAAGAAATAGCAGATATTTAATAGTATTTGCCAGAAGGAACTTCCAAAAATTTAGAATTGGGAATAAGCAAACTAATCCAAGTAGCTAAATTATTAATATGAACTTCCAAATTTGTTCAAAGCATGAAATCATGCTTTTTATCCTGCAAAGAACTTACTTCTACCATTTAACCCAATCCTACAACAAGAAATCATCAATACTAAATAGAGAAATATAGAAAGACAATAACAAAAGATGCATGTCAATAAGAAATGAAAGGAAGAAAATTAAATGATACAAAAGGTATCTAAGGCTCCTGGGATGGTCAAGCACAACAAAACTCGGAATATTAGGAAAGAGACCAAGATTTAAAGCTCAACATGGCACCAATCGTCATTATTTCCAACAATACAACTGCATCCCTGCAAGAAATGATAGTGGAGCTGCAAAAATACAAGTTCTCTCCACAACAGGACTAACAAAAATCAACCCCTAGAGGAAAATTTGACTTGTTACTTATGAAAAATTATTAGGAAGCATTCCCCATGAAAGGAGGAATATTTCCCCTCCAAAATCCCTCAAATAGTGGATTTGGTTCCCAAAACTAGGAATTTGCGTTAAATGTTAGGGAACACATTCCTATATTTTGTCAATTATTGGAGCTCCAAAATTTGTGCATGATTTCATGACATCTTGTTGATATATTATTCAACATTGATCCTCCTGTAGTAGGAAGAAATTCCCTAAATTATCTCCTCCTCCAAATGTCCATAATATGTCCAATATTCTCACAATATGCTACAAAAATGAATAATATTATGCACAAATATGTAATTATCCATAAAGCTTCCTAACTAACATATTAAATTTAAAATCACATTATCTAATGAAAAAGGAGAGGTTTAATGTGCTAAAGGATGGTGATATGGGCCTTAGTTTATGTTTAATTTGGAGGACCATCACTAGGCAACCTAGATGGTTGGCCACGATCAGTGTTTGATTTTGAGATCAGATACATCAACGAAAAGTTGAATAGGGTTGCAGATGCTCTTATCTAGCAGATATAGGTAGGTCATATAGAAGCTATGAGTTCCTATGGGACATACCTATAGGATAATATCTTGGGGCTAGGTCAGCAGGATGTGAGGCATATGGAGATTGTGCACAGTTTGTAGCAGCATACAGGTATAGGTACAGATAGTGGTACAAGTACATGTACATGTGTAGGTGCATAGGATGTGGAATATCGTCTCATGATAGATGGATTGGTTACATTTAGGGACAGAATATATGTGCGAGATAGTAGTAAGATCAAGAAGGTGAACTTGACAAAGTTTCATGTAAAACCATATTCAGTCGTGGTAGTCCCATCTCGGGTGGGATTTTTCATTAATTAATAAGAGTTTATTTCCTTCATATGTTATGAATAAATGTATTGGTTTATATGTGGATGATTTCTCCTTGATATTTCTATTATTATTATGCTAGCTATAAGCATATATTATGACAGTGATAATGTATGGATGTCCTCATGTTTTTATTTGTAAATGAATGAATAATGTATCTATGACCTAATAGATGATAATGGCACTAATGATAAAAGGTAAAAATTCTTCTTAGTGATTCTTAGATAAGTATGAGACCCCTATGCTCAGACCTATTTTTTACACCTGTAGATTACATATTTGTGATATCTTTGACGAAATGCTTATCATGCTTTATAGGGGTCCAGTTAAGACCTTGTTCAAGTAATTTCATTTGTATCACCATTCAGCTCCTATATTTCATATATCAAGGTGTCATTTATTTCAAGGCAGTGGCCTCAAATTTGGGCCTCAAAAAGTGGCTCAAATCCCTAGGATGCATGCATAGAAATGGGAAGAAAAGTACTTGGACGCTCACACACCATGTTGTTAAAGTGTCCATAGCCCTCTAGATGCATGCATGACCACATGAAGGGAGAGTCCTAGAGTTTGATTTTCTAAAAACTTAGTGGGACCTAGGGGCTGGTTACACAGGAGGTTGCGATGGTTGCTGAGAGTCTTGTTATTGATGTGGAAGGTTTGTATGGTGTACTTCTGTTGATTCCACTTCCTTATGGTCGTTTATGAGGTTGAATCCCATCATATTATCCTCTCATCACATGTTTACCCTAGTTGTTCAGTTACTTGGGTAGATGTGGGAGGAGGGTGTTACAAATAATTAATTAACTATCAAATACAATGATCCAATATATTAATGAAGGAAAGAAAAATTACATGGATGTGTTATTTCTATGCTTGAAGGAAATAAAACAGTGGTTGCCTACTTTCTTTATCGTGAATTAGTCTTGAAGACAAATATCAGTTAAAAAATTGCACTTCGTTACCAAGGGAATATGGCCATGTTGGGAAGGAAGGGATGTCTTTAAAGGCTCAAGGTCTAGCCCCAATGCATACTTATCCTTGTCACTATAAAATACAAAGCTGCCATTATTTCTTTGTCTAGGTAAGAAGAAGAGTGAGTCAGTATTTGTGCATCTGTGATAGTATATGGAAAAGAGAGAACTAGTTTACCCTAGAGCACCATACACTAGTACAAGATGGCTAATTTGTTACTAAAATAATAACTATTTTTTTTTATAGAATTCACCATTGTAAGTCTCCTTTGTAATTGTTCCTCTCATTTGTAAGTCTAAAAAGGAAAAATAAGTCCATCATTAAATAGCGGTACTCCATAGTATCATTTTTGCATGTTATTTCCACATACCCACCAAAAATGTTAGATAGGCCAAGCAAATGGAAATTCAGAATTGTTTCTAAAACTATGTCATTTACACCCCCTTCCAATGTATCTGGCCAAATGTACCCACTTGATTTTCCTCTATCATTTTCATTTACATCTGGAAAAATATTTGTTTCAAAAACAAAGACAACCTCAATATCGGTGGATCCTAACAATCATCCATATTTTCCACAAACCATAGGAATTAATACTCTCTTACGATCAACCCAATAATATTAATATATTTTTTTCCTTATTTCCATTCTCAATGCACATAAAGTGATCTTCTATTAGTTGGTCAACAAGTTGTTGTTAAAAGCAACAATTTCATCATTTTTCATGAAATGTCTCCATGCAACATTTATGGCTTGCAATGACAAACAAACTCTTGCACGTTTCATATGCCTAGCATAACATACCTATCCCAAGACAATATAAGCCCTATGCATTATTTTACATTAATGGAAGATTTGATCATAGATGCAATATTGGCACCCATCTTACATGGTCAACTAGTTCTTATTGTACTATCAAAACATGGGATATTGTATAGGAAACAAATAGGAGTAGAAGTTTACACCTGAGCTCAATGCTTTTACGGAGACTCTCTAGGTCCAAGGTAGATATGTGTAGCTAAAAGGTATATCTTAGTGTTTCACAATAGCTGACATACTAATTTTCCTCTTTTATCATGAGGTTCAAATTTGATTGGAAAATTGAATATGGAAGGCACACCTATTATTGAAGTATTAAGTGCTATTGAGGGTGACCAAGATGGCGAACTAAGGCCTCCAAGACTACATCATTGGGAGGAGTCGCTTGATGGAAATGTTGTTTTATGTTTGTCTTTCTAGTTTAAATTTAAAATATCCACTGACTATGTCCCTTGGTCCTATGGAGCTATCTGTAAAACTTTTGTGATTTTGTGGAAATTGATCTTCTTCATGTGTCGACATTACAACTTACAAGCCTCTCAAACGACAATAATATTGGTATTTGTTTACATGATTATGGTAGTTTGTAGATATTATCATTTCAAATGAGTAGTGAAACTTGAGGATTGGGGTTAATAAGACATCATGATAGCATTAACTCAGGGCAAGTGAAAAAGCTAGGTCTTGACATCTTGAGAAATACATCAAATGTTGGGATAAACCCAAAAATTCCACTAGATTTCATTGAAAGTACAACTTGCATTACTACAAATATTAAGCTTGGAGATGATGTTATTCAAAACAATGATTTAGCTATAAATATGAATTTAACATCAAAAGAATACTTGTTAGAGAGCCCCAACCCAACTAGATTTAAGGTTTATGCACCTTTTCTACAATCATATTTTTTGTTTTTTTTTAGTACTTCTATTATAGTTTGCATGTTCTAGTGTACCTCATACTTTTCCATGAGGAATTTATTTGGTGTTAGTGTAGGATGAATTAAATTAGTTGTAAAATTAGACACATGAGTATATTTTGATCGAGATTTATGGATGCTTGTGTTGATTTGTCTATGACCGCATATTTGTAGATAAATATGTTTAATTTCAATCAAATATTGTAATGGTAGGTTTCCATGCTAATGTGGGAAATACATTAGCAAGTCACCATTACAGTTACAATGCAGTTCTTGTTGTTCCATCCCACCAAGCCCTTGAAAGTTGGGCTCAAAAAGAAGCAATTGTGTACAAGGATTTTATTCACTTGTGCTAGAAGAGTGAAGCAATTAAAGAAGTTAAACTCAATTTTATAGGTATGTTGTGCTTTCCATCGCTTCTACTTCACTATGGAAAGCATAACATACCTATAAAATTGAGTTTAACTTCTTTAATTGCTTCACTCTTCTAGGACAAGTCAATAAAATCCTTGTACACAATTGCTTCTTTTTGAGCCCAACTTTCAAGGGCTTGGTGGGATGGAACAACAAGAACTGCATTGTAACTGTAATGGTGACTTGCTAATGTATTTCCCACATTAGCATGGAAACCTACCATTACAATATTTGATTGAAATTAAACATATTTATCTACAAATATGCGGTCATAGACAAATCAACACAAGCATCCATAAATCTCGATCAAAATATACTCATGTGTCTAATTTTACAACTAATTTAATTCATCCTACACTAACACCAAATAAATTCCTCATGGAAAAGTATGAGGTACACTAGAACATGCAAACTATAATTGAAGTACTAAAACAAAACAAAAAATATGATTGTAGAAATGGTGCATAAACCTTAAATCTAGTTGGGTTGGGGCTCTCTAACAAGTATTATTTTGATGTTAAATTCATATTTATAGCTAAATCATTGTTTTGAATAACATCATCTCCAAGCTTAATATTTGTAGTAATGCAAGTTGTACTTTCAATGAAATCTAGTGGAATTTTTGGGTTTATACCAACATTTGATGTATTTCTCAAGATGTCAAGACCTAGCTTTTTCACTTGCCCTGAGTTAATGCTATCATGATGTCTTATTAACCCCAATCCTCAAGTTTCACTACTCATTTGAAATGATAATATCTACAAACTACCATAATCATGTAAACAAATACCAATATTATTGTCGTTTGAGAGGCTTGTAAGTTGTAATGTCAACACATGAAGAAGATCAATTTCCACAAAATCACAAAAGTTTTACAGATAGCTCCATAGGACCAAGGGACATAGTCAGTGGATATTTTAAATTTAAACTAGAAAGACAAACATAAAACAACATTTCCATCAAGCGACTCCTCCCAATGATGTAGTCTTGGAGGCCTTAGTTCGCCATCTTGGTCACCCTCAATAGCACTTAATACTTCAATAATAGATGTGCCTTCCATATTCAATTTTCCAATCAAATTTGAACCTCATGATAAAAGAGGAAAATTAGTATGTCAGCTATTGTGAAACACTAAGATATACCTTTTAGCTACACATATCTACCTTGGACCTAGAGAGTCTCCGTAAAAGCATTGAGCTCAGGTGTAAACTTCTACTCCTATTTGTTTCCTATACAATATCCCATGTTTTGATAGTACAATAAGAACTAGTTGACCATGTAAGATGGGTGCCAATATTGCATCTATGATCAAATCTTCCATTAATGTAAAATAATGCATAGGGCTTATATTGTCTTGGGATAGGTCGTAGATCTTCACAAACCTATTTTTGACCACCATGAGTTGAACCTAGGAATCAAGAAGCCAAAATATTTCTCAAACGTAGGCACCTAGTAAAGCAAGCTCCATTATAAGATATTGCATTATTTACCCTTGGGAACTTTAAGAAAAAATTTCACATGCTTCATACCTGGCTACAACAAAATAGTTCTCATTTGTATGGTTGAAAACAAGATGAAGTAGTTCAAAGCTAAAGTATATTTCTAAAATGAGGCTTAACATTAGTATTGTCTATTGTCATGGGCGGCAGAGTTGGTTGTCCAATAAGTTGCTTCACATGAAATATTTTTATTTGGTCACCTTCTTGTGCTACAATCATGCCTCTATTATTTATAATGAGTAGATATTTGACAATAGAGCTACTAGAAAGATGTTTTTTAAATTCCCTTACATTAGAATATTCGGTTTTAGTCTTCATGTCCATAGCTCCATTTTTATGTGCCTTCGTGAATTGAAAAATATTTGAATTGTAAGAGAAAACCTATCATTAGCCACAAGTATCCTCTCGTCTTTTGATAATTTTGAATGACTAGCGACATTAATACTAGGTAGAAGTTGTCTACATAACATCAAAACATGGCCTTCAATATCCATATCCATAAAAAGTAATAGAAACACGTCCTCCTCCTCTTTAGGGATAGACAACTTGAATGATTTATGATTCTCCATGAAACCATCATCCTCAAGATCAAATTCACTATCTGATGGCTCAGGATGGTCCCCCTCGTCTGGAAGAGGCAATAATGGTTCAAAATTGCTAACCCCTCTTAATGACATAGTTTTATAAGAAACATTATTGGGTCCCTATAATACTAGTGTTTACCCCATTACTATTGTAGTTGTGTCCCTTATTAATATTGTTGCGCCCCTATTGTCCCCATATTGTTATTACTATGCCCCATAGAACCTCTCTATTGTTATTTTTGTGCCTTTATATTATTATTGTTAGGTCGGCTGGGTTATATTGTGACTCCTTAGACTCCTATATATAGAAAGGAGGTTTTGTCATTTGGATCATCGAAGAATTTTTCATTTGTGTAATGTAAAGGAGGTTTCCCCCTCAAAGAGGCTGAATTCTAAGGTGTTGATCTATCTTTTCTATCTTTTTGTGAGCTGGTTTCATAACATTTGGTATTAGAGCTTTTGATTCTAGGGTTTCGCTGGTCCGAATAGGTCATCGTGGCATTTTCGCTATAACCTTTTTTCTACAACATTTCAGAAGCGAAAAGACAAACCCATTTTAGATGAAACCAGACTGAAGCTCGGGTCCAAATTTCAGAGCTTTTCACGCTATATTTGTGGAGATATGATCTGAGGAAGCTGGTCTTTTTGTAGACTCCTGAATTACATTCCCAACGGGCGACCTGGGGAAAATCATCATAGCTTTCTCTTTGAGCATCAGATTGAAATTTCGTCAGAAGGTACAGAAAGAGGATGGAATTTAGTTTCTTGTATATATTTCTCAAAGCTAAAGGTCGAAAAGGAACACATGGCACATCGTACAACTTCTCTCTACTGAGCTAGTCTATAATCAGGTCAGTATGGGAGATTTAGCATAACTCTTCCTTGGAGAATCCAATTTGGATTAAACAGGTGGCATTGGAAAGAGGACACAGAGGGCTACTGTAGGTCACAATTTTAGAACTGGATGATCTGAAATTATAGAGATACATTAGAGGCAATATCGAGCTCCTACAAAGTGAAGAAAGGTGTGTAGATTTTGTTAAATTTTTGCGTAAGCTTGGTTTCAAAAATTATTTTGAAGGAATTCAAAGGGCATAGTAGAGCATTATTATTGATAACTGATGCCCCAAGGAAAGAAAATGAAAACACCTAGTAAGCAACTTGAAGGCTCTAGCATGACTCATGAAGAAGAGGAAGAAATGCTACATGATATATCAAAATTACAAAACCAAGTGCAACAAATGTCACTCTCACAAAAGTTAACAGAAGCTAAGATAAATGGCATGGAATCTAAGATAAATGGCATGGAAGCTAAGATGGATGATTCAAAGATAGATTTGAAGATAAGCATGGTAGATTTGAAGACAGATTTGACAAATTTTTTACAGGAAATACCTACTAATGGTGAAAGGGTAGTAAAGGAAACTCATGATGTGAACAAAAGGAATGTTAATCATGATTTCATAGACTCTAATGTTGGATGGAAGACCCACCATATTCCAAAAATCAAAATGAGGAAGTTTGATGTCAAGGATCCCGCAACATGGATATTACAAATGGAGTAATTTTTCGATCTCAATAATGTGCAAAACACACAAAAGGTACGTATTGCAACTCTATATTTGGAACCAAATAATTTTGTATGGTATCAACTTTTCTCTCGTAAACAAATTATCACTCGGGCAATTTTTACGGAAGAATCGACAGCACATTATGAGGATACAAAAAGCAACACTTTTTTTAGCCAATTGATAAGTCTCAACCAAAATGGTTCAATAATGGAGCACATTGAGGAGTTCCAAAAATTGAACATAAGGGTAAAAAATATTCCAGAGGAGCATAGGATTGATGTATTCATAGGGACTTTAGAGGATAATATCCAACATGATTTTTGCCTTTGGGAACCTGATTCATTAGATAAGGCTTTTAGGTTAGCAAGAAAAATGGAAAGCAAAATTATGGCAACCAGGAAGCATACCACTCACAACAATGAAGATGGAAGTGTTTTTGCCCCTAGTCTTCCACAACCTGTAAGGTTGGCACCACAACAATTGGAATAAAAAAGAGCAAAAGGGATTTGTTACAGTTGTGATAGCAAATACACTAAAGGTCATAAGTGTGATGAGAAGAAATTATTCTACATAGTTTGTGAAGAGGAAGAAGAAAAGGAGTAAGAAAGGTGAAAAGAGGAGGATATACTCCAGTAGCAAAGCCTAGATAAAGAAGAAATGAATCTGACCATATCTTGTAATGCATTGGCTAGAATTACCACTCCTCAAACCATCAATATAGAAGGACAAATCAAGAAGAAAAAGGTAATAGTGTTTATTGATGCGGGAAGTACCCAAAATTTTATGCATTGTAAGGTAGCAAAAGAATTGAATTGCTTCCTATATCTAGCACCAGAGTGTCAAGTGATGGTTGCAAATGGAGGAACAATAAATTGCTCTGGAAAGTGCCATAATATTAGGCTATCCATGGGAGAATATGTATTGACTAGCCCAATGCTTTCCATTCCAATGGGAGGTACTGATGTTGTACTAGGATTCCAATGGCTACAGTCCTTGGATATAATAGCTTTTAGTTTTCAAGAAATTTTCATGAAATTTTCCGTGGAAGGAAAGGAAGTTGAATTAAGGGGTATTGTAGGGAAACCAGGAAAGATAATAAGCTCTAACGGTAAGACAAAGCTTCTAAAAAAGGAACCAAGAGGTGTAATTGCAAAATTATATTTGCTAGATGTTTCCACATCGAAATCATCTATTTCTCCAGATCTCAAAGAAGTCTTGGACAATCATTCCAAGGTATTTGAGACTCTGAATGGTCTCCCACCTATTCGCAATCATGATCATGCTATTCATTTGACCCCAGGAAGTGTTCCTCCGAACATCAGGCCGTACAGATATCGTTATGCCCAAAAGAGTGAAATTGAACATATGGTTGCAGAAATGTTAGAGGCAGGTATAATTCAAGCTAGTCGAAGTTCTTTCACTGCTCCAGTAGTATTGGTACACAAGAAGGATTGATCATGGCGCATGTGTCTGGATTATAGGGAGCTCAACAAGCTCACTATTAAAGATAAGTTTCCCATTTCTGTCATTGATGGATTACTGGATGAATTGCATGGATCAATTTACTTCACCAAGTTGGATCTTCATTCAGGATATCATCAAATCAGAATGAAGGTTGAAGACATTTTGAAAGCAACATTTAGAACTCATGTGGGTCATTATGAATTTTTGGTCATGACTTTTGGCCTTACCAATGCACCTTCTACATTTCAAGGTTTGATGAATTCCATTTTCAAACCCTTCCTTAGAAAATTTGTTTTAGTAATTTTTGATGATATACTAATCTACAACAAGTCTTGGAAGGATCATGTTGAAAATGTTGACATGGTGCTACAACTGTTGGAGGAGAAACAATTACATGCAAAAAGATCCAAATGTTTCTTTGGAGTAAAAGAGGTGGAATATCTGTGTCATATTGTATCTCATCAAGGAGTTAAGGTATACCCTAGCAAAATTAAAGCCATTAAGGAATGGAAAATCCCCACATCCATAAAGCATCTGCTATGATTTCTCAGGTTGACAGGGTATTATCGCAAGTTTGTTAAGGATTATGGGAGAATAGTAGCACCTTTGACAACATTATTGAAGAAATATGCATTTTCATGGACTCCAGAAGCAAAAAATGTCTTCTAACATCTTAAAGAGGAAATGTGCCAAGCATCGGTATTCGCTACACCGAACTTCACAAAAACCTTTATTGTAGAATGTCATGCTTCAAGAAATGAAATTGGTGCTATTTTAATGCAAGATGAAAGACCCATTGCTCTTGAAAGTCGTCCAATCAAGGGAAAGTTTTTACACAATGCTATTTATGAGAAGGAAATGTTGGCAATACTACATGCACTTAAGGAATGGTGACCCTACCTAATGGGAAGACACTTCAAGGTAAAAATGGATCATGATAGCCTTAAATACTCTTTAGAACAAAGATTATCCTCTAAAGAGAAACAAATGTGGGTCACAGAAATGTTGGTTTATGACTTTTAAATCATCTAAAAAAAAGGGAAGCAAAATGTGGTGGCAGATGCACTCTCAAGAAACGATGAGGATGTGGAAGCATTGTTGTGCACCAATTCTATTATCCAACCAGATTGGATAAATGAAGCAAGGGAGGAATGGAAGAATGATGAAGAAATGTGGGCACTTATTCGAAAGTTACAACAAGATTCCAGTACATATGATACATTTACCTGGCAAAATGATTTGTTATGGTACAAAGATCACTTATACCTCTGTAAGAATTCCCAACTCAAACAAAATATTCTTATGGAATTGCACACCTCTCCCTTAGGATGGCTCTCACGATTTTAAAAACTTACCACAGGGTTAAGATGGATTTTTTTTGGATGTCCTTAAATCGGATATTCAAAAGTTTGTGGCGGAATGTTTGGCTTGCCAACAAAATAAAGTTGAAACAATTAAGACCCAGGGTCTATTACAACCTTTATCCATTCCAAGCCAATGTTGGGAGGAGGTTTCAATGGATTTTGTCATGGGTTTACCTAATTCTAAGGGAAAGAGTGTCAGCATGGTGGTAGTTTATAGACTTACCAAGTATGCACACTTTTGTGCATTATCACATCCATTTAAATCTAGTACAATTTCTACTACATTTATGGAAACAATTCAAAAGATAATGGAAACCCAAAGATTATTATAAGTGACAGAGATCCCATTTTCACTGGAAATTTTTGGACATAATTATTTTCTTGTCTTGGTACTTAGTTAACTCATAGCTCATCTTATCATCCTCAATCTGATGGGAAAAATGAGATAGTAAACAAATGTTTGGAAGGATATATTTGTTGCTTTGTATCTGATAAATAGACACAATGGGTCAAATGGTTGCCTTTGGCTGAATTGTGGTATAACACTTCCTTCCATACAGCAACAAGAATGACCACATTTATGGCACTTTATGGGTATCAGCCACCATCCATCACATCATATTTAAGAGAAAATTCTAAGGTTCATGTAGTGGAACATCACATCGAGCATCAACAACAAGTCCTTTGTTGGGTCCCTATAATACTAGTGATTACCCCATTACTATTGTAGTTATACCCCTTATTTATATTGTTGTGCCTCTATTACCGCCATGTTGTTATTTCTGTGCCCCATAGAATCCCTCTATTGTTATTGTTGTGGCTTTATATTATTATTGTTAGGTCGGTTGGATTATATTGTGACTCCTTAGACTCCTATATATATAAAGGAGGTTTTTTCATTTGTATCATCAAAGAATTGTTCATTTATGTAATGTAAAGGAGGTTTTCCCCTCGAAGAGGCTGAATTCTAAGGCGTTGATCTATCTTTTCTATCTTTTCTTGAGCTGGTTTCATAACATTTGGTATCAGAGCTTTGGATTCTAGGGTTTCACTTCTCCAAACAGGTCATCGTGGCATTTTCCCTATAACTTTTTTTCTGTGACGTTTCAGAAGTCGCAAAAAAACCCATTTGAGAAGAAATCGCGTTGAACATCATATATCAAAATTACAAGAACAAGTGCAACAAATGTCACGCTCACAAAAGCTAACAGAAGCTAAGATAACTGGCGTGGAATCTAAGATAAATGGCATGGAATCTAAGATAAAGGGCGTGGAATCTAAGATAAAGGGCATGGAAGCTAATATGGATGATTTGAAGACAAATTTGAGGACAGATTTGAAGACAGACATGACAGATTTGAAGACATATTTGACAAATGTTCTACAAGAAATACTTACTAATGGTGAAAAAGTTGTAAAGGAAACTCATGATGTGAACAAAAGTAATGTTAATCATGATTCCATAGATGCTAATGTTGGATCGAAGACCCACCATATTCCAAAAATCGATATGAGGAAGTTTGATGGCAAGGATCCCGCCACATGGATATTACAGATGGAGCAATTCTTCGATCTCAATAATGTGCAAAACACACAAAAGGTACGTATGGCAACTGTATATTTGGAACCAAATCAGTTTGTATGGTATCAATGGCTTTGCTCTCGTAAAAAATTTATCACTTGGGCAATTTTTACGGAAGAATTGATAGCACATTATGAAGATACAAAAAGCAACACTTTTTTTAGCCAATTGATAAGTCTCAAACAAAAGGGTTCAGTAATGGAGCACATTGAGGAGTTCCAAAAATTGAACATAAGGGTAAAAGATATTCCAGAGGAGCATAGGATTGATGTGTTCATAGGGTCTTTAAAGGATAATATCCAACATGATGTTCGCCTTTGGGAACCTGATTCATTAGAGAAGGCATTCAGGTTAGCAAGAAAAATGGAAAGCAAAATTATGGCAACAAGGAAGCATACCACTCACAACTATAAAGACGGAAGTGTTGTTGCCCCTAGTCTTCCACAACCTATAAGGTTGACACCACAACAATTGGAAGAAAAAAGAGCAAAAGGGCTTTGTTACAGTTGTGATAGCAAATACACTAAAGGTCATAAGTGTGCTGAGAAGAAATTATTCTACATAGATTGTGAAGAGGAAGAAGAAAAGGAGCAAGAAAGGTCAAAAGAAGAAGATATACTCCAGGAACAAAGCCTAGATGAAGAACAAATAAATCCGACCATATCTTGTAATGCATTGGCGGAATTACCACTCCTCAAACCATCAAGATAGAAGGACAAATCAAGAAGAAAAAGGTAATAGTGTTGATTGATTCAGGAAGCACCCACAATTTTATTCATTGTAGGGTAGCAAAAGAATTGAATTGCTTCCTATATCCAGCACCAGAGTGTCAAGTGATGATTGCAAATGGAGGAACAATAAATTTCTCTGGAAGGTGCCATAATATCAAGCTATCCATGGGAGAATATGTATTGACTAGCCCAATGCTTTCCATTCCAATGGGAGGTGTTGATGTTGTACTAGGAGTCCAATGGCTACAATCCTTGGGTACAATAGCTTTTAATTTTCAAGAACTTTTCATCAAATTTTCTATGGAAGGAAAGGAAGTTGAATTAAGGGGTATTGCAGGGAAACCAGGAAAGATAATCAGCTCTAATGGTATGACAAAGCTTCTAAAAAAGGAGCAAAGAGGTGTAATTGCACAATTATGTTCGCTAGATGTTTCCACATTGGAATCATCTATTTCTCCAGATCTCCAAAAAGTCCTGGACAATCATTCCAAGGTATTTGAGACTCCCAAAGGTCTCCCACCTATGCGTGATCATGATCATGCTATTCATCTGATTCCAGGAAGTGTTCCTCCAAACATCAGGCCGTACAAATATCCCTATGTCCAAAAAATCGAAATTGATTCAACCAAGTCAAAGTTCTTTCTCTACTCTAGTAGTATTGGTGCACAAGAAGGATGGATCATGGCGCATGTGTCCTGATTATAGGGAGCTCAACAAGCTCACTATTAAAGATAAGTTCCCCATTCCTGTCATTGATGAATTACTGGATGAATTGCATGGATCAATTTACTTCACCAAGTTGGATCTTCGTTCGGGATATCATCAAATCAGAATGAAGATTGAAGACATTCCAAAAACGACATTTAGAACTCATGAGGGTCATTATGAATTTTTGGTCATGCCTTTTGGCCTTACCAATGCACCTTCAACATTTCAAGGTTTGATGAATTCAATTTTCAAACCATTCCTTAGAAAATTTGTGTTAGTATTTTTTGATGATATACTAATCTACAGCAAGTCTTGGAAGGATCATGTTGAACATGTTGACAGGGTGCTACAACTATTGGAGGAGAAACAATTATATGCAAAAAGATCCAAATGTTTCTTTGGAGTCCAGGAGGTGGAATATTTGGGTCATATTGTATCTCATGAAGGAGTTAAGGTAGACCCTAGCAAAATTAAAGCCATTAAGGAATGGAAAATCCCCACATCCATAAAGCATCTGCGAGGATTTCTTGGGTTGACAGGGTATTATCGCAAGTTTGTTAAGAATTATGGGAGAATAGCAGCACCTCTAACAACATTATTGAAGAAAGATGCATTTTCATGGACTCCGGAAGCAACAAAGGCCTTTGAACATCTTAAAGAGGCAATGTGCCAAGCACCGGTCTTAGCTACACCGGACTTCACAAAAACCTTTATTGTGGAATGTGATGCTTCAGGAAATGGAATTGGTGTTGTTCTAATGCAAGATGAAAGACCCATTGCTTTTGAAAGTCGTCCAATCAAGGGAAAGTTTTTAAGCAAAGCTATTTATGAGAAGGAAATGTTGGCAATACTCCATGCACTTAAGAAATGGCGACCCTACCTAATGGGAAGACACTTCAAGGTAAAAACGGATCATGATAGCCTTAAATACTTTTTAGAACAAAGATTATCCTCTGAAGAGCAACAAAAGTGGGTCACAAAGATGTTGGGTTATGACTTTGAAATCATCTACAAAAAAGGGAAGCAAAATGTGGTGGCAGATGCACTCTCAAGAAAGGATGAGGATGTGGAAGCATTGTTGTGCGCCATTTCTATTATCCAACCAGATTGGATAAATGAAGCAAGGGAGGAATGGAAGAATGATGAAGAAGTGTGGGCACTTATTCGAAAGCTACAACAAGATTCCAGTACATCTGATACATTTAGCTGGCAAAATGATTCGTTATGGTACAAAGATCGCTTATACCTCTGTAAGAATTCCCAGCTAAAACAAAAGATTCTTATGGAATTGCACACTTCTCCCTTAGGAGGGCACTCAGGATTTTTAAAAACTTACCACAGGGTTAAGAAGGAATTTTTTTGGGATGGCCTTAAATCAGATATTCAAAAGTTTGTGGCGGAATGTTTGGTTTGCCAACAAAATAAAGTTGAAACAATTAAGACACCGGGTCTATTACAACCTTTATCCATTCCAAGCCAACGTTGGGAGGAGGTTTCAATGGATTTTATCACAGGTTTACCCAAGTCTGAGGGAAAGAGTGTCATCATGGTGGTAGTTGACAGACTTACCAAGTATGCACACTTTTGTGCATTATCACATCCATTTAAAGCCAGTACAGTTTCTACTGCATTTATGGAAACAATTCAAAAGCTACATGGAAACCCAAAGATTATTGTAAGTGACAGAGATCCCATTTTCACTGGAAATTTTTGGACAGAATTATTTTCTTGTCTTGGTACTCAGTTAGCTCATAGCTCATCTTATCATCCTCAATCTGATGGGCAAACTGAGATAGTAAACAAATGTTTGGAAGGATATCTTCGTTGCTTTGTATCTGATAAACAGACACAATGGGTCAAATGGTTGCCTCTGGCTGAATGGTGGTATAACACTTCCTTCCATACAACAACAAAAATGACCCCATTTATGGCACTTTATGGGTATCAACCACCATCCATCACATCATATTTAAGAGAAAATTCTAAGGTTCAGGCAGTGGAACATCACATCGAACATCAACAACAAGTCCTCCAACTCTTAAAGGATAACCTCGTGTTGGCACAAAATAGAATGAAACAACAGGCAGATCAACATCGCAGTGAAAGAAGTTTTGATGTAGGTGATTGGGTATTCCTACGGCTACAACCATATAAGCAAATGTCCCTAAAGCAAGCTAAGAAGGATAATAAATTATCACCAAAGTATTATGGTCCGTACAAGGTGTTGCAAAAGATTGGTACTATGGCATACAAATTGGAGCTTCCTGCAGCTTCTCGATTGCACCCAGTTTTCCATGTTTCATGTTTAAAGAAGGTTATAGGCGACAAGCTCCCAGTTCAAACAATATTGCCAGAACTTGACGAGGAAGGAAAAATTATATTGGAACCGGAAGCAGTCACAGAAACAAGAACTCGACAGCTACGAAATCGATCAATTTCAGAGTATCTTATCAAGTGGAAGAACTTATCCGCTGAAGATTCCACATGGGAGGATGAGAATTTTATGCAGAAGTATCCAGAACTACTCAAGCGTTGAGGACAACACTTTTTTGAAGGAGAGGGGCATGTTGGGTCCCTATAATACTAGTGATTACCCCATTACTATTGTAGTTATACCCTTATTTATATTGTTGTGCCCCTATTACCCCCATATTGTTATTTCTGTGCCCCATAGAATCCCTCTATTGTTATTTTTGTGGCTTTATATTATTATTGTTAGGTCGGCTGGATTATATTGTGACTCCTTAGACTCCTATATATAGAAAGGAGGTTTTGTCATTTGTATCATCAAAGAATTGTTCATTTATGTAATGTAAAGGAGGTTGCCCCCTCGAAGAGGCTGAATTCTAAGGCGTTGATCTATCTTTTCTATCTTTTCTTGAGCTGGTTCCGTAACATCCTCCAGCTCTTAAAGGATAACCTAGTGTTGGCGCAGAATAGAGTGAAACAACAGGCAAATCAACATCGCAGTGAAAGATGTTTTGATGTAGGTGATTAGGTATTCCTACATCTAAAACCATAGAAAAAAATGTCCCTCAAGCAAGCTAATAAGGATAATAAATTATCACCAAAGTATTATGGTCCGTAAAAGGTATTGCAAAAGATTGGTACTATTGTATAGAAATTGGAGCTTCCTGCAACTTCTTGAGTGCACCTAGTTTTCCATGTTTCATGCTTAAAGAAGGTTATAGGCGACAAGCTCCCAATTCAAACAGTATTTCTAGAACTTGGTGAGGGAGGAAAAATTATATACCGGAAGTAGTCACAGAAATAAGAACTCGATAGCTACAAAATCGATCAATTTCGAAGTATCTCATCAAGTCGAAGAACTTCTCCACTAAAGATTCCACATGGGAGGATGATAATTTTATACAGAAGCATCCAAAACTACTCAAGCATTGAGGACAACACTTTTTTGAAGGAGAGGGGCATGTTAGGTCCCTATAATACTAGTGATTACCCCATTACTATTGTAGTTGTATCCCTTATTAATATTGTTGTGCCCCTATTGTCCCCATATTGTTATTATTGCGCCTCGTAAATCCCATCTATTGTTATTTTTGTGCCTTTATATTATTATTGTTAGGTCGACTGGGTTATATTATGACTCCTTAGACTCCTATATATAGAAAGAAGGTTTTGTCATTTGAATCATCCAAGAATTGTTCATTTGTGTACTGTAAAGGAGTTTGCCCCCTCAAAGAGGCTAAATTCTAAGGCATTGACCTATCTATTCTATCTTTTTGTGAGCTAGTTTCATAACAAACATACTTTCAAGGCTTCAAGCAGAGGAAGCGTGTCCCTCTTACTCCTCCTACTCCACAATCATAGAAGAAACGACTTAAATGAGAGTAAACAACTGTGACCCTTGTGGCACAGTCTTGCAAAATAGAACAACACCCCTTAGAAATAGCTAGATCACATGTGTAGAAGAAGTACCAATGATGTTCCATAAGGTTCTCCCACCAGATGTGAATTTACAATATTTTGATGCAAGTAACCATTCACTGTCACTCATCATCATCTTCTTTGTCCATACTAGCCAATTTTACACCAATTATGACATCATCCTCGTCATCCTTTGCTGATGTGGCATCACACTAAATTGTAGTAAAATGAACTCCCTGAATGAATGGATTGACCAAAACCTCTAAGTTCTTTTAACCAACATTAGACTTCAACTTACAACTAGCAGAATCATTGCTAGAACTAGTGTTGGACTAAGGCATCTCCATTGATTTTTCATAAACATGTTTGTTTGCACCATACGCACCCAATGCAGAAACTGGAAAACCCAATATGAAGTTCAAACCTTCAAGGTTTGTTTCAATAGTAGATAATTTGATGACCATATCAATTTCTCTCTTGATCAGAGAATTTATTGCAAGCTCGACATTTTCCAACTAAACCACAAAGCTAAAATATGCTTTAGTAGTAAGAACATTGAATGGCATGAAAGCCTTCTCTAATCCGACAAGAAATGCATCAAGAATGTGATCACATAATTCTCTTGATTTTGGATTAGATGGATGAAAGAAAGAACAAAATATCTTACTAAATTAGAGACTCATGTTGATAATTACCCACAACTAATTGAATAATACATCCTATAAGCCTTTTTTCTAGCCATGTAGACAAAGAACATGAATCCATCAATAATAACCTTTCTTGAGAGGTGTGTTTTGTGTTAATATAACTTTGGTCAACTGTTAAAATATTGAAAAACAATTGTAACACATTATTATTTACTGATTCATTATGGTGTCCATCCAACACATCAATGAAAGTTAAAATGTCACCATGGTCTGCAAGAAAATCCCATAACTTATTGGATTTGTTCAACATCGATGAGTCCTGAGTGTTCCCTAAATAAAACTTAAGGAGAATAACTTCACTAGAATCTGTTCTCAGGCATTCCAATGTATTAATTGCATTTATAAGTATATGATCTTCAATAGATAACTTAATATCCTTACTTGAGTTCATTTCTTTTACCATACTTTCCATGTGCTTCAACAAGAATAGATCACTATAAATACATCTCTCTTTTATAAAGGGAATTATATTATCAAACAAGACTCTACATTTGTCATCTATATCCGCAAATATCCTCTCAGGCATTATTGTCATTGTGATTTCAATAAAAATATTTAAAATTTCTGCATCCACCTCAATATGCCCTAATGCATCCCTTGCTTTAAAACTTTTCTCAATTTTACAAAATTCCCTCGATAGAAGGGGTAGAAGAGACCATGGTTTCACTCCCTGAATGAACATACGATGGGAAACAATGCAAAAAGGAGCTTAGAAAACATTTATTTATGTTCCCTACGTTTTGTTTGCGATCTGAAACCCAAGAGTCACATATTTGTACTATAAATTTATATCTATTGTTAATAAAAAAAATGTACTCACTGATTTATCTTTCTTATTCTTTGCTGTCCATGTGAGTTTAACATGGTATCAAAGCCGCTTGTTTTTCTGTGGCCTTTTTATGTGCATGTCAGTGCTGCACCTCTACCCATAATCCTGTAATAGTAAAACTGGCCTGGTAGATCTGCAAACTCAAATATATTGTCAGCGCTGCATTCTTTCCAAGATTTGTTTGCCATTTCTTTATTTGGCCAGTCAGCTATAGAAATAAAATTACTCTATGTTTATAATGATTACTCAGCTCAATTCTGTGGCTTTTCTCTACTGTCGGTCATGCCTCCCTGAGCGCTCTGCCAGCACTACCTGTCTAGTTGCACTAAACATTATCGCTTCTCTCTCTCACTGAAATCGGGTCTGACACTATTCCTAACGTCTCTGTCACCTACCTACCCTAGCTATAACACCTCGACATCTTTGTTTGTCTCATAACGCATCTGTCCATTCTCAGAAGCACTGTACGTTAAATTTCTTCATGAATAGCGTTGGTTCATGACTGACAATGCTGAGTGGTGTATGATGAATCTGCGTTGAAATGTTACTTGAAACGCTGACATGTTGAATGATGAGCCGTTTTGATGAATGCCCAGAATCTGCTCCTATTGAATGCGTTACCTCCAAAGTTGAATGCGTTGAATACTTTGAATGGGCTCTGCCGTTTCTGGTATACACCGGTTTTGTATATGATATGCTGCTGTTACGTAAAACCTGACATACGTTTGAACCGTGGACACTTGTGTTACAGTGTGTGGGGTCTGGTAATTGGATGCCTGTACTGATGCATGTACACTCAGCGTGTGGAGCTGGTTGGTATAACAATCTTCTGTATTAATTCGATTGATTGCCATGTTAACAATGTTTGAATAGCTTGAGGAGTCGTATTGGTATCAGCGTGATATATTTCTGTTTCCATTTCAACGGATTCTCCTTGGAACTTGCCAGCCAGAATGAATATTGCGCAGTTCACTTCGATGGCTTGATAGTTCACGCTGTTGGCTTGATAGTTCAAAAAAAATCAAAAACTCCAAAATTGTGAACCATCATAATACAAGGAGCGAAATAAGGAAAGAATTATTAGTGATCTCATTCAAAAATGATTGCAAGCCGCCTTTGGAAAAGAATATTAGTGATCTCCTTCTGAAGAGTTGAACAAATTGCGAGCTTGGTGAAGAGTTCGTTCTGATGTACTAGTCCTCTGCAAACGGTTTCGAGAGATATCACCATTTGATACCCTAGAACCCTGTAAAGTGACAGAAGATATATCTGTATCCAGATGATCTTGAAGCCAATCAACAACTATTGACCATTCAACCTGCTTCCCTAGAAGTAGCAAATGAGCATCTGGGGATCGGGCAACCAGCTTCACAACAAACTTGAGCAAAGTGTAACGCTTATATGAACTCACTTGGTCCCGGGAAACAAGTAAATCCATAATTCCTAGAGGAAAATTCTCGAAGCCAAGAAGAGCTATCTCCTGCCTTGTCATCTGCAGGGAATCATTCAAAAGCAGTAATCGTGTCAGCAAAATCAGAAGATTATTTAATTCATTATTTACAGCCCTTTGCACAAGTTCCATTATATCCTGCAACAAACACAAACTGAATGACTGATTCTGCCAGCTACAAAATTCCAGTAGCGTGATGACTTCATCTTGATCTGGGCAAGTCTCAATCAAGATATTAGTATACAAACGATGCTTAAAGACTGCGTCTTCCCCATCCCTTGGTAAGGGAAATGGTTCTTCTTGTAGCTGGTTTGCCACGGACTTCCACAGCGAAAATCCAGCTACGACAGGCACCTTAAATTTTCGGATTGATAGACTCAAGTCGGTGCTGGTCATTTCAATTTTGTCTGTCCGTAATTTTTAAAAACTGTATTCTCTCGACAACGTCATATGGTGTGTTTCCCAAGTTCGAATGGAATTCAGATGGTGAATGGTGTCACAACTGTTTTAAACGCTGCCAATACGTTTTGAAGTTGCTGCCATTACGTTTTGAAGCTGCTGGATTTAAAAGGCATATTCGTGTTGCGCTCAGTGGTCTCAGCGAAATGGTGTGTGCGCCCTGAATAAGTTTTGAAGCTGCTGTTCTTAAATTTCGAATGAGGTTTGACATGCTGAAGATGAAGGGGTTTGCCATTTTGTAAGCTCAGTTACTGTTTATGTTCATAAATGAATGGTGTGTGAACGCAGCAGAAGCGTGATGAGCCCAGGTCTCTTCCCATGTTCGTGGTGCCAGGCGGAGATCCCATAAGTTTTGAACGCTGCTCCGATTAAGGTATATGAACGCTGTTCCATATACGCAGTCCAGAACCTGTTAACATATATACAGTCCAGAAGCTGAGCTCAAAAGTCCAGAAGCTGTTCCTGGTACTCGCTCAGAGAATGTCGGTTTATCTAGATTGACAGTCATTGCATGAATATGGCAAGCTGGCTAAACAAATCAGAAGGAAGTGTGGTTCTCTTTTAAGCTCATTATGACCGTATAATATATGCTATTGTGCCTGAAGATAAGTAACATCTTTTAATGGATCTGGTTATATTTGGATCCAAAACTCTTGTCCCAGAAAGATGCCTTTATGGGTTTTAGGCATGAAAATTAGCATTGTATTCGAATTCAATCTTACAAAGAGAGATAATATGAAATGTGAAGCTACATGAGTGATTCTATCAGCGGGGTATAGATCCAATCAGTTTGATAATAGATCTTGTCCATAGTAGGTTTGATCAAGTGGGTGCATCGTGACATGGTGCATGCAAATTGCTTTCGTTGAGACATAGAGGAAAAGGCGTTATGGAAAAGAGGCAAATAAGAGTGAATGTAGCCGAGACAAAGCCTGCCAGCTTTTGATTGTTGAAGCATGGGCCTTTTGCTACACTGCTCTACTTGAAGCTTGCTTTCAGCTTAGCTCTTCCTTTAATCACTAGTTCTTGTTATACAGTTTTAGCCAGCAAGGATATTTGCTATCCTCTCGACAGAACAATAGGTTGTTTATGACATTCAATAGATGAATAATTTTTTGTATGATTGTTGTCGTGTACTTACAATTGTTCAGAAGATTCTGTGCTGGTTGGTCTGTTGGTATTTTGGGTCAGAGGCTGTTTGTGTGGCTGTATATTCCTCTCACTAGCTGATACTGAAGTGTTGATATACGTTGAAGAGTGAACGAGTATTTGAAGGATCCAAGCAAGTTTGCAGTTGCTGCTGCCCCAGTTGTGAAACTGTATTTAAAACTCATTATAGTTTCTGTTCCTTGATTCATTTGCTGCACATTTACAAAGGATTTTTCTGTGTCTTTGTACTGCGAGTGGGTGTTACTTTTACTCTTTGGGTCATAGTTGTAATCAGTGTTTTAAAGGGGTGTAATTTTGACAATGAAGAATATGCCTCGAATTACTGAAATATTAGAGTTCTTAAAAACTCTGATATATTCCTCTAATCATGAAACATTCCAAATCAGCAAAGGATCTCTCTCAGAAATTCAGACATGTTTACAAAATGCACAGGAAAAGATCGATTTTTTGCAGCTTGAATCACAGCTACAGCAAGAAGAGCTACATCAAAATAGACACCATTCTGAACCTGTTTTTGTTTAGAACATTGAGACAACCACCCATCAGCAGTATGTTAATATTGTTCAAGTTCATTCAGATCCAGTACCCAATAAAGCAGCAATTGTACATGCAGATGCAGAAACTCAATCTGCGCTTCCCAAGCCCATCATCAGACCTTGGGAACAGCTTGTCCACAACAAGCACAAAACTGGTCTTGGATATGACAAGGACTTGTCCTTTCATATTCCAGGCTATGTCAAGCCCATTCAGTTTCAGAGTGCTGGACTCATTCATGACAGTTCACCTGCTCTTCATGACAGTTCACCTCCAGCTGTTCCAGATTCTGCCCCTCTTCCACAACAACAATAGATTGTGAAATACCAACACTGTGACCGAGTTGGCCATTTGAAATATCACTGTTTTGATCTTCATCCATGTAAGCATTGTCATAAAACCAGCCATTCTTCACACAGATGCTTCAAAAACAAACGTCCTGCAAGAATAAAGATTCATCTTGGATGGATCGCTTCTTGGCAATGGGCATCAACAGCCAAGAAGATATTACAAACACATGTCAGAACTTGTTCCAGAGTATTGAATAGTCTTACAGTTGAGTTTTCTCCATCATCTCACCTTTTATCTGACAGGGGGGGAAATGATGGTCATCTACAAGCTTCAAAGTCACATCAAGCGAGCCTGAGCCACAACCTGCCACACCAATTTCAGAGTTGTAGCCAGTGACAAAGATGCCCGTGAACAGATTGACAACACTTCCTCTAGCAGAAGACACCAGCTTCTTGCCAGTTTTGGAAGAGTTCCAGGAATTGCATTAAGCATTCCAGAGTTGTTGGTCATCCTTAAACCATCACAGATTGAGAACACTTCCTCTAGCAGAAGACACCAGCTTCTTGCCAGTTTTGGAAGAGTTCAAGGAATTGCATTAAGCATTCCAGAGTTGTTGGTTATCCTTAAACCATCATAGGCTGAGACTTTCCTTTTCAAGTTGAAGTTTTACCTTTTATGCGGGGTGAGACCTCCCTTTTATGGTTGAAGGTTTCCCTCTTTAAAACAATAGGATCACTTCCTCTAGCAGAAAACTTCAGTTTCTTGCCAGTTTTGGAAGAGTTCCAGGAACTGCACTAAGCGTTCCAGTGTTGGTGGTCATCCTTAAACCAATGCCCTTTATACCAACATTTCATAGAGCACATTCAGCCTACTGCTGCCATGCATTTTTTGCACATTTTGTATTACAGCTATCTTCTTGGACTCATACATAACCCTTCAGATTAAGGGGGGGAATGTTGGACACCTAATCCTAAGTGGGTTAGTGTGGAAGTCGAATGGACAAAAGGAGTCCAAGAGACCTTGGGATCTGAAACCCAAGAGTCACATATTTGTACTATAAATGTATATATATTGTTAATAAAAAAAATGTACTCACTGATTTATCTTTCCTATTCTTTGCTGTCCATGTGAGTTTAACAAAAGGGATGTTAAAATTTTCAGAAAAAAACTTTCTTTTCCATCCTTAAATACACAAAAAACTAACTTCTCAAAAAGTGTAAGTAACGAAGTATCTATAGACATCTCCTCTACCCAAAAAGCATCCTTTCTTGAAACTAGGATCTTTCTCAAAGACACTTTCAATAGAAATGTTTGGAGCAACGATAAAACTAAAGGAAACCATGCATTGTTCCTTAAGAATAACCAACCCGTTTCCTCACATCATGTTCTTTGTATAATGTTTGAGTTTGAGAGAATATATCTACAAAAATATTTGCTAGCTATGATAGATCCCCTATATAGTCAAAGTGAATATTATGGCACAAAATCCAGCTAAAACGTATGAAGTATTTAGTTCCAAGCAACTTTTCTCTTCCCAGGTCAACACTCCATGGTAGAGAAACAACTTACTTAACATCAATATTAGATAAAGTGATCCATCCAAGTACAAAACCATACCTTTGAAGTATAACCTCATGCTCCTAGGAAGCTTCCCTACTCTGCCACACTTCGAAAATATGACAAATAACTGAATAGAGATCATACAAATTTAAACCGAAATTCTGAAGAAATTTGCGTTCTACAATACCCCAATTATGAACCCCATTAACATCAACTAGTTGTTGAAAGACCACATCCATCCCATGATCCTTTGTGACTCCCATATTTAGACTTATAACGATTTGCACCATGATGCAAGAGCTCAAGACTTAGAGGGAAAAATCTTCCAACTTATTCCAAAAATACAAAAAAATCTACAAGCAAAGGAGTGGGATCCTTTAGCCATCAATTTCCATGTTTTTTTAGTTTAGCATAGAGATAGAATTTAGGAATAAGTCATTTTGTAATAAATGTTAAATAGTTAAGCATAGTGGAGGTTCTCGAGGAGAATACCTTGCTGAATAGATAGGATTATTTAAAGCATAGTAGAGGTTCTGGAGGAGGATGTCTCGTATAAATGATAGTTACAATAAATTAAGCCTCCGTTTTAGGAATCTGGTTGTTAATATGAACCAATATATTTGTAAGTTAGATGCTATTGTAAAGGGATATTGACCACATTCTTTCATTTCATATTTCTCAAGAAAGAGGGGATTTCTCTATGTATTGGTTGATCTTGGAGGCATGGTGACCTCTGAAAACCTTTCTGTGCATCTGAATTGATATTTGCCTGTTAACTGGTATTTATGCATATATTCAGTTTGTTTCTTTCTTCTGAGTTTTATTAACTGTGATTTGCCCTTGTTTTCCAATTAACACTTCGATTGAAGGCTATGGAGTGCATTTACTTTATATTGGCGTGCCAAGTTTCCCTTATATGCATTGTTGAGTTTCATAGGCGGAAACTCTATTTTACACTAGAAAACCATGAAAAATCTTAGTCGGAATTGTGTTTCAAACTTGAAACTCTATTAAGTGTGGCTGATACCCATATCGCATCCGAAACCAATATCGCATCATTGTGTTGGAGCAGCAAGGCACTAACTCTTTGAAGCACCAAAGTCTGAAGTGTGACTTTTGGATCCGAAGCGTTATAAGGAGGACTTTAATAACCTATCTAGTCTGTGGCTTATCGCATTTGCAAGTCCTTAAGTGGAGGGAGTCTAGTGAGGAGACATTGGAATCGATGATTGTGATTACCGATAACTCCACGTGTTATCACACCAGAAGGTGTTATGTTATGTTATGTTCCATCAGAACTGCCGATAGCGATTGCGACAGTGTTTACTCCATTGTATGGAGTAGTGACCCACCAATAGTGTATTTGTAAAAACCCCACTTTCCCTTGTAAAAACTTCGCCGCCAATAGTGTATTTCATATGGAATAGCATTACGGAAGTGAAACTCTGCCGATAGTGCATTTCCATGTATAATCAGACTATGGTTGTGTGAAACTGCCGATAGTCTATTTTATACACAATTCTGTTAATTCCACCCAAAATCCCTACCAATAGTGTATTTCGTAATTCATGTGGAATTACAGTCCTAATAGAGAAAAAGAGGCTCTATTATGTAAACAGTTCCCGGTAACAAGGGTTGGGGCAATTAAGGGAGAAAGGATGGGGATTTTGGAAAGAAAAGGGGAATTTATAAATAGTCATCCTAGAAATAGATTACTGATACACTAGTGCAAGAAGAAGAAGGAATTCCATCAGATTTAGAAGAAATTGTAACATGATTTGCAAGATTGCCTATATCACCTGCACCTAGGCCACCACGCTACATGATATACCCATGATTTCAAGCAACTCATTCTTGTGTGTAGCTGGAAGGTGCCTCCTTGTGTGATCTATATTGATTTTTAATTTATTTCTTAAATTGAACATTAGCTAAGATCGAAAGGTGGAGTGGAGAATCATATGCCAAAGAATCAACATAAATATTGTAATGAGCAAATATCGAAAATCTAATTGCACGTTGTTGAGTTCCAATTGAGGACAACTTACATTATTTAGGGAAAAAAATTCATTCTCTTCCATTTTCATCTTTTCAACCACATTTGAAAAATTAAAAGCCATGAGAAGAATTTATAAAAATAGGGATGGAAGACTTGCACAAACTTCTTTCATATTTAAGCACACTGAATATGCAGTTTTTACTTGATCAACAATAAAACTTGTGTATCTCGTGTAGATTTAAATCTCAAAGAGTCATCACCCAAAGTGGACCATGTGGATTTCCTTATAATAAGAATGTGAGCTACAAGAACAAGAGAATCATCAGTATAAAGAAACCTCCCATCCTCTACCTTCAAAACTTCATTTACTAGGTGTTCTTCATGTTTTTTGCATAAGGTGTACCTCATAAGAATTTTTTGTAACACACTAAGACACGCTTTTAAAAATGTTCAAGGAAGTGATTTTCATAAGGCACATCTTAAGCACCATCGCCCGCCATTATTTCATCAACAACTAAAATTTGTGGCTATAACATTTCTAAAATATTACTAGAATGTTATTTATCAAGTTGGTGACATGCTTATATGTAGATAGAAGATTGAAAATATGGAGAAAACATTCACTTCTTAAGAAATCTAAGCACTTCAAAAACTCCTTGTAAAGTTATACGGGATTCAAAAACACTGCCACTTGTATGGAAGGGTTGTCCATGTCCATCAGACATATCTATTTGCCTACCAGCCTCTCAAAACACATATCCAAATAGTGCATCATTTTCATGACCACTTGTAGACTTTACATCATTTACTATCGACCCATCACTGCTAACATTTTGCCACAACTTATCCCCCAGGGCCTTGTTTGCACTCCTTGTGCATGCAAAAAACTTATAAAAGCTATTATATCCTCTAGCTAGTGACCTGTCTATGGAAATATAACACTTTATTTAGTCTACCTGGTGCATCCACCAAATTCAGGAAAAATAATATGAGAAAAAGTTATAAGAAAAGGCAGAATTTAACTATAAACCCCATCTCCTTCATGAGTCATAACCACCATAACTTTTTTGTTTCTAATGAAGTGTTTTACTTTTTTGTGATCCATTGTCCCAAGAAAATCTCGAAATATTAATAATAACCTCAATGTTGTATACTAATGGAAGTTTCTAAAGAATATTCTATCTCTTGTACCTCCACATTCTTCCATCCAAGATGTCCAATAAGGCATCAAATATAAATGTTTGTATGTTCTTAAAAATGGTATCATTCAAAACCACATCATGAAACAACTACAAGAAATTTTCCAAAATAAGTGGCAGTTGATGATCTAGATTATTATCCACACCCACAAGATCATGATTGATAGTTTCAAATCCCATCTTAAACAAGCCAGACAAAAGACCAACCACTTCACTAATACTTATAAATAACTAGTTACTTGATACAACAAAATTTGTTTCCTTTGTAGGGCTAATAATAAGTTTCAAAATATTTGTAATCAAAGTTGTGCTTGACTAAACTTTCTCATTGGAGCTTTCATCAGAAAACTGAAGAGAACACAAAAATTCTATACAAAAAACTAGGAATTGCAAGGTGCACCCAATATGGGTTATTACATAATGTTGTGCAAGACACATCACATCATTGTCATTCTTCTGGAAGGTAGATCCTTGTAGATCTATTTATTGTTCACTCTCCGAATGAAGTCCTGCATTAGATAAAATAGTAACGATATTATCTACTGACTATCCTCCCTTTATCCATACATGGTATTTTACATTATCACATAAAAAAAAAGATGCAAAGGTTGTCTCCGCAGGTTTGGTACAATAAAAGTATATTCTTAGAAAAGAGACTCTATCCACAAATCAGATTGAAAAGACCATCCAAATAGGAAATGTTTAGATAATTAAATATGTTCGATGAAAGAAATGTCATTACATTGAGAAATACATTCTATGTTCGTCTTTAATACCTATATTTGAAGACTAGAAGAATTCCCAACAAAACACTCCTCCAAATTCTACGTTGGCTTTAAAGTTGATAACACCAACTCTCTAGCCCTTCCATCTCTGAGTAGCATTTCAAGAAGTTGTACTACAAACTCCTGCCAATGAAAATGAATTTATCTAACAAGAATACAAATATAGAACCACGTACCAAGTACATACAATGATCTTCATAAAGAAAAAATGAAGCAACCAAGATTATGGCAACACCATAAGAAACTAAATCCCATATGCATTCAATCACTGATCAAAGGAAGGGAAAATAACCTGAAAGTATAAGCCAACCAAAATATTTGTCAACCATGATATGTCAGTCAGTAGAAATGCAAAGATCACACTGGAAAATTAATGATGTAGCCTAGGATTTAAAATAAACCTAATAAATATCAAATCCAATGTAATAAATAAAAAATATAGAAACATACTCATCCCCAGGTATCCAACTGAGTATCATCCAAGCAATGTAGAAACTTATTGTTTCCTATGGGAAATATATAAATAATAATTATAACCTAAATGAGGACAAATGAAAATATGCATGATGGATGTATTCATGGTATCTTAATTAATATGGTTTGGTTAATCCATCATTCAAACCATGGCATTTCATAAATTGAGATAGGAGTTCAGACATATTTTATTTCATTCAGTAGGTAGTTGTGTTACGTACTTTACCTAAGCACCTTAGATTATCCACACCTTGTTTTTTTATAAATGTCACTTTCTCTTAATGTGGCATTTATTACAAATATCGATCACTTTATTAAACTTAGAGTCAAAATAGCTAAGATTGAGCTTTTTCAACTTTCATATATTATACTGAAGAAGGAACAATCCAAAGTAGAAGTGAGAATACATGTTAACAAATAATAAAATAAGCTAGAAATTAAGTTAAAATAAAAAAATTGTTCATGAGGAGTTGAAAAATGTAATGTGTAATTATCTAGAAAAATATGCAAAACTCATATTCTAGTTCAAATATCCTCACGACCAAATATTTCTCATTATCATTTGTTACATAACAAATTAGAAAGAACAATACTTATTAATTTCATGTCTTTTTTTTCAATTGAATACACTAATAAAAATCAGGATTCACCATCTATATACCAGTTCTAAAGGCCACTTTTAAGAGGTATTTTAAGATAAAATTCAAACTTGCATCACACTATATCCCATTATGTTACGGTTTACTCACTGAGTACAATTTTTCAAATTTTATTTAGTCCCTATAAATTTGTAATGAAAATTATTCAAACTAAACACATTTGCACATAACATTGTTTAAAAAAAAAGTTTACCTATGGTGGATTAAGAACCCATTAAAGAAATATTTAGTATTGTTGAAGAAACATATTCACCAAGAATACCTTGGAATAATAATCGATGTCTTTCTGGAGACCTGGAGAAATAGATGATTTCGATGTCTGAACCTCTAGTGAGCACAATTGCGAAATTATGACCCATTGTTCTTTATTTAGACAATTTTTCATTCCATTAGAGTTGATTATCTTTCTTGGTTTCCCTACAATACCCCTTACTTCAACTTCCTTTCCTTCCAATCTTTTCTTTAAGAAAAGTTCTTGAAAATTGAAAATTATCATGCGCCAAGATTGTAACCATTGGACTCCTAGTACAAAATCAGCACCACCGTTGGAATGGAAAGTATTGGACTATTCAATATGGATTCCCCCATATCTAGCTTGATATTATGGCACTTTATACAACAATTTATAGCTCCTCCATTCATAACCATCACTTGACACTCTGGTGCTAGATATAGGAAGAAATTCAATTCCTTGGCTATCTTACAATGAATAAAATTATGGGTTCCCTGAATCAATCAACACTATTATCTTTTTTCTTCTTGATATATCCTTCTATCTTGAGATTTTTATGAGTGGTAATGCTTACCAATCCATTACAAGATATGGTAAGATTCATTTCTTCTTTCTGTGGAGTTGGTTCCTGGTGTATATGCTCATCTTTTGATATTTCTTATTATTTTTCTTCCTCCTTTTCATAATCTATGTAGAATAGTTTCTTCTCAGGCCACTTATGACCTTTATTGTATTTTCTATCACATATGTAAAAAATATTTTTTTCTCCTTTTTCCTACAATTTTTGTTGTATAAACCTTTTAGGTTGTGGACGACTAGGAGTAGCAACACTTCCTTATTTATAGTTGTGAGTGGTAGACTTCCCTGTTGCCATAATTTTTCTTTCCACCCTTAATTCCTTATCCAATGAATCTGGCACCCAAAGGCTAAACTCATGTTGGATGTTATATTTTAAAGTCCCTATGAAGAAATCAATCCTATGTTCTTCTGTAATATCGGTTATCCTAATATTCAATTTTTGGAAGTCTTCAATGTGCTCTGCCATTGAGCCCTTTTGTTTGAGATTTATCAATTGTCTAAGGAAAGTGTTTCTCTTTGTATGTTCATAATGTGCTATCATTTCCTCCATGGAAATTGACTAGGACAAGTGGTCTACAAGAACAAAGCCATATATACCATACAAACTGATTGGGTTCTACATACAAATATGTAGTACGTACCTTTTGTGATGGTTGCACATCTTGTATATACAAATATTGCTCAATCTGTAGTATCCATGTTACCAGATCCTTGCCATCAAACTTCATCATGTCTATATTCAAAATATGGGGGTTCTTAAGCCCCACATTTGAGTCTTTAAAATCGTAATTCATATTCCTTTTGTCCTCATCATAATTTTCATGGATTACCTTGTCACCACTGGGAAGCATTTCATACAACAACTTTGTCAAACCTTCATTCAAACGTTCCATGTATGCTTTTAAACCATTCATGTCACCTTATAAACCATTCATTTTATCTTTTATCTCTTCTTTTAAACCATACATGTCCCCTTTTAATTCGTCTTTGGTTTCTCTTTGTAAGAGAGAAATTTGTTGCACATGGTCCCGCAATTTTGATATATCATGTTGCAATTCTTCCTCTTACTTTGTCATAGTAGAGTGTTCAGAGAGGATAAAGAGTGTATAATTATTTTGATTGAGAGGCATTTTAGAACCCAATAACGAAAGATATTCTTCAATATTCCCTTGGAATCTCTTGAAACTAATTTTTCAAACAAAAGTTATGTAAGGTTTTAAAAACAAATACACACCTTTTTCTTTCTTTTACGAGCTCAATTTTGAAATGGTTTTAAATCTGTAATTTCGACTATCCAAGTTATAAAATTTATTCCCATAGCCCTTTCATTCATCTTTCCAACCCCATAAGTCTGACTCAGATTGGATTCTTCAACAAGGATTTATGCCAAATCTCTCACAATGACCTCATTATGGACTGGTTCAGTAAAGTGAAGTTTTAAGAGATGCCACATATAACTATTTTAAACTTTGGACTTGATGATACATGGAAAAATAAATTTTGTGCTCATTCAGCTACTTTCTACATAATTCAAGTCTCATGCCTGAAATAAAACTTATGATGATTTTTCCTACGTCAGCTATTTGAGACTGAATTCCGGAGTGTGGAAAAACCCTAAATTCCTTAGATCATATCTCTCAAACTATAGCGAACCAAGCTATGAAATTTTACAAGAAGTTCACTAATATTTTGGCTCCACATGGTAAATATTTCAGCTTCTAAAGCCTCATAAAAAAATATTATAGTGAAAATTTGAAGATGACCTGTTTGAGGAAGTGAACCCCTAGCATCGAAAGTTATGATACCAAATGTTATGCAACCATCTCACAAAAAGATACATCAACAAATTAAAAATTATCTTCTTTGAGGGGTAAACCTATTTTACATTACATAAATGAACAATTCTTGGATGATACAAATGAAAAACCTCCTTTGTATATATAGGAGTCTAAGGGGTCACAATATAATCAGAAACTACAGAACAATAATAATGTAAGGGCACAACAATAACAATAGTGGGCTTCTATGGGGAAAAAAAATAACAGTATGGGGGCAACATGGGAATAGCTATAACAATAAGGGGGATACACTGGTATTATAGGGACCTAACACAATATCATATGCATAATTTTTTTTGTTTTGAACAATATTGAAAATGGTTACAAACCCACTATAACCCACTTCCAAAATGTTGGAGCATAAAGATTTTGAAAATGGGTAGTACAAATACTCATAATTAAACATACTCTTTTGTTGCTTTTGAAAACATTGTATATCCAAAAATTATAATCCTTTTCCCCAAACAAGAAGAATAAATATTTTGAAAATGGATTGTAAGGACATGGGGAATCAAACATACCATTTTTTTGTTTTGGACAAGGATTAAGGTATTGAGGAGATTGTCTATTTTATTGGTACCAGACTTCTGTGTTCTCATCATGGACTATTATGAATTATTCAAGATCTATTCCATGTTATAACTAGATGATTTGAGGGTCACCCCTATCTTCTTATATCTTCTTTGCACATCATCATCCTTGGTGGCACTCATAGAAGATGAGTTGGTTTTGTATTTAATGGAGGTTAGTTCACAAATACTATTCACATCATCATCTTTAAAATCCATTTCTACTTCTTCCTTTTCCTTTCCTTGTTCATGGAGCTTCTGTCACAAATCCTTCTTCACAATGCACTCAATATGCTTAGATAACAAAAACATGGAAGTATCCATGCAACCTGGACATATTGTAGGATTTATTGAGGCGATTCCACTTTTATTTGCACTAGACTCCACTATAATTAGTGTTGCTAGCAGCATTGATAACATTATTGATTTTACCCCAATGGTTTTCCCCAATTGACTCCTACTAATATTGAAGCACACACCTTTGAAATTTTGAAGAGATATATCAATGGCGATGTTAAGCCATAGTGCCTCCTTTTGGGCTATGGAAAAGGACTTTGTCACCACTTTTCCTTTAAGAAGAAAATCATAGGATTGTCGTTCGTATTCTAGGATCGAATTAAGAGCAATACCATTAGAATTCGTAGGGTTGACCTTGTGTAGGTTATGAACTCTTTCTTTGATCAAATATAATTTTGTTGGTGAGACTCAAAATTCCCAATCTTCAGTTCCTTCGTCTCATCACCTATCGCCTCTCAAAATAAAACACTACCAGTTCCATTCATCAATCCATGCCTATACCTACTTTTGATAAATCTCCTAGGTAAATCACTCCTCCAATAGTAATGAACATAATCTAAAGCAGAACTAAATTTGGTGAACCTTCATTTGTCAGCAACAAAGGCAACAATGAAGGCCAGCGACTGGTTGGAGTGAACAATCCTACATATCTCAATTTGCAAAATAAATGTCTAAATGCCTATTGACCTAATTATTATTTACGTTGTGGTAAATTATTGATTTAGCTTGAGAAAATTGGAAATTATTTGCTTAGTAGTCATTGATTTATGCATGATTTTTTTTATAGTGACTATTGATTTAAGTGGTGAGAAATGCCATAATTTTTTTCCCAATAAAAAAAATTATCATTTTTGTATTAATATTAATGTAGAGGCATAATTTACATAATATAACATATACTAAATTTGTTTCACATGTACTATGTGATATTCTAAAATGTGCAACATCTAATGATTTGGAAATATAAACATCTCCATAGCATTCAAAACAATTTCAGAAGAGTCAAGTATTGATATATTCATACTATACATTCAAACTAGATAAACAACTTGATATCTAGGTTAAAAAATATATCCTAAGTTCAATGGATATAACCTTGATAACAAAAAATATAAACATGCACGAAAAGTTAAGTCTTCAACTAAAGGAAATGTGTTCTCGAATAAATTAACCAATAATTATCCTTGCAAGTGTTCTTAATGTATGTGATAATTTGTTAGCTTTTGGATTTAATTTACTGTCAATGGAATCAAAGTGTAAAACCCTAAAGATTCTAACAAGCTCTATAACTCTAATTATCCATTGACCTAATGAATTTTTTAAGTAAGTATAACCTTTCATCCAATCTATAACAACCTTTGAATCCCTTATCACTTAAAATTTTATATTGTTGAAGTGATGTAACTAAAGTGACTAACATAAACCACTGATCCACATTATTGTAGTACTTGTTAAGTAGTCATATTTTGGTTCCTAGACTAAATTGGTCATTTTTGTTCATCTTTCTTAATTGTATTACTTATTAGCTAATCATATATTTTAACTTGGAACTAAATTAGTCATTCTTGTTGGTCATTCTAGCTAGGTCACTTAAGATTTATCCTTTTTTTTAGTATTTCACTTGGAAAAGTTGTGGTGAATGACATTTTTAGTCACCTAATAATTAATTTGTTATTTTCTACTAGTGTAAGTATCATGTTTGAGGTAAGATTTCGTAGTAGGAGGGTTGGGGATGTTACATTTACTCTTTGAAAATAGATAAAGGAATGGAAAAGTAAAAAATGTTAATACTAGAGTTAAATAGAGGGGGAGAGAGAGGGGGTGTTATAGACATATTTGGGCACTGCAACCCCAAACTCATATGTCCATAAACTAAGGGCTCCTTAAGTCCCTAAAAGTGTTCTTTCATACCCTAAAGGATCATGGCCAACTGATTACATCATTTCCCTGAAGTTCCACCTAAAAAACTACTCAGAACTGGCTAAAACTGGACCATACAGAGTACTCCATGGGCAAGGTGTGATGCATACTGGCTTCCAAACTAGCTAGGTCTGATGCATACTCAAATGGCCTTCTGTGGGGTGCAATGAGTGAGAATAGAGAAATGGCAGAGACAGTTTGCTAAGTGGATGATCATGTAATCTTCTAGAAACTTCTCCTCTAACACTTGCCTCTCTGAATTCTCCCAGGGATGAGTAAGAGATCAATGAAATCTCCAAGTGGAACCAAGAACTATAAATGGAATGAAACTAATCAAAAAACCAGAGCTAACTCACACCCTTGCAAGACATTTGTAAATGGATCCCTCATATGAGAGATCTAGGGGATGGAATTTTGTATTTTGTAAGGAAGTGTTGTTGGTTTGTTGGTGAGAAGAGACATTGCTTTGTTCGGTGATTTTCTTGTTCATGAGGTGAAGAGGGCTTCTACACTAGGATGATGATGCTGGAGCAGACAATTGGGTTGTAATCCTCTCTTACACTATTATTAATAAATTTCTTTGGGTTTTCCTGCATATAATCGTGTGTTTATGAATCTTATTGTTTATGAATGCAATTGTATGGTCAATGTGTTTCTCATTCCACATTGTTTATGATGTTTTAGATGAAGATGCTTTGATAGTTTTCTATTACTTTGACTCTACAAGTACTTTGTGAAGCAGGAGAAGTAGGAAAGGAGCAGCAAATTCTATCAAGGAAAGGAGAAATCAAGCTAGGATCAAAGCGAAAGATCTAGGTTGGTCCTCTTTTCTTCCCTCTAATCTATCACACTTAATGGAACTCTCAAAATGCTTTCATTGTTTGTTTCTAAGATAGCTACACATCTTAGTGGGACTAGAAGTTCAAATCGACACTAGTTTTCCCTGTAACAAAATGGCAACTCTGCTGGGGAACAAATAGTTTGTTTTGTTTGTTTATTGTTCGCTTTATAAACTAAAGACGGAGCCTGAAGTTAGCCAGCTAGCCTTCGAAACAACTTTTTTATGAAATTGCGTAGTAGATGAATGCTGCTTCAATTAATCTCCAAGTTGATTTATGAACTGAACATCTGACTTACAAAGCATTCTAATTGCCCTTGTGGTAGCTGATAACATCATAATATCTCACCCCTATGCTTTGTTTTTACTGTCCATCATTGCTCAGCCTAGATCATTGAACTTAACTACAAATTTTGAGCGAAAACCAAGCTCAGTTTCGCTCCCTTGTTCATCGCATTGTCTGTAACTATGCAACCTGGATGCATCTCACCTCCCATGTGTTGCATGTGAGATGCATCCCTGTTTCCCTGTGTTGCAAGTGCGATGAATGAGTGATACTGTGTTTTTCTCTCCAAGAGTTGGTTTTTCCTCCTTGTTTTCAACTCTATGCAGTAGCTTTGCTATACACGATTAGTATCTTCTTGCTAAAACATTCTTCTTTCACATATTTTAGCCTCCATCAGTTAGGAATTGTAAATTCTTTTGTGTATTTTTCAATCATTTACAGTCCTGCTTTGTCGAAAGTAGCCTAATCAAACTGTCATTTTTTATGCAAGTGTTGTAATTGTCATTTTGAATCAAAAGAAGAGTGTCGTAAAGTCTTCCTCTTCTAGATAGTTGATTGTAATTTTGTTGTTGTACTTGATTTGAGTTATTAGTTTTTGAAGTGTCGGAAATAGTTTTCAATTCGAAATCAAAAAGTGTCATCTTAGTCTTCCTTTCGCTTTGAAAATAAATTGTTGGAAATGTTGCTTTAAAACAAAATAACTCAGATCTGTACTTAGCTTTCCTTTTTGGCATTCACACATTAATGAAGCAGAAAACAAATACATGCATGTGCATCTACATTTTGACTGCATGCGAAATTTGATTTAGGAAAGTAAATTTAGTGTATGCTCTATGCTCTCTGCTGAAAGAAAAATCATTATCTTCTTTCCTTTGTAGCTAGGATTTTTATTGCTAAAAGAACATAAATGACTGTTTATCATTTTAGATTGCATATTTAGTAATTTTACATCTACATCACGCGGTGAATCTTGAAAGACAAACTTCTAAGCAAAATCAACTCTAAAATAAATCTCAATGAACATAAAAACGCTTTGGAACCTAATGCAACACATCTAGAAGTTTGGGCTAGAGACGTGTTCCGGTTTCATAAAACCTGGTAACTATCGTTTTCATCGAAGGTTGGATGATTCCTCCTCTTTGATATGACAAGTGCCAGTACAGACTATGCTCCCCGTACTGTCGAGTATATATTGGGAGACCATAATAGGCTAATATCCTTTATCCTTAGGAAGATATGTCTACCACCCTATTGATCAAAATGCACTGAACATAGCATTCAGGAAGATTGACTGTCGTACATAAGTCCTTGGTAATTTCTCTATCATTTATCACCAAGGTGTATTTTGTAGTTTTGCGATCGGTTTGGTAATCCTTCTGTCTAGATTTCCAGAGTAGTCACTTTCATTCCTTTTCGACTCCTTAAAAGAAAAGGTCCATCTAAGCACTTGCACTTCAGGCTCATTAAAAGTCGAAGGAAACTACAGTCACCTTTAGCTTTTTCTCGACTCTTCAAAATTGAAAAAGAAAGTTGCATCAAAGTGTCTTAAAATTTATTTTAATCAGAATAACATCCATGTTCCTTCGTTGATCTGAGGTTGAGATAATGGAGTATATCAACCAATGAATCCCTCTTGGAGGGAATCCTAGTCCTTTCTCCTCTCGGGGAGATATTGGTTCTCCATATATGGCTACATTGTCCCTTCCAGGAATCACAATTGGCCTGCCAGTATGGCTTTTCGCAACCTTTGTCGTTCAAAACACTGTAATTCCTCAACAATCTAATCAGCAACTAAATGATACTGAAGTTACCCCTTCGCCTTCTACTTCATTTGTTTCTCCTCCCCCTTCTTCCTCTTCGCTTGGTGAAACTAGTGACACTAAAAACCAAGTAGCTAAGAAGAAAAAGAAAGGGAAGGAGAAGAAGAAGAAGCCAGCTAAACAAGGGAACAACCATGCATTATCTGGCGAAAACACACACACTAAACCTTCCAAACCAAAAACTCCATGCGCAATTTGCAAGGGGATCCACTACCATCGAGATTTCCCTTGCATTCCACAAATCTTGAGAGAATGGTATCCCCATTTGCACCATTCGGTGTCATAAACCTCTGATAGTCAGGTTGACAGCACACCATCAACTAGTGAAAATGAAGTCAATTGACAAAAAGGAAAAGTTAGAGTTCCATGTAGGTTATATGAAGGTGATCATAGTCTTCACCGTTTTCTTTTTCTAGATGAAGCCAAAAGCATTTTGGATAACTGTCCTGCTTCACCGCAGCAACTTCCACCTAGATACAGGAAACTCTTACCAAGTCCTTCACTAGTTGAAAACCCGATTGACATAACTCAATTGTTGATCGAATCACCTATCATTGAAAGTGAACCTTCTGAGTCCATACCGGACCAAAGTCAACTGGTTGAGATGCCAGTCGACCCAATCTTGCATTCAAAAGGCCCACCTTCGAATGATATAGTTTCCAAAGAGAATGAGAACGACATTGTTCAAATTCTTTTTTTTTATACAAAGTGTAATGAACCTGGGGGCAATCCACCCATTTCTTTACAACAGGAAGAGACCCCCCAGTTCATGAAACTTATCTTGACATTTATTCGGTACCTCCTCTGAGTAGTCTAGTCATTTTCTTTGATTGGAATCAACTAGAAAAACCATGCCTTCCATCTAATGTACCATTTTGAATCATAGTACAAGTTCACAAAATGATCGTGTCTAGCACTATCATAGATGAAGGGGCTTCAGTGAGTATCCTTTCCTCAACTTCTTGCAAAGCACTTGGTTTTCCATTGCTTTTGCCTAAAAAACAAAATTTGTTAGGCTTCAACAAAGGAACCAGTTGACCGTTAGGGATCCTTTCAAAGTTACAAATAACTTTGAGAAAGAAAACCCTTCAATTGAACGTGATGGTAGTCCAAGGTCCACTAGATTACAATCTATTCCTTGGACGTGACTATATATATAGCATCAAATCTATTGTTTCCACATTCTTTCGAGTGATGTGGTTTCCACATGAAGGCAGACTGGTGCAACTTGTCGACCAGATTTCATTTCCTGGTTCAAGCACAACTATGAATCAACTGTCATCCCTAAATGGTCTCTTCGCGTCAACAATGTCTCTGAAACCTTCATTCCATCCACCTAAATACAACGAGTAGTTCGGTGAGTGTGATGAATTTTAGGGGGCATGCACCCTAGTCTGCTTCAGCAAGCAAACCCAAAGGAAAAGAAAGATTTTCTTGAAAGGTCTTAATGCTTGGACTGAAGAAGCATTCCCATCTAGGTTATTTGATCAGTCCGATACACTTATCTCCTTTGTACAATTCTGATTGGAAGCTCAAACCATTCACTTTATTTGTTATTTTATTGGAATCTCACAACAGTCACCTTCGTCTATTTCGATGGACAAAGCAAAGGAAGAGTTTTTGTCTACCGACAAAAACGATCCTGCCTAACCACAAGGACTTCCATTTGGTAACCTAGAAACTCTCCTTTTACTAAAACACCTGGGGGCATGCAAACCTTTGTATGCAAGTGAAAAATGACCTTTAATTTTCTTTAGTTTGTAGGTTCTCAACCCTTTAACCTTGTAGCTCGGTTGTTTCTAGCCTGCATAAAAAGGTAATGAGCACATGTTATAGTATTGTTCAAGCTCATTAAAAAATAAATGTACCAAGAGACATTGTCAGAAGACTGGTAAGCATAATGTTCCTGCAAGGTTCAATCTCGTTAAAAAATCAACCTGCACTAAGCATAGTTTCACGTGATTCAACCTCATTAAAAACTGAAACAACCTTTGGTAGATAACCTTTGTGATCACTCTACTATCAGCCCTTTTGAACCTTGGTTGTGTTCCTACAGTCACCTCCATTCAGTTTGCCGATGATATGCTTCCACTTGATTGTTTACCCTTTTGAGGAACATTTGCGATGAGTGATTCTAATTGCCACCCTCTTCACACTGCCATATTTTGAGAAGTTCCAAACTTACCTAGAACCAATTGCTACCCAAAAATACCACTCATTCCTAAAAAATGAGTCCCTTTTAAACTCTTTTTAGACTTGTAAAATATAAAAGTATTGTCGAGCTATTTGCCTTTCCAGCTCGTTAAAGTAAAGGGAATGTCATCCCTCTCATATATTTTAATCTTTTCGGAACTGAGGGATTATCAAAAAAAAAGATCGAGTGCTTGTCTTTTTCGGCTCATTAAAGCTATGGAAAAGGCATCCCTTTTGTATTATTTTATACTTTTTTGGACATAAGGGATTATGCCATGAAAAAGGACTATTGGAGTCTCCTTTTTGTCCCTTTTCAAACTCTCTAAACATGAAAAGGACCGAGTTATCTTTGTCATTAAACTCATCAAAATGATAACAACAAAATTTTCCACCCAGACAAGAACGAGGCTCACTGATGCTAAGCTTGCTAAACACGAAGCGATAGGTTTTCCCAAAGGGAAAATTATAGACCAAGCATATGTTATCCTTCTCAAGATTCACAAAAATAAAGAGGTACTGGTCACCAATGACTGGGGAAAAATCGGAAGAAAACTTGAAGAACTTTATTTCTAGCAGGTCGCTCTTGAACATGACACTTTCACTCCATCACTATGATTGAGTTGGGTTTGGTTTTTGCATTCACTATCACCATTGGTCCTCTGTACCATCCATGGGGTTAAAGCTACCAGTCTATATAAGTGTTTCCGATGTGTTCAGGAGAAGTCATTCAGAGAATTCACCATCTAGCAAATGCCTCATCCACTGCAATACATCCACCCTTCATTTTTCATGGCTGCCATTCTTGAACGTTATATCATTAGATCGTTTTCACCTCCACAAAAATCATTTGCTCTGTTTCACATCATAGATGTGGGATACATCAAGGCCCTCCTACGATAGGTCACTTCTTGTTGACATCAGCTCATTATCCAAGAATCTGACTTAGAAAAAACCCTTTCAGTACTTTGAAGTTTGCATGCCTCAATGGCCAGTTTCTCACTTCGAGAGACATGTTTACATCAATAACCTTCAATTGAAATAATTTGCGTGGTGTTCGACATCGGCTCATATATTCACACCACGTGAATTTTACTGTAGTACCTTGAGGGTCATCATCATTATCAGTGACTCCTCTCGCATCTGTTAACAGCTTACATTATTGGCTGGTAATCAGGCAATGTCTTTCCATGTCCGACTTCAGAACATCTTTTCACATGGATCGACTTGTAAATCGTGCAAAGATTGAATGAGTTTTGAAGACCTCGGATCTAGTTTCATCCATCCAGACTGCGATATATTCAGGAAAATAAAGACATCAATTGTACACAAAAGGTGCACAAATAATCTTCTAAGCTAGGGAAGATGACTCTTCATGCGAAGAATCACTAGTCTGCAACAGTAGATGATTGTCTGTCCTATGTACATGAAAATTAATTTAGAAAGCTGAGCATGGGAATGCTCACCTCAGCTAGATCATGAAAATAATATGATGATGATGTATTGTATTGTATCTTATATAGGTCACCTTCCAGTATGAATACCTCGAATCCTCATGATAAATCATTTCACCCGACATCAAAAGATTTACGACCTCATGCTTTAGGGGCAACTGTTATAGACATATTTGGGCATTGCAACCCCAAACTCATATGTCCATAAATGAAGGGCTCCTTAAGTCCCTAAAAGTGTTGTTTCATACACTAAAGGATCATGGTCAACTGATTACATCATTTCCCAGAAGTTCCACCTGTAAAACTACTCAGTACTAGCCAAAAATGGACCATACACGCTGTTCCATGGGAAAGGTGCGATGCATATTGAAATGGCCTTTTGTGGTGTGCGATGACTGAGAATAGACAAATGTCAGAGACAATTTGCTAAGTGGATGATCATGGAATCTTCCAGAAACTTCTCCTGTGACACTTGCCTCTCTGAATTCGCACAGGGATGAGTAAGAGATCAATGAAACCTCCAAGTGGAACCAAGAACTATTAGTGGAATGACACTAATCAAAAACCCAGAGCTAACTCACACCCTTGCAAGACATATATAAATGGATCCCTCATCTAAGAGATCTAGGGGCTGGAATTTTGTATTTTGTAAGGAAGTGTTGTTGGTTTGTTGGTGAGAAGAGACATTGCTTTGTTGGGTCACTTGCTTGTTCATGAGGTGAAGAGGGCTTCTACACTGGGAGGATGATGCTAGATCAGACAATTGGGTTGTAATCCTCTCTTACACTACTATTCTTAAATTTCTTTGGGTTTTCCTCCATATAATCGTGTGTTTATGAATCTTATTGTTTATGAATGCAATTGTATGGTCAATGTGTTTCTGATTCCGCATTGTTTATGATGTTTTAGATGGAGATGCTTTGATAGTTTTCTATTACTTTGACTCTGCAGGTACTCTATGAAGTGGGACAAGTAGGAGAGGAGTGGCAAATTCTATCAAGAAAAGGAGAAATCAAGCTAGGATCAAAGCAGAAGATCCAGGTTGGTCCTCTTTTCTTCCCTCTAATCTATCACACTTAAAGGAACTCTCAAAAGGATTTCATTATTTGTTTCTAAGATAGCTGCCCATCTTAGTGGGACTAGCAGTTCGAATCGACACTAGTTTTCCCTGAAACAGAGGGAGAGAGATATATATATTTTCTATGGCTTGTTCACTATGCACATTAAGTAAAATATTTCAATGTTAACTATGTATAAAGTATATAAAGAAATTGAAACCAATTATTTTATGGTCAAAAATTTTTATTGATACATTGTTCAAAATGAAGGAGACTTGTAATTCCTTTCATGCTTATAATAGTGTAGACAAGACATAAATATAAATACATACATACATACATTCAAACATACACACATACAGACATACATACATGCATACGTACATACATATATATATATCGATAAACAAAATAGCAACATCATAACCATGGATCTATCAAGAGAGAATAGAGATGAAATCTCTGAAGGCGGGAACCTGTTTTTAAGCATGATACTCTAAACAAGGTTTTCACCTCTCTTTCAACCACAAATAAATTGATGATTAAGATATATCTGTATTGAAATATTTGTATGGATATGAGATTAAGTTTTTGTGTATATACATAGCAGGAATTTTTGGAGGGAGAGAGATTATCCTTAATCCCAACGGAAAAAAATGGTTAAGTAAACCTCAGGGATAGGAAGGAAGACCCACAATCAGGCTAAAATGTATGGCCTCTTGCTAGAGGTAAACTTGTAAAATGAAAAGGACATTACTAAGATTGTGATATTGGGAAGCTTTGTCCTCTCCATCCAATATCTGTTTAGAGGTTATTTTCCCTAGGACAATCAACTTAAACTTATTCTTTACATAATTTGGGGTGCCCTTGATCACTTTTATGTTAAGGAATTTTATCATATGTGTATCATATCCTCATATTTCAAAAAAATAAGTGAATAACTACATGAATGAACAATCTCAAGATATGCACCTTGGGAATATGGATCTAAATTGGAAGATAAATTAGTAAATGAATATTACAATCTTTCTAGTAGATGAACTATACTAACTCAAAGCTATATTTAATCGCTACGATGATGAACTTGATTCATTAGGAAGACAACTAAATGACCTGTAAATGTAGATGGAGATGGGAAATGACCAAAGTTCTATAAGCAATGCACTCAGTCAATCTCCAAATAATTTGTAGATTGATTTTCATACACCTCTTACAGAGGATTCCTCTCCATTTTTATTATGAATTCCCACTGTAAATGTCTTTTTGTTAGGCCATTTCTGCAAAATGAATGTATATCGATCCTTTGTTTTAATAGGCTTAGAGTTTGATATTTTGGAGCTAGTTACAAATCCTCCCCTAAAGCGACAAAAGTAAGCTAAATGAATGTAATCATTTCTCGTGTATCTTATTACTTCCAAACACAAAAGTAATAGAAATACTACTCATTTTTGTTATATTTATATATGAAAGATCTTTCCATTTTAAAAGTGAATTTAACTAATCACAAGAGAAAAATATTTATATTTTCAACATTTATATTTCGTTGATGTAATATTAATTATTTTTATAAATGAAAAAAAATTAAAATAATATATATATATATATATATCTATATATCTATATATATATATATATATATAATATTATTTTGATTTGCTACATTTTATTAAATAAGCTTATTGTACATCAAAGTTTTATATCATAAAATTGTCTAATTCCATAAAATCCTGACATTAATGCTTGTGATAAATTTTAATGGAAAAATAGAATATTAATTATATATAATATTTTATTTGTTTGAATTTTTTTAAAATAAATTTATATTTACGCCGTAAGGCATTTTTTTTTAGGAGAAGCCCCTCCGATGCCATCTGTGCTATTGTGAGACGTTGATTTACGATTAAAATAAGCTCTACACTCGGATTAAATAAGACAGGTATTGTTACTTACAATTAGGCATATATCTTCTCATTTCCCTACCCTAGGGTTTGGTTCAGGGATTAATTTTCCTCCTGTGTGGAAAATTCTAGGATCGCTTCTCTTGTGGAAAGATTCTACAAGTAATGGTTTTCCTTTATTTTTCTTTCACTGTCGCGCTATCTTTTAAAAAAAACTTATGGCAACAAAAAAATTCCTCTAAGAGGGTTTTGTTTGTTGGCTAATGCAGATGAGTTTTCTGCGTCCAACTCAGTTCGTTCTCCAGAAGTTCCGGTTAATTCAAGGGTACCTCTAATGTGGTCTTTCTCTCTTCTTTCTATCCTCTAGGTGCCAGCTTAAATTTTTACCCTGTCTCCTCATGCAGTTTGTTCACAGAGTGTTAGGTTCATCCTTTTCTGCTCGTTGCACAATTTCTCAACATTGGGTTTTAAACCCTTGAGATGAATCGTTGTTAGTAGTATTATTTTAATTCAGAAAAATACCCATATTAGTATTACAGGCATGTAATATAATCTCTACATTTTTAGCTCTTCTAACTGACTGCAATTGTTTTAACATACCTTTTTGATATTAACCTTTGCCATCGGATTGAAGAGGACAAGTATTGTGAGTTACAATTAGGCAGATATCTTCTCTTTTTTAACCCTAGGGTTTGTTTCACAGATTAATTTTCCTCGTGTGGAAAATCCTGGGATTTCTTCTCCTCTCGAAAGATTCTACACGTAATGGTGCTCTTTTCTTTTCCTTTTACTGTGTTGGAATTTAATTCCAACTGCAACATAAACAACTGGAGAGAAATCTGATTTTCTATAGATATTCCAGACTGTTGGATGCCTCAAAGTCGTGCTTGATATTTTTCACATTAATGTGCATTAAATTTTCCGAATTAAAATCCCCTACAACAGCCGACTTCATTTCTTCAAAAAGCATCACCACTTGCTGCATTCAATACGGAGATAAGCTTTAGAAGATATTTTCATTATTTTATTGTTTAAAGTCAAATATGTTTTTAACATATAAATGTAATGAACAACAATTCTTTTTTATGTTAGAAGAATGTTAGAGAGTTTGAGAAATAGAAAAAGACAGAGAAGAAGGCAGAGCAGAGAAAACAACAAGAAAACATAGTCGTTGTGTTTTGGAGCAGCAATGCATTCTACATGCTGTTTCAGCAACTGTCTGTGTGTTTCAGCAACAGACTGTGTGGCTGAAACTGGTGTTTCAACAACTGTCTACTAGATGCTGAAACACGATCCTGTGTTAAAAAACAGAGTTTGTAAAAACAGAGTATGGAGCTTTTAGTTATTCAAGAACTGTAGTTCTGAAGAAGTTTGTAATTTTTATTGTCATTTTTTTATGGTTAGTAAAAACATAGCTTTTCTCCATATCTTCTTTGTCCAGATTTCTCTCATTTCTTTGTGTTGAGTTGAGGAACTTTGCTTCCTCTGCTTTGTTCGAAATTATCAGAAATTTCCAACATGGTATCAGAGCTGTTCTAGGCACTCAGTGAGTCAAAAACAGAGTTTGTTTTTTCACTGTAGGAGCTGTAAGAAGCTTATTGAGCAGATTTTCTCCAGCAGAGAAAGTTTTTGCTTGTTTTTAATTATACAGTCAGTATCTCTTCTTTACTTATACACGTTAAGATGGCAGATCCTGGAACTGGTTTGAAAAATTCCTAACTACCATAGTTTAATGGAAAAAATCACAGTTATTGGTCAATAACAATGAAAGCATTGTTTGCTTCTCAAGGAATATGGGAGCTGGTTGAAACTCGCTACGCTGAACCTACAGATGAAACAGAATTGGCTGCTTTGACAGTAGCAGAAAGAGACTAGTTGAAGAGCGACTGGAAGAAGGATGCCAAAGCCCTTTTTTTTCTCTTCCAATCAGTACATGAAAGTGTTTTTCCACAGATTGCAGCAGCAACAAAATCCAAGGAGGCATGGGATATTCTCAAAGCTGCCTATCAAGGCATGGAGAAGGTGAATACTGCAAAGTTGCAGATGTTGAGGAGAGACTTTGAAACACTCAGCATGAAGGAATCTCATACAATAGATTCATTATTCACTCAGGTTATTGGGTTGATAACCCAGATAAGATCTCATGGTGAGATTCTTGAAGAAAGAAGGATTGTAGAGAAGATCTTGAGAATTTTACCCTCAAGGTTTGAATCTATTGTGGTAGCAATAGAAGAAACAAAGGACCTCTCATAGTTCAAAATAGATGAACTGATTGCTTCTCTTATGTCCCATGAACACAGACTGAGTAGAGGAACAAATTCCTCTTTTGAGCAAGCATTCAAGACTCAGATGTCTTTTGGCCAAGGAAATGGTCAAGGCAGAGCAAATAACAGAGGTCGTGGAAGAAGCCAAAACAAAGGCAGAAATAATCCTGCAAGCATAAGCAGAAGGAGCTGCAATCAGAACCAAGATGAAGGTTCAAGCAAACAGCAAGCTCATGGACAAAGGTATGACAAATCCCAAGTCCAATGTCATTATTGTAAGAAATATGGGCACTACGCCAATGAATGTAGGAAAAAACAAAATGACATGAATAGTAGGCAAAATGCTAATTTTGCAAATGAAGAAGATAAGAATCCAAAGATTGTGCTGTTAACATGTAACATTGCACAAGACAAACAAGAATATTTTTGGTTCTTAGACTCAGGTTGTAGTAATCACATGACTGGAAATATTGTAATGTTTTCCAATCTGGATGAAAATGTGAAATCTAAGGTAATAACAGAAATTGATAGTAAGATATTTGTCAAGGGTAAGGGCAGAGTCAGCATCCGAGCAAGAAATGGAGAACATATGATTGTGCGAGAGGTATACTATGTACCTGGTCTGAAATGTAATCTTTTGAGCATTGGACAACTCATTGACAAAGGTTACAATGTGTTCTTCAAAGATGATATGTGTACAATCAGAGACATACCTCCAAGTAAGAAGATCATTGCACAGGTGCAGATGACCAGCAATAGAGTGTTTCCTCTCAAACTCAGGGTAGATTTGAAGGAAGGAAGAACTATTGCAGCTGTAACACAAGAAGTTTTTCAGGAACAAGTGAAAGATGAGAATTGGTTGTGGCATTTGATATTTGGACATCTCAATTTCGGAGGCTTGAATCTGTTGCATAGAAAGGGAATGGTAAAGGGATTGCCATTGATCGAGAAATCGGACAGCTTTTGTGAAGGCTGCATCTTGGGCAAGCAACACAAAGAAAGCTTTCTAGTAGGAAAGAGTATAAGGCAAAAAGCACCCTTGGAAATTGTTCACTCTAATGTGTGTGGACCGATGCAAATACGATCATTTGCCGGAAATAAATATGTTTTAACTTTCATTGATGATTACACTATAAAGACATGGGTGTATATGCTGAAACAGAAGAGTGAAGTGTTTGAAAAATTCTGCCACTTCAAAACTCTTGTTGAGAAGAAGTGTGGGCATTATATCAAAGTGCTCAAAACAGATAGAGGAGGAGAGTACATCTCCAAAGACTTTCTGCTTTTTTGCAGAGAGAATGGTATACAAAAGCAGTTCACCGCGAGGTATACACCTCAGCAAAACAGTGTGGCCGAAAGGAAGAATAGGACCATTCTTGACATGGTCAGAAGTATGATGAAGGCAAAACACTTGCCGCATGAGTATTGGGCAGAAGCTGTCACTTGCACAGTTTACATCTTGAATAGATTCCCAACTAAAGCTGTCTTGAACAAAATACCAGAAGAAGCATGGAGTGGTCAAAAGCAAACTGTCACTCACATGAGAGTATTTGGTTGTGTACCATATGCACATGTACCAGATCAGCTAAGGAAGAAGCTTGACAGTAAGGGGGAGAAGTGTGTCTTTATTGGCTATTGTGATGAGTCAAAAGCATGAAAACTCTATAATCCATCCGCCAAGAAATTGATAGTAAGCAATGATGTGTAGTTCATTGAAGATGAAGCTTGGGATGGAAGCTTAGAGAAGACAGTGAATGTGAAGACAATTGTGTCTCATGAAGAAGAAGAGGAAGGGACAGTAGCAAATAATCCTTCCTTGGTGGCTCCTCCTCCACCACAACAAGTACAACAAACAACACCACAAGCTGGAATTCGAACAGCCTTGAGAAGTCAAGGAAGTGCTTCTCCAAGCACACCACAGGGATTAGAAATACCCTCAAGTTCGGATGGAACTCCAAGCACCCTAAGAAGACCAAGATTCAGAAATTTGAATGACATTTATGAACAAGGAGAGGTAAGTAACAATACCAGTCTGAATTCATTATTCAATTTGTATTGTCATGTTGATGACCTAGTTCATTTTGAAGATGCTGTAAATAAAGATAAATGGATTGAAGCAATGAATGAAGAAATTGATGCAATTGAGAAGAGTAAAACATGGGAGTTAGTGGACCTCCCTGAAGGCAAAGATGCCATTGGAGTTAAATGGGTCTATAAGACCAAAAGCAATGCTGAAGGCAACATTGACAGGCACAAAGCAAGACTTGTTGTGAAAGGCTACAAGCAGCAACAAGGCAAAGACTATGATGAAACCTTTGCACCAGTAGCAAGGATGGAAACAGTCAGAATGGTGTTCTCTATTGCGGCACAACACAAATGGAAGATTTATCTGATGGATGTTAAATCTGCATTCCTGAATGGAGTGTCAAAAGAAGAGGTTTATGTTGAACAACCTCCAGGCTATGAAGTTGAAGGCGAAGAGCATAAAGTCTACAAACTAAAGAAGGCTCTTTATGGGCTGAAGCAAGCTCCAAGAGCATGGTATAGCAGAATAGATGCTTATCTGATTGAGAATGGGTTTGATAAGTGTGATGGTGAACCCACACTCTACATAAAGGAGAATGACGGTAAGATTCTTATTGTTGTTTTATATGTAGATGATTTGATTTTTACTAGCAATGATGCTTCTCTCATTGATGATTTTAAAGCAGTCATGAAAAGTGAATTTGAAATGACTGACTTGGGCTTCTTAAGATAGTTTCTTGGAATTGTAGTAGACCAAAGTGAAAATGGTGTTTTCATTTCTTAAGTTAAATATGTAGAAGCAGTGTTGAAGAGATTTAACATGCAGAACAGCAAGGCAGCTGTGACTCCAACTGTAATGGGGTTGAAATTGACCAAAGAAGATAGCAGCAAAGATTTTGATCCAAAATTGTACAAGAGAATAGTTGGCAGCCTTATGTACTTGACTGCAACTAGGCCAGACATTATGCACGCTGTGAGTTTAATCTCCAGATTTATGGAAAGACCGAAAGAGACAAATTGGCAGGCAGCCAAGAGGATTCTAAGGTATGTGAATGGAACGAAGGGGTTTGGTATTTTATACTCCTCTTCTAAAAGTTTCATGTTGACAGGTTACACTGACAGTGATTGGGTTGGAAGTGTTGATGATAAGAAAAGCACATCGGGATATGTGTTTCATACGGCATCAGGAGACATCTCATGGGCTTCTAAGAAGCAACTAGTTCTGTCTTTATCAACAACGGAGGCAGAGTATGTCGCAGCAACAGTAGCAGCATGCCAAGCAGTGTGGCTGAGAAGAGTTCTCAGAGATTTGTGTCATGAACAAGAAAATGGCACAACCATTTACTGTGACAATAGCTCAGCAATAACATTGTCTAAAAACTCAGTTTTTCATAAAAGGGCAAAGCACATAGACACCAAATTTCACTTCATACGTGAATTGGTTAACAATGGTGAGATTGTTTTGCAGCACTGCAGAAAAGAGGATTAGTTAGCTGACATCTTGACAAAACCATTGGGAAAGAAAAGTTTTGATCATTGCAGGAAATGCCTGGGTATGCAGAAAGACCCAACAGTTGAAATTAAGGGGGATTGTTGGAATTTAATTCCAATTGCAACATAAACAGGTGGACAGAAATCTGATTTGTTGTAGATATTCCATACTGTTGGATGCCTCAAAGTCGTGCTTGATATTTTGCACATTAATGTGCATTAAATTTTCCGAATTAAAATCCCCTGCAACAGCAGACTTCATTTATTCAAAAGGCATCACCGCTTGTTGCATTCAATACGTAGATAAGCTTTAGAAGATATTTTTATTATTTTATTGTTTAAAGTCAAATATGTTTTTAACATATAAATGTAATGAACAACAGTTCTTTTTTATGTTAGAAGAATGTTAGAGAGTTTGAGAAATAGAAAAAGACAAAGAAGAAGGCAGAGCAGAGAAAACAACAAGAAAACAAAGTCGCTGTGTTTTGGAGCAGCAATGCATTCTACAGGCTGTTTCAGCAACTGTCTGTGTGTTTCAGCAACAGACTGTGTTTGCTGAAACTGGTGTTTTAGCAATTGTCTGCTAGATGCTAAAACACGAATCTGTGTTAAAAAGCAGAGTTTGTAAAAATAGAGTATGGAGTTTTTAGTTATTCCAGAACTGTAGTTCTGAAGAATTTTGTAATTTTTATTGTCATTTTTTTATGGTTAATAAAAACAGAGCTTTTCTCCATATCTTCTTTGTCCAGATTTCTCTCATTCCTTTGTGTTGAGTTGAGGAACTTTGCTTCCTCTGTTTTGTTCGAAATTATCAGAAATTTCCAACATACTGTTGCACAGTCTTTAAAAAAACACTTATGGCAATAGAAAAAATCCTCTACCGACGTTTCGTTTGTTGGGTAATACAGATGAGTTTTCTGCTTCCAACTCTAGCTGTGCTCCCAAAGTTTCAGTTAAGTAAAGGGTACCTCTAATGTGGTGTTTCTCTCTGCTGTGTATGCTTGAGGTCCCAGCGTAATTTTTTACTCTGTCTCCTCATGCAACACAGAGTGTTAGAGTTGTTCCTTGTTTGCTGATGGAAGAATTTCTGTGTTTCGTTCACTGACTAATTTTCCTCCCGTGCGACAAATTCTGGGATTTCTTCTCTTCTGGAAATATTCTATAGGTAATGGTGTTCCTTTCTTTTTCTTTTACTGTTGCACAGTCTTTTAAAAGAAAAACTTATGGTAACAAAAAAATTCCTCTAACAACTTTCCGTTTGTTGGCTAATAGATGAGTTTTCTGCTTCCAAGTCAGGCTGTGCTCCAAAAGTTCCGGTTAAGTCAGGGGTACCTCTGATGCGGTGTTTCTCTCTGCTGTCTATGCTCAAGATGCCAGCTTAAATTTTTACCCTATCTCCTCATGTAGTTTGTTCACAGAATGTTAGGGTTGTTCCTTTTCTACTCGTTGCACAATTTCTCAACCTTGGGTTTTAAACCCTTGAAAGTAATCGTTGTTAGTAGTATTATATTAATTCGGAAAACTGCCCATGTCAGTATTAGAGGCATGTAATGTAATCTATGAATTTTTAGTTCTTCGAACAGACTGTAATTGTTTTAAGCTAACCTTTTTATATTTGGGTTTTCTGCAAATATTACTTTTCTAACGATTGTTTATATAGCACAACAGGCCCTGAACCTGGGGTTACAAAGCCTTGACAGCAATCGTCATTAGTGGTATTGTTTTAATTCGGAGAAGTATTGTTTTAATTTGGAAAAATTCCCATATCAGTATTACAGGAATGTAACGTAATCTCTGGATTTTTAGATGTTCGAACAGACTGTAATTGTTTTAAGCTATCTTTTTTATGTTTGGATTTTCCCCAAATATTACTTTTCCAACGGTTCTTTAGATAACACAGTAGGTCCTATTATTAAACGTAAGTTCTTGTTTTCGAATGGTGATTTCATAAGAACATGGTATGCATTTATTGTTGTTTTTTATCCTTGTTCTAAGGTCACCTTCAAACCAGTCAAGGTTTACAGGTTCACCATAGTACAAACCCGTCCAAAAACGGCGTGTACTCGTTCCTTCTTACTGTTTACTGCAATGTATTATTACGCTTTTGAGTTTCCGTTACTATGGTTGACATACCGAATCGCTTTGATTATGCCGTGAGTTTTCAATGCAATATAAACAATCTCTTTTTATTTGCTGTATAATAACATTTTTAACAGACATAGTATATATATATATATATATTCGTGTTTTAGCCAGATTATCTAGGTTGTCAATTTTTAACAAAAGAAACAAAATCTACCGAGAATAGTTTACAGAGTCTCGCCCATATTAAATCTCCAGAATGGCTAATAGAGATGAGTTTTCTGCTTCCAACTCCGATATTGCTCCAAAAGTTCCGGTTAAGTCAAGGGTACCTGTAATGCGGTGTTTCCTTCTCTCCTGATGCAGTTTGTTCACAGAGCGTTAGGGTTGTTCCTTTTCTGATTGTTGCACAATTTCTCAACCTTGGGTTTTAAATCCTTGAGAGTAATCGTTGTTAATAATATTGTTTTAATTAGGCAAAATGCCCATATAATTATTACACGAATGTAATGTAATCTATGGATTTTTAGCTCTTCGAACAGACTGTAATTGTTTTAAGATATGTTTTTGATATTAACCTTTGCCATAATATTGAAGATGATAGGGATTGTCACTTATCCAGATATCTTGCCTTTTTTACTATTAATCTTTTTCTTTTCTTTTGTATTCTAAATTTACTGAAATTATTACGGATAAACTCATCTCATGTAATTATTGGTTGTTGGGTTAATTTCAAAACTAATTTACTAATACAATTAATTATTTTTTCCATTTGCTTAAGTGGTACAACTTTCGAGATGTTTTTATAAATATTTTATGAAAGAAATAGAAATGAACGAAACTAGATTTGAAAAAGGAATCAAGGAGACATCGGAATTGAACCAAATAAATTGTAAATTTCAATTTTGTTGGAATTTTATAAGTCTTTCTTATGATTCTCGTTGACCATGGTGTTCAATTCAATGCCCATAACAGTCTACAAACTATGTAAAATGTTGTTTGCGTTGACGTCCATGTTTGCTTAAGATTAAACTTTACACATTGTTAGGTTAGGGATGGAATATATGTAGTTGTTTTGTTTTAAATTATATATTTAAAAATATTTTACATATAATTTATTTGTAATTAATAATTAAAAAAAAAACAAAATTATTTGTAATTTAGTAAAATTGACATGAAAATATGAATTTTGGTTAAATCATTAAGATAGCGAGGGATATGTGGATTTGTATAATAATAATATTATTAAAAATGTTTGGCATTTAATTTAAAGAGAAACGGTAATGATATAAAGAATTAGAAATTATGAACATTTAGTAATGCTTAATTAATATCGATTTCTACATATTTATTGTAATATAGAGTGTTTTTTATCTATAAATTTAAGAAAACTTCATTCATAATCTTTAAAACTAAAGACAAAGTTTTAATACAAATAAAATAATTTTTTATTTTTATTTTTTATTTTAAAAAAATAAACCAATGTTATTATAAATTTATTTTAATGATCATCATTACTAATCTATAATTACCATTAATTTCTATAATGATTTTAAAATATATATTTTATATCTTAACCTGAAATAAATTTTAAAATAAAATTTATTTATTTAATTTTAAAAACCCAACTTTATGTATATTTGACCAAAGAGTTACCTAGCCTCTTCTTAAAAAAGCCCCAATATACATTCATCAACTAAAATGACATTCATTTCATCATTAACTATTCAGACATTCATTTCAGCATTAACTATTCAGTTCTACAGCATGTTGTAACATGGGAAACCACTACACTAGGTCTGCAAGGCTTCCTTTTCAATCTCCATCAGCCTCCCCTCGTTTCTGCAATCTAACCTAAGAGGAAGCTTCACAAATTGTTGCCTAGCCACCCCTGAGTTGGAAATAATTAATTCCTATTTGTCTATGGTTGTAATTTTCTATTTGAGGAGTTTGTTCCTACATAATAGGAATAAGCTAGAATATAGTTTCCCCTAGTTTAGTGTGTGATTGAGAGAATCTCTCAACCACACTACTGTACATCTAAGATAGCATTCCTATCTTAAGACTATTGATTGTATAAATATGTGTGTAATTTCCTCATTCAATATTAATAGATTATATTATTGAATGTCTGTAATTTTATCTTGGTATCAGAGCCTGTGAGGGCTTGGCCCCTCTTGGGCTGGGGGAAAATAAAGAGTTTAGTATATGTTGTTTGTCCATCAATTTTTTTTGGTCTGTTCAAGTGCTTGAGCAGCTGATTATCGAGAGGAGATAAAGAAATTGCGTGGAGGAGAAGCGTGAATTGTGCATCCAAATTATGCAGATCTATGGAGATCTTAGCGCTTGGTGGAGATCTACATGCTTGTTGGATTGGTTTGTGGCTGTTGTGGAAACTTTCGTTGCTGCAGACTTGCAGATTGAAGTGTGGAACTTGGCCTCAGAAGTGGCGAGGTACTGGTGGTAAATTGCCTGTACAGGTTGTGGAATTTGCTGGATGAGACTGTGGTTCAGGATAGCCCCAGAAATATTATGCTGGACAAGATTCGAAGCATGAATCCTCGAGTTTTTATACAAGGTGTGGTAAACAGAGCATACAATGCTTCCTTTTTTATAACAAGGTTCCGAGAGGCACTTTGCCATTATTCTGCTCTGTTTGATGCATTGGAAACCACTGTTCCTCGATACAATCAGCAGAGTTTTTTGATAGAGAAAGAAATTTTTGGCCGAGAGATCTTGAATGTTGTTGCATGTGAGGGGCAAAATGGCGTTTCTAACACCTGGAGGACTACTGAAGATCTTACAACACATGAACACTGACGTGAAAATTGGCGGCAATTACCGAAAAGTTTTGCTGCAGGTCATTGGCATCGTTTCCGCCCTGGATGACGAGGAGGAGCTATGGCCCAATCATGGCTTCCACATCAAGGTCTCTGATTTGGTGCATGCAACGTATGTGACCCTAGCTGAAGAGGATCACCACCTCATCCTCGAAGACAAGCTGAGGCTGGGTCAGTTCATCTACGTGTCGCATCTGGAGACTGGTTCACCTCTTCCCATCCTACGTGGCGTCAGGCCAGTCCCGCGGCGGTAGCCTTCAGTCGACATTGGGAATCCAGAGGACATCTCCAGTTCGAATCCACTCGGCTCCCTATTGGAATCTCCGCGGGGTGGCAGCAATTCTTCTGTTAGCTCTCGTAGGTCCGTTGATGGAAGCCGGAGGTCCTTCGACGGTGGAGGAGTGGCAGCCAAGTCTGGCGTTGGATCTCCGCGGCTCAGCCAGCGGAGGAAATCTATAAGTTCTATGGACGAGAAAGCTGCTGGTTTTAACAAAGGTGGAGATCAGGTGGTCAATTCCTACAAAGACAGAGCTTCCAACACCGACACCATGCAGCAGCCGAGGAAATGCAGCGAATGCGAAAGAGGCCGAATCTAAGAGCCTCAGATGATGCGAGCAAGGAATTCCATGCCTTAAAGATGTGAAGGAGAAAATCACTCTGAAGACTGCTAGCGTCGATTCTATTTTCTCGAACAAAAAGTCTCCTGGTAGCACTGTATCAATACAAAAGACATGAAATATAGCTTCTTCACCATCAAAAGTGGGAACTGCATAAGGAGCTATGAATGCAGGGTGTATTATGCATGGCAGGGACGGACTCAGCGTGCTGGATTTGTACAGCTTCCTCTGGTATGGGAACTGTTGAGACCCTCTGAGCACCATTTGGTTGAGCTCGACACTCTTGCCTGGGTCTTCGAGATCATTGTAGAAATCGTAGTCATACACTCTGTCCCACTGTCATACGTCTACGCTCTCTGTTCATTAATCTCTGGTTTATAGAGATCTGTACACTGGACCGAAGTTTTATTTCTCTGTGCACTAGTGCGCACTGAGCCATGAGCCTCAGGAAAGTGAATTCTGTGAAGAGTCTAGCGAAGCTAGATTCGGTGAAGAATTTAACGAAAATGGTTCGAGGGTTGGGATCATCTCAATCTAAAGGGAAACATCATTATAGATCAAAGAGTGCTGATTGTCAGGAGTGGCCCAAGTATCTGAACAAAAAGGGTTCCCATATTTCCAGAGAGGATGAAATCCCTGAAGGATGCTTGGCTGTTTATGCTGGGGAAGAACGCAAAAGAATTGTGATTCCCACTGTTTATTTATCACATCCAATCTTCCTTAAGTTGAATCTGAGCCTTGCAGCTGCTGAGAATAGCGATTGCGATGAAGGTGCTGATAGAGGCTACTGAGGATAAGGTGCAGAAATCATTTGTGAAGGAGGAGGCTGTGACTGTTGCACTGGCAGAAGAGGAGACTGCTGAACTTGTGGAGCAGGAAGAGAACCAGACACTAATGAAGCAGCTATTGCATTAGGAACTCTGATCGAAGGAGCGGAAACACTCCATTTCCTCCACTATAAATTCCTTGTGGACAATTAGAGACATCATTTTGACTATCTGCTGAAGGGATCGGTGATACAGACTGCATCGAAATCTGTGGAGCTTGAGTAGGATTTTGGCTTGAAGGTGGATTTGCACTGAGCGAGCTTTGCTATTGTCGAAATGTTTTTTAAATTCTCTGATGATGTTGCAATATATTGATTAACTGTCATGACAATAAATAAAAAAAACTAGTTGTAATTTAAGTGACATTAGTATGACCAACTATTGTCACAATGCTAAGTGTGTTGGAACTGGTCATTCCAACACTAAGCAAATTTTCAGGGAATGGTGAACACATGAGAGTGAAAACAACATCAATTGGAGCTACATCAGAGATTGGAGGATGATCGAGATCGTGTTGCAGATTGTTAGTGAGCATGAGGCAGTATGCTTGAAAACAGTGACTAGCCTTGATACTATGAGTAGGGGAAGTTGCATTATGTTGTGATGCCAGGAGAATTGCATACTGAAATGCGATGGGGGATTAGACCGTGGAGTCCTGGATTACTGTTCTTGAAGGGAAAAATGTGTTCTCTTCGTGTGGCTGTGAGTGCCTATGTTCTGGTTTCTTTATCAGTGGACCCCTCATAGATGAGGTAAAGGAGCAGCGACAAAGTTTATGATGGAAAACAAAATAGATGTTTGTTTGAGTTAGTATGGTTTGTGGAATAGACTCCCTAGCATTTTATAAGCAAGTCTAGTTGTTGTAATAGTCATTGTATGTACCCAGAAACTCCAAAATGTGGAATCAGATGTAAGATTTTTTAAAGGCACCTGAAAGTTCGTGGTGATCTTAAAACCACTTTGTAATAGTTTATGGTTGGTGGTGAGCCAGAAACCATCTTTTGTCACTGTAAAGTGATGGTTGGTGGTGAGCCAAAAATCTATATAGTCTTTGTGACTGAAGTGCCTTTGTGGCCAGCTTGCCTTTGTGGCTGAATCGCCTATGTGGCTTGAGGTGCCTTTGTGGCTGGAATCGTCATTGTCAATGCGTTGTTTGACAAGTTGAGTGAATATTTTTCCTTTGTGGCTATGTCTACATGAGAGCTTTGTGCTCAATTGAGCAGGTGGATTGCAGAACACCTGGCTCGGACCCAGATGATTTTTTCTGAGTAGAAGAGGATTGACACATTTTTCGCGCTGACAGCAACGCGAGGAAGGCCAACTGGCGCATCTGTTAGGCCATTAATCGTGCCAATGGGCACGGGTTTTTCGTTAAGGATCGCGCCAATTCACCTTCAAGGGGATCAGCAGGATCAGAGAAGTTGTGGATCTATCTAAGGGTGGCAGATTGTGTTTTTGGAGGTTTTGTACATGCAATTCGCCTGATGGTGGTGGATTTGACTATCATGACAAGTAGTCATTAAAGGGGGGAGTTGGAAATAATTAATTCCTACTTGTCTATGGTTGTAATTTTCTATTTGAGGAGTTTGTTCCTACATAATAGGAATAAGCTAGAATATAGTTTCCCCTAGTTTAGTGTGTGGTTGAGAGAATCTCTCAACCACACTACTGTACGTCTAAGATAGCATTCCTATCTTAAGACTATTGATTGTATAAATATGTGTGTAATTTCCTCATTCAATATTAATAGAATATATTATTGAGTGTCTATAATTTTATCTCCCTGTGCATCAAGACAAAGGAGAAATATACAAGTACCGATATCGATGGAAGTAGGTGAATTGAGAAGTAAGAGAACTTGGATTTTATTGATGATAATAAAAGAAAAATATAAGAAATTGTATCCCCTTACTATAGGGAAGAGAAAAGGAACTCAAACAACCTAATGTTCTACAATCTCATTATACAATCCGATGTGATATCGTTAGCCTCCCATGTAAGATAACGAAGAAGCATATGCGCTGGTATTTTATCCAGTGTGTATTTTTTTCCTCTGAAAAAAGAGATAATGAGGAATCATAAGGTTGTGACCATGGAGAACGTCCAATTCAACTAATTATCTGAAAAATCATCCATATATCTCCATAAATAAAAACATAAGAAGTAAAAATATATCTATTTTTTAATATAATCAATAATTGAACTTTCAATAGTGTGAAAGGTAGTCTAATTGGAAATCTCAGTGATATGAAATATTGTGTATATTAAGAGATCTAGAACTAAAATTTCTCCAGAGTAACCCAATCTATTGAGAGAAGGTTATATTGAGAGTCAAAAGTATAAGGGTAGGGGTGAGAATCTACCCCATAACAGTGACGTCCATGCCTAATAGCCCCCTCAATCAAAGAGTGCATATAACAGTGACGTCCATGCCTAATAGCCCCCTTAATCAAAGAGTGCATATAAGTGGGTGGAAAGTAAAGGAAGAGTTGCATATGTGTGGGCTCAATTGAAGGGCTCGAGAATTGCTTAATATCCTGAACAAAGCCGAAGCTTGTATATATAAAGGGCTAACCATAGAAAAAAGCCTAAATCCAATGTTTGGAATGACAAATCCATTTTGTACAGTGTATTCTTTCCTGCGACTGAGTGTAAACACATTTAAGACAGTCCAACCATAAACACTACATGTCAAAAATACAATCTAATCAAACAAAAGCAGACTATATATTCACATATAAAATGAGTCAAGGCAACCACATACTTTTGTAGACTGTTTACAAAGAAATTAAATGCAACTTAATGTTGAATTTGAATTTTATTATTCATCTATGATCTTCTTTACGATATTTCTTTTGCAGTATGATGTGGGGCAATTGCTACTAAATAAAATTAAACTTTGTTTTATTTTGTTTGGAAAAAACTTCAATACCTGAGATAAAAATTTAACAAGAGTTGAAAGTTTGATAAAGAAAATACATATTATTAAATAATACATTAAGTCAAAAAAATAAAAAATGAATGAATTGATTAAATTAAATTATTTTAAATTTCGTAAATTACTGAGAATAATTAATATTTTAAGGTGCGCAAAAATTCCCCATCAAACAATTTGATTCCATTCTATCTAAGGACGAGTTAAGATGTAATTTAAAAATATATATATATATTGTAAAAAATTAAAAATATATATAAATGAAATATTTTAAATCTAAATTGAGTTAAGATGTAATTTAAAAAAATATATATATTGTAAAAAAATTAAAAATATATATAAATGAAATATTTTAAATCTAAATTTGTTAATAATGTGTGTTTTTATGTCTAATGGAAAAAGTAACATATTTGGCATTGCATTGCCACAAGAGATACTATAAACCTTATTTAAACCATGGCTCCGTCAAACATTTATGTATAAGGAAATGGAGATTTGAACATATTACCTTGGAGTCACATTGAGATTACATTTTCATAAACTTGTTAAATCAGCTATACCAAAAAAAACCTTATATTTAAAATTTTTTTAAATATTGACTTTAGGTTTTGACAAACTTGCAAACTATATGTATTTTTAAATAGTTTACCTATAATCTCAATGCAAAGCATAAATGTGGATTTCAAATTATTTGAACTTGATAACATGGGATGGTGTTTAATCGAAGATTTTAAAAAATCCATAGGGTTTTATTTGGATAAATTTAGATCCGAATTCAATTCAAAGAAATATTTATAAGAATTAAGGATAAGATTTAAAAAACAATATTTTATCAATGTTATATTTTGTTATTCTATCAATAAATGCATTTAAATTTTTAAATGCGTTAAAATACAGTAAGAAAAGGTTTAATTTGAATTTTTCTTTAGTCGAATGAGGAAATTAGAATTTCCACTCCAACACGATGAGAAGACATGTAGTTATCAAGAGTGTCATTGCCAAATCATTCAATTAATTCAGTTAATTCGAGTTTTTGGGTAAGAAGTAGAGAGGAAATTAGAATTTCCACTCTAGCACGATGAGTTGACATGTAGTTAGCAAGAGTGGCATTGCCGAATCATTCAATTAAGTCAGTCAATTCGAGCTTTTGGGTAAAAGTAGAGTTGTGCTTGAGTTGAAAGCCAAGAAATAGCTATCTAGTGGAGTTAGGTTTAGTGAAAGTTATTTATCTGAGGTCTAGTCTAGAATAGAGTTAGTATGAGTTAAGTTGATAAGTTGTAATTGTTGTTAACTCCGTGATCGTAGTTAACTAGTCAACTTAGTAAAAATAGCCCTAGCCATGCATGTAATTCAAATTTCCTAGTGAAGCTGGAGAGAAAGGTAATCTTGTAATAATTATTATATACTAGTGAGTGTAAAATGATTGCACGTAGAAGGTGAGCCATTTTTATTGGAAATTTTGCAAGAAAATAGGAACTTCCCTATTCTTTAGGAGTAGGAATTGCCCAAGGAAATAAGAGAAAGTAGGAGGCATATTTTTCCTAATTTTTTAGCAGAGCAGAGTCATGAGTAGGAGATTGATATTGCACTGCAGAGTGAACTTCAAGGATTGAAGATTTCATTATAAAGATCATTGATATCATCTGATATAATACAAATATTGAGAGCGTCTTCCCAGTCAGGTTCCCTACTAAATGTTTTGTTCATTATGATTGAATGATTGCATGTATTTCTGTTGTCAGTTTTCCTTTTATAGAATTAGTAGAATAAATTTATGTATGTTGATTTCAGTGTGTTTTATTTAGAAACTACAAATTTTGATTTATTTCTACGTGGTATCAGAGCTATTGAAAAATACCTAGAAACTAGGTTATGGATCATCTCTAAAAGAAATTTTGAATAGGAGATTTGTGGCGTAGGTATTTCTTCAGTGCAGGAGAAATCTCTTTAAGTGAAATAAGGATTGAGTATGCATTAGATGGAACTTTGAGTTTATATTCTTTGGAAGACAGAATTGAAATTGTGATGGATCACAATGGTACACACAAACTGATATTCCAAAACTAGTAGGATCAGATGCACAACATCTGACTTAGTGGATGAAAGATACTACAAAATCTAGTAGGATAATCCTCAAGGGAATCAGATACCATGTGGTTTCAAATTTTTATGGCAAGGAGACTACTTATGAAATGTGGAAAACCCTCACATAGTT